>CM059213.1:6758371-7958371 GCA_030347435.1 Clarias fuscus | reverse complement strand
ATGAACATCGTCGGCGCCTGGAAAAGGGGGTATACAGGGAAAGACGTAGTGGTCACGATTTTAGACGACGGCATCGAGCGAAACCACCCGGACCTCGTACAGAACTATGTGAGTGGTCCGTCTCTGGACGTTGCGCTACACTACACAATATTGTCTTGTGAATCGCTTTTTATTCATGCTAATCCAGTATGACAATAAGATTTAACCATATATATATATATATATATATATATATATATATATATATATATATTTTTTTTTTTTTTCCTAAGAGTGATCGGATCAGATTAAGCACATAAAGCTTGCTCCAGTTTCCATTCCAGTTGTCTTTTGTCTTTGTCCCATTTTGAAGTACAGTAAGCCTTAGTCTCTCTTTCTCTCTGGTGTGCGTGTACAGGATAACCAGGCCAGTTATGATGTAAATGGAAATGACTTGGACCCCATGCCCAGATACGATGCCAGCAATGAGAACAAGTAAGGGTGCAGCACTGGGGGAATGGAAACGCGTTCCACGCTACTCGAGCGTCTTTACCTGTGGGAAGATTGTGTTTACAGAGCATTTGTGTGTGTGTGTTGTGTGTATGTGAGAAGGACGTTTAGTTGTAATTTGTGTATTGTGTGTATGGTAATGAAAATGATGCTCCTCCTCTATCTCAATCTCTCTCTCTTTCACTCTTTCTCTGTGTTTGTGTGTGTGTGTGTGTGTGTGTGAGTTTGTGTGTTAGTCTGTGGCTTCCACGCTGCCAGCATGTGTGAGCCGGTGCCAGATGGCATCGCAGCATTTTTTGGAAGGTTGGGCCAAAAAGCTTGGCCTAGGTTTACTCCTCAGCACCAGCGCTGTTCTGTTGGAGTTTCAAACACACGGGTCTTAAACTACTCGCCTGATTTTTAGTCCTCTTTGTGTTTCGACTTGCACACGTAGAGTTGCGTTAGCTGGGGCTTTATTCCTCATTTACTTCAAAGACATAACATCGCTTCCCGGACCACGGCTTTGTAAAGGTGGTTCACGCTTCTTTGACTCGATCAATGTACCTTTGACTAGATAGATCCGTCTTTTCTTATCTCTCGAAACCGTTAGAAGCGGCAATGCGCCTATTCTTAAGTAATTCCACTGCCCGAGGAGAGTTCGGAAGAGAATATGAACCTACACCTCTTCATCTGAGGAAGTGTGCGGTTACAGGGAGCTTTTCATGGCATGTATAGGCATGTTCTATAGAATATTGTCTGCTTGAGAGTGTGCCTTTGTACCGGATGTCTGCCGGCTTTTAAAGAATGGGTTATTCAAAACTGCTAATAAGGTGCTCACTGAATTCTATAAATGCTAAACTGGCTAATTCCCATTCCATTAAAAATTATTTATTTATTTATTTAATTTAACACACTTGAACCTGATCCATGATATAGTAATAAGTCTCGCTGTGTCACGCTTACTTTGGTTTCATTCATTTTCTTTAATAATATACCGGAAATACAGTATGATTCACTGTTGAAATATGATTATATGATTTCTTGTCGGCGATGATGGAGGAAGTGAAGCGCTTAGAAATATATACGTTACAAAGGCACTTTTGTCACTTAAAACAACTTTTTAAAATACTTGGTTTAATCCATACAGCTAAAGATGGGATCTCATGGGCTTCATCCACAACTGTTTCATGTGTGTATTATGTTGTACCAGCCATAACATTAAAACCACTGACAGGTGAAGTCAATAACATTAATTATCTCTTTACGATGGCACCTTCCAGTGGGTGGGACAGCTTCAGCAGCAAGCGAGGAGCCGGCCCTAAAAGTCTGTGTTGAAAGCAGGAAAAGGCGTGCAACTTTGACAAAGTGTGATGGCTAGATGGCTGGGTCAGAGCATCTCCAAACATGAGGTGTGATGTTATAGAGATGAGGTCGAAAAAATCGATTCAGTTATTAATCCCTATCTCTTTGTTTGGCAATTTTTTATTAAAAAAACAAACAAAAACACTTAAAATACAGTCAGTGACCAGAATTAGCTGGTTTAAAGTTTGATTGAATCCTCACCCAGATATTGTATCACAATCAGGTGGTGATGTGATTACAATCATTACTGGTTAGTACAGTTCCTACCAATAGTGGTCCAAGGAAGGACAAATAGTGGTGAACCAATAACGGGGTCATTGCCGCCCAAAGGTCATTGATGTGCACGGGAAGCAAAGGCTATCCCGTCTGGACTGATTCTACATTAGAGCTACTATTGCTCAATTGTTAAAAACGTTCATGCTGGCTGTGACAGGAAGGTGTGACAGCGCACATTGATAGACCAGAGTGCCCAAGTTGACCCCCGAACTGAAATTGTTCGAGAGACATGGCAAAAAGTTCAAAGTGTTGACCTCTACATTCTCGAGATCTTGCACTAATTGATTGTGCATCTGTGTGATGTGCTAGACAAACATGTTCGATCCATAGAGGCTTTTTGGCAAAACATATATTACTTAAAGTATTGGATATTACTTTTGGAAGCCACGGCACAAGAACGTTTTAGGCAGGTGGTTTTAATGTTTAAGTACCTAATGTGTAATAAAAATATTGCTGAAAAATGATAACGAGTGGCTTTTGTATATAAAACCTATGCGTGAATTTAAAGAGGGGTTTGTGTGTAGGAAAGTTTAAATTACACTTGTGTGTAGAGGTTGAATCGTATAATAGCAAGGTGTGAAGGGATAAAAATATGGTTGACTACCATAACATTTAAACAACACTGTAAAAGTGTACGATAATGTGTGCTAAGTAGCTGATATAGCGGTAATAATAGAGACGAGACGAGACGCGGGTCTTTGTCTGAGAAATGTGTTTTGTTGGCTGTGTGTTGATGTGATCCGGAAGGTAATGTCCAGGTTGTTCTGCGTGGGCTGAGCAGAATGACATAAAGTAAGTGTGTGTGTGTGTGTGTGTGTGTGTGTGTGTGTGTGTGTGTGTGTGTGTCTGGTTTTCTCATTGACTTGTATTCCTCTGGCAGATGTGAGTGTACACGAAGTCCAGTACTGTAGCACAGAATAAAAGGCATATGAGGAAAAGACTTTTGGATTCTGTCCCTTTCCTTAGTTTTGGTACTGATTAGACAAAAAGGCAGTCTTTGGGAATGATAACAGAGCTTTGTGCACCATGATCTGATGGTTGCTGTGGTGAAATCAACCCTACTTGGCCAGAGATCTAATGCCATTGTAGATTTGTTTTATTTATATATATATATTTAATTAAGATATATTTTTCAATGATCATCCTTTTAAATGGCTCTGATTTGAGACTCTGGTTACCATGGCAGCCTGAGTTTTTCTGAGCAGCTGTTCTCTGTTGGAGGTTCCTCAACGGAATGCACTCTCTTTCTGACCTTGACTTCATTATATATATATATATATATTTTTTTTTTCGTGGAGAGTTGTCGTATTCAGTGTTTGTGGGCTTGAGGTTGGGTCAGCTTTGCTGCTAAGAACGTCGATATGTGTCATATGCGTACGGATTCTAGGGAATGTTTTCCCTCAATAGCTCAAATATTTAGCTCGATGTGTTTGTGCCGACTTGGCTCAAAATGAGCATGTTTAGTTTCAGCACAGCTGTTGCCTCACTAACCCTGTAGCCTCTCTCTCTCTTGCACTCTCTCTCTCTCTCTCTCTTGCACTCTCTCTATCTCTCTATCAGAATATGTTGTGTTGTGGCTAGTAGTATGCATATGGTGTGTTACTTCTGACCATGTCTATACCTTTAATATACCCTTGTGTCCTCCTCAGGCACGGAACGCGGTGCGCTGGGGAAGTGGCAGCATCTGCCAACAACTCTCACTGCACTGTGGGCATTGCCTACAACGCCAAGATTGGGGGTGAGTGCTCTACATTGCTTTGACCCATTTTTCTGCCATCGCTGTGACATGAACTATTGTGTATTACTGTGTGGCCTTGCGTAGTCTTAGTCCTACCTTTTTTTTACTCCCAGTCTCTTTCATTAAATACTTAGCTACTGTACCACCAAGCTGTACCTTTTTTTCTTTTTTAAGTGCATGTTTGTGCCCTACAGGTGTGCGCATGTTGGATGGAGACGTGACGGACATGGTGGAGGCGAGGTCGCTGAGTTTGCAGCCGCAGCACATTGATATATACAGTGCCAGCTGGGGGCCAGATGATGATGGCAAAACCGTAGATGGGCCTGCGGCACTTGCCAGACAAGCTTTTGAGAATGGCATTCGACAGGTAAAAAGCTGATGACATTACTTTATTTAATTATCCGGTCATGTGAAACAACCACACCTGTGAGCAAATCATTAGGACACGTATGTTCCACTCTGACGGCCCGTGTAAATGTTGCGTACAACGTCTAATTTAAAGTTTCAATATTGAATATTTATTTTTGTAAATTCTATCTATACGTGTCAATTTTTTCATTTAATTTAATTAGTAATCCATAGGTCAGAATATTGTCATTAACAATGTCTGCGTATTCCACATACAAGGTAGAAAAATAAATGGCTCAGTGTTTGCTTTTAGTAAAAACATGTTGCCCTGTTAATCACATCAAACATGAAATTGTATTTAAGTCAAAGCATGATTTAATTGGGATCGTCATTTTTCTCCAGGTATTTTAGCTGGAGGAACTTACTGTAGCTTTACAATACAGGGGCAGGGGTAGCTCAGTGGTTAAGGCATTGGACTACGGTTAAGAAGATCACAGGTTCAAACCTCACAACCTCCAAGTTGCCACTGTTGGGCCCTTGAGCAAGGCCCTTAACTCTCAATTGCTCAGATGTAATGAGATAAAAAAATGTAAGTCGCTCTGGATAAGGGCGTCTGCCAAATGCCTAGATGTAGATGTACAATACGGCCCTTTAAAGCAAATACTTGTGTACTTTCTTTCATTTTAATGCTGTGGACAGCGTGTTGATTAGCTTACTTCATTTTGCGAACTGGGAAGGACCTGGTAGCTCAGAAGAGTATGCTAATCTGACCGGTATGAATGAGGGGCGTTTTACTTGGCTTTTCCTGGTTGAAGTTTAATACTTAATGTATAATTCTGTTTCTAAGTTAGGAAGATTTAGTTTAGCTAGGATATCAAGCTCAAGGGCAGAATCAAACTAACGGGTGGACCAGATCCAACCTGTTTGGCAAAGTTTACTTTATGTACCTTTTGTGCAGTCTGAGTCATAATTTGGTGTGCCAGTAATTAGTCTGGTTCCTGTGACAGAGGTTTGTTTGATGTGGTCCAGATGTGTTTCAGGTATGCATTTTATGTGTTACCTTATCCTGCCAACTCCATCTTTAATCTTTGTAGACAAAATATATGCACTGTAGCAGCATCGGTGGCCATTCTTGAGTTGTTAAGTGTTATCTAAGATGGAGACGAAGAGAAACGGTGATGAGTTCCTGTTTGGGTTTTCCTGTCAAGATTTAGTAAGAAGGTGAAATATCGTTGAATGGAAACTGATTGCAACCAGTGAAATGAACGAAGATTGGGTTTTGTTCATGTTCTGTATCGTTGACAATGGCGATAATTATTTTCCTGTACCCTTCACAGGGCAGAAAAGGCCGCGGTTCCATTTTCGTGTGGGCATCGGGTAATGGTGGGCGGAGTCGAGATCACTGCTCGTGTGATGGCTACACCAACAGCATCTACACCATCTCCATTAGCAGCACAGCAGAAAGTGGACGCAAGCCCTGGTACTTGGAAGAATGTGCCTCGACTCTCACCACTACATACAGCAGCGGTGAAAACTATGACCGCAAGATTGTAAGTTCGAAATATTTGCTTGGATGCTTGCAAAATGCTAAATAAGATTATTTGTTTGATAAAGGGACTCAACTAAATACAGTGAAACCTTGGATTACGAGCATAATTAGTTTCCGGAAGTGTGCACGTATTCCAAAAATACTTGTAAACCAAATCGAATTGTCCCATAAGAAATAATGAAAACTCAAATGATTTGTTCCACAGCCCAAATAAAATTAATACATAAAAATAATTCATACAATATATAAAGTAAAAATAAAGCAAATTAACCTGAACTTTACCTTAAAAAAAAAAAAAAGATAAAAATAAATCCCCACAGACAAGTGTTTCCGTTTATGCGCGCAGGTGCTGTGTGTAATGTGCGTGCACACACATATTAATGGAAAAATTTGCTAGGAACATCGCTATTGACACTCGCGTGAGTGCATACTAACGGAATCACTGCTGTAAAGTAAAATAATAAAATAAAAAATAAACCAGCACTTTACCTTTCCAAGGTATCCAAGACTTGCTCGTTTTTCAAGTCAAAATTTATCAAAAGTCTTTGCTCGTCTTGCGGAACACTATGTTGTGTATATATATGCTGGTTTGCTGATATATATGTGTCACCTGTTTAACTGCTTGTTAAAGTAAATATTCTATTACATTGCAGCAACTCGGTGCATTTAGCCATGTAGACATGGTTAAGAAGGTCTGCTAAAGTTCAAACTGAGCTTCAGAATGGTGATGAAAAGTGGTTAAAGTGACTTTAAACATGGCAAAGTGTAAGTCTGGGTATTTCCCAAACTACTGATCTCCTGGGATGTTCACGAAAACAAACATCTCTAGCGTTTACAGAGAACGGTCTGAAAAATGAAAATATCCGGTGAGTGGCAGTAGACTGGGTGGAAATGCCTTGTTGATGCTAGGCATCAGAGGAGAAATGACAGACAGGTTCAAGCTAATAGAAAGTAAACAGTAACTCGAACATCTCGTTACAACCAAGGCATGCAGAAGATCATCTCTGAATGCACAAGACGTCAAACCTTGAAGCAGATGGTCTATAAGTGCAGAAGACCACACCGGGTTCTGCTCATGTTAGCTACCAACAGGAAACTGAGGGTACAATTTGCAAAATTAAGCAATAGAAGATTGGTAAAACACTGCCTGTTTGTGCTCTACCATTCAGAAAGGGGATGAGTTCTGAATCACAGATACTCCTATTTAGATCTTGAGCCATCCCATTCACGAGAAGAATGACTAAAAATCCATCTAATGGAACTATGTCTAGTGTGTACATGAAATGTCCGCCAAAAAACAAGCTAAAGGCTAAGGTAGGGAAATCCATATAGAAGTTGCTCCTTTGAAAAAATCATTTCCCTTAAAATAATTTTCAGGCCATGTAAAACAAGATTCTGTTGTTTCACTCGATTCTATCACCTGGCCAGTTTCCTTTATGAATGGGTGTTTTAACAGCAGACTGAGAGGACTGTCAGGATTGAGCAAAAACTTGAACGGCACATGCTTGAGTGTTCAAAACAATGTGGGAGTGGCTTCAAGACAAGTCTGTAAGTGTCATTGAGTGGCCCAGCCAGAACCCAGACCTGAAAATAGCAGCACATCAATGCTCTCCATACAACTTTAGAGTTTCTCCAGAAAGAAATGAGAAAAGATCTGCAAATCCAGATGTGCCAAGCTTCTAGCATGATGGCCAGGAAAACATAAGGCTCTTAAAAAAATAAAAGTAAATCCCTGTTGTTTGTAGTTGAGATGAATTGTTCACTGTTTTTTTTTTTTTTTTCTTTTTTCCCCCAAAGTTGCTGATTTTTAATTTTTTTTTTATTATTATTATTCGAGTAACACATTTTCCAAATCCAACCGTGCAAATAGTTCTTCCAATGCAAATTATACCAGTCCCAATCTTGGCACTAAGCACAGTAAGCTACAGTAAGCCTTTTTTCCATACATCTCATAGAAAGAGAGAGATTCTGTTACTTGTGGGTACATTTTGTGGGTTCAGAACATGATGCTATGTTGTCTCAATGTGTGGTGTTAAATTTGTTGGTCACTGGGTCATTGTGCAATTGTCTTGCTGTGAATTACTACAGTTACTACGCGCACACACGCACACGAACACACGAACACACAGAAATCACTTTTCCTCCGAGACAGTCTTGGAGAGACTTACTAAATTCCACAGTGCCATGAAATACTTGCCAAAATCTCTAACGCTGTTCTTTCCCTGTCTTTAGATCACTACAGATCTGAGGCAGCGCTGCACAGACAGTCACACTGGAACATCAGCATCAGCTCCAATGGCTGCTGGGATCATTGCCCTTGCCCTGGAGGCAAAGTAAGACTTATTCAAATCAGTTGCACTAAATCACTCCTCGCATCTACTTTTCTATTAAGGCTGTTTGAAATGTCAGCTTGCTTTTTGATGTGTTGGGAAACTTGACATGTGCAAATCCTGGCTGCCTGTTTCCAAGCGGCTTTTAAGCAAAACTTTATATGTGACATAATGTATTAAAGTATATAAAGGTACAGTGTGTGATTTTATAGAATTAGTTTTTTGCATATTTGTCAGACTTAAATTATTCAGATCATCAAACAAATTTTAATATTACACAATATTGAAGCTGTCCAAACATGCCTTCCCCAATGTGAAAAAGTAATTGCCCCATAAAACTAATCACTGGTTGTGCCATAATCGGTGGCTTTAAGTGCTTTCAGTTGTTTGTGATAACTGGCGGTGAATCTTTCACAATTGCTGTGACGGAATTTTGGAGGGTTAAACCTGCTACAGCATCATATTTAAGTTCGGACTTTGACTAGGCTATTCCAAAACCTTGATTTTATTATTATTATTATTATTTTAATTTTCTTTTTGGAGCCATTCAGAGGTGGACTTGCTGGTAGGGGAAATTACTCTTTCACATAGTGCCAGGCAGGTTCGGACAGATTTTTACCTTAATAAATGTAAATGTCTGTGTCAGATCTTGTTAGATGATCTGAATCATTGAAGTGTAATAAATGTGCAAAATACTGAATTATACTGAATACTGAATTATATTCACGGAACTATATATAATCGTTAGCATGTAGATGTTATTTGATACCACCTTGCATGGCGTATAATGATTTAAGGCAGCCAAAAGCAAAGGATCACATCCTAACATAAACCAAAAATATTTTTTTCTGATAATGATATGAAGTATTAGGCTAAAATACCTTTGAATTTAATAAATATAGATTTTTTTTTTCTTTTTTTGCGTTCTAGCCCTCTCTTGACATGGAGGGATGTACAGCACATCATTGTGAAAACATCACGAGCTGGCCATCTCAGTGCTCCTGACTGGAAAACCAATGCAGCAGGATACAATGGTACTGGCTTATACATTCTTTATGAAGCCTATCCAATTATAGCACCTTACTTGCATATTAAAACTCCAGGGCTGAAATTCCTGTTCAGCCTTAGAGTTCCTCCTCTCGCTCCTATCGACATGTTGCAGTGCTTCTAAAGAAAACTTGAAAAGAACTTCCTCAGAAACATTCTAATCATATCTAATAGACTCATCACTGCAAAAAATGTTTACGTCTCCCGTTAAGGATGTTTTCTTCTTGTTATTTTAGAACTCCAAATTCGACTGAGTTATAACCCACTGCTGAAATAATACCAAGTTTGATGTTTGTACATCAGCCGCTTAATTGCTAGATAACAAGACTGTCAGATATTATCGCTGATAACATGTAGATGAAGTTGACGTGCCTAACAAGTTCTAATATTTTGGCCTTATTTTCAGGAGGTCCTTTATTCATGAACGAACAAATTTATACGATTTGCATTGTAACGAGGTCCTTCATGTCACCGTTTGTTGTTGTTTGTTACATACACCTACAGTAAGTCATCTATATGGTTTTGGGCTCATGGATGCGGAGGCCATGGTCAAAGAAGCTGAGAGATGGAAACAAGTTCCCCAACAGCACATATGTGTGGAAAACGCAGATAGGCAAATAAGGTAGTTTTGTCACCGCATCATTACATGACTCATCAACATGACAATACTTGTCTATATGAGTTTTCCCTTTCTCACGTCTTCCGTTTTATATCTACAACGCCCAGGTTTATGTTTCCATTGCAAAGCCAATGTTTTTTTGTGTGTGTGTGTGTGCGTGCTTCCTTCTAAAGGACAATTCGCCCAGAGCATGTTGTTCGCTCTGTTTACAAGGCAACGGGCTGCACGGATAATGCGAATCACCATGTCATTTATTTGGAACACGTGGTTGTACGCATCACCATAACCCACCCACGACGAGGAGACCTGTCGATTAATTTGACTTCACCATCAGGGACAAAGTCGCAGCTCCTTGCCAACAGGTAAAATTGCAGTTTGGGCAGTTTCATATGAATGTAGGCTTAAAAGGAAAAGAATGGCCTGATCTGCTTGTTCACTGTTGTATGACTTTCAGACTGTTTGACCATTCCATGGAGGGCTTTAAGAACTGGGAGTTCATGACTACTCACTGCTGGGGAGAGAAAGCCGCTGGAGACTGGATTCTCGAGGTCTATGACTCGCCTTCACAAGTCCGAAGTCAGAAAGCTCCAGGTAGTTACACTCTTGCCTTTTCTATAAAACTGGAAAAATATACTACACTTCCTGCACAATTAATCCTCCTTTCTCACTCCCATCGTCAAAGGCAAACTGAAGGAGTGGTCGTTGGTGCTTTATGGTACCTCGGTGCACCCGTATTCCTCCCGTAGTGACAAGCCTCGCTCTGTGGAGGAGTCTCCAGTTGAGGATGAGTATGGCGAGGAGTATGCGGGTAAGCTGGCCTCGGTCAGCACTAACATTGGGAAGGTTGCCAAGGTTTTTTTGATTAATGCACTCTGCCCACTCAAAGCAGAGTCCCATTCTTTGATCATAGAAATCTGTCATCTCTTGTAAGGCACCTGTGACCCGGAGTGCAGCGAAAACGGCTGCGAGGGCCCCGGACCCCATCAGTGCATCAACTGCCTGCACTACTTCCTCAAGTTTAAAAACAACACCAGGTACACCACGTGTATGTGTGCATGGATATTGACATTATAATGTATTCTCTTGTGGAGTGAAAAATCAGGGTAACAATATTCTGAAAATGAATTTTCTTCAATTATAAATGTGGTTCATAATTTATAACGCCACTCATTATTGATAGAAAAACATCTAATTGTTAATATCACGTGAACTAGTAAGCACACTCAGCAAGATTCTTAGTATTTTCCCTTTTAAATGTGTGGATTTGTGTAGAAAACAATAATTATCTGATTGTAGCAGGTCTCTCTCTCTCTCTCTTTTTTTTTTTTTTTTTAAACTGCAGCAGTATTTATTTAATAAAATGGAGCCAAAAATGTAAAAAAAAAAAAAAAAAACAGTGTAGGCAATACAAAGCACCCCGATTCAATAGCTTGCAGATCCATCTTTAGCAGCAAAAATAGTAAAAAGTAATCGTTTTCTGTATGACTTTATCAGCCTCTTATGTCATGGTGGAGGAATTTTGGCCCATTCGTACAACATTGCTTCAGTTCCTTGAGGTTTTTGGGCATTCGCTTATGCACAGCTCTCTTAACGTCCTGCCTCTGCATTTCAGTTGGGTTGAAGTCTGGACATTGACTAGGCCATTCCAAAACTTACTTTCTTTACGTTTTAACCATTCTGATGTAGATTTGCTGGTGGCTTCAAATCAATGTCATGTTGCATGAACTAATTTTACGCAAGCTTTAGCTGTCTAACAGATGGCCTCCTTGTTGGCTGTAGAATGCTCTGGTTTCCAGAGGTGTTCATGGTCGACTCGATGACTGCATGCTACACGTCCTGTGGCTGATCAATACCCATCAATTGTTGTGCTTGAGAGTGGGTATGAGGTGATTTTGCTGAAATTATGTTTGGTTTTTGACAAATATGGCGCTAGGCCTTAAGGCCAAAAAAAAAAGAAAGAAAACTCTACTTTGTTCTGGAACAATGTCCTATGGACAAATGAGAAGTCTTGTTCCAGACTTTTTAATTACAACCCTTTCAAACAAACCGTCTTCTTCTAGTTGTACTGTCATGGACTTTAACATTTAACATGCTCAATGAGGCCTCTTGGATCTGAGATGTAGCTGTTGGGTTATTTTGTATGTCCCTGAGCATTGCCTAGTCTGACTCTGGGACGTCCACTCCAGGGACGTTTGGCTAATGCCTTGAAATTGCTTTCAACTGAATAATCTTTCTCACTGTAGAATGTTGAGCTTCTAATTGTTTATTTTGTGACTCTTTCCAGATCAATGTTCAGTAATAAGCAATCGTCTTAGAGACGTAATTATGTCGTTCCTTCTTGGCATTGTGTTAACACACAGCTGAATGCTTTAGACCAGTAAACTGACGACACATCTACTTTTATAGAGGTGATAATCTGCCCTTGATTAACTGATCATCAGCAGCACCTGGTTGTAACTCACCCTCTTAAATCCTGTAAGGGGGGGTACTTGGTATTGCCAACATGCTCTTTTCTTTACACTTTTTCAGCTTCATTTTGCTTCATTACTGAGAGACCTGCTACGATCAGATGATTTATGATTTGATGTTTTTACACAAAAACATTAGAATTAAAAGAGGCAGTACTAACTTTCACACATGACTGTGTACCTATTGAATGGATTAGCAAACGTATACACCACCCCTTTGATTCCGATCGAAATTTCATTCTGATTCGGACAGTTCCGCATGAGGTCGTTGCATGATAAACTTTAATTCTGATTATGCTGTTATTCTGATTATTAATGGAATATTAGGGTCTGTGGAAAACTGATTCAAATAGAAAATGTGAAAAAATTCATTAACAAATGGGGGGGAAAAAAACAAATGGTAAATGTCGACAATAACATCTGACGCATGTATGTGTTTGTGGCTGATTTTCTGTTTTCTTTGAAATTAATTTTAAGTGGGTGTATCAACGCACACAGAGCCATACTTGAAGTACACATCTGCAGCCAATGAGTTTCTCAGCCTCAGACCTTTTGTCTCTTATGGAAAGCTTTTTCCTCATGGCTGTCAGCTGCTGAGTTGTCTGTCTCTGATGGCTATCCCTTACTTGCTTCTCTTTCCGTTCCTACCTCTCGCCCCCTCTCAGGATGTGTGTGCCTGAGTGTCCCCCTGGCTTTTTCCGGGACGATAAGAGGCGCTGTAAGAAATGTTCCCCTCTCTGCGAATCCTGCATTGGTAGTCGCAGTGATCAATGTACCTCCTGTCGTCAAGGGTTTTACCTCAAAGAGGGAGCCAGTACATGCCTCTATGCCTGCCCCTGAGGGCTACTATCAGGATCCTGGTAAGTTCCCATTACTTTTCCAGTGTATTGCTTAATAATGTAGGTATGCAGCCAATAACTTGCAACCAGTGTATACTTTTTCCTTCCTTTCCAAACCACAGGCTTCTGGACACAGTGGTAGAACCTGTCAGCATCAGATCAGGTTTAATCATGACATTGTTATGGTGCATTGAAGCTTTGACTCCTTGGTTTCTCTTACAGATGCCGGTATGTTCCGTAAATGCAGCGAGAACTGCAAGAAATGTACTTCAGCAAATGTTTGCACAGAATGTAAGCCAGGTCTCAGGTAAGGTCTCTTCATTCTTTTTGCATTACCACTGCTAGCATTCTCCCGAGCGACTTGTATTTCCCTCATTTATACTGTACATGTGAATATTTGAGGGTTTAAGGCCTATCGGTGACGACCTTGCATTGCTGGGATTTGAACATATGTCCTTCTGATCAGTAATACGATCTCTTATCCACTGAGCTGTTTAGGCAAAAAAACACTAAGTCGCCATTTCAGAAGGGTCAAATTATTGGGCTTTGTGCTTCATCAAGCAATTGAAAAAGGTCATGTGGTCTATCCCAGAGCGATGGGTGCATCAGTGTAAGAAGGGAAAGGCATGAAGTGAGGCACCCATCATGTGTACAAGCCTTTGTAGGGTTGTGATCTAGGGGTTGCTTCAGTTGATCAGGTCTAGGTCACGTAAAATCAGCTGGTGACCTGAATGTACATCAGTTTTTTTTTCCCACCGATGAACAGGCATATTCCGGGACTCAATTTTTGAGTCCTTGCAGGCATAAAGAATCTTTTTATAGTGTGCTTAAATCTTAAAAATGTGCTACTTTTTTCTTGGCCAGGCAGTGTATAGAACAAAGTTTCTGTTGTACCTAGTCTATCCTTCCAGTTTAAATTGGGACAGTGGTTTGTCCTTTAATGTTACCTGAAACACCACCCCACTGGATTGCATCATCACCTTATATTGTTAGTGTTTTTGAAAACCTGTAGGACCTGGTTAGCGTGGCGAAAGTCAGAGAAGCTCACAGAAAAGAACATGCTGGGCCGATTTCAAGAAGGCGGTCGGAAACCCCTTCAACACGTGCAGTCCAGCCAGCATTTGATATTCAGATGTTGAAGCACATTATCTAGAGAGTGTTTTAGATTTACCATATGTGCCCAGCAATAGAAGTAGGAGAAGAATAGAGAGAGGTGGAAAAAAAAAAAAAGCAGAGGGAAAGAGTAACAGGTTATGGCACATGGAGCCTCCCTAATGTACAGCAGCTGTGCTCTGTGAACAATTTAAAAATATGTTTGAGAAGTGATGTCTCCGAATCTGCCGTAAAGGTTTTTCACCCACGTGTTTGGACTTTAGGTCTTGCTTTGTTTAACTTTTCAGACTTGTTTAGACTACCACAGGTCTAAAAGATGGGTGACAAGCCCGAAATTTAAAATACAGCGAGTTTTCTGCTGGTACTCCTTTTTGAAATTCAATACCATGTTTAAACAGACGGTAATAGAGCAACCCGCATTAACTAATTGAAGAAATGCAGTTTGTCGATGCTGTCAGCATGCTTTATTAAGCTGATTTTTTATATATATATATATATATATATATATATATATATATATATATATATATACACACACACACACACACACACACACACACGTGGACAAAATTGTTGGTACCCTTCGGTCAATGAAAGAAAAACCCACAATGGTCCCAGAAATAACTTTAATCTGACAAAAGTAATAATAAATAAGAATTCTATGAATGTTAACCAATGAAAATCAGACATTGCTTTTCAACTATGCTTCAACGGAATTATTAAAAAAAAATGAACTCATGGAACAGGCCTGGACAAAAATGACGGTACTCCTAACTTAATAGTTTGCTGCACAACCTTTTGAGGCAATCACTGCAATCAAACGATTCCTGTAACTGTCAATGAGACTTCTGCACCTCTCTGCAGGTATTTTGGCCCACTCCTCATGAGCAAGCTGCTCCAGTTGTTTCCGGTTTGAAGGGCGCCTTTTCCAGACAGCATGTTTCAGCTCCTTCCAAAGATGCTCAATAGGATTGAGGTCAGGGATCATAGAAGGCCACTTTAGAATAGTCCAATGTTTTCCTCTTAGCCATTCTTGGGTGTTTTTAGCTGTGTTTTGGGTCATTGTCCTGTTGCAAGACCCATGACCTGCGACTGAGACCCAGCTTTCTGACACTGGCCAGCACATTTCTCTCTAGAATCCCTTGATAGTCTTGAGATTTCATTGTACCCTGCACAGATTCAAGACACCCTGTGCCAGATGCAGCAAAGCAGCCCCAGAACATAACAGAGCCTCCTCCATGTTTCACAGTAGGGACAGTGTTCTTTTCGTGATATGCTTCAAGTATAATTAGCAAAATTTGCCTTGGCAAAAAGTTCCATTTTTGTCTCATCTGTCCATAGGACATTCTCCCAGAAGCTTTGTGGCATGTCAGCATGTAGTTTGGCATATTCCAGTCTGGCTTTTTTATGATTTGTTTTCAACAATGGTGTCCTCCTTGGTCGTCTCCCATGTAGTCCACTTTGGCTCAAACAACGACGGATGGTGCGATCTGACACTGATGTTCCTTGAGCATGAAGTTCACCTTGGATCTCTTTAGAAGTCTTTCTGGGCTCTTTTGTTACCATTCGGATTATCTGTCTCTTTGATTTGTCATCAATTTTCCTCCTGCGGCCACGTCCAGGGAGGTTGTCTACAGTCCCATGGATCTTAAATTTCTGAATAATATGTGCAACTGTAGTCACAGGAACATCTAGCTGCTTGAAAATGGTCTTATAGCCTTTACCTTTAACATGCATGTCTATAATTTTCTTTCGAATCTCCTGAGACAACTCTTTCCTTTGCTTCCTCTGGTCCATGTTGAGTGTGGTACATACCATGTCACCAAACAACACAGTGACTATTTGGAGCCCTATATATAGGCCCACTGACTGATTACAAGATTGTAGACACCTGTGATGCTAATTAGTGGACACACCTTGAATTAACATGTCCCTTTGGTCACATTATTTTCAGTATTTTCTAGGAGTACCATCATTTTTGTCCAGGCCTGTTCCATGAGTTAATTTTTTTAAATAATTCTGTTGAAGCATGGTTGAAAAGCAATGTCTGACTTTCATTGGTTAACATTCATAGAATTTTATTAAATTATTACTTTTGTCAGATTAAAGTTATTTCTGTGACCATTCTTTCATTGACCAAAGGGTACCAACAATTTTGTCCACGTGTGTAGATATATATATGGAATTAATTTTATTTGTACTTGGATCAAGAAGAGGTTACGCTCGAACACTTTTATGCATACTGAGATCTAACTTTTTTTTTTCTTTCTTAATATCTGATTTTATTCAAATTTTTCTTTGCTAGTCTACAAGGCACTAGGTGTCAGCTGACCTGTGAGGCTGGCACATACTACAACGGACACAAACGGATATGCGAGCATTGCCATCCTGCTTGTGCTACATGTGCAGGTACTTACGTTTTTCATGTTCTAGTATTTTAATATGTTGCTCGTCGTTTCATATTAAATTCATTCAGTTAGAATTCTGCCAATGTTTGGAAGGGTGTCGTTTTTTAGGTTTGTAAAGGGATCACGTCCTGCTAATTAGTTCAGAGAATCATTTTTGCAAACTACAATTTTTCTTGGGCCTTGTGGCACAGCATAAAATTGTAATTATTATTATGTTTTTTTTTATTTGAGGGAATCTATAGTACTTGTTTATGAAGATGGGAGAGAATGTGTGATTGATGGTATAAGTGTGTCTTGTACTCAGGTACTGGCATTGAGGCATGCACTAAATGTGCAGAGGGATACTATCTCGAAGAGTGGCGTTGTGTTTCCAGTTGTAACCCAGGATACTACATGGCAGAGAAAACTGCAGACAATGGAGAAGTCCAGAAGTCTTGCCGCAAGTCAGTAGCGCATCAAGCCTGACTAAGCACACACATACACTTTATCCAGTAATTGAAGGTGTTCCAGAACTTTATTTCTCTCAGGTTTGATTTTTTTGGTTCTGGTTTCTCTGCCAGGTGTGATCGTACATGTTACACATGCACAGGTCCAGGAGATAGAAACTGCAGTGCCTGCGTGAACGGATATAACCTCGAAAATGGTGTGTGTGTCGTCAGCACTATCTGCAAAGATGGTGAGTAACTTGCGTATTCACTCGGGTTTTATCTCCAGAAGCCTCCTCCTTCTGTTACACATGTTCCCGCTTTTGTTAGTTTTTGCTGCTCTTTGATGCTAGTAATTACATTCGAGAGACCTAAAATTATAGTCTTTGATTATAATCAGTGTTCATTATCCTGAAGGTCTGATTCACTGATTTATTTATTAATTTTTTTTAAATGCATGTTAATGAACTTAAAAGTATTTTTTATTTAATTTTTTTTTATCAAATTTCTGTTCTTTTACAGTGGGGAAATTTTATTTACTGAACAAATTATCCTAAAACTGATTTCTAAAGTAGGTTTCTAAAGTACGCCTTCAATCGTTTCAAAAGCTGATCATGCGCCTAATAATACAATGCGCCTTGTATATGGCCCAGTATTAAAACGCATACAGGTCTCAGTTACGGTAAGCAGCCGCGACTCGATTTTCCCCCCGTAATAGTGCGCAGTGCATGCTGGGATACCGGGAAACTGGCGTTTCATTTCCATTTTAATATTTTTGTAAATACCCTGAAATGGCTCCTACCAAAAGACAACGCGTACAACGCTGAGTTTAAACTCAAGGCGATAAGCCACGCACAAGAACACGGCAATAGAGCAGCAGCGAGAGAATTTAATATCAATGAATCAATGGTGAGGAAGTGGAGGAAGTATGAGGATGAGCTCCGCCAAGTAAAGAAGACAACAGAGTGTGGCATCGTTTCATACAGCGATGATCTTTGTAAGAGTCAAAATCTCTGCGGAAACAGCCCAAGCAGCTAAAGCTCTAAGTTACAGTGTGATCGTTATTTTAACACTGTGATTTCCAGCGGAATTATTTCTTACATATCGTGTTAAGGAATATAAGTTAAGATTTATCTGAGAGCCAGATGCAGTCGTCAAAAGAGCCACATGTGACTCGCGAGCCATAAGTCCCCGACCCCTGATCTAATGGATGCGTTATGCATCTAATGGATGCATAACGCACCGTAACTCCAGCCTCTACTTTAGCGCCTTATGCGAAGCGTTTTATTAAAGGTGCGCCTTATGATGCGATGCGCCTTATATATGTAAAAATAATTAAAATACGTCATTTATTGAAGGTGCGCCTTTTGATGCGGTGCGTTTCGTGCGCAAAATACTGTAGGTTTCTAAAGTACAGAGTGTCCCACAAAAATCGAGTAACCTAAGAATGTCCTAAGAAAAGGAGATTAAAAAAACTTCATGTTGAAAAATCAAAATTCCAACGGATCTAGATTTTATAAACGATAAATCGATAAGTCTTTGAACATAGCCTTTTCAACAGCACATTGTCATAATCACTAAAAGAAAAAGTAAAACATTAAATGTACTTGGTTTTTACAAATCTAATTAAAATTTGAGATAATTTGAGCGAGAATTGACTGTTGTTAGACTATGAAATGATGTAAATTTTTTTGGGACACCTTGTAATAATTCTAAAAGGTTTCTTGAAATTGTTTTACAGTGAATCAGAGATTATGCAATATTTCTGAAAATATAATACACGTAAAATGCACAATAAATCCTGATCTACATGAATGCACTGTAAAAAATAAATGAATGAATAAATAAATAAATAAATAAATTATGCCCAGATATGTTGCCATGATCGCTGATCAGTTTCTTAATGTGTGTTCTCCTTCTCCTTCCTATGATCTCTTTTCCGCATCTTTCGATGGATTCCAAATCATACACGGATGCCCGTTACTTCGACCCGTCTGCTGGATTCTAAACCTGTTTCCTGCTACCTGTCATGATCACCTGATCTGCATCGCTTCCTGTTCGCTGCCCAATCGTCTGCTGTACTTTTTCTTTCTTCTCTCCTCTTCCTGCTCTGTGGAAAGCAAATGAAGAATCATGGGCTGAGGGAAGTTTCTGTGTATTGGTGAAAAAGAACAATCTGTGCCAGAGGAAGGTTCTGCAACAGCTTTGCTGTAGAACATGTTCTCTAAACGGCTGAAGGAACTCCAGCGGCCCCGTTAGCCGTTGACGTTCAGCTAATTTATATTTCCAACCAAGAACCTCTAATACGGGACTATGCTGAGAGGTTTCTCGGTGCCAGAACTACAACAAACCTACCTTTACCTGTGTGTGTATGTGTGTATGGTTTTGGAAGAATCTGTCAGGGTGTTGCAACTGGGATCAACAATAAACAACAAATCATATGGTTCAGTATTTTGTGACCAAAGCATGGATGCCAAAATTTTTGTACCCCTTTTTGTTTTTTGTTTTTCCCCCTCCTTTGGGTCCAGAGATAAAATCAGAGAGGCACACTGACTGACTAAGTGATGTTTCTTTGTTTTGTCCTCTAACAGTATGATGAAAGATGACTTAAGCCCAGTTTGTGCATTTTATAAATAAATTTGAAACCATCACTGAAGCCGTTTATTGTTTTTCCGCTTCAACTACACAACTATGAGCGGAGGAAATGCCTAAAGTTAACAATCTAGAATTTTTAAGCAAATTCAGTTCAGGAAAAACTTGTCCTTAGGTTTAAGTGGCATAGTTTTAATCAGTATCGTAAATGCATCTTAAAAAAAAAAAAAAGGTTGCCTCAGGCTCTGTCTATGTATGTATGTGTGGATGTGTGCGTGCGCTGCGTGCACACGTGTGCATGTGTGTTGTGTTCATGCTCTACTTGGACTTGACATATGCATGTAGTAATAGTATTTTCATTTTTAATATCCAAGACTGTTTACAAAACCTTTATAAGACTCTTGGTTCTTATAAGGTAAATAGCTTAGCAATCAACTAGTCTTTTTCCTGTTTTACCTCTACTAGGTCACATTAATGTCCACTTAATAACCAATTAATGCACACGTACTCTTATTTCCAATCATTTTACAAACCATTTTTATTTTATGAAATTAAACCTCATTTCAGCAGAACAGCATGTTCAGGTTGTCTGTGATGATGTGATTAATGGCGGAAAAGATGGAATGATTCAATTTGAAGATGGCCACGTATGACCTAACGAGATATGCCAGTGCGTATAACAGTCTTATATGGGGACTGTGTATGGCGCTGTCGCGCTTTCTGTGAATCATTGACTTCTTTCTTTTTAAAAATTTATTAATAAAAGAAAACACCACTACCAACAACAAAAACTCCCATTTGATCTAGTTTTATGTCTACAGACAGTATGACGTTAAAGTCTCATTCCAGCAAAGCTCATTATTCACACTAGGTTTAAAGAAGTAGCTTAAGGGTATAACGCATAATCAATTCTTCTATATAATTTTTTTTAAAGGAAGATGTTTATGGCAAAATAACTAATGCTAATTATATGGGATTGTTACAAATTTTGTGGTATTATACAAACCACAGTTTTCGAACCTGTGGCAACGTTATGCTGGATCCACTGTGACAAACCGGGTCCGAATATATTCCCTGCTACAGAACAACCCTTGGGAGTGAGGAACTCCTTAATTCTCAAAGGTCTGAATATACAGAGAATATGTTTACTAATTGTACTAGGCAAAATGGAGTAGAGTATTTTATTCCTGTAAGGCATTTGATCGATTTACTTGTGCTTAGAAGATTTTTATGTCTTATTTATGAATAATTGATTTTAATTCATTTGATGCCAAGTGGTTTGAGATGATGTAACCTTTTATTTATATTAAAAAAAAAGAGAAAGATTTGAAACAGTCCTTTTTTTGTTTGTTTTTTTGGGTGGGGTTTTTGGACATGGGTGGGATGTTCTAGGAAATCATGTATTTTCATGTTTGCATTCATCTGGCAAGAAAATGGTATAACCATGAAGATTTTTGCAGATACACTACATGCAACATTACATAACTTGTATGTGTATAAATGTTTCACTTATTTTGTTCTGACAATGTACACGTTTTTTTTGCTGTCCTTGGGGGAGGTTTAAAAAAAAAATTATTATTGTTTTTTAAAATACATTTTTATAATTCTGTTTCTAGACAAACTCAATAATATATAGAAGAGGATTTGTTGTAAGAGCCCTCACAGAGGGATGTGTATGGGACCGTTTACTGATCTTTTAATTAATGAATTTTAAAATAAAAAATAGACATCTCTGTGCGTATAGATGAAGAAATAATTTTTGCCTTGCTCCTTATATAGTAATGTTCAAATACGTTTCTGCCATGCTATGACTGTCGTCGGAAATGTTAGCAGTAGTAAAAACGTTGAGGTGGGGGGGGGGTTTGGATGCTGGTTGTGCGGGAATGCATCGGTTCTCTTGTTTCCTCACAAAAGGTTTTCTTTGTTTTGAAGGGAACAATTCACAGCTTGAGCGAGAGAATGCCTAGTTATTTGTGTTGGGGCAACACAAAGCTATCCGCATAATAAGAACAGATTTAAAAAAGGCAGAATATTTGCACTACCACATCGCTTGAACTATTAAAAACATTTTTATATTTCAAGCATTGTTCAAGCATTGTTATTTAAAAAAATTTCACACAAACATAATAAAGATACAATGAGTAGAAAATATTCTATCAAGACCAGTTTGGTTCTTCTTATTATTACTATGATGTTGGCTTGAAGCTTCTTATTTTATTTGGAAATCCATCAAAGTAAGTACATTTTTATGTAACTGTATTTACAGTTTGACTTTCATAACCACATCAGTTTGGCCAGCGTCTGTTTTAGTTGTATTATCTGCCAATGGTCTTTCCATCATTTCTTCATATTTTGCTCTCTAGGAACCATTTTTTAAAATAGTCTTGAGTAATAGCTTTTCAGGTTTCCTTAAGGACTTTCTGGTTCTCATTTTCAGTCCAGTCCCTGGGTTTTCAGTTGAATGGTTTAGTTTGTTTGATTAATTCATGCATAAATACATCTAACTTGAGACGGTGAGAAACCGGTGCAGATGATGACATGATCAAGCCAGCATTCAGTATACTGGTGATGCCGAGTGGTTGGAACAGACGAGAGGGGAAATGAGGTTGCTGCTGAGGTTGTTGCGTAACTAACCAATTTTTTAATCGTATATTTAGGCACTTTGTAGCCTGTCGTGGTAAAGCATTTGTTTCCTTTAATTGAATCTATGTCATTTAAATACATTTAATATGAAGAAATGCACAGTACGGTGTTGTATATGTAGCCAGGCACATTTTTTGTGCAGTGTTGCTGAGTTTCCCTTAGTTTCACAGGGCATGTGTGGGGGTATGTAATACCGCCCCCCCCCCCCTCTCAAGAATATCACATTTTAGTATTTAAATATTAAAGTCTCTGTTATTTAAAATAATACTACACTAAATACTTTTCTTAATGTGAAGATTTTTAAAGGAATTATATGAAATTGTATTCAGGTTCTTAATAGAGACATTATTTCACTTTCTGGGAAATGACACTGAAGTTTTGTTTTTAGCTTTTTAAAGCAAATGATTGACAATTTGTGTTGTGTAAGGCCAAATTCGGGGCAGGCAGGGTCACCACTAAGAGTTCTGTTCAGAAGCATCAGAATTCAATAGGGTGTATTGGAGCGTAAGCCTTCAGTCGGCCTCCAATAGCCCACCAACCCTTTTTATGGGAAAACTCCCAGCTGTCCTTAAGCACATCCATCAGTCAGTGGTCAAAGGTTATGCGGAATGTCTGGTCTCCTTCAGGGACCAACAGTATTGTACTAATGCTCAGATGGATCCTTTCAAATGTTCCATAGTACATAAATAGAGCTATGTTTTGTGTGGGTTTTTCCTCTCTCTCTCTTTTTTTTTTTTTTTTTGGAAAACATTTGTGAATGAAAATGCAGCGCATTTTTCAGTGTATGTTGCTAGAGGCCGAAATTTAGTGCTATGGCTGTTTGTAACTATGTCCAGACAGCTAGATGAAATTAGATAAAAGAGAAAAAATTATGTCACTGGGGAGAACCTTGAATATCCGTAGTGCCCAGGTGAAAGCAGCAGCGGAAACAACACATGCCACACTAGAAAAAAAGTGCCATTTTTTTCTTGTTGTAGTCTACAAATTTCTACAAGTAAATTTCAGTATTTTAATAATATATTTTATAAATTAAACACTCTCCCCCAGCCGATATGGATCTGTGCATAAATGTGACTATACTTGAAACCGACTACACACTCTTGGTTATCTGTATGCAAACATATAGTTTGTATGTCAGATTTATTAAAAGAAAAAAAAAATCTGCACTGCTGTCTGAACATAGTCTGTGTAAATCTATCAGCTTAGAGAGCCATAAAATGCATTCCGGTTTTAGCTTTTTGCTTATTAACCATAATCAAGACATCAGACTTTAGAGTAAATTGTTTAGGTAGTTTAGATTTGATAAAATTCAGAGAAAATGCTTGTTTTATATGTGCCTATCTCTAAACTATGACATTAACCTTAAAGTTTGGGTGTAGGTTTAACTGAATGGTACTGAACCATGTAAGTATGTTGCAGGGTTTGCATGCACCAAAAGTTTTTAATGTATATGTGTATCTGAAACATCAATCTAATTATACAACAGTTATTTCCTCTTTACTAATTTGATTGGACAAGCAGCATTTGAAAGAGTGCTGATATTTAAGTATAACAACACTGGTACATTTCACTCTTTGTATCACTAAAATACCAAATCTAATAGTAGTTATTTCCACTAGAACCATTACTAAAATCATAATGGGCTATCTGTGCTTTGGCATTGCAACACACAACACTATCAAGCTGTGGAATGTATTTCATTGGTGGAGAAAAAATTAACAAAACTGGCCATATTATTTCTGAAATGTTAGTTACTTAACACAGCACTCATGCTCATGACTCAAAAGGTGCTTTAAATATTCAATGTTTGTCAAATGCTTGTAAACTTTTTGGATGTAAGAACTTGTAAAACCATGGTAAGCTCATTGTCATATCTTTACTTTTATTTTCTGTTCTATACCTGTTGGCCAAGTTTTCTATGATATTTGCCACTACATCACATTAGTTTGTCTAACTGAGTTATTCAAGCGCTGATGATGTGTGTATTATTCAGTACCTGCTATAGTGACTACTTATTTTTAGAAGGCTACATTTTAAACAGCAACCTCTATTTTGCCCCCCACCCAGGTTATGTGGATGATCATGAGCAATGTTCTCCTTGTGATATTACTTGCTATAAGTGTAACGGACCAACGAGCAAGCACTGCCTGAGCTGCATGTTGACTAGGTAAGTCAATTGGTAATTTTAAAAAGAAGAGCTTTTGCACTGCTCGTAATAATATTGATGTGAGTGGACATCAGAACATGAGAGCAGACATGTGCACTGGTTGCATAAATTGTCCTACATTTTCAATTTACTGTTGACATTTACTAAATACTTGAGATTTTACTTAATATTCAAAATGCCAGGGTAACTGCTAGCTTTTTTGTTTCCTCTGCAGGTTCTTTGATGATGGACAATGTGTAATACAGTGTGAGTCTGGAAAGTACCAAAAGGATGGGCAATGTCATCGCTGCCATCATACATGTCATGAGTGTACTGATGAGGGTCCTGACAAATGCACCAGCTGCAGCAAAGGTAGTTTTAATAAAATCTAATAATGCAAAAATACACACAGACAGCTACTATACCATGGACTAACCACAAATCGCATATCCCATATCGTATCCAAAAATTTTGTCATTGTTGTTTACACTAGATTATGCTGCTCAAAAAAATTAAGGGAACACTTAGTCCCAGTTTGACGTGAACATCCCTTGAACATATTTACGGCTCAAGTCAAACCGGGGATAAATGTTCCCTTAATTTTTTGACCAGTATATAATCATTTACACACTGTATATACTGTATGTATAGAATGTATGCTTTTTATGTAGGGCTTTAATTTTGCAAACACAAAAATGAATGAAAATGCAGTTGAAGATTAGACAAAGGACAAGTTACCCAAAAGTTACCTTATAGTCCTGTTCTTAGCTGATGAGTGGAAGCTGATGTGGAAGCTCAATGTTTTTTGGGAGAAGATTCCTGAAGATATTTTCATGGTTAGCTGGATAGCTGCCTTTTTCATCAACCACCAGCAAATGAAACGTTTACACAAAATTTGTCTATTACATGTAAATAAATCCTCATAACTGTAACAGAGTTTTGTAGAACAATAACAGTAAAAACTGGGGATGTCTTCATTAATATAATATAAAGCTAGCTTTCAGTCCGTTATGAGAAGTGTTTGGAAAAAAAAAGTGCTAGCGCATCGAAACGAAAAACTTGTTGAAAATCCTCTTTAACTCAGGAGTGGAAAAGTATATAAAAAAAATGTTAATCTACCTTAGAAATGAAAGAAATGCTTAATTAAGGAATAGAAAGTACTAATTTACCTCAGAGACTGGAAAAAGTAATTTCAGAAATAAAATGCACTAATTTACCCCTCAGGAATGGAAAAACTTATTACTGGAATAGAACTTGCTAACTTGCTAATTTTAATTTGAAAAGTTACTTCAGGAACTGAAAGCATTAAATTACCTCAGAAATGTAAAACTTGCAGTAGTACAGGAATACTTTAGGAAAGTGCTAACAAAGAAAAAAGAGTTTTAAAATGAACAAAGAGTGTTAATGTACAGCAGAAATAAAAAAAAAGTGCTAACTTACCTCAAGGATAGAGAAGTTACTTCAGAAATAAAATGCACTTATTCAATCCATAGAAATGAAAAACTAACTACAGGAATTTAACTTTCAAAGTTCAAAATGAAAAATGACAGGAATAGGGAGTGTAAAATTACTTCACAGGGAATGTAAAATTACTTCACAAGGCATGTAAAATTACTTCAGGATTGAATTAAATACTAACTTCAGGGATTAAAAGCGCTAGTCCGCCTCTCTGGAATGGAAAACTTATTTCAGGAACTGAAAGTGCTAACTTCCCTCCGAAATGCAAACTTACTGCAGGAACAGAAAGCGCTAATATACCTCATAAATAAATAAAAACCTTAATACATTCATAGAAAGCACTAACTTAAAGTACCTCAGGATTGGATGGAAAACATTCAAATTATAGAAACTGTTTATTTTCATCAGGAATAGAAAGTGCTACGATACCTCAGAAGTGAATGAAAACCTTAATACAGAAATAGAAAGTGCTGCTTTTTACCTCAGGAATGGAAAATTTAATACAAGAATAGAAAGCTGTAACTTACCTCAGGAATGCTAAACTCACTTCAGGAATAGCAAGTGCTAATTTACCTCAGGAAAGGAATTTTACTACAGGAACAGAAAGTATAAATTTACTTCAGGAATAAAAGGAAAACATACTTCAAGAATGGGAAGTGCTAATTTACCTGAGGAATGGAAAACTCACTTCAGGATCAGAAAGCACTTTTTGAAACCTTTTCCCTTACTTCAGGAATGATGTGAGGAAAATGGCCAACCTGCTAGCTACATTAGCTGGTGTCACTGTACTAATGGAACATGATACAGAAAAATGCATTTTAACATGCATTATGTATATGTAATGTAATATGTTTACACTGTTGTTTCATTTATATTTCATTTGTGTGTAATTGGGGACAGATAACTTCGAGGTGGAACGCTACCTGTTTGGTAGTGAGTGTGTGGAAAGCTGTCCAAAGTCACACTACCACTCAGAGAAAAGCACATGCGCGCCCTGCGCTGCAAACTGCAGCATCTGCACAAGCGCGACACACTGTGTTCATTGCACCTCTTCATTCTACTCCAAGGACGGTGTGTGCATCAAGCTGGAGTGCGAAGGCGGTCAGTTTCCCAACTTCTAGAAAGTTCTGCTTCCTCTTCCTCACCACAGGATATATTTTGCCTTTTCTTCATCCTCTTTAACGAGAATTAATATGGACGAGTTAATTATCATATAATTAGCATATAATGCCAAACAAAGGTAAGGCAAAAACAATGAATGTTCACACCCTCAGAGTTGCTATCAATAACATTAATACATCAAAACATAAGAGACCAACAATATTTAAAATGTTTAAAACAGTTTAAAATGAAATCACAGACAGAAGTACAGTAGTATAAAAAATACATTTTAAAATGCTTCTCTACATTCGAATACACCTATCACAAATAATGTTACCTCCTCATGTTTTGCAGCCATGTTGAAAAAGACAGGCTAATAACTACAAGAATTATATAAATATAATAACTGTAACAGCGTAGATGGTTTTGTTTGGGATTCCCATCATTGGAAGATACTTATCATCAACTTACCAAACAATCATTTTATATCATAATTGGATGTAGTCAGTGTATCAGTATTTCATTATCATTTCATTATAGTTTCATTATAATTTTGCTGAAACAAGTTATGCTGAAAGATTCATTCTGGGAATCTCATGTTTGCTGAATTTGTGTACTGACTGTTTTATCAAAATGAAAAAACACCATACCCCTAAAGATTTCTGGCCATTACTGGGTCTTCCTCAGATGTTCTGTAAAGTTTAAAGCACCCAGCTTTATAAAAATGACTTTGTATGTCGTAGCATTATAATTTCCCTTGACTGGAACTAAGAGGCCCAAACCTGTTCCAGTGTGACAATGCTCCTGCGCACTAAGCAAATTTCATAAAGACATGGTTTGCCAAGGAAGAACTTGAATGACATGAACAGGGCCCTGACCTCAATCCCAGAGAACACTTATAGGATGAATTAGAATGACGACATCCCAGGGTTCCTCACTTGACATTAGTGCCCTGACCCCACTATTGCACTTGTGGCTAAAAGTCAAATGGCCATACAAATGCATAACAAATGGTTTCTCCAAATTCAACACAAGTGGCCCCTTTTAATGACTACTACACTTTCAGAATTATTCAACACCCTGAATAAAGTTCCTCATTATAGCACTACTTTTGTAAATCAGGTGTTGTCTTGAACACATAAGATGCAACTAATTAGATGTGTGTACTTGATTTAAAACACATCAAATCCCTCAGTTTTCTAGGTTTGTTGATGGAGATGTTTGACTGCATGTCAAGTCAAGAGAGTTGTCCAGAAAGTTAAGAGATGAGATCATTGCTTTGCACAAATAAGGACAAGGACCTACAGAAAGAATTGGTGGCAGCAGGGACTGAAGTTTCACTGTGCAGTATAAGCTGCATACTGAACACTGAAGGTCTTTGATATGTTCACACCCCAAGACGTACCATGCTACTGACCCTAATACACAAAAAATGTCAGCTCCAATATGCTAAAAACCATCTCAAAAAACAGAAGTTCTTTTAAACTTTTTGGGCCTCTGAAAAAGTGGTATGTTTGAAGGAGAAAGAATGAAGTCTATGCAGAAAAGTATACACTGCCTACAATGAAGAATCGAGGTGACTTGGTGATGCTCTAGGGCTGCTTTGCATCCTCTGGCACTGGAAGTCTGCAGCGTGTAGAGGGCAAGATGGATTTAATCAATCTTCAAGGATTTTCAAGGAAATCCTTGAAAAATACGTCATGCCATCTGTGAGAAAGCTGAAACTTTCGGCATCATTGGACATTCCAACAGGACAATGATACTTCAAAGTCCACCAAGGCTTGGTTTCAGATGTCATGCTGGGTTCTAGAGTAGCCATCACAGTCACCTGAGTTGGATCCAATGGAAAATCTATATCAAATGATATTTGAAAAAAAGCAGTTGCAGCACGCCAACCCAAGAATCTTACTAGAAGCCATTGAGAGAAATGGAGTAAGATCCCTCAGAAACAGTGCAAGAAGCTAGTGTCTGGCTATACATCATATACATATACATGCAGAGGGATCCAGAAATGGATACACACTTCAACATGAAAATATATATGCATAAAACAAAATGTATATACTGTAAACATCAGAAAAGCCATGTTGCACAAACCGCTGAAAAAATGTCTGGCTGGCTCTAGAATAGAAGAGCGTCAGAACACTTGCACCACAGCTTGCTGCATATGGGGCTGAGCAGGCATAGAGTTCAAGTTTGTTGATCTGTCCACCAAATTCCCAGATAGATAGATAGTATATGGATGTGTATGTGTTGTGCAAATTCATGCATATTTAATTGTATGTGTATGTATGTATGCATTTTTTCTTGCATGTATAAATGCATTAAGAGAAAGTTGTATCCTATATTTTTATTTTATTATTTTATTATGTTAAGGTTGATTCTTATATAAATAAGTGTTAAAAGGCCCTTTAATGGCGCAGTTTCTGGCCTTAAAAAATCAAGATGCTAGAATTCTCTTTGATGGTTCTGTGATTCCGAGCTATAAAACTTAGAACATAAAAAAGATCAAAGCAGATACACCATGTTCTTTGGGGCAAAGTTTGTGCACATATTTAGAGGCAAGTAAATAACTTTTATAATACACTCATCTTTGCCAATAAAGTCAGAAAATCTTTAAATTGTAAGTCTAAAATATAGGTCACTAGGAAAGTGCATGAGTCAATTTACATGTTGAAGGCAAGAATTTTAAGCCTCTCATTTCACACCCCTCTTTCCATCACCGCATATCAGCCTGAATCAGTACTGAGGTTGTCTCAGCTGGTCACAACATGCACTGTAGTTGATCTAATCAGATCTGCTTAACACATTCAGAGAGAGATATGGAAAGAGTTTGACTGAGATACTGAACAAAAGTGAGACAGACTGTGTTGGAACTCAAATTCTTATCATTAGTGGCAGACATGTATAAACGGATCCTCTCCTGTGGCCCGAGGGTTTAGCTACAGACGCCACTATACACTATCCGACTCACACATACATACACGAACATTCCCGTCTTCAATCTTTTTTTCTTTTTCTCCAGAGATTCTCTGGTACATGCTAATGCTCACACAGACATACACACTCGCATATATTCTGTTTTTATAATGGGTAATGAGATCCTTATTTTGTATAACTAGCACTGAAATGGCTGCTTTTAGGGTTACAAGCTCAATTTTAAGCTAGCATTTATTGTTGATTAAAACCTAGCTATCAATAATTGATGTCTGTTTTAGAAATACACTAAATAAAGCCATATTTATATTTGTATAATATAGTGTATAATGCACAGTGTGTTGTACTTTATATTTCCTTCCTATATATATTCTTGCATTTTCTTTGGGATCAATAAAGTATCTATCTTTCTGTCTATCTATCTATTTATCTCTTTCAGTATATTCTTATTAACCATGTTGTATGCTGTATACAGGTAAGGTGGATGATGCAGCTCACGAAGATTGTGCTACTTGTGAAGAAGGCTGTCAAAAGTGCCTCAGTGGTGGGTATTGCAGTGTTATTTTTCAGTTTTGTCAAGATAACCTATATATGGTGACAAATGCAATGCTTCATTGCATCATGCGGACATGCCTTTCGCCATTGTCTGATATTCTGAGCAGTAAAGCCTGATTGTGTAGCCTGTTGAATTCTGAATAAAGAGGCAAAATAAATTCATACCAATAAAGGACACTGTAATAAAAATGGTCTTAATAAAACCTTTCCCTTTTCTTGATACGGTTCATGTTAACTTGCCTGTTTCAGCTATTCTTGACTAACTTATCAGTCACAGAACATGAATACATTTATGCTTAAAGAAAAAGGTGTGTGTGTGTGTGTGTGTGTGTGTGTGTGTGTGTGTGTGTGTGTGTGTGCGTGGGTGCGTGCGTGCGTGTGTGTGTGAGACAAGCATAAGAAGATGAAGCACATATCCCGCTGCATTTCTTACTAACTCTTTTCAATCCATTTAAACCTGGAGCTGGATTGATGGCAAAGATGAAACGATGTCACACCATGTCGCGTGTGTGTCATCAAAGTTCTAGATGCGCGCTCTTTTCCTTGAGATAAGTGTGTAATTAAATACGGGCCAACTGGATCAGATTAAAGAGTGGATGATAAGAAGTGCTCCTTGAGTTTCTCATTTTCTCTCTTGGTCCTGGGGGCTTTTTTTTTAGTGGGTTTTCTTAGTGGGTTGAGGTCGTCAAAACTGATCTGGGATCAGTTGGTGAATTTTCAGCCTAAACTGGTTCATCTTTATATGTAGACTGATTTAGAAAAAAAAAAAACCCCACTACTACTGACCTGCCTAACAAGGAATTAAATTTCCTAGAGGCAGCAGGTGTGAAATGTTGACTGGCACATTGGCTAGTCATTCATGTTAATGCTGTGTGAGCAAACTTGCCTTAAACAAATCATCCAGCCATGTCATAATCCAGTCCAAATAGTCTATGTGCCTTAAAGGCCTACAGTTTCCTTGGTGCCTTACATTCTTGCCTCAATTAGATAAAGTATGTATTGGCCTAGGTCTTGAACGAAGGGAATTGTTGCTTACTTTGGATTTCAAAATCCATCTGCCCTGGAGCAGAGTTACTTCACGACCGTCTGATTAAATTAACCAGTGAGTAAGTGGATCTAATCGCATCTCCAATGAAGGGCAATGTTGGCATGCCCCCTGTTGGTACACAGAGAACAAGACTACTATGGCTGGTTCATATTTATTTTACCTGCGTTGTTTTACTGAAGGCAATCTAAAACCTCTCAGCCACATTTCATATTCTGTGATTGATTGGCATGTTGGGCGTCCAGCTATGATCTAATACACTGTGGATTTCTTTCTGTTTCTACTCATGAAACTCACAGTCAATTAACAGACTAATTCTTTTCTTCTCCTTTGTTTGTCAGCACACCCAGCACACTGCATGTCCTGTCTAAAAGGATATTATAAGTAAGTTATATGAGTTTTCTTTTTTTTTTTTCCAATGGTCATTTTAAATGTGATGTTCAATATCTTTACAGGTTAATTTGTTTTCATTAGATTGAGGACAAGTTGCCATAGAATTTGCCCTGAGAAAACATATGGAGATGACACCTATATGGTGTGCAGTCCATGTGATGATAACTGTGTCAACTGTGATGAAGCCCAGTGTTACCTCTGTGAAGATGGCTTCTTACTCTCAGGTGCCAAAGAATAACATCTGTATGAGACAGATCTGAATGAATGTGCTTTAAAGAAAGATTCCACTGATTTATTCATGGTATTTGGGGTGTTTAAAAGTGATTTAATGAAAATCCAATGTAGAAATAGTGGAGAGAAATCATTTGGCAGCGGAACAGTTATATAATGAGGTCATGCCAGAAACTCAGCTAAGCAAGTCGTCTCAAGTCGTCTCAAGTCTGGAAGTAGAGTCATATCAACTGGATTTCTTTCGATGGTTTGAAAGGTTGCTTTACTCAACCAAGTAGCTATTTCGGTCTGAGAAAGGTTAGTTGGCTGATTCAGGTTAGAAATGGCTCATGGAGATTTACATTAACATTTAAATGACAGTATTTGACAGACGCCCTTATCCAGAGCGACTTACATTTTTATCTCTACAGCTGAGCATTTGAGGGTTAAGGGCCTTACTCAAGGGCCTACCAGTGGCAACTTAGTGGTGGGGTTTGAACCTGGTCACAAGTCCAATGCCTTAACCAATGAGCTGCTCTGACCAACCTTTCTTAGATTGAAGAAGCAACTTGGATGAATAGCAAGCCATTGACATAAGTCTTTATTTGGGTGACTGAGAATCTTTATCGACTCAAGGGATGAGACGAGATGAGATTAGACAGTAAGTGTAATGTGATGGTATTACCCTGAAAGTGGAATATATTGTCTAGGAAAGTGTACACATGAGAAGGTGAGAGAACTGGACAGAATAAAAGATTGGTGCATCTAGCCCATGTTGTCCATGTTGTGGATAATGTTGGAAGATGTTAACCAGATCTACCAACATGTTGATTAATAAAAGGAAAAGAAAAATGATTTCCGAATGTAAAAAATTCATACAGTTCAAGGTCAAGGGTTAATTATTAGGGACGGGAATCACTAGGGGTCACCCGATACGAATATCTACATGTCGATTCATACTGTAGTATTGCGATTTTATACGTACGGTATCACTATTTTATAAACATTCCGATTTGATATACATTTTTTTCAGATTTTGTTACAATTCCAAACAAACTTAACAAATAATTAGGTCCTACCGCACAGAATGCTGTGCTGTATGAATAGTTTAGTGTGTGCCACCTGCAGGATTATATAGAAACATCAACACTTTTCATCTTCCATCTTTTCAAACACTTCTAATTAAAAAAATTGATTTTGGAGTTCGATATACGAATTGCCACACAAAAGAATCATTAATTACAAAGATTTCGATGCAATTGGTTTGTCGTGGATTTTTCCTTTAAGTTGTATCCGATTGCTGCTGAGAGTCTGTCAGGATGTGCGTCTTTTGTCTGATGATGATGACGTGTGTGGGTGTGATGGGTGTTTGCCTAAGGGCAGAAAAATTAAGGTTTACGTTCTGTAGACGCTAGGTGAGGACAGACATGCTGCTACCAGCCCTTCACACCTTCTCTCATCTGAATTCCAGCTGGAAGAAGAAGTGTAATATAGAATGAAAGAAACTTCTTTCGTAGGGTGCTCTGTTTTTTTATTTTTATTTATTTTTTTATTATAAAGTTCCTCTATGGAAATACTAAAGAAAATGGTGTACAGTAAAACATTTGAAAATTATATCTACATTTATATTTACAGTACTAGGCATGATTGTGCAAGTCCTTAATTATGACTGTACCTGAAAGCAAATGTTTTTCATGTCTAGATGGCATGTGTGTGAAGGAGTGTGAAGAGGGTTTTTATGAAGACTCAACACACGAGTGCGAGCCATGCCACCACGAATGCCGCTCGTGTGGCGGGCCATTCTATGATGACTGCGACTCTTGTGAAGATGACACGCGTTTGGTGGAGGGCCAGTGTGTTAGCCTGAATGAAGCAGTCCATTGTGACCCGTTACATTTTCTTAACGGTAAAGTGACGTATTCAGGTAGCTGGTGAAGTTTCCTGTAAAACATTCCACGAGGGCCGTTCAAGTCAAACCGGGACTCGCGATGAACTTTTTTGTGAAGGTGTAAAACCGATTGACATTTACAGAAGACTTCAAGTGCAGTACGGTGATGAGACGCTGCAGTAAAACAGTAATTTCCATGTACATTCAGCGAGTGGAACCAAAAATCGATGGATCCGGTTTGACTTGAACAATCCTTATATTTACTTTAAACCATGTTATATATGAGGAAACAAATCAGTATGGAAAATATGATTCATTTGGTTTGATTCAAGTGATATTATCTAAAAGTAGTCAAACTGAGAAATGTTTTAATCGTATTTAAAACAATATACAGTATACGTATACAGTACGAACCATGGAAATATGCTTATGCTGGTGCTTTTCCACAAGTCCCAGGCTGCTATAATTAGCATCTGCTTATAATGTGCCTCATCCTGAAGATAGTAAATCATACATTTGGCTCATCTTAAAATTACTGCTTGCTGTGTAAGTGCCTTCTGTCTCCTCTCAACCTCTGTCGATGTGTGTGTGTACTGTATATGTATGTATGTGTGCATGTGTGTGATGTATAGAAGAGGGAGAATGTGAGCAGTGCCATTCTACCTGTAAGCTGTGTTGGGGCCCGAGGGCAGACGAATGTAATACCTGCATTGATGGTGAGTGTTCCGATTGTTCAGTGCTTCTGTATTATCTTTTCATTTTTTTGATGAAATTTTTCAGATATGAAAAATACTGATATCCATTTGTATGTATTGATAGGTATGTTTATAAGTGCAAGTATATGTGCATCATCCTGCCCTGTGGGTGCTTTTGGGAACAAGACAAGTGGGCACTGCGAGGACTGCTCACCACAATGTGCCGCGTGCCATGATGCCCAACACTGCCTCAAGTGCAGACAAAACTTCTACCTACAGAATGGATTATGTGTTGCCAAGTGTAAAAGGTGTGCATAGTTTTTCTCTGTCTGTCTGTCTGTCTGTCTATCTATCTAAATAATAATTTAGCTGTTTCCAGGTCCCGCTTTCCTTATTAGGGCATTCCCGTATCACCTACAGCTACCAACTAGGGATGGTGTAGACCAGGGGTCTCAAACTCAATTCCTGGAGGGCCGCAGCCCTACAGAGTTTTGTTCCAACCATAATTAAAAACACCTGATCCAACTAAACAAGTCATTAAGGCTTATTTGAAAACTACATAGTATGTATGTTGGAGCAGGGTTGGAACAAAACTCTGTGGGGCTGCGGCCCTCCAGGAACTGAGTTTGAGACCCCTGGTGTAGACTAACACGTGCTTCCTCTGACACATCTAAAGCCACCAAAATTTTTTTCAAACTGCTGCTTAAACACCGTTTGGAAGCAAGAGCGCGGCCACTCTGCTCTCCAAGTGCTTTTTGCTTCAGATGGCTGTAGCATGACCCGAACCCTGGAGGGTTGAGTGAACAGGTTTCTGTTGTGCCACTTAGGAACTACATACAGTACGCTAGACAGACATGAAATGAAATTCATCAAATTTTTCATTTGTGTTCTTTTTTCATAGTGTGATCTTTAAAAGGTTTTATTATTCTGTGTCAGGGCAACTAAATTAAATGAAACCCTGGCATTTCTCTAATCAAGACACACTTTAATTTAAATCTCTACAGGGGTTACACTGAAGGTGCCGATTGTCTTAGCTGTGCGGAACGATGTGACTCATGTGAAAAAGAAGCTGATTATTGTCTAAGCTGCGAGCCACAGTACCTGCTGCATAGACACACCTGTGTGGACCATTGCCCTGAGGGCTACTACATCAAAGACAAAGTGTGTGAGCAGTGTCCTGACGGCTGCACCCAGTGTGACATAAAAGGCGAATGCAGTGGTAAGGACTTCTGCTATGTTGCACCTGGAATGTAGGCAGCTGCAGCTAAGAGATACATTTACCCCAGAAATACTGGGGACATTCATTGGTTCATTATCTGTAAATCATCTTATTAGTACTGTACCCTACAAACTGTGTCAAAAAATGTACATATAGTAGTGTGTACGTTGTAGCCCCCCGAATTTCTTCTTATTAAGCCCAGTCGCCTTGCACCGCCTTGCACAGGATTAAGCGGTATAGATGATGACTGAGTGAGCGAGCGAGTGAGTAAATGAAATTCAGTTATATAGATTAAATTTAAGAAATGGGAACAAATATTTTACTGTGACAGAGTGCAAAAAAAAGATACAATTTATGTAGGATGCAGCAGCAACCTCATTTCCCTTCTTGTCAGTTCCAACCACTCAGCGTTCAACATCACCAGTATCACCAGAATCATCTGCACTGGTTCATGCCTTAATTTGGATGTCTTTTATGTTTGAATGATTCATAGGTCACTTCGTGGTTTAACAAACAAAAAACATTTCTTTGAAACTGGTCAGATACAGGGACTGGACTAAAAATGCGAGCCAAAAAAGTCCTTCAGGAAACCTGGAAAACTATTCCTGAGACCACATTAAAAAGACAAGAAGGTCTGGCTCTTTGGAAGTGAAATATAAAGAAATGAGGGCGGGCTAAAGACTTTTGCACAGTACTGTAGATCAATGAATTATTTTTTTTGTGTGTATTTAGCAGCTTACTTACAACGGGGGTGCCACAGGGGTGACATGTGGGTCCAAATCTAAAAAATTATTTCTTTTAAGTCTTTCTATCTTTCTTTCGTTCTTTCATTTTCTCTGTCTTACAGACTGTAAAAAGTACTATTTCCTGTATGATGGTATGTGTTTGGATGACTGTCCTAAAGCCTACTTTCCAAAGCTGGAAGAAAAGAAATGTGAACGTTGTCATAAAAATTGCGAAACCTGTGATGGGCCTAATGAAGACGACTGCATATCGTGCCACTATCCTTCAGATGTCCGCTACAATGGAGCGTGTCTTTCCACCTGTCCAACAGGCACATACCAGGATAAGAATGAATGCCGGGGTATGTCAATCTCAAACACACACACAGACATGAACCTGTGCAATCTGGGACCTGGCAATTCTCTAGTCCCTAGTACACCATCGCATCTTTTGAAGCAACATACAGTATGCCTATGAAAGTCTAAAAAGCTAAACATCAGTGATCCGAAAAAAAAAGAATTCAAAGTCATTCTCATTTGTAGTCTCAACATACTGTCTGGTAGTCTCAGCATATTTAGTCTTAACACAAGTCTGGAAATTTGAAACCAGTTTTCTCTACAGGACCTTATTTTAAGGCCTCCTAATTTTTCATAATTAAATGAATCATAACGGAATATGGAAACCGAACAACATAAGCCAAGGCTGCCACTGTACAAACAAAAGCTAGACATTGCACAACCAGATGCTGCACAGATGTCGGACAGCTCAAACCTTACAGCCTCAGACTATTCATATGGGTTTCAGTACCATATATCATGGTTTCTCCTTCTTTATTCTCCGAGTAATTTTGTTAATCTAAGTCTGGGAACTGGTGGCATGTTTTGTCTTTACCGGCATTTGTTGTTTCTGTCATGGTCAAATCTAATAGCCCTGATTGGTTGATTGCGTCTGGACGTATTTGTATTTTGGCTACATTTGGCCGTTAAAAGTCAAATAAGAGAAGCATTCTTTACCTTTCAGTGTGTGTCCACTAGCTCATGAATAAAAAAAAAATCACTTGTGTTGTTCTTTCTTTAATTTGTCTACACAAAATGATGAAGTTCCATTTACAATGAGCGCAAAAATAGTGTTGCGTTTTATTCAAAGCAACATTCCATATGGTGTACAGATGAACTAAATATGATTTAAACAAAAAATTGGAATCTTGCCCACAAAAACACAAGGAGGCATTTATGGATCCCGGGTCATCATTTAGCACTGCACATTAGGAAGGTTTCTGTTTAAAAGACAACGTATATTAGGATGATGATGTGAAATTGTCCCAAAGATTGTACATAGAACATTGGGGGGGTTGTCTGGGTGGAGTGAATTTGCACCTTTCTGATCATTTGATACTTTGGGGATGTTGCAAACATACTGTATAATAGATACTGTACAAGTCAAACTAGGACTTGTGATGAAATTTCTTTTGAATTGAAGGCATGAAGACTCTAAGTACAGTATGATGATGAGACTCTTAGCCGCATTAAAGCATTTGAATGGTGCAATCTTTTTTTAAAAAAAAAAAAGCCGTACTCTTCATCCGTGAATGAGGATCCTGGCCGAGGTGGCTCGGTGAATAATGCCTGATCTTTGTAAATCGATGGACGTCTTGTCCTCGACTTGCTTACGCATCTCTGTGGGAACTGTACACACAATCATTCACAAATGCCATTTGCACATTACAGAAACTCTGGAGATGGGAGTTATTGCCACATCCCCCGCACAGTCCTGACCTCGCTCCAAGCCATTTCCACATGTTTGGGCCATTAAAGAAGTTCCTGGGTGGTCGGTTTTTCAGATGTGAAGCAGGCAGTCCGATCATGGCTCCGGAATACTCCTGGAAAACTTTCTATCTTGATGGTATCCAAGCAGTAGTGCAAGGCTGGGCTAAGTGTGTTAACGTAGAAGGAGATTTGTTTTCTCTTATTATGTTATGAGATATGTTTTCTCAAAAGTCCCAGATTGATCTGAACGCCCCTTATATTTGACTTAATTTTTACATCCTTTGCCACATCGTCGGTTTTTGGTGCCTGTATCTGTCAAAGTATAGAAAATAAAAAAAATCAGCCTGTGATTAATCAGCCTGGGTGATTTCTAACTGGGTGGTTTGTGTACGTGTGTGTGTGTGTGTGTGTTTTCCAGACTGTGACAGGTCCTGCCTGACCTGCTCTGGCCCTCACCCATCCTCATGCCTCAGCTGCAGGCCCAACACGAGGAAAAATGTTAACGGCCATTGTGAGTTCTTTAGTAACTGCTCTGCAAACACATTCGAGGATAAAGATGGGCAGTGCACGCCGTGCCACGCAAGCTGTCTCCGCTGCTCGGGCGCAAGTCAACATCTGTGCCTCAGCTGCCGCTCTGACTATTACCTGCACAGTGAGTTCCTGCCTGCTCTCCCGACTGCTCATTGGTATTAATTTACCGAGCTGGGAAAAATAGTACAATATCGCTAATTCCCATTTACAGTGTAATTAAAACCACATTATATGACGGGGGAATACTGCATTCTTTCTCATCATTGCGCACATTATTACTAAGAAGCCAAAAATAAAACTGAAGCAAATATTGTTTTCCCTCCGCGACAGATCACAAGTGTGTTACCACGTGCCCGGATGGTTACTACGGTGATACGAACAGGCATGAGTGCATTAAGTGTCATGTGACGTGTGCAGTGTGCCGTGGGCATCACAGTAACGACTGCCTGAGATGCAAAGTAGGTCTCTTCAGGTTGGGAAACACCTGCCTGCCAAAGTGCCCTTCCAGGTACACCTTCAAGTTAGGCACTTTTCTTTGCCAAGTTGTCATTCTTTGATATTTTTGTAACTAAATGATAAAGAAATGATAATTACATTATAGTTATCAGTTAATAGAATAACCGAGGGTCTGCTTGATCTCATTCTGCACTGTCATCATGACTGGCATTTGGCATTCCATCACTAGAGGGCACCACACACTCATCCAACATGTGTGTGAATCTCACCTCTGATGAGCTGGAGCATATTACAGGACAACTAACAATAACAATATTAACATGTTAAAAGAATAGTACCTATGAAATAGTGAGTTTTATATATATATATATATATATATATATATATATATATATATATATATATATATATATATATATATATACATACATACATACATACATACACACACACACATATATATATATATATATATATATATATATATATATATATATATATATATATATATATACTGAGGATTATGGTGATGGTTAAAAAAAAATTGTCTTCAGAAACACTTTAATTTATGACTTTATGACTTTAGCAGCTCATAAGAATTTCTCATCAGAGCATGAATCTTTTCCCATGCTTATCTATCCATGTTTCATGATCCTTAATATAAAGCTATGTGCATTGGCCCAAACACAGGAAATCTCCAAACAATCACCAGTAAAAAATGATGGAATCTGTATGCTTATGATGATGTTCACCCAGCCTTTATAGCCCATAAACATATCACAGATATTTTTACGAGAGTGAAAACTCCCTTTATTGCTCTATATAATCCCCTCCTACACCAGCGCACTTATCCCCGTGTTTCTCAGTCTACCCTGGAGCCATGATCGGAGTGCCTGCTTCATGTCTGAAACACTGGCCTCCCAGGAACTCCTTTAATAACCTAGACATGTAGAAATGCTCTTGGAGTGAGGTCAGGACTGTAGAGCGGATGACGCAATAACCCCCAGGTAAGTTCCTGTAACGTGCAAGTGGTGTAGGTGAATGATTGTGTGGAAAGTTCCTACAAGTTGGGATCGGAGTCATCGGGATCAACAATCCTCCTTTTTTTCTGCGGGTACGAGTCTCACCACTGTACTTATTATACTGTGCTTGACGTCCTCTGTATTCCACTGAATATCACTTTTAACCAGTTAGTGCTGGTTTTCATTCAACTTTTCATCCCAATTTTCTTACGGTTCTATCACAATCTCCTGTTTATGTTTTTCATTTGTTTTTGTTGTGAGGTTCCTATTTTTGTAAGGCACATACTGTAGCTGTAAGTTTTCTATCCCTCCTTGGTCTACGCAGATGCTTTCTTTTTTTGTTTATACCCGATCCAGATTTTAGATACAGCGGACCGGGGACAACCACACCCTTTTGTCAAACTCTGTGTTGCCTTTCCTTCCTTAAAGGACTTTTTATAATCATTTCCGTTGTCTTAGTTGACAACTTCCTTGTTGAGGTCATGTTTACTTTTAATTAGTGGAGTCCGACAGGATGTGCGTGTCTGGAAGTATTCTCGTAACTGTAGGCTAATTTGTGGATCTAAACTTGCGCTGGCGTTTGTTTTAGAAATGCAAAGTTACAAGGTGATTCCTTTTTGTCCTCAACATTTGAGCGATTCCATAATTACCTCTAATATAATTTTTAGGTCTGTTTTCCAAAGCCAGATTGTTCAGCTGAAACAAAAACTGGTTTGTGTCATTTCTGTGATTTGTTTCTTTCCCACAAATTAAAAAGCTTGGTGGATATCCTATTAAAATAATCCATTCGTTCAGTCCTTTGAATATGCAACCAGCGTCACACACCCTTGGCTCAGTAGAGACTAGCAATTTATCTTTTTAAAGACTTTGACTTAGTCTCCCACTACATAAATCAGAAATACACACCCTTTTATATTGCAGTGGGCTTTTATACTCTGCAATGCTTGTGTGCTCTTATAAAAAAAAAAAAAAATGGAGCAGTTTAAGACCATGTTTAAGAAAATTCTTCCTGCAAAATCTGAAAAGCTTTCTCCTGCTAGTCCTGCACATTTGAAAGCAACCTCCCTGACAAAGCTTGAAACCTCTGCTTCTGATGCTTATGAGCAATACGATGAATCTGTTTTTTTTTTGTTGTTGTTGTTTTTTGTTTTGCTGTATCCATGTTATGCTATTTGATGTTATGTACATTATCATTATGATGTGTTATTTCTAATAGAAGTAAAATTCTTAATTAAGAAAGCAGAACGCACTCCACACGCTTGGACCATTAAAGGAGTTCCTAGGAGGCCAGCGTTTCAGATGTGAAGCAGGACAGTCGTACCGGGAAAACTTTGATGGTTCAAGCACTAGTGAAACCCTGTCACAAATGCATTAGTGTAGCAGGGGATGTAGTAGATTTTACTCTCATATCTGTACTCTCTTATTATGCATAATCATAAGTCTTTTTATTTGAATGCCCCTTGTATATTTTTATCTTAAAAAGAGGACTTGGCTTATTAACACCCTCATTTAATTAATAGCTATAGTTTCCCCAAACAGGAGAGTGGTTACATTACGGCACGCAGCTTTTGTTTACTTTTGTTCTTGAAAGGGGGAAAAAAAATAAAACATAGTGAATATTCATGTCATATTCTTATTATATTCAAATGCAAAGTGATTTACTGTAGGTCCACCAATTTCCTGTACTCCTAAATTAAATACCTATAGGCTAAATAGTTAAAAAAAAAATTAATATATATAATTATGCAATACACAATAATTATTATACAGAAATATTTAACAGCTAACTTTCTTTTTATGTTCATTACAAAATTGATCTTAAAGGCAGAATGTTTAAAGAGTCTGTCCCTGTGTGATCAGATACTGTACGACACAGTCCTGTGGCTTAGTGGTTCGCACTGAGGTGTTTTCACACCTCCAGTGTTGGAGGTTATTTTCTGGGGCAGAGGTAGCTCAGCGGGTTAAGACCCTGGTGGGTTACTGACCAGAAGGTTGAGCAAGGGCTTTAACCCTGCGCTTCGACCACAGCCTCCAATCAAGCTGGGATATATGGAGAAAAAAAAATTCACTGTGCAGTAATATACTGTATTCTATATATACCATATATACTATATTCGCATATACAATATACTGCATGTGAGAAAAGAGGCTAAAAAACTAATCAGGCTAAAATGAACTTATCCTAACCAATTAACCGATCCTAACCAACAATCCAGCCTGTAGAGCTCTAGTCTTAGCAGTGTTACATTAGTGGGATATTCTGCCCAGTGTATGTTCAGGTTTGGTTCCCGTTGCTTTTGGTAGATTTTGGCAGTTTTCAAACTGTTTTTTATTTATTTACTTTTTTATTACTGACCTATTGCTTGATTTCTGATGTGGAAAAATCTATTTAAGCATCTAACTTTAAATTGATAGTATTTCTGCCTTTGCCTTAACTGCTATATCATCATCATCATCATCATCATCATCATATCATTATTATTATTATTATTATTATTATTATTACTCACATCACTCACTCATTGTCTATTCCACTTTATCCTGTATTCAGTGTCACGGGGTGGGTGGGAGCCTGTCTCAGAAGAGTTAAGGCATGAGGCGGGGTACACCCTGGATGGGCATCCACCGCCAATTCACACACTATGGCAATTTGGGAACGGCAATTATATTAATCTATATGACTTTGGACTTTGGGAGAAAACCGGAGGAAACCCATGAAGCATGGGGAGAACATGCAGACTCCATGCACATGGAGGCATGAATGGAACCCGCACCCTGGAGGTGTAAGGCGATCTTGTGCTAACCACTAAACCACCGTGTTGCATATGATTATTATTAATAATGATAATAATAATAATACCAATCAAATCAATATAAATGGTGCACATTCCTTCAGGTTCTATGGCGATGATACCAGTGGTACATGTGAACTATGTGACCCATCGTGTGACGAGTGTTCAGGCAGTGGTAAGACACACTGCCAAGGCTGTAGCGAGGGTTACTTCCTGTTAAAGCACGAAGGGATTTGTGTGCACGTGTGTCCATCCGATCACTTCGCTGACACTTCGGATAAAATGTGCCAACGATGTGACCCAACCTGCAAAACCTGTGAAAGTAAGACACTTCTAAATGCATGGTTGATTATTTTGCAACCTAGAATAGATTATATTCAGTTTTAATAAAATGATCAGTGATCATGTTTAATCTGTTTCATAGAATCGGGCGTTTTTCATTGCAAGTCCTGCTATGAGGGCTTTCGAATGTTCGGAGGAATGTGCTCGTCATTGTGTCTGGCTGGAGAGTACGCTATATCCACGGTAACACAGCCTGCTGCTTGGATTAATAACCAGTGCTGTGGTGCATCTGATACAGAAATCATTAAATCACTTCACATCTAAATGGCGAGCCAATTTGTTCTGATTTGTGGTATATGGTTGTGTGTGTGTGTGTGTGTGTGTGTGTGTGGGTGGGTAGTGCTGGTAGCATACTGCTGTATTTATTAAATTAAAAAGGTTTATATTTTTATTAACATTTAAACAACACTGAGTGGCCAGTTTATTAGGTATACACTTTATCTCTAGTTATTGATCCTTTTATTTTGTCAGATACACATACCATATAGGGTTAGGAGAGATTCATTTACTGCCAGTATTTTATCCCTTTGGAAATGGACCGCTCCTCGTGCTTGTGTGTTGTCCATTCAGTGTACCTACTGTACTTCTCTCTAAAATGTCTTCTTGTCCCACACAGAGCCCAGAGCCTAAGTGCGTACCGTGTGACCCATCGTGTTTAGAGTGTAAAGGGACGGGGCCGTTTAACTGCACCTCCTGCCATGCTGTACATCGTCTCTCAGAGGATGGAAGGTGTTTACCTTGCTGTGGAAAAGAAAGTCGTGTGGACTCGTCTCCCTTGTCCTGGGAGTGCTGTCGGTGCAATGACGGTAAAATCCTTTATCCAGTGCTAAAAAAAACCTAGGGACGGGACGATGTGCTTATGTCACAAATTACAACTACAATCACAACAATGTACTTTTTATTAATTTAATTCCTTTTTCCATTTTTGTAGTTGATTAAAAAATATTTAATAATAGTTCTTGAGACAATGAGCGTTTATATATATATATATATATATATATATATATATATATATATATATAAGATTCAAAATTAAATACAAAAATAAATAAAATTAAATAATTATTAAAAGAAACTGCCATAACTAAGACTTTTGATTTTTTTTTTTTTTACCTCTGCATTATCAGCATTACAATAATGATTGACAAATAAAAATTTGTTTAGTGAGTCCTTTATAAAATGAATAAAAAATATTGCATTAAAAAATTCTGGTTAATACAAAAGAGTATAAACTGTTTTGTTTATGGATAATTGAGTATTTAAACAAAGTACGCTGCCTGGCCAAAAAAAAAAAAGAAAAGTCTAATTTTTGGGCTGCATCAAGCAAAGAAAACAACTATGGGTATTTTTTAATTACTGGAACTGGGTTTAGAACCCTTCAACACGGCTGAACCGTCAATTTTGTGGGAGAAATGTGGTGGGGGAAAAAAGTCATGAATGGAGATCACTTAAACACTTGGTTAAGTTACATAGTAAAAAAAAATCAACAATAAAAACCATAACTATGTTTAATATTAAAAGTAAGAGCATTTCCATAAACACACACACACACACACACACACACACACACACTATGTGATAAGAACTCACAGGACTAGGAAAAACAGCTATGTGGCCAGAAGAAAACCCCTTGTTATTGAGACTCATCAATAAAAAAAGGCTTCAGTTGCTAAAGATTGGACTTTGACGCAACGTGAAAAAAGTCATGGGGTTTATACTGTAAGTTCAGATTGACTCGATTTATCAGCATGAAAAAGGGAAGCGCAGGAAGCCATGCACCCATCATGCATATGTGCATATGATCTGGAGTTGCTTCAGTTGGTCAGGTCTAGGCTCAGCCATGTAAATTATTTATGCATTAAAATGAAGTCAGCTGATGACTTGCGTGTACTGAATGACCAGGTTATCTTATCTATGAGCTTTTCCCTGATGTCGCAGGTGTATTGCAGAACTCAAATTGTGAAAGAGTGTTTCTGGGAGAATGAGGTAACTCAAGGTCATTGGAAGAAATCTTAGTGTGTATGACTTTTTTTGTTGTTGTTGTCCAGGCAATGTATGAACTAAAGGAAAACAATAAATAAGTCTAATAATTTCAAGTAGCTGTTCACAAATTTGATTGGTCAGACGGTGTTCATTAATTTCACGTAAGAGCATCTATGAGAGTAATGCCCACTCCCATTCAATTCATAGATCAATATTAACATACCTGATATTATGTTATTGTTTCAGTAGTAAAGGCTAATTCAGTTCTGCATGTTGGATGCTTATGTAATCCAGGGCTAATAATAATAAAAAAGTTTTATTTAACAATGACAAATGTCTACACTATTATGGTTTTTGCATTTTCAAGTTATGTAAGACTTGAAAAGGAAGGAGCCTCCAGTGTCAGTGCTTCGTACGTTTTTAGCCACAAGAAATGTTTTTATGAAGAAAGGATTTCATGCTTTCAGGATTCTTGGGAAAAACGAACAGTTTTTCCCCCCTTCTTGAACTAACCTGTCTTGCAGATGTTACAAAAATAAAAATTAACAAAGTATGCTTTTCGTTCATAAATGAAAAAAATATATATATCATTGGTGGCATTATTCTGTGGTACAAGAGAAAAAAACCCACCAGATTACTGAAAAATAATCAATTTAGAGGTTAACTATATTATGTAGCATTAACTACATATTAAACTACCTGCCTTTGATTATTTCCCTATACAGTGGAACCTTGGATTACGAGCATAATTTGTTCCGGAAGTGGGCTCGTGTTCCAAAACACTTGTAAACCAAATCATCATTTCCATTAAGAAATAATGAAAACTCAAATTATTCGTTCCACAGCCCAAAAAAATAAATACATAAAAAAAAATTAATACAATCAATAAAAAGAAAATAACACAAATTAATTTGCACTTTACCTTTAATAAAAAGTACAAATAAATCCCGACAGATAAGTATTTCCGTTGGTGCGCGCAGGCACCGTGTGTGTGTGTGTGTGTGTGTGTGTGGTGTGTGTGTGGAATTAGCCCCTTCCCTCGCCTCGTCTTACACAGTAACACTCCTCTTCCCTCTCCCCACCTCGCTTTTTAAGTTTCACAACACACATACACACACTACCACGCACACATCACGGACACACCGTTTTAACAGGAAAAAAAGAAATCTCTCTGAGACTGGCATGAGCGTATATTAACGGACTCACTTTTTATGTTCCACAACAAACGCATAAACACAGCGGAAACACCGTTTTGACGGAAAAAAATAAATCTTTCTGAGACTGGCATGAGCGCATACTAAGGGAATCACTTTTTAAGTTTCACAACAAACACACACACAACGGAAACACCGTTTTAACAGGGATAAAAGAAATCTCTCTGACCTGGCGTGAGCGTATATTAACGGACTCACTTTTTATGTTCCACAACAAACGCATAAACACAGCGGAAACACCGTTTTAACGGAAAAAAATTAATCTGAGACTGGCGTGAGCGCATACTAAGGGAATCACTGCTGTAAAGTAAAAAAAAACAAAAAAACAAAACAGCACCTTACCTTTGAAAAGAATCGCGACAGAGCAAAGTTTCTGTGTGTTTGTGAAGCCGGGGAGGGGGTGAAAAGGCGAGAGAGCATCTGTGCGTGCGTGCGTGTGTGTGTGTGAGACAAGCAGAGTTTCTGTGTGTTTGTGAAGCCGTGGGAGGGGAAGGTGAGAGAGTGACGCTCGGTGTCAAAATAAGAGTCGCATGCGTGATACATGATACTCGGCGCTCGTAAACTAATACTTGCTCGATTTCCGATTAAAAATTTATTAAAAATCTTTGCTCGGTTTGCGGAACACTCGTAAACCACGTTACTCGCAATCCGAGGTTCCACTGTAACAGCATATCCCCAACAAGTTATATTACTCATTACTCAGTATTCTTTTCTTGTTCAAAGATTCCAGTGAATAAGTTATTTGTGTGTACAACAAATAGGCCATGCAGTGATGCCTTTTAGCATAATTAACTTTTATACAAAGTACATTTAACAAAATGTGTCCGTTCACAGCTTCCTTCGACGTATGTGTGCCCGGATTCAACTTCAACTTCCGCAGCAAAGAGGAAGTGCCCGCAGGCAAATCTGACCTCGTTACTGCAACTACAATATTACTGCTGATAAGCGTTGGAGTGGTGGCATTCCTCTTCATGCACTATCGGCCCAAACTTCCATCCTTACGTTCGGTGAAATCGAATGGCTACGCCAAGCTGGACAAAGAGCCTGCCTTTACCATGGCCACCCTCCGCGACAGCATTCAGAGTGAATACTGTGACAAGGATGAAGATGAGGAGGAGGAGGAGGAGGAGGATGAGATTGTGTACATGGGTCAGGATGGTGTGGTGTATCATAAATTTAAGTACGGCCTTTTAGATCAGGAAGAAGAGGAAATGGAGATGGAGTATGATTACTCGATCTATGCTATAAAATGAAAGACTTTCTGATTTTGGTGGCTGATGGAGATTATTTATTGCTATATATTATACAGAGAATGAAACACTGAGGAGTAAAAAAAAAACAATAATTTGTAAGCCTGTTGCTAATGATTCAACGAGTATGATGGTAATCCGTTGCTGTTTTAAAGAATGCCATGGCTGTCTTTTCTTTATCACGTCCACTTTGTTAAAGTCTATTCACAATTGTATAAGCTTTTCTGATACTTATATCTGTCAAAGGAGCGGACGAGTTACCATGAATGTACACTTTGGGAGCTTAATTGACAAAACCTGTTTTCTCTGTAGGATTTCTATAGACTATATATTACAGTACTTTATATGAATCCCAATCCACCGTAATGCATCTAATGTGATCCTCATTCTGATCTTAGACTCCATATGGCAGACAGGTTTTTTGTTTATTGCTTCCATCACATCACATGACATCAGTCCTGTATATCAGAGTATTTTTCACAGTGTAATAAATCCATCACAAGCTCAACTCAAAGAGCCTGAAGAATCTGTGGTATAATATGTGTGGTAAATACATTATATTTTAATATCCTTTATATTTAAGTTAATACGTTTGACCTAACCAGCCTCCATTTTGACCACAATACACTCTGTTTATTGATTTTTAAATCGGATTGAGACAGGAAGAAACTTATGTAATCAAGATTTCATTATTTTTGCCAGGACAACATTAATATATATATGATATGATATATGAAATATGTAAAACTGTACTGAAATTATTTAATCAGGGAATCTTTTGGAATATTAAAACAATATTGAAGAGTTTAAAGTGATTTTTCGTTATTATCTATAGTTTTCTTCATGATGGTTAACTGGCACATGCCGATTTAGAATAGGTGTCATTCAAGTTTTAAAGGTTTAAAGGTGACCTATTATGCAAAATGGTGAGGAAAAAGACGAGGGGCGCTTAAGTCAAACCAGGACTTTTGATTGCATAGAATAACAGTACACAGTTCTGAGAGTAAAAACTCCCTTTATTTCCCTATATAATCTCCTAATGCAGAAAGTTTTCTCAGTGCACCAGAGCCCCGATCGGACTACATGCTTCAAGTCCCAGGAACTCCGTTAATGGTCCAAACACGTGGAAATGTTGGCAAACTGGGCTGGGATTTGGCAATAACTCCCAGCCCACTCACTGCAATGTTCAAGTGGTGTTGGTGAATGATCGTGTGTACATTTCCCACAGACAATCCGTTGTCTCTTCCACAAGTTGGCGACAAGTTTGACGATTTTGAAGGATTAGGCATTCCACTCACTGAATGTTCACGGGAACAACTGCAGTGGGCTCCGAGCCACCTCTGCCGGGATCTTCATTCATGGACATCCGGCCTTTTTAAAAACGTTCCCATTTTTGTATTGGTCAGGGTTTAAACAAGCCAGTTTGATTTTCGCCCCGTTGTGACCTCGAATAACCCTCCCCCGACTTGTTGTTTAGTTCTCTGGATGGACGTTGCTCATTAGTACCTCATTTTTACGTAGACACTGAAACAATGCAGTTGGAGGAGGAGTGAAATAAAGGGAGTTAGAAACATAAAAATGCATTATCAGTGAGGTATATTTCAGCTGGAGCATTAACACTCACTGAGACCTGCATTGGCTTGTTAAGGAAATAGTCAAATAAGGGACCTTTAAAGTTTAAACAATATAGTGAATTCGCCAAATGCTGTAGCTTTGCTCATACTTCCAGTTACTATTAGTTACAGCAAACCAGCATTTATTTAAACCCAAATAGAGGAAGTAAAATGGATTTATGGGGAAGGCCATGTACACCAATTCATTTTCCAACCACTATACCTGCACTGATTGCAACCTTGACTAGTGTATAAAAGGCACTTCAAAAGTGTCAAATGGAATTGGATAACCCACCTTCCTTGACATCCAGCATCAGTTAGCTGGAGCCAACTGTCTACATCTACACAATAACTGGTAAGAAACTATTTTAATATGTGCCATAAGATTGGTCATTCATTTTCATTCAGAAGCTAAAAAAAATGTGGATTTGTGATCGGCTCGTGCTTAGGAATGAAAACAGGGAACGAGTTAGGACAAGCTAATTTACAGCTCGATGTCAAAATTGTCATTGTCTAAAACGGAACCCTTGCTTGTAGTGAGAGAAAACAGTAAAAACATAATGATTAATACTGGGTAGGTCCCCCTTGTGCAAAAACCTCTTCTGATTCCACAAGACTGTCACAGCAAGCATTTTAGAAAATTGTACATCTGTCATGTTTTCTCCCTGTAATTTAAAAGCGATTCATTACCTGTAAAGTGAAATATTTCAAGCCTTTTCTGTCTTAATTCCTATGATTGTGGCTTATAGCTCATGAAAATAAAAATATCTAGTATCTGAAATTATTAGAATATTTCATTCTGAGTTTGAATAAAGTAATATTCATACCACCCTCCTTCTAATTCAGTACACCCATGTCAAGTACAGTTGACTTGACATTTGTCCAGAAGACAATCATCGACACTCTTCACAAGAGGATAAGCCAAAGAAGGTGCTGTATTAAAGCATATTCATTAAAAATCGAGTGGAAGAAAAGACGCGTGATAGGAAACGGTGCACAAGCCACAGGAATGACTGCAGACTTAAGAAAATGCTTAAGAAAATTGCCAAGCACAAGTATTTGAAGAACTTGCTTCACAAGGAGTGGAGTTAGGCTGGATTCAGTGCATCAAGAGCCACCACGCACAGGAGTCTTCAGGAAATGGGCTGCAAATCGTTACTCAATGGTCCAAAGTCCTCTTTTTTTAAGCTGAAAGTAAATTTTGCATTTCATTTGGAAATCATGGTCCCAGAGTCTTTAGGAATCCTAAAGAATCCATGTTGTTTCAGTGTGTTGCTTCTACAGTCGGTGATGATCTGGGGTGTGATGGTGTTTGGTCCATGGTGTTTTGTCTAAAGTCAACGCAGCCATCCCCCAGGAGATTTTAGAGCATTCCATGCTTCCATTTGCTGACAAACTTTATAGAGTTTAAATTTCCTATTCCAGCAGGACTTGCAGTAGCACCTGCCCACAGTGCCAAAACTACCACTAACTGGTTTGCTCACCATAATATTACAGCGCGTGATTGAACTCACCTGACCTGAACCCTAGAGAATATATGGACTATTCGCCAAGTGGAGGATGAGAAACACACAACCCAACAATACAGATGAACTGAAGGTGGACATTTAAAGCAACCTGGTTTTCAAGAGCGTGTCAACAGTGCCACAGGCTGAGTGCCTCCATGCAATGCCACCTTGATGCAGTAATTTCTGTTAAAGAAGCCTTGACCAAGTATTGAGTGCAGAAATTAACAGATTTTTTCACAATTTCTGTATTTTTTATTTATGATGGGTAATATTCTATAATTCTGAAATACTGGATTTTTAATTTTCATAAACTGTAAACCTTGAAAGTAAAACAAAAGTTCTCATTTCTAGTTCATGTAATCAATCTAGAATACACAAGTTTTACTTTTTAAAATTAATTACAAGAGAAATGTAACTTTTCCCCCAGAATATTCAAATTTTTTGAGGTTCATGGTATATTATATGTTTCTCATTAAACCGTTTCAGTTCAGGTGACCAGTCTCCCAGTATAATAAGTAGAAGCAGTCAGTAATAAATATACCAGCTTTCATAATTGTGGCTGTAAATTCCACCATTGTACCTCTGATTCTGCTTCACAGGCCACTGGATTACCCTCTGAAACAAACTATGATCTATATATTAATTCCTGCACATGTTCCTTTCATTATATAAAGAACAATTTCTCTATTCAAATCAGTACTAAAATTATGACCAGTAAATGTAGCATCTCCAGTTTAAAATGAGATCAGTTTCAATAAAATTGAACTACAAATAGCACATAAATCAAACCCCGTAAAAATCTAATTTACAGTAAATTATATTCTGCAGAAACTATTTGAAAAGAACCCAAGCATATGACTCATTTCTGATATCGCTTGGATTGTACACTTTGACAGTGATCTATGATCTAAAAGACCTAGATTAGGCAAATCTCAGTCATGAAAGTTTCTGCTTTCTCATCTTAGGAACCATCTTTTGAGGATCTGAACTGGCTATGGTAACTTTGATTCTTCATGAAAACCAGCGCAATCCAACCTCTTCATGTTCTTTAAAGAAATAACTTAAGGTAACATGTCTGAGTCAAACAGTGCCTGCACCAGTCAAACTAACATTGTGCAAAACCTTTCTGAAAGATGCTATAGTACAAAAATAATGCATCAATGTATACATGTTACAGTGGTTTCACTCCCATAAAACTGAAGTATGGGAAACTGGAAAAAGTTCTATTTAGTGACCGTTCAAGATCTGACTGGTCGTTGTGGATATAGATGTCCTGAAAAAGTTGTCTTCTTTCAGTTTTACATGCTCAGGCAGGTCCAACAATCTTTTTGCCTCTTCGATATCGCTGTGAATCGCTGTAATAAGTTCTTCTGCAAAAAGAAAATAAATGCATGTCATGTTTTTCCAATGGGAGTCAATGTGTCATTTTTCAATGTGTGTATTACCCACTGTGTAGGCACTTTAGATGTGATTGTATGTGGATGCTACTGCAAATTTGTTTGTTTTTTTACCTAGTGATTTGAATCCCCTTTCTGGGCGAATGTAGCCCACCATGATGACACTTAGCATCTGGCCATAGAAATCCTCCTTAAACTTGTGGATCAAATGTGTTTCCTGTCATAAAACAAATGACCAATACCAATAAACACATATGCATATGAAAAAATGCAAAAGTTGCACATAAGTGCATTATTGTAAACAGGTTAAATTAAAATTAATTAAGCTTTTTTTTTTTCTATATTTGATATTATATTTGACCACAACTCAATTTTAGGTATGGTCAAAGACAATGAACTACCAGTAAGGCACAAGTGTTTACAGACATGCCTAACAGGATAATTGTTTGGTGAGTCTTGTACGTTCTTGTAAATCAAATCATCTTTCCTCACCATGGATTTCTTGATGTTTTTATAGTAGGGGTTCCAGCCAATGCTCATCACCATCTTGTGGATGTCCCCGTTGTCCACGCGTGCCCAGCCGTAATAGATGCCAGTGTTGATATCAGCAGGCAGACTGTCCACTACAGACTCCGGGAAGTTTGCTGTAGTACATATAAAGACGGTTAGCACATGCGTTGTGTACCTAATGCTTATGCGTCCCTTAACCTCAAATCTACACATTGGCTTTGACCTTCCAGAGACAATACCGGTATTCAACTGGTCCAAACATTTATCATCACTGTTCTGGTTTGGTTAGATAATGAGCTTACAGATGGTCTTGGATGGAGGAAGTTCTCTGATGGCTTGTGACCAGTCGCTTAATAGTTCAAGACTGAAATTCCTACAAACAGTTTTGTACCTGTGCCTCCAAAGTGGACTTCATATTAACTTACATACGTCTCTTTTTATACTGAACTTCCAGCCTGCTAACACACAGTATGACTGCATATCAATCCTTGTTATCCGAGATGACGATTGGGTTCCCTTTTGAGTCTGGCTCCTCTCAAGGCTTCTTCCTACTGTCATCTCAGGGAATTTTTTTGTCGTCCTCGGCTGCTCATCAAGGACAAAGAGATAATTATATTTTATACATATTGCCTCACACCATTGTTTGAAGCTCCATATGAATAACAGCCAGGCTCGATTCCCGTCTCTGTGTGCATGGAGTTTGCATGTTCTCCCCGTGCTTGGTGGGTTTCCTCCGGGTACTCCGGTTTCCTCCCACAGTCCAAAGACATGTAGGTTAGGCTAATTGGCGTTCCCAAATTGTCCGTAGTGTGTGAATGAGTGAGTGTGTGTGTCTGTGCCCTGCGATGGATTGGCACCCTGTCCAGGGTGTACCCTGCCATGAGCCCTAAGTTTCCTGGGATAGGCTCCAGGCCCCCGTGACCCTGAATACAGGATTAAGCGGTATAGATGGTGAGTGAGTGAGTGAGTGAATACGACAGATGAGGAATAGTCAGGAGTGTCAATGGTAAGGGAAGTTATTGCCTCACTGTTGACCTTTGACAAGCTCGGGACCAGTCATATGGGAATTTTTCAATCCTCAGCTCAGCTCAGCTAGTTTCAGTTAGAACTGTTTGAACCAGCTGATTACTAACATTGTGTGGTTTATTGTGAGTTCGGAGGCTTCATGATGTTATAGCTGACGTTTCCGAACTTGATTCTGTTGAGCTCAATGAAAAATGCAGGACAATGTAAGCTTAAGTAAGAATGAAAATTAAGTGAACAGGGGGGAAAACAGTGCTAGATGCTGTATTGTTAAAATACTGTGGTGTGTACTGTACTGTTTATATAATAGGGGCAGGAAGGAGCAGCAGCCACACAATACGGTATAACCACAATACCTAAGCGCCAATTCAATTTTTAAGTATCATTTCATAAACATAATTTCATAAAAACATCCAGATTCTTTATACATTTTTTGTTAGAATTTGTTAAAATTCTAAAAAAACAAAGCAAATTAGTTTCCTGAGAATGCTGTGCTGTGTGAATACGAGACGCTATCAAAAAGTTGAGATTATCCCTGTTTACGATAAAGTCCTGGAAGTCTTCTTTTCAAAGAGTGTCTGTGATTCGCGCTGGATTTTTCACAATGGTGGCAAAATGCGACCTTTGAGTTGGATCTTCATCTTCAGGATCTGCAAAATCAAATCTGGGGAGTAAACCGAGTGCGGAAGTGAAATCAGGTTGACTTTTTTGGCAGCAACACAGCGCATGTTCAAATCAGACATGAGGATTGCCTGAACTGTTTTGTATGACACACCGACAATGTTGTGGATTGTTCTCTGGCGATCATCACGCACAAGTTGCCAAATGGTTTTGATATTTTCGGGGGTTGAGCTCATTGAAGGTCTTCCTGATCCCTTGTCATCACAGTGTAGTTAGTTAGTTGTAACTAGTAAGTTACAAAACTAGTCTCGAAACTTTTTGATATCACCTCGTAGTTTGGAGCGTTTTAAGCCCCCCCACCGCAGCATCATAGAGGAACTGCGACATTTTAACACCTCAAATGCAAACATTTATAAATTAAAAGTTACTATTATTTTTTTTATCGATTTATTTTATTTTACACAATAAAAATATCACTTAATCGAATCCCCCCCCCATCCCTATTATTTAACAGAACAATAAATATGAATGATCATTAAAACAAGTTAGCTAGTTAGCTAGTTAGCTAACTATGTAATTTGTCTAATTAGATTACTCATGGAATCCTTACATTTTAAAAATCTAATATTTGACAAAAAACAACACCACCACATTTATGTGTCAAAGTTTAAACATCTAATTGCTGTTTAGCACAGCTATATATGTAGCATGTAGCCGGAACTGTCTGAGCCTGAATTGTCTGATACTAGCAAACTAAGGCACTATGTAGGGTGAATAAACCAGCTGAGTCATACCCTGCACAGTTCGCCCTCATGAGCTACCCGAAGTGATTTGAGACGCGGCACGTGCCATTTTACCTGTTGGGATACCTAGCTCCTTGCTTCCTCGTCCAAATCCTCGAACCACTGGTCCTCGACAGAAATACGGCAAACACCTCATGTCCACGGTTATAAAACTGGCTTAAAAAAAAAGAATTAATATTTATATATTATCTCAGACACAATTCAGTAGTTTAGCTTTGTCTGGTTAGCCGAATCTCTTCTGTACAGTAACACCGGCAGGAAGCGTCGCACACTGATGACCCTGTGGTGACCGCGGTCTGGCTAATATTACAAAACACACTCTCTTTATAAATTTGGACAGCGGTTCAAATAAAGCAACGCATCAGACACCCTTTATAACGAGGTCCAAAAGAGTTCCGACAGTTTATCCGCTATATCTGCGCAGCTTTAAACGTACGCACACTCAGCACTCTATACCGTAACAACCCAGAGTTACGTCATTTTTTGTCGTCATACCTAACGCACGCGTATTCCTGCAAACCCCCGCCCATCGTTCAGGATATGACGACATTAAAAAACGAACTAACTTCAAAATAAAACTCTAACACCAACCAGAGTACAGAAGGCGGATAAAAACACAAAAGGATAATATATATATATATATATATTAAGTACTTCTTTCATCGTCAGCCAAATAAACTCCCTGTTTAAAGTAGATCATTAAATTCGTCACATAATTGTTCATAACATCACTTTTACTCAACATTTGGATTTTACTTATGGTGCAGGTTAAACTTTAGGCAGATATCTAAATGCTGCAAAAGCTTCATTAAATTCTGTCCAGCAGTCTATTTGAGACGCACATACAGTTTGACGCATGCGCGGTACGCTGTCAAAACGTTCTGTTTATAATCTGCCATAAACTGCTCATAAATTCCCTTATACTCAACATTTTCATTTAATTTGTGGCACAAAGTTCAGTTTTTTATCCCTTTTTTTGGAGTAAGCCATGATGAGTTGCGCTATCGTGTCAGTGTATTGAGGATTGTGCTGGCTTGTAGGTGCATTACCGTCGTTTCCGTGTCATCCGCATACTCTGCGTACACATGGTAAACTATCCCGTTGATTTGCTCTGTTGAGTGACATGTATAGCTACACCCACCTCGAGGGAAAAAAGACCTGAATGAGTAAAAAAATGATAGATGCTGTAACAGACCAGATGTGGGTAGAGTAGCCAAAAATTGTACTCAAGTAAGAGTAGCTGTACTTCAAAATAACATTACTCAAGTAGAAGTAAAAAGTAGTCATCCAAAATATTACTCAAGTAAGAGCAAAAAAGTATCCGGTGTAAAGACTACTCAAGTAATGAGTAACTGTTTCAATCGTAATGTCCGATTTATAATTTTTTTTTTTTAATTATGTAAGCAACCAGACAAAATGATGAAATTATGTACAAATTCTGACATTTCCAAATAATAATATAAATTAATAAAATTAATATCTTTACAAAATATCAAATTAATGAACAAGAAACACACATTTCCTAATCTCACTTTTTTTTTACAACATAGACTTTTGAAAAAAAAAATACATACTGTATGTAACATATGTATGTTTGAACAGTGTAAACTATTGCCAGTGTAAGATATACTGTATATTCAGTTGCCCTTCAAATGGCTCAGCAGACAGAAAATAACATTAGAACATGTGTACAAGAGGTCTCACTTAACCATAAACTGTGTCCAGCAGAACAAATGTAAGAAAATTATATATATTTTTAGCCTCTAGCTTATTTGCTGATGATATATTTTTAACATTGCCACATTAAATAAAACAACTAAACTAACCGCGTCATGTTTCCTTCCCTGTCTACCGTGGCAGATTTTTTTATATATTATATATGCAGCGTTTCTGTGTGGTCATTTGACCACATGTGGTTATTGTTATTGCGGCTGATTGGTCAAACAGAGTCATGTGATTATTGTTGCTACATCTGATTGGTGAAACAAAGTCACATGGTAGATCCACTGGCTGCATTTCTCTGGAAAAAAAACAAAGAATATCTAAAGTGATGAATAAATGGTTAGGAAAGTAACGCGTCGAGTGTAGCTGAATGTAGCGCAGTAAGAGGAGTGTTTCTTCTTCACAAATCTACTCAAGTAAAAGTAAAAAGTATGTTGCAGTAAAACATGCGCTAAAATGCTCCCCTGCCACAGATTGCACCCCCGCCCCGCCCCCTACATAATCTCTATCAAATATTATATTAGACCAGAAATTTCTAGGTTTATGATTTAGAAATTACAAATTAGACCAAATGGATTTGATAATAAAATAAGCATTATAAAAAAATTACATGTTGTATAGGGAAAAAATATAAATTATTATTTTTTATATACAAGATGTATTTTTGATATTGCTTATTTAATAATAAAAATAATTTCGTAAAATTTTTCATCATAAATATTTATTTAGTGCAAGCATTTTTGTATTACATGACAAATCCCTGTAAAATAAATGTGCCACAAAATAAACATATGAGAATTTGTATTCATGGCCTCGACACCTGTCACGTGCCAAGGGTTAATTATAATAGTTATATCATATTTGATTACAATAATCCTATGAATTTATGTTTTAATATAATATTTGATAGAGATTATGTAGGGGGTGCAATCTGTGGCAAGGGAGCATTTTAGCGCATAACACCTGTCTTCCGCGGTGAAATAGCGAATATATTTCTTCATCCGTAGTCTGATACTGAGTGCGGCTTGTGCCACCACTTTGGGCCGTACACACACTCATCAATGTGTTCACCATCTCTTCATTTCTCACAATTGCAGCAACCAAGTTTCGCGCCGACTCACTCATCCTTCCTAAAGATGGCGCTGTGTTTCGATGACGTCATGTTTCATTCAATATATTCAGACTTTTCATTCAATATATATCAGTTTTCAATCCATATATTCAGAATTCATTCAATATATATATTTTTCAATCAATATATTCGGAAATCCATTCAATATTCTCACAGTTCATTCAATATATTCAGATTTCATTCAATATATATCAGTTTTCAATCCATATATTCAGAATTCATTCAATATTCTCACGTTTCATTCAATATATTCAGAGTTTTCATTAAGTTCTCTCATGAATATTTTCCTAAACGGCATGCCATAATATGTATATATATATATATATATATATATATATATATATATATATATATATATATATATATATATATATATATATTTCTGTAGTGGTTCTGGTTATCAAGAGTTAGTTATTTCGCATTTATTTCCTAAACCAATACTTCTTCATTCCTGTCTTCAGAACTCTGCTGTAAAACAACCTTTGCATTTGCATTAATGGGGAGGGGCCAAAAAGAGAGATGGGAAGGAAAGTGTGAGTTCCTGTGGGTGGTGGCATTTTGTCACAGCACCGCATCTGACTGAAAACCATTAGAAGTAGAATAAAAACTTGGTGCTGTTCAATCTGGATGGATTTAGTGTTCCAGTGGCAGAGCAGCCAAACTCCAAACCTTGGTAAGATTAGACAGAGATTTTATTAGACAGATTAATAAAGTTGTTCTATTTCAGGATTAAGTCTCTCTCTCTCTCTCTCTCACTTAAATAATTTATTTCTTAACTTATTAATTTAATCTTAAGATTACCATGCTCCATTCTCTTTATACTATGAATAATACTAATTCTACTGATAATTGGAAAAATAAAATAGGGTTTGATAAAAACTTTTTAGTGCTACTAACTTCTGAGTGCTACATCAATGAGCAAGAAGAAACCTTTTCCTTATAGTCTGATAAATTAACATGTAAGATATTCATTATTTTAAAAAGATTCAATCACAAATTTCCCTGAGATATGCGATTGTCTAGCTGTTAAATAATGCATTTCAGTGTGGTGTACTTTCTTTACCTGTGCTGTACAGAACTCTTTATATAAATCTGGAAAATGATCTGACTGATATTTTTCAGTAGACATGATAATGCAGTCCTGTATTTGTAGATCATTTAAACTCAGATCAACTCAGGACAGAAAGAGACACTGTGTGTATAGTGTGTGTGTATGTGTGTGTGTGTGTGCAGGGGCGCAACTGCACATTTGCTGAGGGGTATGTCATTTACATATAAAATAGCATCAGTCAATGTCCAAATCCTTAGAATGGCAGGATGCAAAAATAAGTTAGATTTTCAAATAACCTGCAGCCAATCAGATACGACGACAAGGAAAACTGCGTACAGTACGTATGCTTAGACCCTGACGTGGTGCAAAGCACTTTTCCACATCAAAGGCCATTTTTAAAAATGTGACCATTGCCGTGGATTTTGGCATATCTTCATCTTCACAACTGCATAAACAAAATAGATGTTTCACATACTTTGTTTCTTAAGGCTACAATAACTTATTCTGCATGTTTCTTAATACTGTGTAAGTCATAAAATCCTGTCTGGCCTTTACCTACCTGTTTTATCAACGTGTAGAGGGATCCATACGCTAGTCTCGTTCTGTTTACACAGCAGGGCTTTCCGAGAAAAAAAAGAAAAAAAAAAAACGTGCATTTATTGCGCCCCTGGACTGAACATAACAAACTGAGAGGATAAGTCAAGAGCCCAATAACTTGGTTGTGTTTGGTGGTGAGAACCTCAGTTAACATTTTTAACAATAAGTTAATTTTCTTTTAAACCAAACGCCTATTTTTTCAGGAATAATGATTTTATATTACCGGACGGTAACATGCTCAGCCTCGCTGGCAATAATGTTAAATGTTGATGAACTTAAAGACTTACAGTAATACAAAATGATAGGTCAAGCTTACCAATCTCTTTTTTATCCACTTTGACATTGCTGTCCTCATTTTAAGACACTGTTTTTCATTTTCTTTTTTTTCTTTTTCTGTTCTGCGCGCCAGAAAATTTCCCTCTTCTGTCCATTTTGCATATGTGACTGTCTGGCAACTATAGGGGGGGCTCAATTGATATATATATATATATATATATATATATATATATATATATATATATATATACAGGGTGGGCCATTTATATGGATACACCTTAATAAAATGGGAATGGTTGGTGATATTAACGTCCTGTTTGTGGCACATTAGTATGTGTGAGGGGGCAAACTTTTCAAGATGGGTGGTGACCATGGTGGCCATTTGGAAGTCGCCATCTTGGATCCAACTTTTGTTTTTTCAATAGGCAGAGGGTCATGTGACACATCAAACTTATTGGGATATTGGGAATTTCACAAGAAAAACAATGGTGTGCTTGGTTTTAACGTGACTTTATTCTTTCATGAGTTATTTACAAGTTTCTGACCACTTATAAAATGTGCTGCCCATTGTGATGGATTGTCAATGCAACCCTCTTCACACACTGATAGCAGCACCGCAGGAGAAATGCCAGCACAGGCTTCCAGTATCCGGAGTTTCAGGTGCTGCACATCTCATATCTTCACACCATAGACAATTGCCTTCTGATGACCCCAAAGATAAAAGTCTAAGGGGGTCAGATCGGGAGACCTTGGGGGCCATTCAACTGGCCCACGACGACCAATCCACTTTTCAGGAAACTGTTCAGCTAGGAATGCTCGGACCTGACACCCATAATGTGGTGGTGCACCATCTTGCTGGAAAAACTCAGGGAACGTGCCAGCTTCAGTGCATAAAGAGGGAAACACATCATCATGTAGCAATTTCAAATATCCAGTGGCCTTGAGGTTTCCATTGATGAAGAATGGCCCCACTATCTTTGTACCCCATATACCACACCATACCATCACTTTTGTTTGTTCCAACAGTCTTGGAGGGATCTATCCAATGTGGGTTAGTGTCAGACCAATAGCGGGGTGGTTTTCTTTGTTAACTTCACCATTCACATAAAAGTTTGCCTCACCACTGAACAAAATCTTCTGCAATTTCTGTTTTGCTCATTCTGCAAATTGTGTGCGCCGATCTGGGTCATCCTCGTTGAGATGCTGCAGTAGCTGGAGTTTGTAAGGGTGCCATTTGTGAGTAGCTAATATTCGCCGAAGGGATGTTCGACTAATGCCACTCTCCAGTGACATGCGGCGAGTGCTACGCTGTGGGCTCTTGCTGAATGAAGCTAGGACAGCCACTGATGTTTGTTCATTAGTGACAGTTTTCATGCGTCCACATTTTGGCAAATCCAACACTCAACCAGTTTCACGAAACTTAGCAAGCAGTTTGCTAACTGTAGCATGGGAGATGGGTGGTCTCGTAGGGTGTCTTGCATTGAAATCTGCTGCAATGACCCGGTTACTGCGTTCACCAGATATCAACACAATTTCGATCCGCTCATCACGTGTTAACCTCTTCGACATGTCAATGGCTGTGAACAAAGAGAAACTTGTAAATAACTCATGAAAGAATAAAGTTATGTTAAAACCAAGCACACAATTGTTTTTCTTGTGAAATTCCCAATAAGTTTGATGTGTCACATGACCCTCTTCCTATCGAAAAAACAAAAGTTGGATCCAAGATGGCCGACTTCCAAATGGCCACCATGGTCACCACCCATCTTGAAAAGTTTGCCCCCTCACATATACTAATGTGCCACAAACAGGACGTTAATATCACCAACCATTCCCATTTTATTAAGGTCTATCCATATAAATGGCCCACCCTATATATATATATAATTTTTTTTTTTTAAATGCTAAACAAAAATAGTCTCTTAACAAATATAATTTTTCAAATATTTTAAAAGCTTTATTAAAGACAATTTTCAAAGATTTGTTTTTCACCATGGCTTCCCCCTCCGTGTGGTGCTTCCATTCACTGCATATACTGCATACCCCATATTTGCGCCCCTGTGTGTGTGTAGGATGTCTAGTGTGTGTGCGTGTGTGCGTGTGTGCGTGTGTGTGTGTGTGTGTAGGATATGTGTTCAATGTTTAGCGTGTGTGTATGAAGTGTAGTGTTTGTAGCATGTGTAATGTGTGTAGGATGTTTTGTGTGTGTAGTGCGTGTGTTTAGCATGTGTGTATAGAGTGAGTATCTGTAGTGTGTGTAGGATATGAACCTATATGATCCTAGGATATGTAGGATTTGTAGAGTGTGTGTAGGAAATGTAGTGTGTGCTTAGGATGGGATGTGTAGTGTGTGTGTGTGTGTGTGTAGTATGTGTGTAGTGTGTATATAGTGTGTGTGTGTGTGTGTGTGTATGGTGTGTGTGTGTGTGTGTGTAGTATGTGTGTAGTGTGTATATATATAGTGTATGTGTGTGTGTGTGTGTGTGTGTGTGTGCTGTGTGTAGAATGCGTAATGTGTATATTTAATAGTGCTTATGTCATAAATGTGCATTTTGCAAATGACTTAAAAATAACTGACTTCCTGTTGAGAGCATGACCTGCAGTGTGAAATTGTTCAGCTCAATGAGATCTAGAAGTGTACTGAGTTTGACATGTATACGTGCAAGTGTGTATGAGTTATGCAGCAAAATCTCCTGTAAATCTCCAGACGCGCAGGTGTCCTAATGGCAGCAGATTCCAACCTGTGTGCCGAGTTTTTGGACATGTTAAGACCCCCCCCAAAAAATCCTTAGAAGAATAAGAGGGCCTCGCTGATGTCATTTATGACATCAGCACTATTAAAACAGCATTATCAGAGCAATGGTGATGATGGTGATGATTATGCATATAAACATCTTACTATGTTTCAAGCTATTTGGTGCTTATACCATTCCTTGTTCATTGTTATAGTTAACTTTTTTATATACTGACACAATTTTGCATGATGGTTCCTAACATAGTTGAGCTCTAATGTAACAGGTTCTTTTTTTGTAGCTCCAAATGAAAATATAAAGTTGAAATCTGGACACTAAGCATATTTTCCAAGACTTTGACTCTAATTCACTTAATCCAAATATTGTATAAGCCAATGACGTATTTTTTATTCTGGGAAATGATCCATGCAACCACATGCTTAGAGCCAAATATAAGCAGAATTGGCAGTTTTCAGGAATGTACAGAATGAGTGCAGAAACCAGAAAGGCAACGTGTGTCACTTTGAGATAAGAATTTTTTCTTGCTCTCAGGAATAATATTAACGAACCTTGCACATGGCTTTACTTATTTTTGTTTTGGTTTGTTTCGTAATAAAAAAAAATTAAGTCTTTCATCAGGTAGGCATATAATTTTTGAATAGCAAATGTGCATTTTGCTACATGTGTGTATACTCTATTTTTAAAACACCAGGAAGCAATGGTTGTAACAGACATACCAATATTTTCATATCTGCTCAGTTCCTCGTTGACTGACATGTCCAGTTTATGTAGTATAATACTTCATCTACATCCATATCTAGCTATATCTATATATACAGGTAGATAGATATATAGTCATCTTTATATCTATCTACCTGTATAGAGTGCACAAATCATGTATGCGGTATTCTTGATAACTTGATAACTTGATCCATATAATCTTATATATACTTAGAGCTGTGAAGAAGCATAATGCATTATGGGAAAGTGATAGGTTTAGGAATACAGTAGGTAACCGGTGCTGTATCATATGTCAACAGCATGGTCATGATAAGGGATATAACCGGAAATAAGCACAATTGGCTCTGCTCCCAAGGAAACACAGTCTGAATGTGCAGGCAGCTTTCAATTGTAGTCAAGGAAGTCAGTTTAGCTTGGCAATTCTCCAGAATAGTACAGCGTCACTGGTTCACGGTTACCAGAGCAAAAGAACAGACTGGTAAACGCTTCTTCTTTCTGCACTGTAGCAGCTTACACAGCAGAACAGCCAACAACTTTGTATTATATATCAACACTCTTGTCATGGTAAGTGGTATTTCCTATGACTCAGTGCTGACTTTGGGCTTAGGAAACATTTGAAGGAATCAAGACAGAAGAAAGTTTCAAATATTATGCAAATGGACCAAGACGGCCGAAATACCCTCTGCGGTTAGAACGATTTATAGAATTTAATTTCACTATTAGTAAATTCTGGAGTGGAGTTGTTCATATTCTGTGAATGCTTAGGATGTTACAGTATGTCACAAAAGTGAGTACACTCCTCACATCTCTGCAAATATTTAGTTATATCTTTTCATAGGACAAAACTGCATAAATGACTCTTTGACACAATGAAAAGTAGGCAACAAAAGTGAGTACACCCCTAAGTGAAAATGTGAAATGTCAATATTTTGTGCGGGCACCATCATCTTCCAGCAGGGCTTGAATTCTCTTTATCCATGGAGTTCACCAGAGCTTCACAGGTTGCCACTGGAATCCTCTTCCACTCCTCCATCACAACATCACGGAGGTGGTGGACATTTGACACCTTGTGCTCCTCCACCTTCCTTTTCAGGATGCCCCAGAGGTGTTCTATGGGGTTTAGGTCTGGAGACATGCTTGGCCAGTCCATCACCTTTAACCTCAGCCTCTTTAGCAAGCCAGTGGTCATCTCTGAGTTGTGTTTGGAGTCATCATCATGCTGGAACGCTGCTCTGCGGCCCAGTTTCCGGAGGGAGGGGATCATGCTCTGCTTCAGTAGGTCACAGTACATGTTAGAATTCATGTTTCCCTCAATGAACTGTAGCTCCGCAATGCCAGCAGCACTCATGCAGCCCCAGATCATGACACTCCCACCACCATGTTTGACGGTAGGCAAGACACACTTGTCTTTGTACTCCTCACCTGGTTGCCGCCACACACACTTGAAACCATGTGAACCAAATAGGTTTATCTTGGTCTCATCAGACCACAGGACATGGTTCCAGTAATCCTGGTCCTTAGTTTGCATGTCTGCAGCAAATTGTTTGCGAGCTTTCTTGTGCATCATCTTTAGAAGAGGCTTCCTTCTAGGACGACGACCATGCAGAGCGATTTGATGCACTGACAGACTGACCTTCCATCCCTTCAATCTCTGCAGCAATGCTGGACGCACTCAGCCATCTGTTTTCCAAAGCCGATCTTTGGATCTGACGCTGAGAACGTGCACTCTGCTTCTTTGGCTGACCATGGCGAAGCCTGTTCTGAGAAGAACCTGTCTTCTTAAAGCGCTGGATGGTCTTGGCCACTGGGCTGCAGCACATTTGCAGAGTGTTGACTATCTTCTTATAGCCTGGGCCATCTTTATGTAAAGCAACAATTCTCAGTTTTTTGAGAGTTGTTTGCCATGAGGTGCCATGTTGAACTTTCAGTGGCCAGGTTGAGAGAGTGGAAGAGCTTTTATACCAAATTTAACTCACCTGCTATCTGGTGACACCTGAGACAGTGTAACAGTAATGAGTCACATGGCAATGGGGAAGGAAAATGACTAATTGTGCTCAATTTGTACATTTTCACTTAGGGGTGTACTCATTTTTATTGCCAGGGGTTCAGCTATTATTGGCCGTATTTTTAATTATTTTGAGGGGACAATAAATGTACACTGCTATACAAACTTTACACTGACTACTTTTCATTGTGTCAAAGAGTCATTTATGCAGTGTTGTCCTACGAAAAGACATAACTAAATATTTGCAGAGAAGTGAGGTGCGTACTCACTTTTGTGACATACTGTATATACATTGTTGTCAATTTGATTGGCCAGGTTTCTTTTTTAAAAAGACTCTTGACCTCACTGGTAAAATAAAGGTCATACATACAGTAAAGCTCTTGTGTTAAAGGTATTGAAACATAGTTCAATGCTGATTCTCCCACACCAGGTTTTTGTGTTACTAAACAGTACTAGAGCAACAGTCACCTTTATAGAGAAGTGTCTCTGCTCTCGGAAAAATGTAGACAGCCACCAAACCACACACACACAAAAAAAAAAAACACAACTGTTTTACTGTGGTTAGAAAAGTACAGACGGGAATTGAATGTTTTTGAGTTCTGACTTTTTAAAATAGAAATCTGACTTTAATGTTGACTTTAATCTCAGAAATCTCACAAAATGTTGACTTTAAATGTTCTTATATGCTTAATATTTAAAGTCATATTTAATATGACTTTAAATATTCTCTCAAAATGTTGACTTAAATCTCAGAAATCTCACTTTTTTCCCCAAACTTTAACTTGAATCTCAAAATATTGAAAATCTGACTTTAATCTCAGATGTCTGACTTAGAAAAAACAGTATTCTGACTTTAAAAAAAATAAAAAATAAAAATCTGAATTCTGTCTTTAATCTTCCTCAAAACTTTGACTATAATCTCAGAAGTATGGCTTATTTTTTCAGAATTTTGACTTTATTCGCAGAAGATGTTACCTGAGAAGAATGTCAGAATTCTGACATCATAGCCAAAATTTTGTAAAAGAACATAAAATTAAAAAATTGAAATAAATATGTGAACTCGAATAAATTATGGTGCGTCCACTCAGACTTGAACTATCTGTAGCTGAATATCGCGTAGCACAAAGAAGATTTTTTCTTTTCTCCATGAAAAATACTGTACTGATGTTGTCACAGTATGTTACTTTACATCAGCAAGTCATATCAGCATAATTCTGGTACAATCAGCATAATTCATAATTATTTACAGTAAATAAGGTTTGAACACTGAGTATGTGAGTGCAAACGTCTGAACAAGTCTTGACAATGTTATGGTTAGTAATCCTAAAATAATGCCCTTTGACTGCTACAGGTGGTACTGGTAACAAATTTGACGATGGCTTCAATAATCACCAGAGCGAGAAGGTCCTGGATGCTACTGTCTTTTGGAGCTTGGATGTGTGTCGTTTTGATCTTTGCATCTCTGATGGTCAAGAAAAAGGCAAAGATGAATTACACGTCCCTGATGTTTAGAGATGGCGAGACTCCAGAGGATGAGTGTGACTGCAATAGTATTTTACAAGGTGACACTGATGAAATTAGACGCGCTAAGATTCTGGCAATCACAAAGAGCTTCAAGACCACAACACAGGTCACTGATGAACAATATGTCGAGCAGGCTAAAGACTGTGGAGAATTCCTAAGGACTCGGAAGTACTTCCGTTTCCCACTGAGCGAGGAGGAAGAGGCATTCCCGGTGGCATACTCGATCGTCATGCACCACAAGGTGCAGAATTTCGAGAGACTTCTCAGGTCTATATACAGTCCTCAGAATTTCTACTGCATCCATGTGGACAAAAAAACCCAAGAGTCCACTAGGAGGGCAGTCAGCGCCATTGTCTCTTGCCTCGATAACGTTTTCCTTTCAAGTCAATCTGAACAGGTAATCTACGCCAGCTGGAGTCGCGTCCAGGCTGATATCAATTGCATGAAGGATCTTTACAAGGTCAGCAGTCAATGGAAGTACTTCATCAACTTGTGTGGACAGGACTTCCCCATCAAAACTAACCTGGAAATAGTGCGTGCTCTTAAAGCACTAGCTGGTTCCAACAGCCTGGAGACTTATATCACGCCTGCTAATAAGGTGTACAGATGGAAGAAAAGACACCAAGTGATAAATGGTGGAATCCGGGCAACCAACCAGGTGAAAACTTGGCCACCCTTTGGCGTTAAGGTATTCTCAGGTGGCGCGTACATAGTGGTGAGTCGTGATTTTGTGCGTTATGTGATCGAGGACCCTAAAGCTCAGGTGCTGATGTCATGGTTTAATGACACATACAGCCCGGATGAATTTATTTGGGCTACAATGCAGCGGATCCCTGGTGTCCCAGGGTTCCTCCGTGCACACCCTAAATTTGACGTCACAGACATTTACAGCATCGCTCGGCTAATCAAATGGCAAGCACACGAGGGGGCATTTGATGCAGTGTACCCCCCCTGTCAGGGTATTCATGTTCGGGGTATTTGTATATACGGGGTTGGGGATCTGCGGTGGTTGGTAGAGCAACACCATTTATTTGCTAATAAGTTCGACACAGATTTTGACCCAATCGCCATTCGATGCTTAGAGAAATACCTCAGACACAAAGCACTGAAAACATATCACACATATACCATACAGTTTGTGGACTCCTGAACATTCCACTTTTAGATCTTGCACTCTTCTTTTATTTCTTACACACGTGGACAAAATTGTTGGTACCCTTCGGTCAATGAAAGAAAAACTCACAATGGTCACAGAAATAACTTTAATCTGACAAAAGTAATAATAAATAAGAATTCTATGAATGTTAAGCAATGAAAGTCAGACATTGCTTTTCAACCATGTTTCAACGGAATTATAAAAAAAAAATGAACTCATGGAACAGGCCTGGACAAAAATGATGGTACCCCTAACTTAATAGTTTGTTGCACAACCTTTTGAGGCAATCACTGCAAGGCCCACTGACTGATTCCTGTAACTGTCAATGAGACTTCTGCACCTCTCTGCAGGTATTTTGGCCCACTCCTCATGAGCAAGCTGCTCCAGTTGTTTCCGGTTTGAAGGGTGCCTTTTCCAGACAGCATGTTTCAGCTCCTTCCAAAAATGCTCAATAGGATTGAGGTCAGGGCTCATAGAAGGCCACTTTAGAATAGTCCAATGTTTTCCTTTTAGCCATTCTTGGGTGTTTTTAGCTGTGTGTTTTGGGTCATTGTCCTGTTGCAAGACCCATGACCTGCGACTGAGACCCAGCTTTCTGACACTGGCCAGCACATTTCTCTCTAGAATCCCTTGATAGTCTTGAGATTTTATTGTACCGTGCACAGATTCAAGACACCCTGTGCCAGATGCAGCAAAGCAGCCCCAGAACATAACAGAGCCTCCTCCATGTTTCACAGTAGGGACAGTGTTCTTTTCTTGATATGCTTCATTTTTCCGAGCTGATGTGCCTTGGCAAAAAGTTCCATTTTTGTCTCATCTGTCCATAGGACATTCTCCCAGAAGCTTTGTGGCTTGTCAACATGTAGTTTGGCATATTCCAGTCTGGCTTTTTATGATTTGTTTTCAACAATGGTGTCCTCCTTGGTCGTCTCCCATGTAGTCCACTTTGGCTCAAACAACGACGGATGGTGCGATCCGACACTGATGTTCCTTGAGCATGAAGTTCACCTCGGATCTCTTTAGAAGTCTTTCTGGGCTCTTTTGTTACCATTCTGATTATCCGTCTCTTTGATTTGTCATCAATTTTCCTCCTGCAGCCACGCCCAGGAAGGTTGGCTACAGTCCCATGGATCTTAAATTTCTGAATAATATGTGCAACTGTAGTCACAGGAACATCTAGCTGCTTGGAAATGGTCTTATAGCCTTTACCTTTAACATGCTTGTCTATAATTGTCTTTCGAATCTCCTGAGACAACTCTTTCCTTCGCTTCCTCTGGTCCATGTTGAGTGTGGTACATACCATGTCACCAAACAACACAGTGACTACCTGGAGCCCTATATATAGGCCCACTGACTGATTACAAGATTGTAGACACCTGTGATGCTAATTAGTGGACACACCTTGAATTAACATGTCCCTTTGGTCACATTATTTCAGTATTTTCTAGGGGTACCATCATTTTTGTCCAAGCCTGTTGAGTTTATTTATTATGAGTTTATTTTTTTTTAAATAATTCTGTTGAAGCATGGGTGAAAAGCAATGTCTGACTTTCATTGGTTAACATTCATAGAATTTTTTTTTAATTATTACTTTTGTCAGATTAAAGTTATTTCTGTGACCATTGTGAGTTTTTCTTTCATTGACCGAAGGGTACCAACAATTTTGTCCACGTGTGTATATGATCAAGTTCATATGTCAGGCATAACAGAATGGCACAATCATCAATCAAAACATGACAAACAAAAGGAAATGAACAAATAATCCCTACTGAAAAGTTTGCATACCATTAGTTCTTAATATTCTATTGGCCTCTTTAGCATAAATGATGGCATGAAGTCTTTTATAATAATTGTGCATGAGGTCCGTAATTCCCTTAGGTGGTATAGCCGTCCGTTGTTCTTGGCAAAAGGCCTCCAGTTCTTGTCAATCTCCCCAAAGAGGCTCAATGATATTGAGGTTAGGAGGCTGTGGTGGCCTATCCAGAACATTCACCTTTTTCTGCTGTAGCCATTGAAGGGGCAACTTGGCCTTGTGTTTTACAGTATATCATTGTCATGTTGGAATGCAAATTATCTTCCAGTGTTTCCTGATAACATGCTGCAGTATATTCATCTTGCCATAGATTTTGACTAACTTCCCTGTGCTACTGGAGCTCACACAGATCAAAACATAAGAGGTACTTTTCATCGTAGGCCTTGTTGATAAAGTTGATTTTCCTGCTTTATAAAGTCATGCATAACTACCTCATTACGGAGGTCCATTGGTAGTTCCTTTGTCTTGCCCATGGTACTAGTCAAGTATCCAGCCAAGTCAGTGCATCACCTCATGAGCCGAGAAACTCACTGACTATTTATGGATAGACGCTAATTACAATTATAATGAGTCACAGGTGTGGAAACTTCCCTTTAATAGCCATTTAAACCTACGTGTTTAAACCTTTGTGGCCAAACATTCAAGGATATGTGAACATTGGATCAGGGTTGTTTGGGTGATTGCAGTTATTCTTACTGCACATGACGACTATCCTTAAATAAGAAAAAAAAAGAAAAAAAGAAGCATAATCTGTCATATTTTCCAAATAAATGGCAATGTTTAACAATTTCTTTTAGAGAGTGCAAACTTTTCAGCATAACTGTATCTGCTTATTGAATAATTGTCAAGCCCGCATGATGACATACCTCCTTTTGAAGTTTAACAAAAAATATGTTTTTGGAATATTCTGAATGCTTAGAAAATATGTTACTGCTCACACATATTTCTAAGGTGTCACCCAGGATCTCCTCAAAGACTCTTCATCATGCTGTCTCTGGGTGTCTTTCCTCGTCTCCATCACCTCTGGCTTGCTCATTAGGGATCAAGCATATGCATATCGCTCTAGTGTGTATGCAAACTACACACTGCGTTTGTCAAACGCTCTTTCTCTCACACCCACGTATTACTGACCTTCCATACACACTGATATACTGTATCAACAGTATGTCTATCTGTAATGGGCATCTTTAAAAACAATGGATGTTGTTTTGTTATTATAATTCCTTGATAAATTTGTTGCACGAGTTTCTGTTCTGCATAGAGTATTGCATAGACTTCCTGTTTTAGAAGATGAAAGCATATGAAGGGAAACTGAATAACAGAACATAATCCTCTGCTACTGTAATGCACTTATCCCAGTGTTTCACTTGTGCTTCAAGATTCTCAGTATGCTTTGGCCATGATCGGACTGCTTGCTTCATGTCTTAAATGCTGGCCTCCAAGGAACTCCTTTAATGGCTCAAACATGTAAAAATGGCTTGTCCAGCGACGTTCGCGATTGATTATATGTACAGTTGCCACAGACGGATGCATCTCTTCTGCAAGTTGGTGACAAGTTATCTGTCGATTTGCAAGCATCAGGCGTTTCGCTCGCTGATCGTTCACAGAAACGACTACAGTGGGCTCAGAGCGACCTCGGCTGGGATCGTCATTTATTGCTGTCTTTATTGCCTTCTTTAAAATATTTGCACCGGTCAGTTTTACTGTGAAAGTAAAGTGAAAGTGGTTTAAGAGTCTAACCACTTTGATGTGCTTGAAGTCTTCTGTAAATATCAATTAATTTGACACATTTTACTTTCATCACAAGTCCCGGTTTGACTTGAACACACCTCATAGAACCAATTCAGTTAAGAAAATGACTATTAATAGGTGAACAGGAAAATTGTCAACATTTTATTAAATATTTATTTTTTTTTAGATCCTGGTATTTTCTGCCAATATTATTGTTGTCCATTATTTTTTTTTTCCAGTGCAGTTGTCCTTTTATTGAAAAAATTAAGTTACATTTTACAATAATTTTTTTTATAATATAGAGTTATAAATCTCACAGATTTGTCTTATACATTCATAGTTAAAAGAGTTTTTTTTTCTTTGAAATGAAACGTAGATTAACGTGTTCATCCGTCATGTCACATAAATATTATAATTTTATATTTTTAATATTAAATGTAATATTACATGGTAGTTACTGTATTATATGACATGAGGAGATCACTTAGATTCACTTAATGGAGAGAAAACATACAGTTTTTTTTAAACAGTGTTAGCTTTGCCCATGTTGCTTCTTCTCTAGTCGTTAAACTCTTCCTGTTTCCTGTTATATCATATTCTGTATGTTTTCATTGTCAGTCACATATGCATACAAAGACGACAGCACAGCCTGACTTTTTTTGTGCTAAATTAATATTCCCCATTGCCTGGGAATTGTATGAAAACTTAGTAAATAATGTAAAAAAAAAAAAAAAAGAAAAAAAAACAAACATTCCAACTCACCCCTGTGCTGTATCCCTTTGTGCATTTCTCTGTGACACGGGAGCATTTTGCATGCAGCTGGACTTTGAAATCGATCCCGGATGGAAAAGTTGCCCGCGTTGGGTGGAAAGAATGCAGTTGGATGAAGAAGTGCAAGTGTCAAAGCACAGAGAGGGGTAGAGAGAGACCCACTTTTTGATTAATGCTCCCTAAATTAACTGTTTACTCTGCAGACTCCCAACATTCTCAGATTATGATAATTTTGTGACAGGCAGAGAGATTGATGCTTGAGAGCTTGTTTTAATTAATGGTTTTGTTTGTCTCCAGAGAATGGGTTTCTCTTCCTTTGCTGTTGTTTTTTTTTTTCCTTTTAACACTTTGTCTCTTGAAGATTGACTGCTATGTAATGGGACCCCCGTGTGTGTTTAGAAAAGTAGAGAAAAAGTATCTACAGTGATTAATTTATGTTTGAAGGAGAATGGTACATGCAGAAATGTTTGCTTTGAAGTTTTATGCGAGGGGGGAAAAATGCGAGTTTTATGAGTTTTAGGGAAATTAGGGAAAAAATGAAATCAGTTGCAGTTTAATTGCTAATTTGGTCTGTGTGTATAGCATAGCGGTTAGGATTTTAAATGTTCTAGAGTTGAGTATATCTTATTTTAAGCAACTAAGTGTTAAATAACTTTAAAGCGGTTTAATTAAAAATGTTGTTTGTGCTCTTGCAATGATGGTTAAAACATGCTATTTAATGCTTATAACTTATTTAAATGTGTGATTGTGTATACAACGTGTGTGTGGATAAACTTGATTGTCATCATGCCAGTGTATCCGTATCTGAATGATTTATGACTTCTGTATGAGTTGTCATTATATATATATAAATTTGACATATTATATTATATTATATTATATTATATTATATTATATTATATTATATTATATTATATTATATTATATTATATTATATTATATGTTGTTGTAATAATTAATAAATATATGTATTATCCTGCTGCAACATGCCGCAGCTATTAGGGAATACCATTTCCGTAAGGTGTGTACCGCACCATAGCAATGGTTCGGTAGCTTGTACGTATCAAAGTAACATACTGCATACGGTACATGAATGGCATGAAGCATCACATTGCCTCCACCTTTTCCCCATAGAGCATCCTGGTGTTAAATCACAAACACAGGCTGTCCACATGATGCAAAAAAAAAATTCTTCAATGGTCTAGTTCTAATGCTCACATTCCCATTGTAGGTACTTTCCTTGGAGCAAGGGCACTCTGATAGCTACACAGCCCCATATGCAACGAAATGCGAAACACTTTGTGTTCTGACACCTTTCTATCAGGACCAGTATTCACAGCATTTTTAGCAATTTCATCTACAGTCGCTCTTTTGTAGGATCAGACCAGACAGGCTGGCCTTCACTCCGCACACAAAACTTAATACTGTACAACTTGCATGCCTATGATCGTGTTACTGGTTCACCAGTTACCTGTTTTTGGACCATTTTTGGGCCGGTACTCACCATAAATTTTTGGAGATACTCTGACCCTGTCTTCTAGTCATCACAATCTGTGAATCCTTACGTTTGCCCGTTTTTCCTGTTTCCAACACATAAACTCCAAGAACTAACCGCTCACATGCTCTCAAATATACCCAACCCTTTGACCCATGCCATTGCAATGAGATGATCATTATTATTCGTGTCACCTATCAATGCTATTAATGTTATAGATGATTGGTATCTATACTTAGATTTGTTTTGGTTTACTATATAAAATCATAGTACTGTTCTTATAAATCAATTTCTAAAGAAATTAGCAAGTAGAACGAAATAAAATCATGTATCGGGATATTGGCATAAACTCAGACTATGGTTTCAGTCTTGCCAAGCCATTTGTGTCAAAGAACTAGATAACTTTCAAAGAAAGGACTTGTACTGCCACCCACTGGCTGAAGGCTTGGAAATGGCTGGAACAAACAACTTTCAGGTCATGTGGCTTGGTTTAATGGAAAATAATTGGTTGCAGGTAGTTTCCTTGCTTAATCATACTGTAGGTTAAGCTTTGAATGCAACGTAGAGTTAAGCACCAAGAATTTAACAGGATATGAATTTGAAGCTAGATGAGGTCAATAATTAGTATATACAGTATTAATTAATAATGTATTATAGGCATCGGAACCTGACACTGTGCTTCTCTTACTAAACAGGGGAATAAAAATATATTTTAAGGCATTTGAAAATATAAAAAAAATACACATGCCCCTAAAAGTATTTTTTCTAATCTATTTCTTGCTTTAATTATCTATTATAATATTCATGAGCTATGTGCGTTTAGTAGCCACAGAAAGCACGTGAGACAGGGTGAGAATGTGAACCGTACTGTAAGTGAGGATGAGACGAGTGAACATGACAGGGAAATCGGTATGCATATTGTGTATTACAATTATCGTTATAAAAAAAGGGGGTACTTTATATGGTACTCATTATTATGGTCTGTTTATACCATTTTCACATTAATATTCCTAACACAAAGCTCCTTCATGAGAAAAAGGTTCATGTTTTATTTCACTGTCATATACTATTGTCCCTTAATCCTCTCCAGCACAAGCTTGTTGACCATTGAAAATAGATTTACTCACATAAAATTGATACAGTAGCCTGGATTAGGCCTGAGGGCTAGATAGCAAGCTAAGTTTGACGCTCACTTTTGCCATTTAGTTAAGACATCTGCTGTGAATGCTTTTATTTTAGCAGCTATCGTACTTAAAATCCACTCTGTAGTTTTGCGAAGCCTAATTCATTTTCGAGGGTTTCTTCTTTCACCACACATAGTTTTGCTTTCTTGTAAACAGCCCTAGGTTGATCCTGAGGCTCTGCTAAGCTACTAAAATGCAGTGTCAAGCTAATAGATAATCTTTTGCTAGTTTCCTTATTAACTGCCTATTGTTATCAAAATTTTTCAGAAATAAAATTTTGAGTTTTTTTTTTTTTTAATCGCATTACTGTTTAAATAAAAACAACTTGTCTACGATATAGAATTAGCAGCAATAATTCAAAACAGTGACTCTTGACCAGTTCGGCCTATATTTAGCAGCTAGTAGTTGATCAGACTATTCTGGATTTTTCAGTAAGGCCGGCAAAGGAAATGTTTTCTTGATTACACTTTTATTTTTGTAGGGTTAATGGGGCATTTATACAGTTTACAACTACAGAGTCTCACATTGATATGCTTTTATTTAATGTGCCGTATTAGCAAATGGCTACAATATACGCTACACTCAATATTGTTGGTTTGTCAAATGCAGCCTCTTCAAGCGATGCTATTTTATCTTTAACACAGCCAGGTTATTTGTATCTTTTCCTGCCTCCTTAGTTTTGCCCATCTCTTTTAATATATTCCCAGGCTTTTAGTCTTTTTCCCCCTTTCCTTTTTCTGTCTCTCCACAGGTAACGGCTGTTAAACAGCGGATCTCGGCTCCTCCGACCTGTCATCATTATACACATTAATGTGGAATCGCCTTAAGGTCCAAACTCGTGCGTGATAACTCATGTCCCGAGCAAATTCCCAGGCAAACACAGTCAATGCAAAAACACATTTCCTGCTGTCGACAGCTTCGCTGGCGAGAATCAATCAACCGTTCATCCATTTACACTCTTTGCATACCCTTATGTCAAAGAAAAAAAAGGGAAAAAACAAAAAAAAACAAAACGCTCCGAGACTCCTCGGCTCTTCTGAGGCGATTGCTCCGTCGTTCTGAAGAATCCATCAAGCCGCGTTTGATTGATAAGTCTGTCTGCGCTCACAGCGGTACGGCTACAGCAAATGGGGTGGCAAAGCGCGAGCTGACATAATGCAAGTCTGCGCAAGTTTTAGGAGACAGACTGGGAACGATCATGGGGGGTAAAAGTTTGATGGTACGACATGCTACCAAATAACACGCAGAGTCGGGGCCACGCAAGCTGGCCCCATGTGCCATTTTTTCGACAAAGATGCAGACCTACGGTAAAGTCATTTCATAGATAATGCTTTATCCGGCACCTGACATTAATCCCTGATTGCATTCTTTCGGGATATCGTGGAACGCGAGTACCTGGTTGCGACTTTAAAGTATTAAATCTTTAGAAATCCGATTAAAGATGGACCCAGTAGGCAGCAGTCATTATCACCATAAAACTTTACCAAAATGATCCTAGGAGCTTACAGGCTTTTATTCGGAGTTTGAACACTTGATTTTGATTTTTATCAGCAAGACACGTCTTAATGACCAAGTTCTCTAAAAACGAGGCCATTTTTAGGGCAGTGTAATGGATCTCGCATTAGGGGCCAGCTGCACACAGAGTAACACCCTCCTACTCCCCGTGTGGAGAGTCACCCCCCCTGTGTAAAACACATTATTCTTTGGGGGGTATTCGTCTTTGGGGGGTGCAAACGCACACACAACCCGTTCAGCCTGTGGGACATGAGGGAAGGAGGTAAAGCTAGACAGGGATGAGGGCCCCCCTCTTCAATCTGAGTCCCTAGGAGGGCCGGCCCAGCACCTGCTAACTCAGGGCAGTGCTCATCAGAAAAGCATTTAGCACACTCGCTAACTCCAGGCCATAATTAGGGTGGGTAATTATTTACAGGCGGCGCTGGGCAGAGCTGGCCTAGCATAAACAAACAGGCGGCTCGGAGTCACACGACAAACATCGTTAGCTCTCCGCTCGTTTTCGCCCAAATGGCAAAAACACTAGCAGCATGTACTCTCGCTCCCTGAGAGAGGAAAAAAAAACTTCTGGTCTAAAAAAGCTGTCGATCGCTTCCCAAACACATTTTAGAGAAGCACAACTATTGTAACATCTGCAGTCATACGCACACACACACTCATGAATATGATAACGTGTGAAATGACAGATTTATTTGTGTGTGGCTCCAGGCTTTTATCTCTGGCACAGTTCATCAACTCCTCAGCACGAGGACTGCTAACCAACGTAGCGTCTGCACATGCTAATTACTGGACCATGGTTAGCTACAAACCGCACACATCTCTCCCAAACTATGATATCTATCATTTCCTTTCGGGTTCTTTTAGTACATTTATCTTTCGCATCATAAATATAGTGCCAAGTTGCACTTAAACGCTTATAGTGTTTTCATTTTGTTGTTGTTGCTGCCGCTGCTGTTGGCAGTCGCGTGTCAAGCTAACGTGTATAGCGTAAATGTAAAGGTAAATACCGTTTCTGACACAGTGTTAGCTAGAAAAAGGTCAGGCTATCCCTAAGGGGAAATTAAATGCACTTTTATGATTTTGGTAGCTTTTCTATGTTTCCACTCTGCTAACATTTGCCTCTGTAGGTTCTGGCTAAATGATATTTTATTTGTCTAAAAATAACCTGTTTTCTTCCCCTGACAGAAAATATCACTGTGTGCAGAGCGAATACAAACAGTGCGCGTTGTGCTAACACTGAAGCAGAGCTTCCGACGACGCGCTAGTCGTTGTCAGAAATGACTGGCATGTCAGGCCATGATTAATCTGAACAATCTTCTGTATGGATGTTTCAGTTCTTGGTGGAGAATGGGAGGCTAATTCAAACAGAATGTGTAACGCTGTTTACTAAGCAGTGTCTCTTGTGTGTATTTAATTGCGCCAGCAGCGAGAAAGATGGAGAAAGTGAAGGCAGGAGAAAGAATGGAAGAGCTCCAGATGGCTCTGAAGCTCTGCTGAGAACTCGGTGGATTTTTTTTTCTTTCTTTCTTTTTTTTTTTTTTTTACCCTGAAGTTTTAATTAGCCTCGAGAACATTTAAGGGGAAAGTCCTCTTTAAACTTTCAGTGTTAAAGACGGGTAGACGGTATTTACTTTTGGTAAACGTTAAAACCTGCAGTACTTAAGCTAGAGGAACGCACACTGTACAACAAAATAAATTGAATAAATATACATTTCCATCAAGAAAGAAAAGGTATTTAATATTGGAAACGGTTAACTAAGAAAGAGGTGCTTTCATTAAAAGAAATAAAATACAATTTGACCCGAATTTATCATTGCTGCTTGATTTTTATAAATCTGGTGGAATTTCTGAATAATGTTCAGGATATAGAATAAAACAGCGACATTGTGGTTTAAATGACATTTATGTCCTATTTGCTCACCCATTTAGCCTTAATAACCTCAGAGTAACCATAAGTTTAATAGCCTTCCACGCTATTCACCAATAACCCCTATGGCAAAACTAGGCAAAATATCCCAAAAGCCATATGGCAATTCGGTAAAATAAATAAATAAATAAATAAACAATAATCTTTGAGAGCGCGTTTAACGTGACACTCTGCCATATAACACTCATCAGCACATTTGAGAAAATCTTAAATGTGTACGTATGTGAGGCCGGATTTGCATTCCTCATTCCCGTAAGTACATATGTAGGAAAGGTCTATTAGTTTCACTGTAGTTACTGAATTATTCATAGTAGTTAATATGCTGTAAGATGAATAACTGAATAATAAACTGGGAGTTTTAAGTTAATAGTGGAACAAATATAAACAATTTATAATACTGAGAGAGGGAGGGAAAAAAAAAATAACAAATTGGATCCAGATCATTTCTTTCCTGCCTCATTTTTTCACAAAATAGACTACTACATAATTGCAAGTCTGGTAGAAATGCAGCAATACAGAAAAACAACTCGATGAGCAATTTATTAAGCGAGTTATACCCCTATAAAGTGATGTGTTGAACCCCAGCACAAAGACCACGAGGCATCACATCTTTGTACTTTTTCCACGTCGATCCTTTTCATCGGCGTACGCGCACACGCGCCCATGCTCAGGCCATCACATGCTAATTGAAACAAGTTTATTTTGTCCTCTACAAAGCGTTTAAGGCCCTTGTCTTAAATGCCGTGGCTGTGGCTTTGTTCTCTTCTCAAACACAATTAGAAGATAATATATAAATATATACATACTGCAAATGACATGCATATAACAGCTTCATTTGAAGCCTGCGCAGGTCATTAGTAACCCAACAGGGCGCTGCAGAGCCGCCGGTCCCTCTCTGCCTGCCCGACCAGTGGAGATTTATTTGATATTAACTCCCTAATGGCTTAACTCCTTTTCTGGTAAAATATGCACCAAAGTCCGTGGCTAACACCGCCATTCAGCTGAATGCTTATTTATTCACTAAACGAGGATCTAATGTTCAATGTTCCTTGGACACCAAGGTAGTGCCGGGGGAGGTCGGATTTCCCCCTACAGCTATATACATCATTTATTTTACACATAGCCTCGGTATCGCACACTGGGCAGCAAGGGCAACGAAAACGACTTTTATGAAAATCCGAGGCAGTGAGTCGGCGAGCGCATTAGGAGTTTTGGCGCAGGGTGAGCTGTGAGCCGGAGCCATCCGAGAGGCCATTGAGGAGATCGTCTCGGCGGCTCCGACTCTCTTGACGCCTCATAGCCAGGGAGAGACCGTTTCGTAACGCAGGGGGGTTGAAGATTTTGAACTCTTAGCCCAAGTGCTATGTTATTATTTTTTTCTGTTGTTTTCATCAGCATGTGCTTGATATTCTTGCGGGAAGAAAACTTGGAAAACCATTGGTGAGCATTAAAGCAAACATAGCCTATTAATCATGCATTCTGAACCTTCATTTAGCTACTGTTGGGTGAAGCTGGTAGCAGTGAAGACATTAAGATACGGGTAAAATTCCATGATGTATAAATCTGTGTCATCTCTGTAAGACACCACTTGGCAAACAGAGATTTGCCATTTCTTCTGCCCTTAAACTGTTTGGTTACAAAGCTTGGCACCACATTCAGGACTGAACATTTATTTTTTTTTTATTTTTTTTTTTAGAGAAAATATATGAAGAAGACACAAAACATGTCATCTTGATAGCACTGCTCCAAAAGGAAAACAACCGCTTGGTACCTTTAATTTTGTCAGTGACAATATTTTCGACATACACAACTGCATAATTTAAGCTTAAAAGGGAAACAACAAATAAATATATTGTGAATGCTAGCAAAATCAATATATGCTTCTATATATACATTTTTTTGTTCTTTTATAAAATAACATAACATAAATAAACAACATAAAAAATATTCTTCCTCAAAAATGAGTACGTCAAAACCAGATCTACTTTGTAAGTTATATGGGGAAAAGACATAGCATGAATTATACTGTTGTACAATACAATACAATTGATGATTTTTAGAACCTTCAACCCTTCTGTTTCTGGTTAAGCTGCGACCATTGAGAGATGACACATCTGGAACCAGATGTGGTCTTCAGTTGTTGTAGCCCATTCGCCTCTGAGTTTTACATGTAGTGTGTTTTGAGATGCTTTTTCCGCTCACCGTGGTGGTAAAGGATTAATCTAACCCAGAAAAAGTCACTGAGATCACATGGGTGAAGCCTTATGTCCAGTTAGATAACTGCATGAAGGAACAGGTGTAAGTGTGTTCCTAATAAAATGACCAGTGAGTCTAATTACATGCTCAATTTCGGCTTGTCACTATAGCTCTGGCTATAACACACAGACCCTAAATGTTCATGCTGCACTTGCCGGACATGTTCGAAGGCACTCAGCATGGCCTCCATAGGGATAATATGATGATGTTAGGGATGGAGTAAGTGAAAAGACAGAGATGCGGTATGTAAGATGTAAGTGTAGAGAACGAGTTGTAGTAGATAAGGGCTACTGGTGCCCCTTAGGGGCGATTGGGGGGGTGGTAATGGGGAGAGACAGACTGGAACTCAGCCAACTGCACGATTCACTAAGCTCTCACCAGGGGAGGGAAAAGAAGAGAGAGGCCGTGTGTGTGTGTGTGTGTGTGTGTGTGTGTGTGCGTGTGTGTGTGTGCGTGTGTGTGTGTGCGTGTGTGCGCGCGTGTGTGTGTGTGCATGTGTAAATGTGTGTGAGGGAGAGAGAAAGAAAGTGTGTGTATGTGTGTGTCTCAGTGGGCATGTGTTTATATCATTCAGAGGACCAAATGTTACCGTAAGGTTAGGAACACATGACATTTCTTTTACCATGTGGGGACATTTGGCTGTTGCCCATGAGGAAAACTACTTAGACCTCACAAAACTGATTTTATATATAAAATCAGTTTTCTGTTTATTATATAAGCAAAAAAAAACTTCAAAAGCTTAAGGTTAATGTTATAGAGCACTAATTATCTATATTAATAATAATGTCCTCATAAAGTTAGTGAAACAGGGTATGTGTGTAAATTCCAAACAGAGTTTGTGTTTCTATATTTATTAATATTCTCCGAAAAATATACAAATGCTTTTTTTTTTTCGATATAAATATGATTTTGTGTGTTTTTCCATCCACCTGCTTCAAATATATGTACTGTATATGTCAACAGTCTCCTTTTCTTTCTGAGTGTGTGTAGTTCAGTGTGTGGTTGTGTGAGAGTGGTTCAGTGCTGACAGGTAGAGATGAATGAATGTGTTTGTCTGCTTTAAACACATAGACCAGGGGGCACACAAGGGATGGACTCGGCTGTGAAAAACCTACAGCTGTCCACTAACATCGTATTCCCTGCTACAGGAACCGAATTTATCACAAGAATTCAAACAATGAAGATTTTATAGCTACTTGTGCGTTTCTCAAAATAGAGATCCTATGGAAGCTTGTTTTTGCCGTCGCAATTGTGTGAGTGATATTAACCTGCAATTGTGAGAAAAAAGTTAACTGACAAAAAAAAATAAAAAATCTGAATAAACGTTTTCATCACGTCTTAGTTTCAAATTACTTTAACATCATTTACATGTGAGATATACTGTATCCCAAAAATCGCAAATGATTTTCATGCAACTCTGCATTTATGAGCTTACAATTGTGAGTTAATGTCATTAAATTGTACGTTTTTTATGTTGTTAAAAATTTGAGTTTTGCACAATTTCACACAACTTACTTTTTTTTCCAGAATTGTGAGTTAATGTCGTTTAACTGTGACGTTTTTTTTAGTTTTTTAGACACAACTTTGAATTCTTATTTTACAATTAATTAACAGTTAATATCGCTTAAATGTGACATTTAAATTTCGCAAAAGCAAGCTATTTTCATATACCTTGGACTTTTTTCTTAGAATTGCAAGTGAATCCGACTTGAATTTTTACCTTGTAATCGCAAATTCTTTTTTACACAACTTTGACTTTTTAAAATTAAGATTGTGAATTTTATTATCTTGTAAGAAATGGGAATTTCGCACAAATGTTTCAAAATTAAGTTAATATCACTCAGTTGTAACTTTTTAAAAATCTTGTTAAATATTTCAGTTTCATACAATTTCTCAGAAATGTAATTTTCTTTAGGTTTTTAAACACAACTTTGAATTTTTATCTCACAATTCAACAGTAAATATGACTTAAGTGTGACTTTCATAAATGCAAGCTATTTTCATGCAGATTGGACTTGGACAAGTTAATGTAACTCAAACCCCCCCCCCCCCCATCCCCCCCCTTGTAATCGCAAATTATTTCTCCACAACTTTTTATTCTTACGATTCAAACTTGTGAGTAAATGTCATTCATAACCTGAAGCTTTAGTTTTTTTTTTCTCCAGTGGAAGCGGAATAGCTGAACGTGGTATGTATGTGGTGTTGATGTGGCTCGATTAGAAGAAGAGTATCGATCAATAAGCTGAAGCAGAAGATGCATCGTTATACAGATTTATCTAGCAATTGTGAGAAGATATCTGAGCTCAACCAGCACATAGATCTGTATCATATTTTCTTAGTTTATAATATATAATCTATAGAATGGCAATAATGTAGCCTAAATGATCTGTGTGAACATTTTGATGATGCAGGAGGTGACATCAGAAAACATTTATCTTCAATATGGGCTTTCAAAATGGAATGCATGGAAGATTCATGGCCTTTTGACACGTTAAGCCATGTCCTTATGGAGGGGTGAAGTGTGTTAAGTGTGTCACCGTGTTAATCGGTATCGATAAATCATAAAGTCGCTTCAAACGCAGTTTCCCAACAGGACCTCTCTAATTGATTTAAATGCCTCGTGATCGCTTACCGAGGGGTCTCTGCCATTATTATTGCCTCTCTGATTGCGGGTTTCTTCACGTCCTATTCCAAAAAAATGAGAGCTGCAGTCTTTTGCCCAGAGCTGCAAAAATAATTATTAGCATCTTTGGAACAAACAGACGAACACCCCCCTTACACACACACGCGCGCCCGCCTGCACGCACTTCGCCTCGCGGCCCCAGAACAGACCCCCCTCCTCGCGCGCTCATCTCCCACTTTCCTTTTTTGCCACGTTCAGCCCTTTAATTTATGCAAAATTAATTGATATATCTTTTATAATTGATGTGCTGTAAAATTAACGAGTAATTTATGTAATTAGTCCATTAAGGATAATTCCAAGCATATGCTCGATATGCCCAGAAGGTGCGCTTTACAAGTAGTTATTTGTCCAGGAGTTGAATGGGGAAAAAAACCTCGTCTAATTAATTTCTTTATGCGTATCAGCAGCGTGGCGTCTACTTAACACGGCGCTTTGTGGGGAAGAAGGTTTAATATTGATCTAAAAACAAAAAAAACCCACGACAACAACAACATCACAGAGGCACGCGCCCGCATCAGCCTCGCCGGGCCTCACCGGGACACGCGTGGCAGCGATGTGCCGCCTCAAAAGCATGTTTTACACGCTCCTCGCCTGTCAAGGGACAACACTACCGAGGTAGCATGATGGCTGTTTTTGTTTAATTTCTAAATAATTAATGCATTTAGACCATAAGGTTTCTTGCGGCAACATAAAAAAAGATCACGTTCAGTGAGAAATAATTACTTCGAGCCCTCGGTATTAAGTGTGACACTCCCACAACATATTAAAGGAGTTGTTTAGGGAAACATCACTTTCACATGAATTCCCCACTCACCTGTACGCCATATGTCTGGTCTCTGAGTTCTGCTGCTTGGTTTTGCACTGGTAGCCAATAATTAATGGAAACCCAGTTAGATAACTGGTTAGAATCAGGAAAACTACTGTACACTTACACAACTTTGTATTTAAATCCAATTTTTTGTATTGAATTAACAGATTTTTGCTTCAAAATAGCCTTCACTGCTATATGCATTATACTTTTTTAAATACAAAAAAAATTATAAAGTTCAAGGTCTGAAATATACCTTAAATATCAACTGTCACAGCTCCAGACTCACCAGGTCAATCCTAAGCTCAATTTTAACCTGGTTTCTACTTTTCATGATTTACATTTACAGCATTTGGCACTGGCCTGTATCCAGAGCGACTTACATTTTATATCCTTGTACAACTGAACAGTTGAGGGTTAAGGTTAAGGGCCTTGCTCAAGGGCCCAATGGTGACAACTTGGTGGTGCTGGGGTTGGACCCTTCTAATGATTAGCGCAACGCCTTTAACCAATGAGCTTCCCCAGCTACCACTGGGCTACGATTTTTGCTATGGATCACTGATTTAAAATCGGAGTTTACCGTGTCTCTGGCAGACTCTTACTCTATAGCCTCAGTGTAACAACAAACCGAGACTAGAAATTGAGAAGTCTTTGGAAGACTTAAGGCTTAACATAAGGTAACAAAATAGCCAGTGGTATTTTGGCTCGAACAAAACCAGTTACTTAAAAATAGATCTATGGTTCATTGCATAAGTCTGTAGATCCCTACTGAGGAACCTTTGATAAGTAATGAAGTGCCACGGATGATGTTTTATATATTAGTCGCACTGTTAACTATTTACTTTTGGATGTTAGTTGCAGATGGTGCTGAAATTGACATGCATGGCTTCTCACAGATTTTGATCAAATTACAGAGAACTTACCAGTAATACCATCAACACCACAGCTCAACTCTAACCATGAATTCAAAAGTTATGAATGATTATGGGTAGTTTTATGGAAACATACAGTGGACCTTCAGATCATCTAACCGATTTTGATGTTACAAAACATGTTGCAGATGCTGTCAAGGAACACAATTTTAATGTTCAACTACCCTCTGGGATTTCAGTATGGCAAAAATAATAAGACAATTTTGATTGATTTGATCTCCAGTTTCTTGATCTACCTCTCAAAACGTGCCAGTAGGTATGACACTAGCTACTCTGGATTTCTCCTAGTTGTGACCGAGTGTGTGTAAAAATGTGTTTGTGGTGCCGTGATAGACTGGTATTCCAATCTAAATGGTATTCCTCACCTTATGTCGACACTCTGTTTTGGCCTGACCACAGCAAAGACCAGGATAAAGTGGTTAATAAATGAGTAAATAAATAACTGCATGTTTTTTGTTTTTTTTTCCAGATAACCCAGCACAAATCCACTATCGTTTTAGCTTCACATTTTTCTAACTAGTGGTCATGCTTCCACTACTACTAGTTAACATTGTTAGTCTTGTAGCTCCAAATACAGAAAGTAGAGCTACAGCACAATAATCTATCCGCGCCATCCGGCATGTCTTGGAAACTTTGCAAAGGATAAAGGATTTGCAAATGTGTTGCCATGACTTATTCATAGCTAATGTTATATCATATTACTGATACTAACTTATTGTGTACAGTACTGTGCAAAAGTCTTCATATTTAAGTAAATTAAATGGTATAGAATAAATTAAAGAAATGGGAACAAGTGTTTTTCATGATACGCTGCAAAGTGCTTAAAGATTTTTACACACGTGGACAAAAGTATTGGTACCCTTCGGTCAATGAAAGAAAAACTCACAATGGTCACATAAATAACTTTAATCTGACAAAAGTAATAATTAAAAAAAATTCTATTAATGTTAACCAATGAAAGTCAGACATTGCTTTTCAACCATGCTTCAACAGAATTATTTAAAAAATAAACTCATGGAACAGGCCTGGACAAAAATGATGGTACCCCTAGAAAATACTGAAAATAATGTGACCAAAGGGACATGTTAATTCAAGGTGTGTCCACTAATTAGCATCACATGTGTCTACAATCTTGTAATCAGTCAGTGGGCCTATATATAGGGCTCCAGGTAGTCACTGTGTGGTTTGGTGACATGGTATGTACCACACTCAACATGGACCAGAGGAAGCGAAGGAAAGAGTTGTCTCAGGAGATTCGAAAGAAAATTATAGACAAGCATGTTAAAGGTAAAGGCTATAAGACCATTTTCAAGCAGCTAGATGTTCCTGTGACTACAGTTGCACATATTATTCAGAAATTTAAGATCCATGGGACTGTAGCCAACCTCCCTGGACGTGGCCGCAGGAGGAAAATTGATGACAAATCAAAGAGACGGACAATCCGAATGGTAACAAAAGAGCCCAGAAAGACTTCTAAAGAGATCCAAGGTGAACTTCATGCTCAAGGAACATCAGTGTCAGATCGCACCATCCGTCGTTGTTTGAGCCAAAGTGGACTACATGGGAGACGACCAAGGAGGACACCATTGTTGAAAACAAATCATAAAAAAGCCAGACTGGAATATGCCAAACTACATGTTGACAAGCCACAAAGCTTCTGGGAGAATGTCCTATGGACAGATGAGACGAAAATGGAACTTTTTGCCAAGGCACATTAGCTCTATGTTCACAGACGGAAAAATGAAGCATATCAAGAAAAGAACACTGTCCCTACTGTGAAACATGGAGGAGGCTCTGTTATGTTCTGGGGCTGCTTTGCTGCATCTGGCACAGGGTGTCTTGAATCTGTGCAGGGTACAATGAAATCTCAAGACTATCAAGGGATTCTAGAGAGAAATGTGCTGGCCAGTGTCAGAAAGCTGGGTCTCAGTCGCAGGTCATGGGTCTTGCAACAGGACAATGACCCAAAACACACAGCTAAAAACACCCAAGAATGGCTAAGAGGAAAACATTGGACTATTCTAAAGTGGCCTTCTATGAGCCCTGACCTCAATCCTATTGAGCATCTTTGGAAGGAGCTGAAACATGCTGTGTGGAAAAGGCACCCTTCAAACTGGAAACAACTGGAGCAGCTTGCTCATGAGGAGTGGGCCAAAATACCTGCAGAGAGGTGCAGAAGTCTCACTGACAGTTACAGGAATCGTTTGATTGCAGTGATTGCCTCAAAAGGTTGTGCAACAAACTATTAAGTTAGGGGTACCATCATTTTTGTCCAGGCCTGTTCCATGAGTTCATTTTTTTTATATAATTCTGTTGAAGCATGGTTGAAAAGCAATGTCTGACTTTCATTGGTTAACATTCATAGAATTCTTATTTATTATTACTTTTGTCAGATTAAAGTTATTCCTGTGACCATTGTGAGTTTTTCTTTCATTGACCGAAGGGTACCAACAATTTTGTCCACGTGTGTACAGTATGTAACGACCTCAGCAGCAACCTCATTTCCCCTCTCATCTATTCCAACTGCCCAGCATTCAGCATCACCAGTAGACTAACAAAGCTGATCATCTGCCATCATCTGCACCTTTTTTTCACTGCATGGTTCATGCCCTAAGCTGGATGTTTTTTTTCTGCTTGAATGATAGGGTTTAACAATCAAACAAGAGAACATTCCTCTGTAACAAAAAGTAATCCAGGATGCCTGAAAAACTATTCCTTAAGATTCCATAAAAAATACTAGAAAGTCTGTCTCTTTGGAAGCAAAATATGAAGGAATGATGGTTGGCTCAAGACTTTTGCATATTCAGCACTTAAAATGTTTTTTTTTTTTTTTTTTTTTGCCATAATGTTTACACAACATATACTGTAGGTGTTCCAAGTAATATTATAATGCGGTTTCTGTTAGACATTAATGTAGCTAACTGGTAACTACACTGAGGAGTTTACTACATTTTTGGATAGAGTGCTTACTGTATGTACTGTTTATTAATGTACACACATTAGCATGCAAATATTTTACAAAATATTACAATATTTTGTCTTGAGAATAAAGTTACCAAAACTATCTGCTAGTAATATCTAGCGATTTAAAGATGTGGCCTACTTCAGACATCCATAGAAGTTACATATAACAATTTTTAAAACAAGAGATTTGTTCAAATCAAAACTTACTTCAAAACTTTTTAACTCTTTTACTATTAAAAGAAAGTATTCAAATTACATATTGAGTAAACACTTGCCTGGTATTTACTGCTATGTGAGATGAGCTAGCCTGTTAACTGCTATATTCTTGATAATTGTACACATTCTTTTAGATCAAGCTCTATGCCAGCATTAACAGAATCCATTCCAGTTCTGTTCATTATCAACGTAATCAAAAACAAGGCTTTATGTTCAGGTTTGGGGTGTATGAAAGTGCAAGTTAACACCCATCTGTATTACATTTGTTCACAATTATTAGTTATTAGTATGCATTTTGAAAAAGCATTGGCTGCCTAAAAAACGTTGCTTATTTTGATCAATTCACTTGTGGAACCCTGAAAATCTGAAACCATCATTTCAGATTTCTAGATGTCGTTTTATTTGTTGGATTAAGAATTACTCCAAGATTTGAGAGCTAGCATCTGTCTGGACCATAATTACTTTATATAGTAAGGCTGTATCACTCTAAGTAAAAAAAAAAACAAAAAAACATTAGAGGCATGAAATGTATAAGACCTTATTGCAGAGGCAAGGGATTGCATGGTTCAGTACCATTTTTTTCTGCAACTGAACATAATATGAACTTCCACATTTTTCTAGATGAGCCTTCATGAAATAGAGTAAGAACTGTATGAAGGTGCATAAATACATAAATATGTCTGTTTTGGATATGGGAGAAAAAACAGGTACTACACTGTATTTTCAACATCACTGGAATAGTCTTATAGTGTATACTGGAATAGTGTTTTAAAAAAAATATGTATCTTTCTTCTGAAAATTTGGATATAGTGAACTGTTATTAGGGGGGTGGGGGGGGGGGGTGGGGATACATGTTAAAGGTACTAAAGATGTCCACTTGATGGTATCGACAAACACGGATATGCAAGATTGTAATATACGCAACACCAAATATACAAATATACCTTGAAGTGAAAATTACATGGAAATTTCTGATTTTAAAAGATGCCAGATTGCCAAGTTACTATTGTTGAGCCCTTGAGCAAAGCCCTAAACCCCTAATATTCCAATATTCTCTCAATATTCTAAGCTCAGGTGTATAATGAGATTAAAAAATGAGTCGCTCTGGACAAGAGGGCCTGATAGATTCCAAAAATGAAGGTGGACTGTCGCAGGTATGAATAGCTCCAAATTGAGAAATTTAAAGAAAAGGTAAAAAGTCAGTATAGTCATCTGGTTAAGCTGATCACCTGGTTAAAGAAGATCTTTGTGCTCTCCGAAGATCTGTTAAGAACGACTGCCTCGTTCTAAGCATAGTGGAGTTTTTGCTCTTAAAGCAAAGTCAGCACAATAATAATAATAATAATAATAATAATAATAATAATAATAATGGATTTATATCTAGACATTACTTGCTGGAAAATGTAGCAGATTTTATTGCATACATTTTTATTATAAATCTATGGGAGTCTGTTTACTCTTTGCATGTTTGCATACACTTGATGCTACTATTGCAGTGACAAGGAATGAGCACAAGGAAAGAGTTTTGTACCCTTTTCTTCCAAGAGTGTAATTTCAACAAACAAGCACTCCTAAAACTCCTAAAAGCACTTCTAAATCTACCATATTATTATTATTATTATTATTATTATTATTATTATTATTATTATTATTATTTTAAATCCCATAATGTAGAGAATATAGAAAATATTTACACACACACACACACACACACATATATATGTAAAATAAAAAATATAAAATAAAAAATATAAAATACATAATTAAAACCACATACCTGGACCATAATTACTTTAAAACTTTAAAGGTACCCATTGTTTTCTGAAAGTGCATTCCATCTTCTTTTCAAGAACTTGCCAGGTTGACCTAACAAGGTTTTGGGATGACAAGTGCACTAGAATGCAAAATATTAGTTATAAGATTTGCAAGTAAATAAATGCAATAAAACATGTTGGTTCAGGCAAAGTAATTAAACATGCATCATATCTTGAGGAACAATATGTAATATTTTAGATGTGCATCTCCTAATAATAATAATAATAATAATAATAATAATAATAATAATAATAATAATATGAAAACTTAGTAATCAACACACACCTCAAGGTTATGTGGATAGGTGCCAAAAGTGTTTAGTTTTTGTTATTCATATATGGGGAATATGTTGACAGTAGGCGTTGGTCGTGTCAGGACACTTGTTCACAGATGACCCTTTAAGCTGCTGAAGGATTAAACCACTTTCAGGACCATAATGAGAGAGATCTGCTGGAATTAATTGACATCACTGTGAATATTCATCACATAATCTAATCGGTGCGCTTTTAATTATAGCCTCTCTTCGGACCTCTCTCTCTCTCTCTCTCTCTCTCTCTCTCAGGAAGGTAAATCACGGAAGGTCTAATTAATGTAATGTATTCGACGACCCACGGGGACGCGCCGCTCGTGTCCGAGGAGCTCCGGCTCTTTTGTTAGGCTGTTTACAGGCGCCGGGGCTCTGAAGACTGCTCTTATTAATAATCTCGGACAAGTGGACAAGATACTAGACAGGAACAGAACTGATTAGTTTTTAGACTTAAATCTTTCAGCTTTTTGCGTTAATGCGCATGGGGACACGGAGAAGCCTGCACGCGCATACTTAATGTGTGCAGTATTTTAAAAAAAATTCTTTTGATTTGTTACATATTCAGGATTTAAAAAAAAAATCATAAAAAGCTTATATTTCCATTTCCATTTCCATCAAATAGAAAAATATAGATTTTTCTAAACCTGTTAATTTTGCCAATTAGACAATTAAAATTAGAGCGTTAAGGATTCTTCTCAAATTATGCATCATGAGCAAGTGAACTACTGGTACTACAAAACAAATAAATAAATAAATCATTTACTACTTCATTTAAGTTGGCCTCTGTAACCAGAGTTTAACGACTGATTGAGAAAGTTTATAGGCACCTCCATTATCTCTCTGACATAATTGAGGTTAAATGCTGGATTTATTCATTTTGACTGTTCGTTTTATTGCACATATTATTTTAGTGTTTTTGAATTAAATGTCACAGGTTTTTTAATATTTTTATATATATATATATATATATATATATATATATATATATATATATATATATATATATATATATATATATATGTAAGGATTTTGTTTGGCCAGTTTTGCATTTGTTGTCAGACTTCCTGGATTTTGTTGCTACAGAAAACACTTAATAATGATCTATATAATTTTTAAAAATTCTTTTATTGTTTTTTTTGTTGTTGTTGTTTTAAAGAGGGATTAAAACGAATGGAGACGGGAATGGAGTTTGAAACTCATTTTTATTTTACTAGACAACCCACAAAGTAAATACACAATTTGTTCATATATATATATATATATATATATATATATATATATATATATATATATATATATATATATATATATATATATATTATTATGCTCCAGCAATCTTATGCTATGTATATATTTCAAGCAATATTATTATATGTTTTGTGTGTGCGTGTGTGTGTTTTAAAATGTTTAGTTATATTGTTCACGCCATGATTTAACCTGAGGCGCATTAACATGATTAGAGTCGTGATTTGCCGGCGCGCGTAATAATAACGCCCTCCGATTGGCACAGATGAAGTTGCCTATAAGTGCATATAAATTTGGTTCCTCCCTCTGTTTCCCCCCCTTGACTCTCAGGGGGTCGGAACCTCCAATATTCTTACGAAAAGGGTCGTGGAGCGACGAGCGCATAAAAGTCGGGCTGTGGTGATGCTGCGGCTCGGTGTCAGTGCAGCTCCGGGCGCTTGGCACGCGTAGAGAGAGAGAGAGAGAGCGCGAGCGAAGACGCACGAGCCCATGGCGCACAAGGTAACTTTCAAAAGTCTTTCAAATAGCGACCGTGTGCGTCATCTTTTTCTTCACGCGCCTTACGAATTAATCTGATCGTTATTTTATTTTATTCTGTTTATTCATTTCCACGTTTTTTGTTGGAGGGGGAAAAAAATGACAGAAATAGATTTACGTTTAGCAATAAACAGGCCAGACATACTGTAGATGCACTGGACCTAATGATGGATGTCTTTTTTTCCAACGGGAAGACTTCTCAGAATAAATAAACCCACTGACATCGCTAATAGCTCAGATATTCTACAAAAAGAAACCCAAGATCACTCAAAGCCATGCCTCGGCCAGGCAAGAACTCGTACAGCGACCAGAAACCTCCTTACTCGTACATCTCTCTGACTGCCATGGCCATCCAGAACTCCTCAGAGAAGATGCTCCCTCTCAGCGACATCTACAAATTCATCATGGACCGCTTCCCGTACTACCGTGAGAACACACAGCGCTGGCAGAACTCGCTCCGCCACAACCTCTCCTTCAACGACTGCTTCATAAAGATTCCACGGCGCCCCGACCAGCCTGGCAAGGGCAGTTTTTGGGCGCTGCACCCGGACTGCGGCGACATGTTCGAGAACGGCAGCTTCCTGCGTCGCCGCAAGCGCTTCAAGGTGCTTCGAATGGAGCACAGCGCCTGCAAGAGTGCCCCCATCCTTCACCCGTACCACCCGCACGCCCAGCATCATCACCCACATCATGCGCACCAGCATGCTAACAAACTCAGTATGGGGCATCCAGATTACCTGGGCACCGTTGGGCGCCTGTCTCACTTCCAGAGCTACGCTTTGGGGGGTGGGCAAAGCGGAGGCTTCAAACACCCATTTGCAATCGAGAGCCTGATCGGACGAGACTACAAGGGGGTGATGGCAGGTGGGCTGCCCATCGCCTCTGTCATGCATCACCTGGGCTACTCGGTACCCAGTGTGGTCAACTCTGTGTGGCCACACGTAGGTGTGCTTTCTGAATCGACCCCTGTCTCATCTGAGTATCCACCATTTGGGGTGGCCGTCAAGGGGCTGTACCACCACACAGGAAGCCCTAACATGCCTGCTGTGCCTGTTCCCATTAAGCCCACGCCGACACTAGGCGCTGTGCCATCTCTGAGCGGCTTGGCACCAGGGTCAGCTCAGCTCTGCACCCGGATGGACAGAGAAGCAACAGATCTGATGGAGGACAAAGCCGGAGCGCTTCATCCCTCTCTGCTGCAGTCCTGAAATGAAAGCGGTACAGTAAGAGTGTCGTGATGTGAGGGTATGTACTGCTGCATGCTTTGGACACTATTCCATACCAAGTAACCACAAGAGACTGATAAAGATCGTATGTCATGGAGTGTGACATTTTGTTTCCTTTTATCGTGAACTTAGATGCTTCCTAGGTGTTGATAACCTTGTATAGCATTGTATTTTCGCTCTCTCTCTCTCTCTCTCTCTCTCTCTCTCTCTTCTGTATAAATACATACTGTTTAATTTGCATATTGCACTTCCCTTGCAAAACTTAGGTAGGCTGTTTGCAGGTAGTCTCTATACGTGTTGTAACAATCATCGTGAAACACGACAAAACTTTGTCTGTGTTTATTGAGAATTTTTTTGTATTATTTATAAATTCAAGGAGCCTGATTTTGGCTTTGTCTCTGCTTTTCTTTCGACTCCCTTTTGACTGTATAAAACGACTTTTGTACTCTGTAAATCTGTGCTACTGAATTGTATAAAGTCAAAATCAATTTAATGCATATTGAATAATATTTGTACACATTATAGCATGCCTGGCATGCATGATTGCCTTTGTAAAGATGCTCTTCTGGAATGCACTGTGTTGGGAAGAAACGCTGTCATTAAATGAACCCAAAGTCATGATGTGAAATTGCTGTTAAAAAATAGAAGAAGAAGAAGGAAAGATGTTGAAATGTTTTATGTACAGAAATGTAAGTGTTCAGTGATGTGCTTACAAACATGTAAGGACTACTTTAATGAGGTCCTTGCTCGTGTTAAATATGGGTTTTCGTCCTTCGAACAGCCTTAATTCCACAGCTAAATTGAATTGCCTAATATACAGTATGGGGAATGGTATATTTGTAGTATATTTAATGATTTATCGTGGTGAAACTGGAATAGATAAGGAACTCAAATGAGATGTTTTGGGGATATCAGTATTCTCTTAAAATATTTATAATGACACATTTTTTTTCTAAAATAAATCTAATTTGATTTAATGTCGACTCCTTTCCTTTTTTTTTTTTGGTCGTGTACCCCATATTCTGGGTGCGATTCTTTCTAATATCTGTGTCCTGGAAATGAAAAAGTACAGAACTCAAAGCAGAATGTATGCAGATGTTAAGATGATAAGATCTGCATGTGCCTTTTTAATTATGGTTAATGACACTGATTTTTGTGGGAAATATTTATTTATTTTTTGAATGAATCTAATTAGTTTTTATATAATGTAATGGGAATATAATTATTTCAGGGCTTTTTTTGTTTTGTGGAATCTGTTAGCATATCAGATCTTTATGTGGATTTTAATATTTAATTCAGATTAAATCATAAACATAAGTCATTAATAATTATTATTATTATTCAGTTGCTGCTGTATGAACAGCCTTCAGACCACCTCGGCTTAAGATCGGCAAAAACCTGTTGCTTCTAATCTGAGTCTTATTCTAATCTTTATTTCTTAATAGAAGAAAAATTATTTAATTATCCTCCATGTTTTAACAATTCCATGCTAAATATTATCTCATTTTGTTCACCAGTAGCTACATGATAGAATCATTCCAATATATATGAGCATGCTGCATTTCACCAAAGCAAGGTGAGGCAGAATCCTAGTCAAGCGCAGAGATGTTAAAGAAGAAGCTGAAAGAAACAGGAATGCGGCAAGACTTGACATTTTCACGACCGGACCAGAAACAAGTACAGGAAACTTGTGCAAAAAAAATAATGGGGGGGGGGGGGGGGGGGGGGGGGGGGCACTATTTTAAAGGTTGAAGCAAATACATGGTTTGATGTGAGTGCTATTATTCAGCAGTAGTACAACAAACACTCCATTATGGCTTCTTAAATGGATTTGTCATTTTATGTTTAACCTTCTGTTCTCCCTACAGATGCTACAAAAGACTCAGAATAATGCTAATTAGCACAAAATAGTATGTGTGCTAATAAAAACACATCAACTGATAATAGAAAAATAGATTAGTATGAAAAGGGATGCAAAGTATTCACTTGGTAATATTACTACAATGATTTTTTTTTATCTTAAACTGATCAAACAACAAAGCTAACAGTATTTGTTTAACCTATTTAGAATTTTCTGTTCGAGTTAGCTGTAAGACTAGCATGTGTTTCTTACCAAGCATAAGCCCAGCTAGTTAGCTCTTTTAGCTTCTGTTGGTTTCACCAACAATGTTTAGCTTATTTCATTCAAATGTTTTAGCATTTATTTGACTATTTTAGGGAATAAAAGTGAGTTTATCATGGTATTTTTTATTTATTTATATATATAAACTACTGACTAGCACTCTGTAAACTAGCATATTATTTAGGCACAGTTTCCCACAATGCCTTTCAGATTACCTTGTGTTCAATTTCAAGTCTCATTTGTAAATAACAATTGTGGATGAACTTTTTCGTAGAAAATTAAAAGAATGAAAATCCTGCAATTAACCGATGAGTCACATGTCGTCTGCTCCAGGGATCTGATTTAATGTGCTTTTTCAAAACTGACAGTTAAAACTGACCAGGTATGTGTGACTTTTAACAAAGCTAGAGAAGTAGTGAAATGAAATGAATGAAAACAGTAAAAATGCTAATTTAGCTACCCTTAACCGTTGTAACTTTTCATGTGAGTTAAGTCGTGGAGAGTTTTATGAATTTTCAAGTAATATAGAATTGTGTTGCAAAGACCCTATATAAGCATAAATACAATGTGGAACTTGCTGTTCAGGCTTTCACATTATAAATATGTGCATCAATAAAATCTGTCTAGGTTTACATGCAGAAATATCAGTATTTATCAGCACATGCTGCATTTAAGACGGTGACCTCCCTTTAAAGATCACAAGACTGCTGTCTGTGCGTGTGTGTGTGTGAGCGCATGCATATATTCACTGGCGAGTTGATGACTGCTGGTAAGGACTCAGGACCACAAGGTTGAGCACCTCCATGACTTCAAAAGCCGCTGTTTGATAAAGTCGTTTTGTCTCCTTGGTCTTGACATAATTTCAGCTTTGAAGTTCACAAGCTGGTCCTCTTCAGAGCACAAAAGCTGCCAGTCTGGAAGCCATTGAGAGTGTGACTGTTTAGCATGGCAAAGGCGCTCTCGTACACCTACACGCACACCCTCACACACACACTCACACCGGGAGTGTACCGAACCTGCGCGCTGAACAAATAATTTAGATGCACAAGTGGCCGAGTGAGGTGAAAACTACACCCACAGTGTCCTGCTTAGTCAATATTGATGAGGATGAACCTGTCTATCTATCTATCTATCTATCTATCTATCTATCTATCTATCTATCTATCTACTGTATCTATCTGGGGCATTCAGGTCAAACCTGGACATTTGATTGTGCAAAATAACATATATGAGAGTAAAAAAAAAAAATTTTTTTTATAGAATCCCTTGCTACACTAATGCCATCAAGATTACAAGTTCTACCATCAAGGTAGAAAGTTTTCTCAGTCCGTTGGAACTGTAACCAGACTGCCGGCTGTCTGAAATGCTGGCCTACCGGGAACTCCTTTAATGGCCCAAACATGTGAACATGTGAACATGTGGCTTAAATCGAGGTCTGGACTGTACAGGGGATGTGGCAATGTTTGCAAATGATTGTTTGTCTGGTGTCCAAAGACAGATGCAACATTTCTGCAAGTTAGAGACAAGTCATCCATCGATTTTCAAGGATCAGGAGTTACAGTATACTCACTGAATGTTTATTGAAACAACTGCAATAGGCTCTGAGCCACCTCGGTCCTTCGTGGACATACAGCCTTCTTTAAATTGTTCGCACCGTTCGAATGTTTTAAGAGTCTCATCACCGTACTGTGCTTGATGTCTTCTGTTAATATCAATCAGTTTTATGTCTTTATTTACAAAGTCCCGGTTTGACTTGAACGCCCCCTCGCCTGTCTTGATTTTACAGTAATACATTTGATACGATATATAATCACATTCATATCTAATTAAATAACAATGTATGTAGCAGAATAAACTTTTTTTCTTTTTATTAAATATGTGGTCAAATTGCAAAATCCTTATGACTCGACAATGTGGATGATCAGCCCAAGAAACATTTCTTTTTTTTCTCCCTCCACTTTTGCATATAAAATCTTTTCAATATTAATTATCTGACAATGATGATAAATGGACATGAGGTCATGGTGAATCTGGTGCTCCGACGACTGTTGACAGCATGAATCGGATATGAGATATTATTTTTAATTACGCCGACTTCGACAGGGCGGAGGTGGCACATTCTACGCGCTTGTCTTAATGATCAGAAAGACCCTTCGTTCATAATGAGCAGCTTAATTCATTAGGTTTCTCATCATCGGAAACAGCACAGAAACTTAGTACAGCATTATATTCCGTCAGCCAGGCAGTAAATTTGGTGCAGATTGGTAATATTGCAACAGATATTATCTTAATTGCTTAAAACACATAATTGCACTGATAGATTCACTGTTTAATTCGACTGCTTTCAGAAATTAGGCTTGCGCCGATGGTTAAAGCTGCACTTGGAGATCCGGACTCAGTGATGTAGCACGGCCTGGAACCATAACCCAATACTTAGCTCATTTGTACATTACAGTGCGCTAAATAGTATTAGCACACTTCAAAGAGAAAATGTATAATAACAGCCAACTGCTACATCTTCATATTATGGCAGTTAAAACTTTAGTGGAACTCAAATATTCGAATGAATACCTTCCTGAATTTAGTGTGGAATTAAGTAAATAAACATTCTATAGTATAAGGAGTATAATTTTAATGATTCAAAAAATATTATATTTTTAGATAAACTACTGTAGTTAAAGATCCACTAAAAAATATATTTTTTTCTGCAGCAAGCATATGACTAGTTATTCAGGTAGCTACAGTAGGTTTATAATATTTGTCCTACAATTTATACCGAAGTCAAGAATTTACAATGAAACTTTTCCTCTTAAGCGGCTCAAACTATTAAGGCTGTGGGTGGCTGGGTTACTGAACGGAAGGTTGGGGGTTTGAGCCCCAGCACTGCCAAGTTGCCACCGTTGAGCCCTTGAGCAAAATGCTTAACCCTATCTGCTCCAGGGGTGCTGTACCCTGGCTGACCATGTGCTCTGATCCCAGCTTTCTATCTGCGATATGTAAAAAAATCATTTTTAAAGTACATGTAACAAGTAATTGAATTGTTGTTGTTATTATAACGTGTGAGTTCATCATTCCGATATATTATTAAGTAAAACCTTACTTTTGGAAAACTGTTGCTTTGGAAATCACCGTACCTTTATTATAGTGAGGTCAGCTTTATAATATTCAAATCATAATTTGATTTGTCACTTACATAACTATACACGGTATGATGTGCAGTGAAATGCTTGCACTGTTTGTGACCTAAATAAAGAAAGATGAGATTTATACAATAAGAGGAGAAAACGCCCTCTGGTACCAGGTTCCAAAAACCAGTATCTCTGGATGTAGTTGGGCCTTTGAACTGTTGAAAAAATTAGGAGGTATCCAAATATCTTAGAAACAGATAGGTCTTTAGTCATCACTTAAAGATTGCCAGTGGCTTGACTGTACAGAAATCTAGAGGAAGTTCATTCCATCACATAGCTGATACCAAAGAACAGTCTACATGCATGTCTCCCTCCATCCCTGAGAGATGATAGCACCAGTCGGCATTGCTGGAAGATCGGAGGGAATGTGGTGCAGTGCAGGGTGTGATTAGTTGTGATTACTAAGTAGGTGCTGGGCCGTTTTTAGCTTCATAGGTGAGCATCAGTGTTTTGAACCCAGTGCAGCGTCTGACCTTTGTGTATTCATCCAATTGCATAATGAAGCCTCAGATTCCTGTTGGTCGGCTGACAGGAGAGGAACACAATGTGGCCTTCTTCAGTTGAAGCCTATCCACATTCTGTAGTTAATGTACGCCAGAACTTCTTTATATGCTGTTTTATTGATTTTGATTGCATACAATGCAATATGCACTTTATATAGACTATGGAGATATATTTTAAAGCAGTGAGGCAATTTAGCACACTCTGATTCATTTGTATCCTTCCTATACTGTACCATATAGAAACTCTACCCCGAATGTACTGTATATGAATTGGAGACTTACCTGCCTCAACCTGTCATTTTTAGGGTTTCATGCTTACAATACATTTAACATACTGTAACACACCTAAAAAAAAAATGATGAAGATCTGTAAAAGTGCAGGAACATTTGGGTGAAGTGAGCAACCTTGTTCACCAGGAATATCATGGACAACTTGTTTTAAACCATAATTAATCAGAATATAAATGCCATAATGTTGATCATTTCAAATGTTACCTTCCTATTCATCCCTAAAGTTATAGCGTGATATTATAGATCAGCCAGTATTCGGCATGTGATTCATGCACAGCAGCCGTTCCCTCTACAGCCAGCAGCTGGAAAATCTCAGCCAAGGCCCGTGGACCTCTCCTGTCATGGCCGAGCTCCAGTCCCACTTTAACATCGGCTGAGCCAACATCAGTAAAAAACCTCATCCAGCTGAAGATGAAGAGAGGTCACCTGGACAATAGATGAGGTTACGATAATTCTCGCTCTCTGCACTTTTTGGCTAATGAAACAATCATCATTCTGTGCACCGAACGAGGTCCTCTACTTCACCAACTTCCACTTGAATGGCATTCAATATAGTCGATTATTAGAGATTAGGTTACTCCTTATGATTGCTTTTTACGAATTATTAAAGTGATACCTTTTTGGCAAGGCTCTCTTTAGTAGCTTCAGAGTCTCCTTTGAAGGTAAAACCTTGTCTTTTAGACCAGACGGTTACTTTAAGTATTAAGCACCAGCATCTGATCTGGATTTGTGACTAACAAAGAAATTAAGCCATCATTTATTGATTTAAGTGTTTGCACACATTCGTGCTGTGCTCATCTTTCATGGACACTGCTACTGCGTGTTCGAAGGTGCACACACGACTCATTTTGTGATAATTGCCTATTTGACAGCGGTTAACAGAAAGGTCCCTTGCAGCTTCCTCTGCACATTCATCTCTCCATTAGAGCAGCACTTGGGGTTTTATTGCACTAATTAAGACGGTCTTTATTCTTGCTCAGTGCTGCCCTCAACCAAACGTGTGCCACCTCCTGCAGCGGGTGTGCATAAGTGTTTGTGTGTATGTGTGTGTGTGTATGTGTGTGTGTATATACAGTATGGTTAGATGTGGTGGGAGTAAGAAACACTGTTTATATCCTATATACATTAATTACAATCCTTTTTGATTAAGCGATATAATTCCAGACAACTAATTTTTTAACCGTTAGTCTCAACGACTCATAATGATGTCATTCAGTGCAATGAATACATGAAGCTCTTGTTTGCCCTCTTGTGTTAACTTCTCTGATGTTACTATTCTCAAATTACAGGAGTACTGTAACATATTCTGTTAAAATTAGTATTATAAGAAAAAAAAAAAACAATCTTAACGAATTTCTGAAATTTCTGCTGTAGTGATCAACAAGCAATATTTAATTTCATTAGTTCTTTATTTATCTACGTTTGTGTATTTTTTTTTTTTTACATCTACGATGGATGCATCGTATTGCCAAAACAAGCATAACACTTAATTTTTCTCATTAATGTACATCAAAACAACAATTTTAAATGGACACATTAGAAAAAATGTACACAGGTCTGTCATATTTATATATACATGAGTATAAGTAAAATGTGTAGTCTCCCCCGAAACACAATGTGACATTTATCACTTTTGTAAACATCTATGAATAAATACATAAATATTCTAGCTTTGGCTATTTGTCTGTTCATCACTTCACCATATACAGTATGCACACATTCTCATATTGATGCTTTGCCCTTAAATACAAATTCAAACATCATGGCACATTAGACAATAGCTACGGTACTGTGCAAAAGTTTTTGGCTCGGTATAATCTTTAGTATTATTATCTTAATGTTTTCTGATGTCTGCCTTATTACATTTAAAACTTTTTCAATATTTCCAAACAGAACTTAAAATCTAAAAATAAATAAATAAATAAAGAACATTACTGAAGAATAGTTGCATGCCTGTAAAGGAAGCAACATACAGTATTACATGACAGACCAGTTTTCATATGCAAAAGAATAAAATAAAATTTTGCACAGTAAAACAGCTGTTAGGTTTTTCTGAGTGTGAGTTCTTCCTTCTTATTTGCATGCAAAACCCAGGAGCCTACAGGTTTTTTTTTTTCCATCTGAAAACTGGTCTGTCATGTAATATGTTGCTTTCTTTACAGGCATACAAATATTCCAATGTAATGTTATGTATTTCTTATTTTTTCAAGTTATTAAGTTATGTTTGGGAAGCAAGATTTACAGCATTGGCAGACACTCTTATCCAGAGCGACTTACATTTTTATCTCATGCTACTGTACATCTGAGCAGTAGGGGGTTAAGGGCCTTGCTCAAGGGCCCAACAGTGGCAACTTGGGGTTTGAATCTGAGACCTTACGATCAGTTGTCCAATGCATTGAGCTACCCTTTGGGACTGTTGAATGGTTTTGTACATAATAACGCAGAAATGATATACAGTATCAGAAGTTGTTTTGTAATCTCCCAACACAATAACGCAACATACTTGAATTCCCATGGAATATGTCTATATACACATATACTGTACAAGAACAAAGTCAACTAAACCTTTTAGGTTATATATGCTTTGTCTATTGTACTGTACGTCTGTTCAATGTGAGATTTATTAAAAAATACTATACAGTGTATAATTTAATCCCAATTTATGGAAAAGATAATACTAAATTAAACCCTTGATGGAGTCATTTATTAACCATTAATTATCTATACCGCTTATCGTGTGTAGGGTTGGTAGGGGCCTAGAGCATATCGTAGCAAACTTAGGGCACAAGGAGGGGTACGCTGTGCCATCTGAACTCAGGGCAAAAGTACAAACATTCACACACTTAGTCCTGGAAGTGCAAGGTGACAGTCGTCTTCTTCTGATACTTTAGATTGTGAACTTTCATTCATTCATTCAGCTTTAGTAAACACTTCTTCCTGGTCAGGATCACACGGTCCTAGAGGCTTGTCCAGGAACATTGGATATGCCCTGGATTACAAGCTGTGCAGAAATTCACACCTAGAGCTACGTAATTTACCAATCCGTATACCAAATTTTTTGAGGAAGTGGGAGGTATCTGGAGAACCAGGAGGAAACCCAAACAACACAGATAGGACATACTAGATAAAATCAAATCAAGCACACCGTTTTTCATGGTGGAAACATCTTTTTTAGTATTGCCTTTACAATGCTAGTAGCTCAGCAAGTGGCTTGATGATAACCCCAAGCACTGCGGCCCTCCCCAGACCAGAGGTCTTCTCCAGCACCTTCACCCTGACTGCAAAGTTCCTCAACCACTGCTCCTCTCCCTCTGGTTTTGTGAAAAAGAAGTCCTCGTTGAACACGGGGTTGCGGCAGTTCCTGATGACAGCGCTGTGCTGCCGCTGCAGCTTGCCTGGACTGAGGCTCAAGGTAAGACCGCAGTGCAGTGGCCGGAGATCACCGGGTTCACGCAGGTCTTCTACAGAGATCACTCGGATTCGAATGGTGGACAGATCTTCATCCATGTTGGCATGAGAGGCCGAGAGACGAATACAGCCCCTACGTGGGAGGAGGAGGACGTGCTCGGTATTGAGGCGTTCCTGACAATGTAGCATGTCCAATTGGAACTGTAGAGGAGGGGCTAAGGTTGAAGAAGGAGTTTGGGTAACATGGCTATCTCTTGGAAATTTGGATTTGTCGTTTGTGTTTGTGAGGCTGAGTAAGTTATCTTTATAAAGGGATTCTTTTGATGATGAGTGTGTCTTTGAAATGATCTCATGTTTGCTCCTGCTCGGAGGTGGTGAGCTGTGAGGGGAGGAGTCAGCAGAAGAACAGGTGTCACTCTCCACGCTGCCCACTTTCAGCAGTGCTATGGAGGGCAGTTTCGGAGCCGCCCTTTTGGTCATCCGGTCAAGTGTGTAGCTCGAAAGTGCAGAGTGAAACAACGACTCCTTGCGTCGAGTGTTTGGACTCTCGAAAAATCCTGACTCGTAGTTTTTCAATGAAAATGGAATTGGTTTGATTGGTCCTCTCATGGCTACACTGGGGCCCTTGGTTTTATCTGTCTCCATCACTGTAGGAGTTGTGGCAGAATTTGCTTGAGAGCTCTGCCTGCAGCTGACGCCAGTGTCACTGGGGCGGTGTGAAACAATGCTCTCCGCTGCAACTAGAGAGCGTCTGCTCAACCTGGGAGGCAGGAAGAAGTCAGGAATTCGGTCCGGCGTCAGGATATTGCTGTGAAGTTTGTTGAAGAGGTTCGCTTTGGCTGAAATCGCGTCTGAGTTTTTACACACAAGCCGGCTTATTTCCAATGGAAAGTTCTCAGCACTCTCTTGGACTTTCCGAAGGATCCACATAGTCTCGGCGTTAAAAAGTGAACAATTAATTAATGGGGTTTTAGGGACTGATGAACCCTTTGGAATGAGAGGCAAAAAAAAAAAATGTTCTGTGTCATTCCACTTGACTTGAATTGGTTTGTTAAACATTTAAAATGATCTGGATGTCTAAAATGGATTATTACTTTTAATAACAGACTTATTTAAAAAAAGAAAAAAGAATACCATATGCACATTCCATTGTGTACACAATTGATATTCAAGTATAAAAGTTTATATTACTCCACTGTTCAATTCATTGAATTTTATATGCATATACGTAAAGTGATAGCAAGCTTTTAATCTTTGGCTCTTACCTCTTTGAAGGAACTTCAAAAAAAGAACAAAGTGGAGATTCCTTTTGCTGGTACACACTGTAGGTTACTGTGGACGTATTTATAATCTGGGAACGCTGAACTCCCCTCACTGTTAGAGCCATCACAGCCAATCATAGTAAGTCAAAATCCTGCCTCCTCTGTCGACATTGCACCTTTTTTTTTTTTTTTAATATCCCTCCATTAGGAGCAGAACACAGATCAGTTGTCCCCTTACTATATGGCTAAACTAGGTCATCATGGGAGGGATTAAACCTGATCTCAGGTCACGCAGACATCAGAGTGACATCAAACACGGTTTAACTTAACCGTCTGGCTCTTTGACTCTCTTTATTAAAGGCCAGCACTGACCTCATTTATGACCTTCAAAGAGCTTATGGTTCTAGTAAAAGCATCACCTGTTGAGGGATTTTTTTTCTTCCCCTGGGAGGAAGGTAGGAGGAATAAGGGATACAGGAAGGCAAACTCAGGTCACATCAAATGGGAAGGTTCTAGCACGTTTATTGTGTTGGTCAGTTGTAAAAATGTATAAATTACAGTACATTGAATGAAATACATGTTTTGGTTTGTTTAGATCATTGAAGAAAACCAAACCAAATGTAATAATGCGAACAGGAAACCAGAAGTGAGCAGACTTACAGTACGGTGGGTATGGTTTTAAAAAAACAAAGCTTGTAAAATCATATTATAGTGAACACTATTTTAGTAAAGTATTTGATCCTGCATTTATACATGTATGTAATTTATTCCATCCATCCATCTAGTAACCTCTGTAGTTCGACTAGGGACAGTGGAGCTTGGAAAGTGACCATTTGTGTTTAAAAAAAAAAAAATCCATTTTCACGACCATGGTAGGACCTCTGGTCAACATTCCGCATTCACACACTGGGTAATTGGGGACGCCAGTTAGACTAACCTGATTGTCTATGGACTGTGGGAGGAAACCCACCAAGCACAGGGAGAACTTGCAAACTCCATGTGCATAGACCCCGAGGTGGGAATCGACCCAGGACCCTGGAGGTGCAAGGCCACAGTGCTACAAAAAACTAAGCCATGGTGCCGCCAAATGTAATTTATTGATCTAATTTAATACAGTATGTCAAATCAATGATGTCATCACTGATTAGTATTCTTTCATACCCAAAAGTGGAATAAGGTTCATAATTGAGTTGAGTTACTCATATTCCAGAACTACTGAGTAGATAGGGTTAGGGTTCATACAGTGTTCTCAGCCATAGTATAAACACTTCGTTTCATTTCATAGCGTGCTTGTAATATGATGGTATGAGTCAAATCTGTAAACCTGCTGAGAAATCTTGAAGTTGAATCTGTAAAAGCCATACTCTTAAATTACATGTTACATGTTTAGTTCGCAATATGGTATGGTATTTTATGCTTTTTTCCCCCCTCCTCCTTGTCTAATTTATTTTTCCTTTTCCTTTATTTATTTCCTCTTTTCCTTTCCTCCCGGAAAACAACTGTAACCAAGAACAAGCAATTTCCGTCTGGGATTAATAAAGTTCTTTGAATCTTGACTCTTTCTCTCTTAATGGACAGAGGCCAGGACAAACTAGCTCAGGCAGAGCTTGGAGAAAGAAGCCTTAGGAGGAACCACCAATCAACAAGTGAATCCCAATGTTCTCTGCCAAAAAGAAAAGTTGTAGCTGGTTGACAGGTATTAAAATTCATACGTTCTTTAGTTGTGGCTGGGATCGGTAGCTTTACCTACAAACACAAATCATGTAGCTGATGAAGAAGATCGGTCAACTGACAAATATGAAACAGGAGCTTTTAGGATGGCAGGAGGATAGTTATGTACTGTAGACAACATTCAGTGGTGGTTGAAACATCAGGATGAATGGTGTTTATGTCTTCTGAATGGGGTGCAGTAGTGCTTTGATGATTCATTTATTGGATCAAGGAACAATAAGTTGTGATGTTCGTCCATCGGTTTTTCGATGAGGACATTGACGTCTAGCGAGATGAGGGCTGCCCACGATGTGTCCGCAGCTGGCTGGTAAGGCATCTTCTCTTTGCACCTTCTTTGTTACTGGACTTGAAATGTTCTAATGTTGGGATATAACAGGTGAGATTTTGTAGGGATCTCTATAATTATCTGTCCTGCCAGTTTCTTCAATCTTTTTCTATAGTGGAGGCACTAGTTGCAGAACTGTAAGCCTAAGACCATGATTAGTCAGTTTTTCCCCCAACCCATTTGTAAAGGACTAAAAATAACATGGAATAAATATTGACATGGAAAATACCATGAATATAAATGCAGGAGACAGCACATTGGAGCCTTAACATGTTTATATATATATATATGTATAATTATAAAAGCATACAATTTAGTGCATAATAATAAATGATTTGCTGTATTCACAAACAATTGGATTTAAGGGGTACATTTAAAAGGATGTAAATAATACAAACCCTGTAAATCGAGAGCACCATCTTCTGGACTTGTGGTTTGTCCTCGGTGTAGTGAATTAACTTTAATTACCAGGGATTTGAAAGGCTTATTTTTCAAGATTAAATAAATAAAACTAGATTTGGGGATTTTATAAAAATTTCCTTTCATTTTTAAACATTTATATGCCTTACAGTGGCTTTCTAAAAGTATATTTTATATATAGTTTTGTATATAGAATAATGTACTGTACATAAGCTCTTTAAAACACTATATACTGTACAGTACCATTCAAAAGTTTGGACACGCCTTCTATTTCTATGGTCTTTCCTGATTCAAAAATATGAAAGCTGGATTTGAAAACTTGTTTACATTAAAAATCTTTTGAAGATGTGAAAATTGATTCCAAAGTGTTAGATGCTGCATAATTACAATTTACAATTAAATTTAATAGTTATCTGTAAAACCTTTGATATCTTTCAAAGATCTTTTCTCTTATAACTTACTAGCGGTTACCCGCGGCTCTGCCAGTGTAGATGAGGTTTACCCATGCAGATCCTGCCGCTTGTGTGTTACCATTACAGTACCTGCGAATGGAGTGTGTGGTCAACTCGCTGCCGCTCCTCAAGCTGCTCTAATGTTTCAGCAGCCCTTACTTCTGCCTGTCGTATGCGCTGCCGCTGTAGAGGCCCTGCAGTCTTATCCAGGGTTTCAGTAGCCCTGAGCTCAGCCTGATGTACCTGTTTTCGATGACGATGCTGCCTACTGTTGCATTCAATGAAGAATGCTGGTAACACGATCACAGTATGATGTAAATGTTGATGACGCTGCCAATCGTTACAATTGGTAAGGTACGCCTGTGACACAGCTGATAATGTGGATGAAGCTGATAATCGCATCTGCAAACACCATCGCACAAACAAACAAACAAACAAACAAACAAACAAACAAACAAACAAACAAACAAAATTTCTGTTTATATATATAAAATGTGGATCGGATGGCCCGCTGTGGCTACTTCTCAACGGGAGCAGCTGAAAGACATATACTATATATACTATATAACAACATATACTATAGATGTCAATAGGACTTTTTGGTGTTTATGTATTTGTTTTTTGGTAAATTGTTCTCACAATAGAAATATTACATATAACAATTCTTAACATTAAGGAAGATATTATTAATAGGATTACTACATTACTATAAAAGACAGTTTTTATCCTAAATAATTGCTATTAAAAGGTGCTATATTTTGAAATAATTGCAATAAACTTTTATTAGACAAAACCTTTGTTTTCAAGAAAATAAATATAATTTAAATACATCTTTTACTGTCTGACGGTGTTGACAACAATCCTGTAATGCATTGAAGAAATTCCAAAACTGGGTTTGATAACCCACACCTCACTGTTCAGCCATATATTTACTTTAGTTTTTAGAAATAATAAAGAAGTAAAGTAATACATAAAGTAATATACAGTGTATAGTTTTTTTTTTTTCAAATTAAAAACTTAAAAATTATATTGTCACAGGTCTCAAGAATGATTGATACAATAGTCGGTTATAATTAAATAAAATATAAAAAATATATATATATACAATGTATCATTTAAAAGTATAAACTGTATAAACCATATGTTACATGTTATATGGAATGTGGGGTATTAGAGGGTTAAAACGTTTGAAAACCTTTAATCTATTTATCATTTAAACTTTCAGCCATTACAATTATTAGTTATTATTATTACACTGTTTATCTGAGATTAAACATAAACCAAAAACATCTTTAAACTTTCATTCAATATAAATTTAACTCTTGCGGTGTCAGACAGATTCAATCTCCACCACTAGAGGGCAATATTAACCACCTTTTCCCCCTCCATAGTTAGCTCTAGAAGCTCTGTTTTATTTTTCCCCACCTGTATTTCGAATGGCCCCACCTCTTGCGCGAGCGCGTACACTTTTCTCATTGGACGCATGAAGTGTTAAATCAATGATAGTGCAGGACGGTTATGATACTAGCCAATCCTGATGCCGGAGGCGGGGTTTATTGAATACGGGTGGAATAAAGAAAAAAAAAACCCAGCGGTCTGCGTGAGGCCGGCGGCGGTCATGTCCGGCGGAATAATAAACTATAGGGAAACTGGACAAAGCTGAGCGACAGCCATTTGGGCCGCCGGGGGTGAGTATACAGGATATTATATTATAACACTTAAACTAGCGAGAGACCAACATGACATTTGAGTTACATATACATAGACCTACATAAATAATCTGATTAACAGTAAGTACAATAACATGATCCTGATTAAGAGGATCTATTATAAGCGGAACTATTCGTGTTTTTTATTTATTTATATATATTACCAATAGATCACTCTGAAATCATTAATCCGACAGCTTTTGGAAACCTAATTGTGACAATCAAGCAGTTATACTGATCATCATATGAATCTAAGGATATATTGTAAATGGTTCAGTAGTACCGTTAAGAAGGGAGATCTGAGGTTTGGTAAAAAAAAAAAAAAAAAGTATTTAAAAAAAGAAACAAAGTAACCTGATGATGTGTTCTAAAGTGCTTTGTAGTTCTACATTCTCTCTATTGACGTGCAACAGTTGGAGGAAAGAAAAACGTTCCCTGTAGTTAAAGTGTTCCCATGTGCTGAAGCGCTCAGATGACGTCATAGACTACGTTGCATATTGTCCAAAATGCAAAAAATAAATAAATAAATAAATAAATAAATAATAATAATAATAATCAGAATGAAAAATACTGTACATAGGGAATAAAACTGTTGGAACCTGTTTATAAGGAAACGCATTTCGATCTGATAACGGCGGCGCGTTGGCTTAGTGGTTAGCACTGACGACTTGCACCTCTAGAGTCCGGGTTCGATTCCCTCCTCGGGTCTGTGTGCATGGAGTTTGCACTCCATCCAGCGTGTACCCTGCCTTGCACCTTGGGATAGGCTCCAGGCCCCCGCAACACTGTGCACAGGATAAAGTGGTCAGGGGCAGATCTAGAAAATTATTCATGGGGTGGCAAGGGGGTGGCATTAAAATTATGAGGGGTGGCAACACTGAAGCAAGCATCCTTGCATGGTTTTTTGTGGATTCAAGGAACGCTATTCTTATTCGGTGTATATACTAGGGTGCACATTTTTACATTGTCCTATAAAAATGAAATAAAGCCTGATGTGTGATTGACTTGAACCCGATATCTGGATTGGAATGTCAGATAAATTGAAAAACTCTTTTATTTTTAGAACACTAGGACACTAGTGCTGGGGTGACAAATGGGGCTTTTTCTTAGGGTGGCAATTGCCACTCCGTGCCACCCCGGTAGATCCGCCCCTGAAAGTGGTATAGACGATGAGGGAGTGAGTGAAAAAGTAGTTCCTGATAGTATCTGCTATAGACTTTTTTGCAGTCACGTGACTACCATGCTGTCAGTGAAAACATCTGATGATGGTGTTCTGTCATTTTCTTTCCTACCAGTAGACAAATTTTCCTGACATACTGGTATCACTGTTGAAGGGTCATTGGTGCCTCAGTGGTAGGTCTCTCACCTTCCATGCAGAAGGCCTGGGTTGAGTTCCGCCTTCCGGAATAATAAACTATAGGGAAACTGGACAAAGCTGAGCGACAGCCATTTGGGCCGCCGGGGGTGAGTATACAGGATAAGATATTATAACACTTAAACTAGCGAGAGACCAACATGACATTTGAGTTACATATACATAATACATAATAATCTACTGTATGATTGGCCATTGGAAATAATAATGCTCTGTGATTGGCCATTGGAAATAATAATCTATGATTGCTCATTGGAAATAATAATGCTCCATGATTGGTCATTTGAAATACTGATTTTTGATTGGTCTTTGGAAAATTAATAATAATCTGTGATTGGTCATTGAAAATATCTATAATTTGTGATTAGCCATTGGAAACAACTATGTGTTTAGCCATTGAAAATAATAATAATCTGTGTTTGGTGATTGAAAATAATAATAATAACGATCATACTATTTGATTGGGAATTGGAAATAATAATGATTTGTGATTGGCTGCTTGATGGTGAAATCTGCTCGGTCATTGGAAACGGTCGTGTTCACACAACATTGCCGACTGAATCTGAGCTTTCAGCTTGTTTAACCAGCAGCTGTGATATGAACTGGAGGCGTACAGAGTGCACGAGTGCAACTAACAGATGTTCCAAAATTCACTCGTTTCGTCATTGGGCTTTTTTTGAGATAAAGTTGCTTGCCGTTAGCAAATCTAACAGAAAAGTCAGTAAACTGGTAACCCCGGCCACTTCATGACAGCCAGCTAAGGAAAAAGCTGAGGATACTTAATTCATGCGTGACAGTCGCCTCAGTTTCACTGGTGAGACAACGCACAGTTGTTCTTGTTGATGTCCACATGCAGGGCTCTGGGTATCACAATATGAGCTCTGTGGCAGAACGTCACACCAGCTCTGCTAAAGTCAGATTTATGTTAGTGCAGCAGATCTTCTCCCACTCCCGGACTGTGGGAGGAACCTCGCTCAAACAGCTCCTTGTTCTGATTCTCCAGAGCCAATGTGAAATTAACCCTCTCCATTCCTCCACTTTACTTCTCAACTTTCTTCTTAATCAATAGACTTAAACAATAGAAAACCCCACCCTGAAGCTTTAGAATCTACACAATGAGCGTTCAAATCAAACTGGGACTTTTGTTGAACTTCGTGAATTATGGGGGGGGGAATAAAAAGACTGACGTTTACGGACGACCTCAAGCACAGTGCGGCGATGAGACTCTTATACACAGTAAAGCATTCGTACAGTGAAAACATTTTGTAATAGACCGTACATCGCGGAGCCAGCTGCAGTCGTTCATGTGAACGTTCAAAGGGTGGAACACCTGATCCTTGAAAATCAACAGATAACTAGCAGCCAGCTGGCGCAAGAGACGCATCTGTCTGTGGGAAGTACACACAAACATGCACAAACTCCGCTTGCACGTTACAGGAGCTCGACTGGGAGTAATTGCCATAACCCCATATAGTCCTGACCTTACTCCGAGTCATTTCCACATGTTTGGGCCATTAAAGGAGTTCCTGGGAGGCCAGTGTTTAAGATGTGAAGCAGGCAGTCCGATCATGGCGCCGGTGTACTGAGAAAACTTGAAGCACTAGTGAAACGCTGGAAAAAGTGCATTAGTGCAGCAGGGGATTCTACAGAGAAATAAAACTAATTTTTACTCTCATTAGTGTGTTCTGTTATTCTGCACAATCAAAAGTCCTGGTTTGACTTTAATGCTCCTTGTATTATTGTATTATTCAGTCATTTCGTTTGTCATTCATATTTATTATTATATTATGTTATATATGATACTAAAACAGATGCTTTGTCTTTCATTTCCAGGTTGAAGAAGCGACTGGATGCAGCTGCTCTCAGCTTTATTCACTGCGGTCCAACAAATCGCAATTGATCTTATCATGAGAACTTCTCCACAATGGAAAGAGCTCAGAGTAATCAAATCTGCCCACAAAAAAACCCCAACAGCTTTCGATCACAAGACGAGCCCCGTGTTGACTTTAGAGGCTATTTTTGGTGACAGGAGAAGCTGAGACGACGTAGTCGGAGGAGAAGAAGACACGGTTATAGACCTCTATCCTTAGACAGCAAGACTCCCATTTTAGCCGGAGCATGGTCTGGAGCTCCGGGTCTTGAACCCCGAAACTTTTCGGCTCCATTTTTTAGAGACGGATTTATCGCAGTAATGGGTCCGTTCGCGTCTCCTTTTGATAACTTGCTGTGCATGTTGCTGGGCATCTCGTTCACCGTGTGGTTCACTCTGCTGCTGGTGTTCATCATCGTGCCGGCTATATTCGGGTTGTCCTTCGGGATCCGACGGCTCTACATGAACGGCCTGCTCAAAGTGTTCGGGGTGAGTGCGGAGAATCTCGCAGGAAACTGGTAGTCACGTCTGATTTTGAGGTTGGATAACTATTTCCGGAGACCTTTTTTGAATTGTGTGAAATACTGTAGGGTGCAGTTTGGTACATAGTTATTCGGTTTCTCTATTATATATTATATTATATGTTATATTACTACTATCTTCTTATAGAATTAGCATTGTTACTAAGTACAGTGTTAAATTCTCATGACTTTAATGTAAAACTACAGCGCGAACCGCGAGGACCAAACATGTCCTGGTTGATGGGTGGATAATATATACATTTGCTAAACCACATGTAATCTACCTACTCAGGACTGGTTGGCATTATTTTATTCTAATAAATAGTAGCCTCCAATTTGGTTACTTCCTTCAGTAAAAATCCCGAAGGAAGGAATGAGTGGGACAGGAATGGGAAAGAGGCGCCTCTCCCCTATGGGTGCTGATAATTTTAACAGGCTTGGTATTTCCCTCTCTCCTTTACTCGCGCGCGCACACACTCTAGACGGCGAGTTTTTTCCGACCGTTGCGCAAGAAGACATGCCTTTACGCAAATGCTTGTGCGAGTCTTTTCCTGTCTGTTCTGCCTGGCAAAGAGCAACAGCAAAGGATTCGCTTTGTACCAAGGAAGGAGAAAAAAAAAAAGGAAGAAAAGCAATTCAGGAACAAAGCAGTGTGATTCATTTTTTCAAGTGATAATCGCTGCCTCTTTTAATGGCAGGTCTAGAATGACACTACTTTTATTATAGCACTCAGAAAGCCTCTCATACAGTTTGTCCTCATGACGTGTGTGTGTGTATATACACACATGAGCAGTGTGTATGTATGTATATATAAACAGTATTATATCCATACTGTAGCTCTAACACTGCTGAAACGATGCACCACCACTTTTTCCGCTACGTAAGTAGAAGGAATGTGTGTATACTGTTTATCTGTTGCTGAGGCGATCATCAGTAAAGTGACTGTCATGCAAGAGAACCAATAAAAACACAAAAGATGATGTAAGTTTAATAGGTTGCGCAACATGCCAGGAAACATTGCTAACACTGTAGGTGTTCTGAGTCCTGAGATAACCATGTGCATGCATGCATACTGTACATACACCTGTCATAGGTGCTCTTGTGTACTTAAACAAATAGCACTGCAGTTCTGATTATATTCCAAAGCATATGAAAACAAAAATAGGACGAAATATCACATGTTTAAAGGATCCCCAAAACACGACCCTCTAAAACCACCGAGCAATTCAAAGTGCACCTCTCAAGGAAAAAAGAGGAGTTTTATCAAACAACCAACAATAACAAAATACAAGAAAATGTATTGCTGGTTGCATGAAAACGAAAACCGTCCTTCTTTCCTTCTGAATAAAGAGGACAACTACCCTCTACCCCACGGTCCTTGATGATCCTTGGCTAGGGGATTCCTTGGGGAATCCAAGCCACAACAGTCTCTGAAGTTAAATAAATTCCAAAGAGATCCACAGATTCTGCTCCTTCAGTCATTCACTACTAGCAAGCTCCAAGAAAAGTCTCACATTAAACAGAGCGCATTGACATTGTAATACTGTGATAATCAAACGGAAGAACACTCCCACTTATGCCCTGTAAAAGCCTTCATAACGGCTCTAATCTGAGGTGCTGATTGTTAATTGGTTATTTCCGAGGCTGGTGACTCTAAATGAAATCCACTTGACAATACTGTTTGCAATCTTTATTTAATATAAAATTGCTCTAAAATGTAGAAAGTAAATCCAAAATTCTTTTCAAACTTTTGACTGGTAGTGTACGTACATTACAATATGTCTTAGTCGTTATAGGTTTTCTGTGCTGTTCTGCACAACAACTTTGAAGTTTGTCTCCCGAATTACAAGTACGTAATCTGGGCCAAATTCCAAAACCCTCATTCCGTGCAAAAATGCATTTCAAAATTCTCATATGAAGCTCCTGCAGTCCCACTGAACTAAATCGAGTTGGTCTTATTTAACTCCAGAACTAGGCATACTGGGACTGAAATGTTTTAACGAACAAAAACATTTGTAATGTAATTATATGCAGCTCAATGTGTGACTTGAAAAAACCTGAACTATCCCTTAAATTTGGGCCTTTATTCATTTGCATGGCAGAAGCTATAGGTTCTAGTTTGGTATGCCCCTATGCCCACATAGCAACAGCAGGGAAACAAATCTGATTGGCTCAATGCTTTTAAGCTGTTTTAGCAGATGTTGCATCAGTAATACACATTTTTGTCACCACTGCATTTATGACGTATAGAATTTTCACACTGAAGTGCAAACAGCGGTTTAATTTGTTTTTCAGTGGGCCACAAGGAGGATCGAGAGAGGAGCCAAGGAGAAAAATCATCTCGTGTACAAGCCCTATACAAACGGTGAGTTTTCCGTGTGCATTTGGCGGCCCTTGTTTTTATTTCTCTTTGCGCTCTGTGTTCATAAGTGTGTGCTTGCTTCAGTCGGCTTGCTCATATTCAGCGTGTGTGTGCAGTTTGTTTTGGTATTGTCTCTTCTCTGGTATTTGCCGTATGTCTACTTACAGACAGGTGAGCTAATATATACTCAGCACCATCAGCTTAATATACCTTACACATGTCTGTCACCACTTACAGGGTTATAATGGAAATGAAAACTGCTTCTTTTAGATTAATAACACTATCATAGCCATTATTGCTAACTTGCTAAAATGAACATAATTAAAGGTGCTTTTTGAGGCAATTTTGAGACCAATTGTTTAGCGTTCATTAGGCTTGCTTAAGATTTTACAAACAGTCAATTAAGTCTAAATTTTATTTTAAAATAAAGTATTAACAATTGTGTTTTTAAAGACACACTTATTCACACATGCATTCACACCTAGAAGTGTTTACATACTGTATTGTAGCAATCCCCAATGCACCTATCAGCATTTTTATGGAAGCTTTAAAATATACAACATGGTGTCCCACAAGGCTCTGTTTTAGGTCCAGTACTGTTCTAATTTTATATCTATTCTTAACATAATCTTGTCATCAGTTAATGATTTTTACTTTTGTCAGTTCAGTCATCTTCCGGAGCTCACTTTTGCAAAATGGAAGTCATAGCCATGAAGTCATGAAAAGAACCGTTTCTTCACCATTTAGATAAAAACATCTAAAGTATCTTTGAAAACCATTTCTTTTTTCAGGCATAATAGCCAAAGAGCCCACTTCCCTAGAGGAGGAACTTAAAGAAATCCGACGTGTTGGCAACGGTCGGGACCTGAATGGCTCCACATCTTCTCCCATAGGCTCCTCGTTTTCCTCCTCAGAGTTTGCTGTCTCGGACATCTTTCATTTTTGCCGGCGCGGAGTCGAGAGCATCGTGGATGATGAAGTGACCAAGCGCTTCACAGCCGAGGAGCTGGAGTCCTGGAACCTGCTGACGCGCAGCAACTACAACTTCAGACACATCAGTACACGGCTTACAGCTCTCTGGGGACTCGGGCTGATCATCCGCTACTGTATCCTGCTGCCTCTCAGGTGATGCATTATGAGTGAATGAGGGAGAGTAGAAGGAGAAGAGGTTTGGCTTCAGATTCAGCTACATGAAGGATTTTGATATTGCTAGATTTGTGGTACTAGTGTAGGATTAAGGGAGAAAATGCAAAACAGATGGAGAGGAGGATACAGCAGGAGATTGAAACCACCCCCACCAACATCGGCACACACCAACAACAACAGAAATAATATTATAAAGAAAAAAACAACAGAAACAGCAATTACTGTCATGACAAAAAAAACAACAGTAATAACAAAAGGGAGAATCAACACAAATAAACAACATAACATTAATGACACAAAAATAAGAAAATTACCACCAACACCAGCAACAATTGACAAAATAATAAACCGTAATGACTCAGGGCTAAGGCGTGTCGCCTTGCACCGCCAGGGTCCGGGGTCGATCCCCGGCCAGGCTTGATTCCCGTCTCTGTGCATGGAGTTTGCATGTTCTCCTCGTGCTTGGTGGGTTTCCTCCGGTTACTCCGGTTTCCTCCCACAGTCCAAAGACATGTAGGTTAGGCTAATTCGCGTTCCCAAATGGTGTGTGAATGAGTGAGTGTATGTGTGTGTGTCTGTGCCCTGCGATGGATTGGCACCCTGTCTAGGGTGTACCCTGCCATGTGCCCTGTCTCCTGGGATAGGCTCCAGGCCCCCCGTGACCCTGAATACAGGGATTAAGCGCTATAGATGATAATTGAGTGAGTGACTCAGTGCTAATACCACCACCACCAATGATAATAATACAAACAACAGTAGTAATGACAAAACAAGAATAACAACTAGTATTAACTAACAAATGCACCCAAGATTTTTTTTAATAAAAGTTAATAACAGTTATGACTGTTTTGTTGTTACCAATAACAATAAAAATAATAAAAACAAAAATAATACTAAACAAAAAAAACAACAACAGTAATGACAACAATGATACCATTAGCACCACCAAAAAAAACAAACATTATTTTATAATAATAAGCAAAAATAATCATCAATAATGACAACTCAACAACAGTAATGACAACCACAGCAATGATACAACAATTTATGTTGTTTAATAAAAAATAAACAACAGAGACACCAGTACTGATAACTCCATTCAAAATTTCACTTAAGAAAACACTAAACAGCAGAAAAAACATTGGTTATGACAACAAAAGCGATACCAACACCACCAGCAAAAACAACAACCGACAAAAGATAAACAACAGAAATAACAAAAACATTAATAATAAACAATTAACAAAAAATAGAAAACATCAAAACAGTAAAAACGACTGTAGTAATAATAAAAATAATAATAATAGTAATAATAATAACATTGAACAAAAACGTAATAAAAATAATAAACAACACAAACTGCAACAACAAAGTCAAAAACAGCAATGCCTAAGCAAGCCAGGGTGAGCATTAGGCTTGTGATGATGTACTAAACTGAAGATTTGTTTGGGTTCACAACATGATGGTAAAAGTAATATTGATTGGAAACAAAATATTTATTTAGGGCCTTTCTAACAACAACGACAAAAAAAAATCTCTCAGATGGTTTAGAATTAGTGAGATAGTCATAGCCCATAAGAACCCATACTAACACAGGACAAAGTGTTCTGGAAGGTTCCTTATTCAGCATAATCCTCGTCTTTAACTCATGATGTCCCTAAGTGACATCCGTCGAATATCCTGGTGCAGTCATGTGACAATCTGTGACCATGTCGAACCGTGATGCCATTTCCAAAATGGCGGTGTGCCTGGGTAGCACAGATAATGTTGAAAAGCTTGTTTTTTTTGTTACTAAAAGGAAGTTGTGTTATGTTTAACAATTTTAATGATTTAATAGCATCTCATATTTTATATATAACTGCCATGTGACATCTTTCAAAATGTGTTCCATGTTGTCTGTTTGTCTATGTCATACACCCCATCATTTCCCTTAAAGGAGAAACAGGTCTGCGCTTTAATAGGTTAATATTCCTAATGATATTAGAGCTAAAATATGCTGATCTGGGATAAATTGCGACTCTGGGACGATCCGGTTAGACTGCTGGTTAGTTCTGTTTCAGTCTTCTGATTGTTATCATCTCAGTAAACACAGCCATCACACCTTGCTCTTTAAATCGCTTTGGCTATCATGTTGGAGTACTCAAATGACGGAACCAGAAACTCAACTGCATTCTATCATTTTCATACACAAGTACAATTTATGCACAGACATATTCTATGAGTGGAGATGTGTGAAATTAAACACTCTACGAACTTTTACTGGACCAGATGATCAAGGACAAATGTACATTTTCCTGTTTTCGTTTGTGTGGATTCAGTTTATGAAGTCTCAGTTTTTCCGTCTCAAAAGTAAAGTTCGCATTAATTTTTATTTCATTTTTATTGTCCTTTACTTGCAAACCTTTAAAAGGAAATAGGAGGATTTAAAAAATCTGTATAAATAATTTGTTAGGAAAAAAAAAAAGAATAGCGGGTGGCAGGATAGCTTAATGGTTAGCACTGTCGCCTTGCACATCTAGGGTCTGGGTTCGATTCCCACCTCTGTGTGCATGTAGTTTGCATGTTCTCTTCATGCTTGGTGGGTTCCCTCCTGGTACTCTGGTTTCCTCCCCAAGTCCAAAGACATGCAGATTAGGCTAATTGTTTGTAGTGTGTGAATGAGTGTGGGTATGTGTGTGTGCCCTGCGATGGATCGGCACCCTGTCCAGGGTGTATCCCGCCTTGTGCCCTAAGTCTCCTGGGATTGGCTCTATGCCCAACGCGACTCTGTACACAGGATAAAGCAGTATAGACGATGAGTGAGTGAGTAAAAAAATTTGAAAAATTATGCAAAAATTCATTCTTGACCAGATGGCTAGGACAAAGAAGCAGCACTGCTTTACAAGTTTAAAAATCATATCAATTAATTGTTTGACTTTCTGATTAATCTTTGATTTTACTTATTTCTTATCAATCAAATTAAAAAAAGAACAATTCTCACTCAAATCACTTGGCGATTTTAGGTTGAATTTACTTAGTTAGTTCTACTTTCTGTCTTTTTTCTGCATTATGATTGGCTGCTAGAATTTGGTCGCATCGGTGATTGGTTCGATTTTCACTGAACGTGAAATCTGAGCCAATCCATGCCAAGTTATGAAGGCGGGACTTCAATGTAGCATTTCTTTAGTCTAGTTTAGCGCAGTTCAGCTAAACCCATGTTATGAATATTCACTTGTTATTGATTCTGTTTCAGCGTGAGTCTGAAACCCTTTGTATCCTTTTATGTTTGTTTTATATAAGGTTATAATTAATGTTAAGGAGTATTTTGCTATCGGAACTGTATGTCTAGCAGTTGAAACAGGGAACCTTATTCGCCCCTATAGAGCTAGTGTAACAAATTTATCTCCAGGCTAATTCTGCCGCTCCTCAGGGCCGTGTCAGGCTTGTCTGAGATTAGACTCTGCCTGGGCCGTGACCTTAACCCACATTCCCTAATAGGCACTATAATAGCTGACGTGACTTTTGTTTCATCTCATAATAAGATTCTTGATTTCACTTGGTTATTACAGTATGCGCTTAATTTAGTTTCAAACAGCTCTTACTCTGAGCCCAGAAGTGAGGTCACAAAATGGCAATTTGGATCGTGTTTGATATGCAAACTTGTCTGAAGTGGCATGGAAACTAATAACAGATAGCTAAAGGTTACAGAGGTTCTAATCTAGCCAGCTAAGCATGCTCTTTTTACTGAGGAAAACTGTAACATACTGTAAATAAAAGCTGCTCTGTTCCACCTGCATGATCTATGAAACATGTTCGGGTGCACTAGATCTTCTAATCAGTAACTAGTACCTAATATGCTATTAACTATCTATTCTCTACCGAAATAACTATTCGACTGCAATGATTCAAAAAGTATCAAGTAATTCTAAAAAAGCTTGTTAAATCTGAAATCTTTTATATTTCTAAATATCTCCATCAGGTTGACACTCGCCATCACTGGTGTGACTCTGCTGGTGGTTCTCACCACCATAATCGGATTTCTGCCCAATGGAAGGTAAGAATAAATTATAACAAGAACAAATAATGGTGCAGATAATCAGTTTATAAGTTTTTGTGCTTCGTAAGTTTCGTATCTTTAACATGTTCATAAACAACAGGTTAAACGGTTGTGTGTGTGTGTGTGTGTGTGTGTGTGTGTGTGTGTGTGTGTTTGTAGGATTAAGAATTTTCTCAGTGAAACAGTACATTTGATGTGTTACCGAGTTTGTGTAAGAGCACTAACTGCAATCATCACATACCATCACAGGTAAGGTATTTAAGGTATCATTTGACAGCAAAATAAGACAATAAGCAAAATAATTTTTCCATTTTTTCAAGTTTTTCAAATGATGCGAGAAGTATGTATTGTTAACTGATAGAGACTATTTTGTGCATGTTTTCTATGAGTCACAAAGGTGTTAAAAAGGACAATATAGTTTGGGTTATATAAGTCGGAATTCTCTGTTTGTGTTTGTGTGTTTGTGCGTGTGTGTGTGTGTGTGTGTTTTCCCAAAATGCTATAACTCCACATTCAACACAAAATGGATAAATGCATCTGCATTTGTGTTTACAATAATTTAAGTATGACATTTACTATCAGTAATATATTCATTTAGATTTCATTAAAATATAGCAAACTCATGATGATTTTTATTATAAGCAATACAAAAACATCAGTTTACAGCATCATCAGTCTCCCCGTCTAGCAATTCAGAATCTTGTGATCATAGAATTAACCATGTGACATCCGGTTCGTGCATCAACAAACTGCATGTGTCTAAAGTTTATATTACATCACAGTAATAGCTGACAAAACCAGACAAAGCGAATTCAACAGCACGACATCTTTTGTCTCTTGTACAAAAATGGCAATGGCATATGCGTCTTTGCAGTTCTGTCATATTGTTATTACTCTGCTTAATACTCAATACTTTCAAAAATATAACTATAAATAGACCACCAGTGAAAGTAACAACAGGAGAAAAAGGGAAATAAAGGGGGCATATCAATCGGGAAGCTAAACAAAAGGTTGCACGTAAAAGTTCTTATGTCTTTACAATTCAGTATCCCACACAACATGGAACAACATCCAAATCGCAACACCCAATTGTCCTGTTTCACAAAACGTATCACAGATGTTAAGCGACTCATACGCATAAATGTTTAAGTCATTTACTACCGCTGGAGTGGCTGCGGCTGCAGTAACAAACAGAAAGTGAAAAGGTTTTCTTTCTTCGCATTGAGCACTGCATTGAATTCTGCCTCTGTTTTGTTTTTACTGATCACATGACAGAAATGATGCGATCTGCTTCTCGTGATGTGCCGTAAGATCAAAGTGTCTGGTGTCAAAGATATGAGCATGATGTCATGGGTAATTTAAAATGTGCAGATTTGAAATGTATAAAAATAAAGCTATATAAAGCGGTTATTCAAATGAAACTTTTTTGTTAGACACAACCTTGTATGTCAGCGAATAATAATTTTCAGAAAGTCAGAAAATGGTGTTTATTCCATTTTGCTGACTGTTATTTTAGAAGGGTCGGATTATTGGGCTGCATCAAGCAAAGAAAACAACTAAGGAAATCACTGGAACTGGGTTAAGAAGCCTTCAGCACATTATCAAACCCTGTAAAGATAGCGCAGAAATGTCAACTTTATGGAAGAAATGTGGCCGGAAAAATTATTCGTAATAAATCATAATTGGAGATCACTTAAACACTTGGTGAAGGTACTGTACATAGTAAAAAAAAAAAATCAACAGTAAAAACCACAGCTATGTTTAATAAGGAAAGTAAGAGCATTTCCATACACACACAATATGACGAGAACTCACAGGATCGGGATTAAATATAGCTGTGGTCTGATGAGTCCAGATTGACCCTATTTCAGAACAATGGGTGTGTCAGGGTGAGAAGGGAAGCACTTGAACCGAGGCACCCATAATGCATTGTGTCCACTGTACACGCCTCTGAAGGCATAGTTATGATCTGGGGTTGCTTCAGTTTCTCAGGTCTAGACTCAGCAACGTTATGTAACAATAAAATGAAGTCAGCTGACGACCTGAATGCACTGAATAACCAGATTATCACATCTGTGGAGTTGGCACAGGCATATTTCAGGACTCAGATTGTGAAAGAGTGTTTCTGGGAGCATGGGGAATCATTTACACACATGAACTTGACACCACATTGCGCGCTGTAATCAAAGCACAAGGTTACTAAGTGAAATCGTAGGGTGTGCGACTTTTTTGCCTATGAACTTTGGTTTAAATTCTTTTATATGTATTGCTTGGTCTCTTTTTTACTTGTTCAGTTTGAGCCATGGCACCTCTACTTGGTATAATTTGACTGGCATGATTCCTGATTGCTGTTGTTTTTTTTATTAAATCGATTCAGTGCAGCTGCGATTGAATCAGGGTCCACACAGCCGCGGATGTCTCTATTTGATTCCAGCCCTCTGAGTTATTGATTTTCTTTCATCCTGTCTCTCGTGTAGATATAATCGTCAGCAGTTAACACATCACGACATGAGAACTCCTGAATATTTGTGACTTGCCACAATCATGCATGCTGGATTATTTGCATGTGGCTTTTCAGACACATCTACCTATCCTAGGATCTGGATCATCTTACACTAAGCTCTTTTAGAAATGTGTCTTAAAGCAGCATATTCAAGGTACAGCTTTAAGAGAAGAGTGTGAACTTGTGTGTTTTTAAGGACAATGAAAGCTTTGTTTGTTAGTGCATGTAGTAACAGAGACCCTGTATGTAGAACTGAGAAGTGAGTAAAGAGTAAAAAAATGAATAGACTGTTCATGTTCAGCAGCTTGTGCTAGCATGTGAGCCATCACAGGAATTCTCCTGAGCTGTCTCTGCCAGACACCACCTTTACCGGAATGATTTTATTCACAGGATTATAGAGAGAGGTGCTTCAGAGAGTCATTGCAATCTTCAGATCGTTTGCGAAGTCAAATCGGGACTTTTGATAGCGCAGAATAACAGAACACAGTTATGAAAGTAAAAATTATTTTAATTTCTCTATATATTCATTTACCCTGCTACACTAATGCACTTATCCCAGCATTTCACTAGTGCTTAGATTCCATCAAGGTAGAAATATTTCTCAGCACTGCCTGCTTCATGACTGACATGTTAGCGCCACCATGCAGTAACAGAATGCACGTGTCACTTTCCAGCACGACTAACATGATCCGCTCGGATCTGAGACGACAAGTCCCGGTTTGACTTGAACACCCCTCATATTTTGGAAGCAGCAATGATTCCTTGAATCATTTTTTATTTTCCTTGTTTATATACAGTGTGACCTTTTTAGGAATTTTGTTTTTCTTTTAAAATTCATTAGGACAGGTTTAAGGGTGAGTAATACTATTTGTTTACTTATTTCTGTACTATTTGTACTATTCCCATATGCTACTGTGCTACGCTACCATATGCTACTGTCGGAAAATGAATTTTGCTGCTTTGCTGAATTTATTAATGCAGACTTTGCCTTGATTTTTTTTGTTTGTTTGCATCTTTCAGTGAGAATAAGCCAAAGAATGGAGGAATCTGTGTCGCTAATCACACTTCACCCATCGATGTCCTCATTCTAGCCAGTGACGGCTGTTATGCAATGGTGAGTGTGTGTGAGTGTGTGTAATGCGCGAGGTTTTTGGATGGTGAAATTCCCAGATGTAGTAATACAGAACTCTGCGTGTCTCAGGTCGGACAGATCCATGGAGGTCTGATGGGACTCATTCAGAAGTCCATGGTGAAGGCTTGTCCACACATCTGGTTTGAACGATCTGAAGTCAAAGACCGCCATCTTGTGGCCAAAAGGTAACTTGCAGCACAAATGATAGCGGGAGAGTGATTTATTATTCTCACAGGGAAATTATGAAGTTACAGCAGCCAGAATTATACAAACAAGGTGTGGAAGAGTATTACAGGGCTAGGATAAAATTTATATCAGTATGAAAAAGAATATAAAAATGTTTTTACTAGTGCAAGAGAGTATTACAGTGCCAAGGTACATCAGTGCCACAGTGTCTTAGTGCTTCAAGAGCCAAAGAGCCACAAAATCTATAACTGTGTAAGAGGCTCAGTGCCTTAGTGCCAGAGTACCCCAGTGCCCCGGTGTCTGAGCATCACAGATCCTCAGTGAACCAAAGACCAAAGAAACAAAGACCTCTAGCGTGTCTAGACTGGTTTAGTGCCAGAGAGCAAGAGTACATCAGTGGCACAGAGTTAGAGTACAATGGCGCCAGAATGCCACAGTGTTATTATACATGAATGCCACATTGCCACAATGACCGAGCAAATGCAGTGCGTAAAGCCTAAGTGTTCTCAAAAGTTGTTTTCAGAAGTATGGAAATATGACTATTGAGGAAACAAAAATGGTTCAGTCTAGATGTACATTAAACAAATCCAAACACAATATGTATCCAAACATATGTACTCCAGTATGGAGTTGGTCCCCCTTTTGCAGCTATAACAGCTTCTACTCTTCTTGGAAAGCTGTCCACAGTCCATCCCAAAGGTGTTCGATGGGGTTGAGGTCAGGGCTCTGTGTTAGGGCCAATCAAGTTCTTCCACACCAAACTCATCAAACCAAGTTTTTCTAGTACTTGCTTTTTTGCACAGAGGCATAGGCATGTTGGAATAGAAAATGGCCATTCCCAAAGAGCTGCCACAAAGTTGGATGCGTAGCATTGTTCAAGATGTCTTGGTAGGCGGATGCATTAGGATTGGAATTCAACAATTAACCTGAATTCAATAATTAACAACTTTGGCCTGTTATTATCTCTTATCTTTATCTTTTATACAAACCAATACAATTTTGTTGCAGGTTGAGGGATCACGTCGAAGACAAAAGCAAACTCCCAATCCTCATTTTTCCTGAAGGTAAGGTCATGAATTTGCAGCATTCTATCATGGCTTGGTTTTGTTTGTCATCATGTCAGGATGCTTTATCATGCGAACTATATGAAGTTTTGTTCTTTGGTGTGACTCTGAACTGTTTGAATAGGTACCTGCATCAACAACACATCTGTGATGATGTTCAAGAAGGGAAGCTTCGAAATCGCTTCAACTATCTACCCAGTAGCCATCAAGGTTGGTATCTGTGCAGCTTACAAATGCAGAGAAACCTGATTTGCACTTTATTTACATAATAGCAATAATAAGTTCCAGGTTATTAGCGAGGCATCTCATCTAGCCTGTAAGGATTTTTAAAATTTTTGTTTACGATACTATGTATCGTTTTGTTTACGATTGCTTTGGGCAGTATGATCCTCGCTTCGGGGACGCCTTCTGGAACAGCAGCAAATTCGGCATGGTGACGTATCTCCTCCACATGATGAGCAGCTGGGCCATAGTGTGCAGCGTCTGGTACCTCCCGCCCATGAGCCGACAGGTCAGCAACAACACTCACGGATTCAGGACGTTCAAACTTGCATAGCAAACCCACTTTTTGCATCGGTACTCAAATCAGAGCCTTGACCTTGAGCCCGGCCTCGTCCTCCACATGTTGGAAGCTGAGGGCTGGCTTTGCATGCGCCCATGCAAATGGGTCTGCTGGTGCTAATACACGTTCAAATCGGCGCGCAGAAAACGCAACCAAATACACACATGAAACCACGGCAGGAAATTTGACTGGGTTAGGAGGGGCTTCGCTTTAAATATCATAATCAAATTCATGATGGAAAAAAATCTGTAAGAGAGCTAGGTTTCTGCTTTTGCTGGTGCTTTCCTAAACATTTAGATGAAATGGCACCTGTGTTGCTTGATGTGAAAATAGAAAAGAAGAAATAAAGTTCTTGTCGTATACTTTACTTATTTCAATACATATTCTAGTTGAATGTATTAAAATGACTTATCTTTAGGACTTGTGCTGCTTTCAAGTGCTGGCAGAAAAAGCAAAATTCTGAGGTAAATTCTGAGGTAAAAGTCTGAGGTAAAAATCAATACAGTAATGAATTTTTTCTATAAGTAAATGTAAAAAAAAAAATATATATATATATATATATTTAGCGTTCATAAGAAACGCCAGCCACAAGTCAAAAATAAGATTGCTGGTGTTGTTAGTCTTTTGGCTGCTCCTGTCAAGGGGTTGCCACAGCGGACATTCCGATCCGCACACAGCTTGGCACAGGTTTTACGCCGGATGCCCTTCTTGATTCAACCCTCCCATTTTATCCGGGATTGGAACTGGCACTGCGTCCAGTGCCTGGGGTTTTGGCATTGGGTGGGAATCGAACCAAAGTCTTCTTCATGACAGGCGAGAAATCTACCACTAACTCACCAATGGTCCATAAGTCAAAATCAAGATTATTTGTCACATGTACCTCCCAGAACTGTGGACTTTTTTTTCCCTCACATATCCCAGTCAAAATAAATTTCTTGTCATTGATAATACAAAGTAATTTAGAACCACTTCACGCACCGTATTGTAACACCAACCCCAAGCTTTACACAAGAATTTAAAGGTGCGCATGAAGGCATTATCGTGCATATTTATCAGAATTTTTTCATACCTTTCATTTCACTGGCGACGTTTCAGGGTCTATATAAATACTGAACCACACCCTTCCAGAGAACAGCAGAGCTGCGTAACAGGCCTGAGGAGGTGAAGATTTTATATACTGTAAGATCACCTCATATAGAGGAAAAATCCCAGTGTGCTTGTTTAAGCTCTGGTCAGTACAAGAGAAAAACAGAAAAAACGGAATGCTTTTTTGGATAACATTTTTTGGATAACTGTCTAAAGATCTTAAAATGACTAAAATGTGAATTGTGAATAAGATGTCTGTCGGTAAATATCAGCAGCATGAAAAACTTTGTGATTTAATTTAAGCAGAAAGTTTGTGGTAGTGATTTCTTTTACAATAAATCTTTTTTATAGATATTATTATTATTGCGAGATCTAGGAAAGCCTGAGCGACTCATCTACTCATCCAGGAGATGAAGAGATGAGGTTTACAGTGGCAAAATTAAAAGTACTTATTCTGAGATATAAAATAACTAACAAGAACACAAGGGGTGTTCAAGTCAAATTGGGGCTCGTAATGAAAATTCTTGTGAATATAAAACCGATTGATATTGCAGCATAGACTTCAAGCACAGTACAATGATGAGACTCTTAGCCTTTAGTTTTAAAGAAGGTCTTATGTCTGTGAATGGCGATCCAGGCCAAGGTGGCTCAGAGCCCATTGCAGTTATAGCCATGAATATTCAGCGAGCAGTGTCTGATCCTTGAAAATCGGCAGATAACTTGTCGCCAACTTGCAGAAGAGACACATCTGTCTATGAGAACTGTACACGCAAACGTTCAGGAACACCACTTACACATTACAGAAACTCAGCTGGGAGTTATTGGCACATCCCCCGTACAGTCCTGACCAAGCCACTTCCACATGTTTGGGCCATTAAAGGAGTTCCTGGGAGGCCATCGTTTCAGAAGGGTCCGAAAAAACCTTCTGCCTTGATGGTACTGTATCCAAGCAGTAGTGTAGCAGGGGATTATATAGAGAAATAAAGATAAATAAAGGTTTTACTTTTATAACCATATTTCGTTATTCTTCACAATCAAAGTCCTGGTTTGACTTGAACGGCACTGATATTTAATAATTGATAAATATAAAGCGTTAGCTACCCTCTAAATAAACTGTGCTAAATACGTCAAAAATTAAGTCCCACCTTCGTGCTTTAGAATTGGCTTTCATTTTATGTGCATTAGGGATTCAACCAATCATTGATTAAACAGAATACTTATAACCAATTATAGGATTCGCCGAAAAAGATGAGATCTTTCATTAGAGTCATTTTAGTCGCATTTAAAAATAATATACAGTGGAACCTTGGATTACGAGCATAATTTGTTCCGGAAGTGGCTCGTGTTCCAAAACACTCGTAAACCAAATCATCATTTCCCATAAGAAATAATGAAAACACAAATTATTCGTTCCACAGCCCCCAAAAATAAATACATAAAAATAATTAATACAATCTATAAAATTAAAATAAAACAAATTAATCTTTAAAAAAAGTACAAACAAATCCTGACAGATAATTGTTTCCATTGGTGCGCGCAGGCGCCGTGTGTGAGTGTGTGTGTGTGTGTGGAATTAGCCCCTTCCCTCGCCTCGTTTTACACAGTAAGACTCCTCCTCCTCTCCCCACCTCGCTTTTTAAGTTTCACAACAAACACACACACACACACACACACACACACACACACACACACACACACACACACACACAGACACACACACACACACAACAGAAACACCGTTTTAACAGGAAAAAAAGAAATCTCTCTCAGACTGCCATGAGCGCATATTAACGGAATCACTTTTTAAGTTTCACAACAAACGCATAAACACAGCGGAAACACCGTTTTAACGGAAAAAAGAAATCTCTGAGACTGGCGTGAGCGCATACTAACGGAATCACTTAAGTTTCACAACAAACGGACACACACATAAACACAGCGGAAACACCATTTTAACAGGGAAAAAAGAAATCTCTGACACTAGCATGGGCGCATACTAAAGGAATCACTTTTTAAGTTTCACAACAAACACACACACACACAGCGGAAACACCGTTTTAACAGGGAAAAAAGAAATCTATCTGACCTGGCGTTAGCGCATACTAAGGGAATCACTGCTGTAAAGTAAAAAACAAAAAACAAAACAACAAATGAACCAGCACCTTACCTTTGAAAAGAATCGCGACAGAGCAGAGTTTCTGTGTGTTTGTGAAGCCGGGGAGGGGGTGAAAAGGCGAGAGAGCGTCTGTGTGTGTGCGTGTGTGTGTGTGTGTGTCGGTGTCAGATTACGCGCGCACACGCATAAAAGACGAGCAGAGTTTCTGTGCATTTGCGAGGCCGTGGGGGGGGGGGGGGGGGGGGGAGGATGGGTTGGTGAAAAGGTGAGAGAGTGACGCTCAGTGTCAAAATAAGAGTCACATGCGTGATACATGATACTCGGCGCTTGTAAACTAATACTTGCTCGGTTTCCGATTAAAAATTTATTAAAAATCTTTGCTCGGTTTGCGGAACACTCGTAAACCACGTTACTCGCAATCCGAGGTTCCACTGTAATTGTACATGAGTGTGGTATAGGCTGACGCTGAGATTTAATAATCAACAAATATTGTAAGTCCCGTCTTCGTGCTCAAGGTTTCTAACCAATCATAGACGTCACGGAATTATTTTAACCGATCATAATGCAGAGGCTGGGATTTCTTAACCTCACACAATCTTGCTAACAGATTTAAAATGTCAAGTCCATCTAATTCTTTCACGTTCTTATAAATTTCATTGAAAAATAAAAAATGAGTCTATGTTTTTTTTTTTCTTTTCTTATTTCCCTTAGGAATCTCAGTATAAACCCAATATAAACTGATTAGGACATTAATATTTAAATGCCTTCAGATCCTGGGGTGTGCTGCTAAAGGAAAATAAACAGTAACACACAGGTGTGATGTGGCCTGACGCATAGTGAAATCCTCACCTTGTTGGAGGTTATTTTCTCACAACAGCATGCATTAAGTGTTTTATTAATCTTTTTCATTGTTTTCCTTTATTAATGGACAACCTGCCACACGTTTTTTTTTGTCCATTTCGAGGTATTTTTTGTGTCGTGGAACAACAAACCTTGCAGTTCCTCTTTTCGCTTACATTATCACAGCCTTGAACAGTTGTTCCATCGACCACTTCCCTTTTTTTTTTACTCCCTGTTAATGTTAATAAGACAAAAAAAATGACGTGTCAGTGGTTGTCGTGCTACTGAGAAGCCACAAAACCCAGCATCCTAGTAACGTTATCGTTTCGTCAAATGTATACTTTATATCTGACTGGTGCGAATCTTGGTACAGACATTTCATACAGTACTCTTTGCAAAACATAATAAATAAATCTCTCCTTGTAGATAAATAGGACGGACACTCTGGTTTCTTTTATCAGGTGCAACCAGGAAGCAAGCATGTTAATATAAATCTGTGTAAAACTGTCAGATAAGGAAAATAAATCAGCTTCTGACCTTTTGACGTTCAGATTGGCACTGATGTGCATACGCATTTCATTTACTGGTCTTTAATAATGTGTCATTCTTTAATGAGAGGAATGAACAAACGATTTTGAGCTGTTAATGGAAAGAAAAAAAAAGACATTTGTGCCAGAATCTGTGTTTATGGGAACAAATGTCAGTGAAAACCATGTCAGTACTGACACTGTAAAGACATGCTGCTGCCAGGGAACTGAATGTGGAAATGTGGATGCTTTTGGGTTTCCCCCTCTATATACAGTATTTTTATTCAGGTTTCCATTTCCGTTGAAACTACTATTAATGTTAGATTTGGTGTTCAGGTAGAGTATAGGACTAGACATGTAGTGGCATTTCAATGAGAAATATAGTCATACAGCTGTGTGCGTGTTGTGTGTGTGTGTTGTGTGTCTACAGTGCATCCGGAAAGTATTTACAGCACTTGACTTTTTCCGCATTTTGCTAAGTTTCAGCCTTATTTCAAAATGGATTCAATTCATTATTTTTGACAACCTGAAGGAAGTTTGTTTCAAATCTTTGCAAATGTGTTAAAAAAAAAATTCACATGCACATACAGTAAGTGTTCACAGAATTGAGCTCAGGAAATTAGGGAGCACCAGGACTCTTGCTAGAGTGAACGATCAGGGGAGAAGGGCCTTAGTCAGGGAGGTGACCAAGAACCCGATGGTTAGCCTGAAAGAGCTCCAGTGTATCTCTGTGGGACGAGGAGGACCTTCCAGAAGAAAAACCATCTTGTAGCATCATACTCAAAAAGACTTGAGGCTGTAATTGGTGCCAAAAGTGCTTCAACAAAAATAAAATTGGTTTCTCATGGTCTGAGAGTCCTTCACGTGCCTTTTGGCAAACTCCAGGCGCCTGTCATGTGCCTTTTACTGAGGAGTGACTTCCGACTGGTCACCCTACCATGCAGGCTTGACTGGTGCAGTGCTGCAGAGATGGTTGTTTTGTGTTCTGCGCTCATCTGGACCTTTAATGCTGACAGTCTGAATACATGACAGGCACCTGGAGTTCTCCTCTTTCCATGGAGCTCTTTCAGACTAACCATCGGTTAGTCCCTGACTACTCCCCAGATCGCTTACTTTGGCCAGGCGGCCCGCTCTAGGGAGAGACCTTGTGGTTCGTAACTTTTTCCATTTATGGATAACTGAGGCCACTGCTCATCTGGACCTTCAATGCTGCAGAACTTTTTCTGTACCCTTCCCCAGATCTGTGCCTGGATACAATTCTGTCTGAGAGGTCTACTGTACAGACAATTCCTTGGACTACATGGCTTGGTTTCTGCTCCGGCATGTTAACTGTGGAACTTTATATGAACAAATAATCTTTACAAATCATGTCCAATCAACTGAATTTGATTTGGACTCCCATCAAAACATCTCAAGGATGATGGAAAGAGGATGCACATGAGCTCAATTTTGAGTGTCATGGCAAAGCCTGTAAATACTTATGTACATGTGATTCCCCCCCCCCCCCTTTCTTTTTTTCTTTTTTTATTTTTTAATAAATTTGCAAAGATTTGAAACCAAACTTCTTTCATGTTGTCATTATTGGGTATTGGTTGTAGAGTTTTGAGAACAATAATGAATTTAATTCCTTTTGAAATGAGCCTGTAACAGAGCAAAATGTGGAAAAAGTGATGAAGCATTGTGAATACTTTCCGGATGCACTGTATATGAACTCCAGCCACCCTGACTGGGCTGGGAGTAACAGGAAAAGGCTTGATTATGCTTCTTGTATTCCAACACAGCTCGCAGATGGGAGTCCTCATTTTCTCTTTCAAACTGTCACACAAACAAGCCAGATCACTTGATACCTTGTAAATGTCTTGAAAGTTTTACACTGGCCTTCTGGGTTCATGTTAACAGAAAGACGAGGACGCCGTGCAGTTCGCTAACCGGGTCAAAGCAGCTATCGCAAGACAGGGTGGCCTGGTGGACCTGCTGTGGTGAGTAAGCGTAAAGCCTCAGAAAGTTTTGCTTCTGACCAAAACACACCCAGCTGCCGTGTAGGAAATGACAGTGGTTATGGTGTCGTTTTGTTAACAAGGGCAAAAGAAATGACTCTTTGTTCTAAAGATATAAATGGCAGTTTTGTGAAGCAATGAAAAGTTATGAATTTTGAACGATATAAATATAATGTCTCCTACCGTTCATATCTGAATCTACTTAAAGTGACCACATCATCAACAATTATTTTGTTAAAGTCATCTGTTCTGGATTAGTTCTTGTAAGAACAGTATTGTCAAGTGCTTTGGCAAAACCCATCAAGAACCATGATGAAACTGTCTCTCATGAAGACCTTCCCGGGAAAGCGAGAGGAAGTGAAGTTCATTTAGAGTCACCAGCCTCAGAAATCACCAATTAACAAACAGCACCTCAGATTAGAGGTGTTACTGTATGAAGCATAAGTAGCAGATACATCTCAATATCAACTGTTCAAAGGAGATTATTGCATATTTTGAACGCCTCAGCATTGTTTTATAATGTAGAAAGAAATGAAAATCAGGAACGACCATGGGGTTAGATGGTTTGCCCAAACTTTGGAATGGTAGTGTATTTATATAGAAAATGGATGTGATTTCAGCAAAAAATTGTTTGGAGTTTTGCTCTGGAGGACGGCAAGCAATTGCTCGGCTGTATTAGTTGAGATCCAGAAGAAGAAGGAAAGCCAGAACGGCTCACATTAGCTGTTTTAGCAACTGTTGCAAGCGCTGTTATGAAATTCCCACACTGCCATTGCCTTATGCATGTGCAGAGGCAAAAATTTGCATGAATTTAATCTGCCTGTTCAACTCAATCATATGACCGTGTCTCAGATATATACAGTACCCAATCTAACACCACATGTGAAAGTGACTCAGATCCAAAATTAGAGAAAAGAAAATCAGATCTGTGTCACATTAGAGTAAACAATCAGAATTGATTCACGTCAGGCTGGTAATGTGAACACACAGTTCGCCCTTTGCTTAGTAATGTCACTCTGGTACACCAGTTTCTCCACTTGTAGATGATGTTGGTACATGATATGTCTAATGTTTTGGAAATTATTTCAGACCCATCTCCTGTCAATCTTTTTTTTTTTGTAAGTTCTTATTTAGAGTGACATTCACTTATGACATATTAAAATATGAGCAGTTGAGGGGTAAGGGCCTTGCTCAAAGGCCCAAGAGTGGCAGGGGTTTGAACGTGGGACCTTCTGAACTTCCTGAGTTTGTTTTTTCTCTGAATGTCATCAGTTGCTATATTACAGTATGTTAAAGGTGTGAACAGTTCTGACAGGATTGATCTTTTCATATTCATATTTATGTGTGTTTGTGTTTAGGGACGGTGGCTTAAAGCGCAGTAAAGTTAAAGACACCTTTAAAGAAGAGCAGCAAAAAATGTACAGCAAGATTTTGGTGGGGACTCACGAAGACCGCAGTCGCTCCTGAGGAACGGAAGAACTTGGATTGTTCAATCTTTCAAACGAAAAAACAAAACATCAGGAGTGCACCGTAAGCCGTGTCTTGTGTCTGTTGGTGGTAGGAGGGGGTTGGTTTCCAGCAGATGCTACTAACGTGACCACTTTGTGACAGCACTTTGCTGTTCACACTCTCGAAAAAACAACAGTGTAACAGAAAGACATTGTGGGTTTTTGTGAATCTGTTTTTTATCACGTTCACATCTTATTTATATTATATTTATACTTCTTATCAGTTACAATCAGTTTTATTATTTTTTTTGCTTTTTTACATTATCTCTGCTTTGTGAATGCATTGTGTCCTGTAAATATTTACGGGGGAAAAAAAACAAAGTTCTAGTGAATAGCTAATGCGAGTTTGCGGTTACGTTTATAATGAGATTTTAACCTCGACCACAGCGCTGCCGGATTCTCGAATCTGATTGGTCGAAAAAAAACCGAGTGATTTCATTTTATCCAACAGCAGCGCTGATAGTAGTTTCAGCTCCAAGTCGAATAACAGGTTTCCTGTATATTTATGTGTTTTTAATTAACTGTACATTCATTTGCGTACGTGCCAGTACCTGGCGCTGCCCCAGAACATATCACGAAGAGAGATTTTTGAAATGTCCCACGTCTGAATCACGTCATCAGATATATCTACTTCTTCTTTGTTAGTCCTTGAATATTGAAACTGATCAACATCGTTCCTTCTGATATGATTTTTTCGCCCACTTGATCCACCTAATCTTCTGCTTTGTTTTTAGTGTGAGAAAAATAATCGTTTTATTATATGCTTACTGGAAAAAGCAATATACTTTTACATATCTGATCATCATAATTAGCAGTAAGTACATTGCCAGGAAATGGCCTCCTTTTCATTCTTTGTGGTCCATCAGTACCATGGCAACCGCTCATAAACAACAACAACAGCAGCAGCAGCAGCTCCATATGATATAATAAGATAAAACTTACAGTACTGTGCGTAATTCTTGAGCCCTCTCTCATTTCTTTATATTAATTGAAATTAAATGATGTAGATGAAATTAAAGAATTGTTTTACTGTAGCGGGATGCAACGTGCGTAAAGATACAGTTTAAAAAATGGGTTGTTTCTGTAACAACCTCATCTCCCCTCTCACCTGTTGCAACCAATCACCAGCCTGGTCATCTCTCAACATCTGCACCCGTTTCTCACTGGTTCATGCCGTAGCTGGCAAGCAAATGAGATACTCAAAGACTGAGAGTTGCACTGCTAAGCTCAGGTTAGCATGGCCGATCAACTAGAGAGATGCACTGCAAGCTGGCATACCAGCGCACCTTTTACTTGTATTCATTCATATTGAACTTAGAAAGAAAGGAACACAAGCGGATATGATTGCAGGTCTTGCAGTTCTCTTTCATGGGTTTTTTGTTTTGTTTCTTGGTTCACGACCAGAAAGATTGTTCCATTACAGTCTCTCATCGAAGAGGTTAGCATTGACCCCGCTTAGACATGCTGGTGAGCAGGGACACTTTTTGTTGTAGTATTGAAACAATTTTGCAAATACAAGTAGTAAAGCACGCTATTGGGTACTGGTATCAGTATCGGGACATCTCGAGTTAGAACTCATACCCAGTGACTTGTATGATCCACATACCATATACTGCTGTATAGCTGCTATAACCTGTTTTGCAAGCCGTTACGCAACATTAAACGCAACTGCACGTGAGGTTCTCGTGTAATTCCTAATAAACACGTCAGGATGTGCTGTCACAGGAAAGCCTACCTGAGCGGTTGCCATGGTAGCCCATTCCTTATAACATACGTTTTCTTACTTAAAAACCAATTGCAGCATTTAAACAATACGTCAAATACAAGAGTTTAATATTTAATCTGAGTAGCGCGTATCTCTGTTCTCCGCCTTGATGAAACATATAGTAATTTACTCCTACCACAAATGCGTAAATAGTACAGGGTGTACGTCCTGTAGGATTATAAAGAAAAGGCGATGTCTTACCTCCTCAGACGTTTCCAAAGACAACGGTGATTCAGCGGTGAGAGCGCGGGTTGAGTGGCTTGGAGCACGTTTCGAACGCACACGATTTTTGACAACTTTGCCTCACAGTGTTTTAAGACTTGTGTAAGTGTGTGTAATTAGATGGTTTTATTTATTTATTTTTTACAATCTATTTTGGAATCAGTATGGCGATACGTGAATCGCCACACAAAAGAATCACAATTCATGACTGAATCAATTTTTCTGTTCTTCAACCCCAGTTACGCTGTAATGTTATTCGATTAACGATTAACATTGTTAACTTAATTAACGTTAACGATTAATTAAGTTTGGTGCTTACTGCAGGATGTTGTCAATGTATTGCAAGAATATAAACATGGATTATGACCAGTTCAGACGTTGCTTAGAATTTCTGAGCTAAAAACTATTTTTATGCTTTTATATCATAGTCCAAAATATTATAGTTCAGTAATAATAATAATAATAATAATAATAATAATAGCCTAGATCAAGGCTAATAGTTGCATTATACTGTATATGTTCGTTTTGTTACCAAACCTCAATCATTTCCCAACCTACAGTAATCTCTATCTGTTGCATCTGCAGCATATGAGTAAGTACAGTACAGTACAAGGGACAACGGCTTCCTACGTATCAGCTGTACACTCCCCTGTACAGGAATTAAAATCCCAGACTAGGCAACTTAAATCCAAATCCTACATCGATATTTACTCAGGGAAAGTTACTCGTATTCGGGCACGGATTACGCACACGCTTAAGTGGATTTTTTTGTAAACCCCACACAGATGATATAAATAACCTGTATGTCATTCACACCTCTGAGTTTGCCAGATTCTTTGAAACATCAGCATTTGTCTTTAAGACTAAAAAAATCAGGGACAGAAAATGTGGACTGTGTGAAAATTTTTTAGTTTTTTTTAGTAGTAGTAGTAGTAATAATACTAATAATACTAAACAGATCTGATAGTAATTATCATATTGATAATCACTTGTTTCCTTGAACAATTTTGTTTAGTTTATAAAATAGCACTTGATCCAGCGCATACTATCTTTTGCACCTTTAAAAAAATATATTTTAATATTGTGCGCTGATACCCCAACTGTCTGAGTAGCACTTAATTCCGTAGTTGCATCTAAGGTCTAATTAAATACCAACGTGGATGGTTCTGTTATTTGGTCAGATGTGTCTAACTCATCTGAATATGACAGTAGTGAAAAAAAAGAAGAGTTTGTAGCTCACACTAGCTTTGTAGAGTAGCTCAGCTGAAGCACAAAAAAACACCCCTTTGGTAAGATAAGTAATAGAAAGCCTGTAATAAAGCATTAGGGGCGTTCGGGTCAAACTGGGACTTTTGATTGTACAGAATAAGTGAACACGGTTCATAAACTCCCTTTATTTCTCTATATAATCCCCTACTACACTAATGCACTTATCCCAGCGTTTGACTAGTGCTTGGATACCAGTAAGGTGGGAAGTTTTCTCAGTACACCATGGCCAAGATCGAGCTACCTGCTTCAGGACTGAAATGCTGGCCTCCTAGGAACTCCTTTGTCTCTTTCCTTTAATGGGAAAACGGCCTGGTTTGAACACCAAAGGCATTTTATTTTTGCAGGACAATGCATGACCTCATACTGCACACAGCACCACTTGCATAAGAACTCGGCTGGGACATCCGAGGTACAGTCCTAACATCACTCCAAGCCATTTCCACATATTTGGGCCATTAAAGGAGTTCCTGGGAGGCCAGCGTTTCAGATGTGAAGCAGGCAGTCCAATCATGACCCTAGTGAAACAGTTTTATTCTGCACAATCAACAGTCCTGTTTTGACTTTCGTCGTATACAGTAACGCTGTATTCGGGTTGCAAGCTGTAATGATGTAATTTCCCACCTGATGTAATTAAAACAATGGACGCTCTCTAAGAAAGGGTGTCTTTTGTTTGCTCAGTGCTTTAGCTCACAGCACAGCACCAATAGCAGACAATAAGAAGAAGCATTACTGAGTAGCAGCTAGTAGTAACAAGCTGGCTGGCTAACATTAGTGATAGCCCTAGCGTTGGTGATTAACTTTTAGTAACAGCAGCTTGTTATAATGGTATAAACCAATTGAAAAGTAGAGAAGGGACGCTTTGGATGGTTAACAGTATTATTCATTTCAAGTCACTTTGCAAACAGGGAAGGAACTGGTAGTGGCGATGTTGAGGGGGTGTTTTCAGTGCCGCTGACTAGTTGTATGGTAGGAGGACACTTTGCCTCAAACACAGCACAAGAACCCGGAGTTACCGTACTTACTGTATTACTGTAGTGCTCAAGAATTTAAAAGCATGACTTTCTGTCATATCTGTCTCGTTCTATTTTTTTTTCCCTAAATGCAAAACTTCTCGTTTATTGTAATTAGACATACACTACTGATGCATTGGGTAAACTTTAGATTACACAAATTGCTTAATTGTCCCTGTAAGTACAACCCTGGTTTTATGGCACCCTATCAATACAGGGCTTGGCAGCAAGTTCAACGAGGCACACATCCCGTTTTCAGATCTTCAAAAGTTCTACATTGACCAAGACTTCAAAATGGTCAGTTGCTTCTGAGTATCATGTACTACATACAGTACGAGTGTGGTGTGTGCAGGTTTGTTAAAACAACTCCCGATCCTCTGAGATGGCATGAACTCACACAAGTTGGCACTTTAACTAATGGGTCCAGACATCATTTGATATCTCTAGCTTCGAGATAAACCGTGCCAAATGTTTCTGATTCTTATGCTGTTTCTTTTTTTTTTTTATTATGGACCCTTGATTTAAAGTACACCTGTGAGTGAAGTCTTAATTACAGGCACCAGTATAGATTATAGCTTTATGAAGAGGATAGGATGAAGATCTCAATGAAGCACCATGTGGAGGGATCTGTTGATCCTCTGAGGTGGGCTAATTTTAAGAATACTTGTGGTACATTGAAACTGTGCTTCTTAATTCTAAGAGTGCACATGCTTTTAGGCAGATGGGTTGTGTAGGATGCACAAGTCAACTGCCTACTGGAATCGTGCCATTGTATGTTGACTTTGTCCTTGTGTACATTGTGGGTGAGGGTGTATTCTTGGCTTGACTGCATCATTTGCATTAGTGCTGCCAGTGACTTAACTGCTGCCAGGCTAAATTCTTCTCTATCATCAGGTCAATTGTTAAATCTCTACCACCCATTCCTCCTTCTCTGAAAAAAAAAACAGTACTTATGTCATGTCTATGAATGAAATTATTCAATAAAAGAAATACAAAGTTATCTCAAGTCTTGAGGTGTTTCTTTGGCATTAAGTGTTTTAATACTCACTGTTTTCCTAACCTTTCTGATCCAAAACCTTGAGGTGGACATATCCTAGGGAGATTAAATGTTTTTGGGATGTCATGGGTAATTAAACCTGCAAATATTAGCATAAAACAATGTTTGCCTCTCTTAAAGGTGTAATGACAGTAATAAAAGCGACATTTTTTAAAATAAATGTTAGAATAAACGAAGGCACGGATTTTCAGTTTCCATCACAAAGGGACTCAATCTCAGGGACTTTGGTGAATATGAAATATAAACCTACCGTAAGCTGGGCTGCAGTGAACTCTGGGTTGCTCAGGGATGAGAACATTAGCCTCACTTCATTTCCATGATTCAGCATTTTACCCCCCATTGTGCCACACTCAAGCTATTCCTGGCGAACTGCCAAAGCAAATTATCTTATGAATATGTGCATTTGATTTCCTCTTTTGTCGCAGCCTGACGATAAAGAAGCAAATCTGTTCATATACTCGCACCAGGTTTTGCCGAATAGCCAACGGTGTGAACAAAACGGTGGAGGAATGACAAAAATCATTTAAAAACGTTATTCATGGAGAGAAACGCACCTATGCGTAATGATGACTCATCCCATAAAAATTCTATCTATCTATCTATCTATCTATCCACTGTCCAGCCCAAAAAAAGTATAATAAACTAATTAAATAAAAAAAATGTTTGCCTTCACTTTAATAAAATTATGCAATGTCATAACATTTTTCCTTCATTAGCCTCACTGATAAGTGTTTTTCTTAAGGCTACACAGTTGTTTAGTCCCAATTCCTTAGTTCTCTTAATTAATAATGATTCCAAAATGATTCTGTACGGTTGGGTGTGCGCACATGTACCCTATGCTCGTTGCCATGGGTGCCACTTTTAAAATAACAAATATGGAATTAGGTAATTATGTAAGAACAACAACAACAGTCATTTGTTATTTTAAGACAGAGAGGTCAGCATTTCTGGAATAGTTCTTGCAAGAACAATATTGTCACGTGCATTTGCAAAAACCCATCAAGCAGCATCATGAAACTGGCTCTCATGAAGACCTTCCTAGGAAAGCAAGAACAAAACTCAACACACACATACACACACACACACGTGTGTGTTTTACAATCCGAGAGAAAAAAAATAGAAATTAGCTATGGACAAAAAAATAAATAAAATGTTTAAACAAGATTATATTTAGAACAATTTCAATAGAATTGAAAATGTGTTTTTAAATAGAAAAGAACAAAAATGAAAGATTTAAACATTTAATTAAAAAATGAATAGAATAGGATAGAACATAATACAACATGGACCACCAAATAATATATGTAAAAAGTTTATGTAAAAACTTCTTGCAAGAACTATTTCTGGAATAGTTCTTGCAAGAACAGTATTGTCACGTGCATTTGCAAAAACCCATCAAGCAGCATCATGAAACTGGCTCTCATGAAGACCTTCCTAGGAAAGCAAGAACAAAACTCAACACACATACACACACACACGCACACGCACACGTGTGTGTTTTACAATCCGAGAGAAAAAAAATAGAAATTAGCTATGGACTAAAAAAAATGTTTAAACAAGATTATATTTAGAACAATTTCAATAGAATTGAAAATGTGTTTTTAAATAGAAAAGAACAAAAATGAAAGATTTAAACATTTAATTAAAAAATGAATAGAATAGGATAGAACATAATACAACATGGACCACCAAATAATATATGTAAAAAGTTTATGTCGAATATTTGTATTCATTTATTCATCTAAAATCGTCAATAAATCTAAAATATTGTCACGTGCATTTGCAAAAACCCATCAAACAGCATCATGAAACTGGCTCTCATGAAGATCTTCCTAGGAAAGCAAGAACAAAACTCAACACACACACACACACACACACACACACACACACACACACACACACACACACACACACACACACACACAGACACACACACACAGAGAGAGAGAGAGAGAGAGATTAGCCATAACATTTTGACCACCTGCCCAATACCAATGATTCACTGCTTGTTCTGACACGTTTCTATCACAACCAGCATTAACCCTTTCCACAGTTTCATCTACACTAGTGCTTTCTTTTGGATCGGACTACACGTACCAGCCTTCACTCCCCATCAGTAAGTAAATCAGTAAGCCTTGGCCACCCATCACCCTGTCACCAATTCCCTGGTTTTCCTTCCTTGGATTCCTTATGGTAGGTCCTGACCGCAGTCAGAACACAGATTTGGAGTTTCTCGGAACCAGTCCTCTAGCCATCACAATTTCACCCTTGACAAAGTCACTCTAAACCTTATGCTTACCTATGCTTTCCTGCTTCCAAAACATTAACTTCAGCAAAAAAAGTCACTTGCTGCCATATATGTTCCACAATCCACACACTTCCAGCTGCCATTGTATGACTATATATCATTATATGCTTAATGAAAATGGTTTGTGTATTGTATTGTGAGAAGAGCCAAATTGTAAACGCTAAAGGACTGGGTCAGAGTAACTCCAAAACTACAGTTTTAGTGAGCTGTAGTTTTTATGTTCCTATATATTCCCAGGCTCCAGTGATACATACATACAAAAAGTTCTCCAAGGAAAGAAAACCGGTGAACTGGCAACAGAGTGATGGGTGGCCAAGGCTTACTGATGCACATGGGGAGTGAAGGCTGGCCTGATCCAATAGATCCAATAGAAGAGCTACTGTAACTCAAATTGAGGATAAGATTAAAGGTACTTTAGTGTTATGATAGCAAAGGTGGGGACCTACTCAAAATGTGTACAGGTCATAATGTTATTGCTGTTATATCCTTAAAGGATACACACAGTCTGCACAGTACTTCAGAGTACACTGAAGCGAGTGGGCGGGGAAAAAGACTCACGGCACTTCGTGGGTGGGAATTAAGAATGGTTGCATGCCGCACAATGGGCGGAGCTTCTAAACTTTTTGCGAGGTTTCATACCGGTTCGGGGCGTGGTTAAATACCGTAGAGCGCTGCGTAGTGGGCGTGTCGTACAGTTTTCACGAGCGATAAACAGAGCCAGAAAGGCGCTTGATGTGATGCAGTGCTGTAAGAAGTGCTGCAGGGTGTCATGCTGTTTATAAGCGATGGTCCTGGGAACATGAACGCAGGAGAACTCCATCCTTCTCAGTGTCAAGTGGACTTGAAGACTTGAATGAAGCAAGAGTTAAACTCTCAGGCATGATGTGAAGCGAAGTATGCGCTGAAGATAAGATAAGATAACTAACTAGAGCGGCCAGGTTTTTTCTGAACTAAAAGGTAAATCCACCATCTGTCAGAAGACTTTTTATCCCTGAGAGTTGGAGAGTGATGGAGCCGCTCACGGATGTTCTACTAGTCACAGCAAATGTTGGCTCGTTATTTGACAACGTGAGTATGCAAACCATCTCAGTCTTGTTTTGTGTTTGTTAGGAGTGTGTTCAATTGTCTTATCAGCTGATGTGACTGAAGGCGACCTGTACTGTAACTCAGGTTACTAAGCGATCTTGAAAACAACCGTGATTGCACCTTACATAACGCGAGTACACTCGAATGTTCATTAGCTCTTGCTAGGAAAGATCCCTTATCTCCATGGGAACAACTTATGCTTGTAAAACACTCTCACACACACTCCTTACGAGGCAATTCAATAACAATATTAACAACTTCGTTTTATATGCTTTTATTTTTCTCCCTTTTGCTTAAATCCTGAGTCAATTATAACCATACTATCTTACTAAATGGCTCCCTAAACCAGTACGCGAGATTAGAGCGGCGTTCGGTTTTGACATACTGCTTAGTACGGTAGTATGCGCATTTTCTCCAGCAGGCCTCGCGGAGCTTTTTTGAAGCCACGGTCTCGAGTAGTTCGTTGTCGCGGACTCGAAGCGCGCTGTCATCGGATTAGTTGCGAGAGTTCTCCGTAAGGGTCGCGACAGGAAATTAGCTCTCTGTTTGTGTTTAAATAAAACAGGAAATCGACAGTGCTAGCTCCGAGACGTTTAAAAGAGCTTGACGTTATCTGTGTAAAATGTAAGTAGAAACAGTTAAGCAGTTAATGCTCAAATATATAAAATTCTAGGGTATAATGAAAATTTCTTGCATTGTAGAATGCCAAAATTCTTTTCACTACAGAGCGACCGGCCCGGGTCGAGCTACACCGGGCTACATACTACCGTACTAAATAGTATGAATAAATAGTACACACTGCTCAATAACTCAGTAATTTCAACACAGTGGTATGAAGTTATGGGGTGTCAACCTGGGCATTCAAATAAATCCGGAAATTGTCAGCATGTCGCGTCACGTTTAAAAGGTATTGGCGCGAAAATGTGCACAAACAAGAAGCCAACACTGACAGGCATGAAATATGAAGTTGTTTGTTAGCCTCAAAGCTAAGTGAAAATTAAAAGACCCTGAGTTAGTATTTCACTTATCACAACAACTAGCACCAGCAAAACAACAAAAACATGGAGCTATTACTTCATCAAAACATTACTTTACATTAACAAAACATGTTTTACAAAGGGAAATGTGAGAATAAAACATTTACTACACTAATAGATCTTTACCTCTAGTCAGATACATGATACAGTGAGCTGTTCGTCAAAGTAATATCAATACAACTATTGCGGATTAAATATTAATTAAGAAATCAAACACTTGGGATGTGCTGTTATTGGAGAATAATATATATATTTTTAATCTTGTGGTGCGATGTGACCACCTTGAGCTTGTAAGTTTTCCTGTAACAGGATGTGAAATTTTTTTTATTTTTTTTAAAATACCACATCAATAGAACACCTTCGCGTGCATCTCATCGCCGGCGTCGTCTATACCGCCCTATCCTGTATACAGGGTCGCGGGGGGGGGGGGGGGGGGGGTGTACTGTATTCAAGACGGCACGTTGGCTTAGGGGTTAGCACTTGCACCTCCAGGGTTGGGGTTCGATTCCCGTCCTGGGTCTGGAGTTTGCATGTTCTCCCTGTGCTTGGTAGGTTTCCTCTGTGTACTACAGTTTACTTCCACAGTCCAAAGACGTATAAATTAGGCTAATTGGCATTGCCAAATTGGCTGTAGTGTGTGTGCGTGCGTGCACCCTAGGATGGATGTACCTTGTCTCATGCGAAAAATCTCCTGGGATAGGTACCAGGCCATGCCTGTTTTATCATAACTTCCATCTGGAAAATTTTTATAATGAAACTCGTCATTCAGCAGACCTGGTGATGTTCCCTCAGTCATCATATTATCTACGTTAAATGTGGATCCATTAACGTGTTAATATTGACAGACCTTTATATATATATATATATATATATATATATATATATATATATATATATATATATATATATATATATATGAAACATCAGCAGTTTATTTGATGCTCTTCTCCTCTAGAACTCTGTGTATTCTCAGTCTCATGTCATGCAAACCTTTATCTCAATATCTAAACTGTTGCCTTAAGAGTTTTGGTCAGAACATTGATTTCGTTATGATCTACAGTACTTGAGAGTGTAAATAGAGAAAAAGAGTGGAAATTTTTTTTACACATCCAGCTTCTAGCGACCATTTTTGGCCCAGAGAGTTCATGATTGGGTCAGTTGTGACCATAAACAGATGAAGATCATTTCTCAGAATGATTGGAGAGTCGATGTGCTGGCAGTGAAAGTAAATGTCCAAAAATGGTGGGGCTTAACTGTGTCACTGGTTAACAGATATGACATGAGCTTGCCAAACCTGAGGTGCTGTGTGTCTTAGTGTAGAAAAGTTATGAAATCTTCAGGTGCGCCCTGATAGTCGCGAACTGCATTTTGTTGTTGACATTCCTGAGCCAGCGCATGGAGGACTGATAGTGTGAAAACAAAAAGCAGCTTTTTCTTACTTTCTTAGCATACATTGGTTACACGTCCGAATTGCGTCAAACATTGCATTGCTGACGTTTTCTGCTCAGTGAACGTGTAAAGGGTGTTCTGAGAAACCACATTGCATACTATTGTAATGTCAGTCAGCTGAAACCACATAGCACTTGCCAGGACTTAGTTCTCCTTCTCTCGTGAACGTGTCCTGTTCAACCAGAATCCAAGTACAGATTAAATGCCTTTAAGAGTGACAATGTCTCACACAGCAGCTTTGGATACAAGTCCAGCCAGAGGAAATGATGCGGCAGAAATTTGTGGAATTCTCCCGAGACAGGAGATGAAGGAAATTTCCACTGGCCTTGTTGTTTTTCCTATCTCAAGGAGTTTACCAGTGAAGACATTTGCTTCTAGGCTGCTTTCAGACAGAATAATGTGGGAGAATGCTTCTGTATGCATTCTGACTTTTGATTAATGTGTTTTGTTTCATATCTGAAGTTAATATCAAGAGCATGCTGACATTAAATTTGTATCCATATATATAAACAGCCTTCTGTTTAATCTGTTTCACATGAAGCTATTTGTGTTTTGTATGATTCATCTGCGAAAATGACTTTAAACGACTTATAAGATATGTCGAGCCTTGCAGCCTTTTGGAGTTTTTTACTTACAGGCTTGCCGGGTCCTAAATCGTTTCTAATTTACTTTGACTTCCTGATGAAGATAGACCTCGTTCGTCTGGTTTCAGTGATCTTGGATTAGCTGCTCTTTGCCATTTACTAGATAGACACACATTTCCGCCTGGAGTACCTTGTGTACGGCTACAGTATGTGAATCGTAGCTAGACCGTCGAGTCGATTCAGTAGCGCTAATGTTTACTGTCTGATGTAATGTTATTTGCCATGCTGAAGCCTGGAGATAATAAAGAAATTTGAAAGCATTTAAAGATGAATACGTCAGTTTGTGCTATGAAATAAAAAAATTAAAAAAAGAAAGAATTGTTCGATTTTGGGTTGTGTAACTCTTCTAGGAAATTGTCGTTTAACAAATTACCTTTAATGATGTTCCATAACAATGCGAGGAAATTGCTTTATGAGCGAGCTGAGGTAATTGCTGTAACTGGAAAGCAAACCAGCGCTTTGGTGAAATTCAGTGAAAGTGGTTTTGTTATCATTGCTGAGTGTTATACAGGTTCAGCCCACGCAACACAGACCAGCGCTGACTCACATGCATGCAAAACATTTATGCAAAGCCCCACGAGCGTAATACGGTGGGTTGAGGTAGGACTTGTATTAATATAAAACCTCCTTAAAAAAATCTTCAGAAGTCCAAGATCGCTTTCATGCTACCAAGGTAGACCGGATGTTTGGAGGAAGAAGAAGAAAGGAACAAAACTGCCACACAACAGTACGACATCATCCATGATTTGGCTCTTTTATGTATGCCCACATTGCTAGAAAGCTCTATTTTCTCTAATGTGCGCACAGAAACTGGTTTCAGTCTTATCTCATGTGAAAACTCTTACATTCTTTCTAACGTCTTTCAAACAGTTGGCCAAGAACTGGTGTCCAACTGGATTAGATTTGGTGACCTGTGTTCCTGCAAGTCCCCAACCTTGATCCGTAGTCTTTTTTTTTTTTTTTTTTTTACCATGGTCTTTATTGTGCATGTTGGGCAAAAGACATTGCTTCATTACATCTTTGTCTTGCCATAACACTGGGAAGTCATTTAGCTATTCATAATAAAACTTTTGTCTCATTGCAATTATGGATCGATAGGATGAACCCCAAAATTTGGCCTGACCGGTTTTGTTAAGATTTTTCCTTCAAATAAATTTGCTTTAAGTAAAGGTTGGATTGTTTTATTTAGGAATGAGAATAAACAAGTCATGGCGGCATGATGGCGTAGTGATTAGCACCGTGGCCTCGCCACCTCAAGGGTCAAGTGCTTGGTGGGTTTCCTCTGGGGGCTATGGTTTCCTCCCACAGACCAAAGCCATGCCATTACCAAAATGACTGTAGAGCATGACTGAGGGGGGGCTTGACTGAGGGGCGTTAACGAGCGGGGCGTTAACGAGTGGGCATGACCATCCATTGGCTCCAGGACCCTACAACCGTGTACAGAATGAGCAGTTTAGAAGATGAATGAATTAAGCAAATTAAACACAAAGAATTTTTTCACCCTAATCTCTATCCAAGGTGCCAATAATTCTGTAGGTGACTTCAACTTCTGAACTTAGACAGTCGTTTAAAACAGTTTGTGACACTAATTTAATCTCTCATCACATGGTCATAAATACTACACACAGATTGTCTATAAGCAAACTTTTATAGTGTTTTGATAACATAAAATAACATAAAACCCACACTGTTCTAACTGAAACAAATTTAAAGTAATATTTGGTATTTATGCTTTTTAACACAAATCTGACATGACAGATTTATCTTGTTTGCCGTGAACCTCACAATATATTATTAAACTTAAAGAATTATAAATAAATGATTAAATTGTTCACTCATAAGCATCTGCTGGGAAAACTCACTCACTCACTCATCATCTATAGCGCTTAATCCTGTATTCAGGGTCACGGGGGCCTGGAGCCTATCCCAGGAGACTTGGGGCACATGGCAGGGTACACCCTGGACAGGGTGCCAATCCATCGCAGGGCACAGGCACACACACACATACACTCACTCATTCACACACTACGGGCAATTTGGGATGCCAATTAGCCTAACCTACATGTCTTTGGACTGTGGGAGGAAACCGGAGTACCCGGAGGAAACCCACCAAGACAGGGGAGAACATGCAAACTCCATGCACACAGAGACGGGAATCGAGCCTGGCCGGGGATTGAACCCGGACCCTGGTGGTGCTGGGAAAAAGTTTCTCTAATTCCATGTTCAGAAACTTTTGTACACCTCTTGCACCTCATGCCACTGCAAGGACATGACCCGAGAGCCTCGGCTTTAAACCGATGTATGCGAACAGGCTCTGGTTTCTAAGCTAATCCTCGCTCACCTTCTCTCCTCATGTATCCAGCTTTCTTTTCTGCCTGTGTCTTATGTATTATTCAGCAGGGCCTTTGCTCTAGGGTTCTCCACACTTCAGGTGGTTACAGGCTTTTTTTGTTTAAGATTTTGTAAGATCTTTGACTTGGGCGGCACCACAGACACGAGGCGAAAAGCCTAGTTTTATTAGAAATAATTGGAAAAGTGAAGGAGGAAGTGAAGAGGGGGAGGAACGTGAGGGTGTGTGTGCACATGCTGGTCTATTTTCAGTGGCTGAAACAGCCCTTCTACGCAGCTTTCACAGACGTGGTCAGCCGGCCCTGCCCAGCCATCCATTGACGCCGCCTCAGGCTGGAATCTTCATGACGTCTGACGACTGGGTGGCTTTCCCAGCTGGAAGCGAGAGGCCTTGGCGCCGAATGCAACAACCTCATGCCCCACTGTGACTTTATCGCACTCGGCAGAAGCGAACAGTGCTGCGGCAGCTTGTGCGGCCTTTTCTCTGCTTTTTCCCCAACACGGCGGGGCTCAAACGGCGCCACTCGGTGGGATATCGCCCTTCTTACATGCCCCTTTCATGCTCAAACAGGAGAATCGGAAATATCTGAAGTTAATATCAAGAGCATACTGACATATAAAATTTTAATGTTCAGTTCTCTGTTCAGCTCTCTTAACTTTAAGCTTTTGCCGTTGGGACCCTGAGCGAAGCTCTGTGCCTCGCTTTTATAACGTGGTGTAAGATTGAGATCCACTCGTTCATCCAACCGTGCCCAATCTAGTGGACCTGCTCCACCTATGTAAGTAGGCGAGGGGCGGAGTAAGCGAGGGGCGGAAGAAAATTTGGGCACATGGGGAGTGAGGAGGAGTGGTTGACCTCGTTACTAGGGATGACGCAGCAATTCAAGACAGTGAAATCATAATGTTTTATATAAAGAAAATGTATAATCATAAATGCAGGCTACTTTATGCAAAGTTCCTGTTATAGGCTAAATCTTCTTAAAGTTAATTAAACGGGCAAATGTTGAAAATATGTCTACTTTTGAAGCAACCAATCTCCATCCAGTAGTTACTATATTTAAATTCTTACATTTATTTACCCTACTGATTTATACTTTATTACTTGTAATCCATTTTAGATTGATAGGAGCAACATGGCTCAGCTTTTTACCAGTTTACATGATTGCAGGACAGTCTATTTAAGTTACACTTTTGGATGGTATGTAGTCAACAATTCAAGAGAGATGAAAGGAAGTAAAACAGCAATAAAACCATGATAGACAGAAGAGCGGTGTTTACTTTTAGCTTTATGTTCAGTGTTTGGAGAATATTTCTTCATTTTGTCCTCTGCCATAGAAACTCCTCTCTAATCTTAATGTTTACTTTAAGATTTTTATCTTGGTTTATGAAGTCAGAAGCCAGCGTATGTGTATATATTTGTCAGCGACGGTTCTGACAATAATAATGAATGTTTATCATTTTCAATTTAATATTAATTTGCAGGGAATATAACATTTCTTATTTATAATTTCACCTTATTATCTTGCAGTTATTCATATAATAATGCAGTTATTTTATTAATAAAGTAGACAAAAAAAATTGCCATCTTGCACATTAACTCCATTTTTTTCAGCAATGTGACATTTTAAATATTTTGGACAGAGTGAATGTAAAAGAGGACAAACTCTCATTGGCAGCTCTACATTTGTTACCTTTTTTAAAGTGCTTTAACAAATGTAAATCTTAAGTCCTAAAATGACTTTCATTGCTTGAAGTCAGGCAGAATCCAGCCAAAGTTCAGAGCTGATAAATGATGCGCGATAGGATGGTTGCATGACTAAGTTTCCACCAGCGGACCAGAAACGAGTTTGAGATAGTATGAAGGAAAAACAGATAAAGCCACAACTAACCACACACAACGCCTTAGAGAAAGTTAGAAATTCACGCATGGACAAAACACAGAGAAGGCAGATAGTGATGATGGTCTTGTATTACAAAAAAAAAAAAAAATTATTCAAAATTTAATCACTCAACACACAGTTTTACCTTTCATTGACCGTATGTGTTACTGAAGAATAATATTCTTGAAAATGCATCGCTGTGACACTGACCGCAGAATCCTCCTCTCGTCCACAGCTGGGTGATATCCAGGAGCGCTGGCTTCTACAGTTCTACAAAGTGAGTTTAGCAGTACTGTTTTTCCCTGACACTATTACTGAACATGCAAGTACAATAATTATGAATAAACTCTCACTCAATGTTTGTGTGAGCAGATTGTGAACAAGTACAAGCCCCTCTTCATCGCCATGCACTTTCAGGAGGTCGGGGGAAAGGAATACCAAAAAAACATGGTTCACGCTCAGAATTTCTTTGGGTAGGTTCAAAATGGGAAAAAAAAAGAAAAAAAAATTCTAAATAAGATATCTAAATAATATTACAGATGTAGGTGTCCTGTGTAAATAATGGATATGTTCATTAGCATAAGGAATGTGTATTTATGTAAAGAATAAATAGCAATAGGGGAAAAAAATGTCACCCTGAAGTGGATTATTTGTCTATAAAAGCATGTTTTAAAGTGTTTTATTATTTCTTATATACCGCAATATGTCAGCAAGTACAACATGTTAAGTACAAGGGCTGTTCCGAAAGTAATGAAAAAGTGGGCATAACTTTTTTTTTTTATTTTTTATTTGATTTATTATTTTTATTTATAATTTTTTTTTTTTTTTTAGTTCAAACTGCACATGTTTTATAGAGTAACTATGCGATATAAGCGCAACACGTAAACGACGCATTTGTGCCGTCGTCAGACCCGACTCTTGAATCCTGTTTGGAAATCCCCTTCGTTGCAGTCGATGGTCTCGGACAGTGTTTTCGTCTTCAATGCTTTAGACTTTTTCATCCATCTGTGCACATCGCTCTTCTCAATGGTGTCGTCTCCGTAAACGTCTATAGCGCACTGGGAGAGGCGACAAAATGTTGCTGTGCATGTGTGTGCCGTTTTAGATGCCTCGACATTAGAGTTGGATAAAAGCCACTTGTATTTATAAACATGAACCCTCTAAAAACCGAAAATCTGATCTGACCAAAAAAAAAAAAAGAATAAAAAATTCGGAATTGAACAATGTGGCTTGTAATGTGAACGTAGACTTTGTCGGTGCATTTTTATAAAATGCAGTAGCTCTGTAAATGTCTGCAAAGTCATACATATGGAGAGTTCATGATCCAAATCCACTGTTATTCTAGAAACCTAGCTCGTGAATGATGTTGATTAGACGTTCTCCCCATTTAGGGTCATGAACTTCTCCGAGTTCTCAGAGCCAAAAATATTTCACAGTGGCTCTCACAGTTTCTTTCTTTCCTTTTTTTTATTTTTATTTTTTTTTTTAGGAGGTTGATATATGATGTTTATTTCCATTTAAGTATTTTTTTTTCTTCCCCTTACTTTCCAGTAAAGTTCAGTCCAGCAAAGAGATGTCGGACTTTGACAGAGTGTGTGTCTACATAGACAGCGACTTCGGGACAGAGGACAACTTCACGGTGAGGGCTGCTTTACGGTTATGACCACTAGGTGGGGCACTGCTCCAGCAGTCCAGGGATAAGCCTGATTTTTAAAAAAGTAGGGGAAAAAAACTAGGCTGTGTGTGGGGGTGCAAAAATAAATAATTTGGCCAAGTTCATATTCTTCAGCACCTCTGCAAGTCCATTAATTATATAATATATATTGAAAATTAATATATATTGAATATAACCGTGTGTGCTTTTCCAAGCTCACACCATTTGTTTCCAGTCTGTAAACCTTTTTCTGGATGAAAGCAAGATACATTTTTTTTTACAAACGTCACAAACACAAACGTCATGAGTTTTACTCGCCAAATTCTAGGATTATGTAAAATAAAATCGAATTCCGTCCCTCTTGTCTGGACAACCAGTCACGTATGGCGTTTTTTTGCACACCAGAACCTGACAGGCTCTTACAGTTCATTTTAGTACTAATGGTACATTAGAGCTACGTCAGAAGTCGGAAGTCTGAGCTTGAAAGGATGGAAAGACATCAAAGGAAAACTTGGAAGATATTGATGCTTTACAGACAGGTAACTGCTGAGCGACGTGTAACTAACAATGATCAGTGTAGTCAGCGTTACAGATTAAACAAACCAGTATGTCTGTATGTTGACTGTTCTAAAGCAAATCCTTGTACATTGGGGCGTTCGAGTCAAGCCGGGACTTTTGATTGCACTGAGCACAGTTATGAAAGGAAAAACTCTTTATTTCTCTGCTGCTACACTACTGCAACTGTTCCAGCTTCTCACTAGTGCTTGGATACCATCAAGGTAGAAATGGGGATTTGACTTGAACACCCCTTATATTTACAGTATAATCTGTTTAAAGGTAAGGCTGTGAACAGCCATGTCGATTTGACATTTCTTGCTAAACTGGGATGAACTCAGTTTTGAGGAGAGTAGGAATTCCAAGTTTGTCTGGGATATTTTTATATATTTCTTCCTCCCCTGGTCGGAGCTCATCCTACTCTGTCTGAGCAGAAAAAAAAACTCACTGTTACAAAGGGCTGAAGGGTTAATCACCAGACACTCGGCCAGTGCTCGATTTAAGACGCAGCTCATGAGGACAGTCAGGATTAAAGCAGAAAGGTTTAAACAGAGTGTGTTTTAATATTGCTGTGTGTGGAATTGCTCAAACTGGACAGACAGATGTCTGTAAAAAAAAAAAAGTGTGTATATCAATGTGAGGTTAGCTGGCATTGTAGTGTTACACTAGGACTGTCGGTCAAAGATTTAGGAGCTGCAGGACCGTCAGCAGTGAAGCACTGAGGGAGCGAGAGGCCATGGAATCGCTTTCAGAGCAGAAAGCATGAAGTTAGAGAGAGTGGCAGGATATTAACCCTCAGCCCACCCAGGTGAGGAGTGATAGACCTTTCGTGTGTGGTGAGCATCTGTGTGTTTGTGTGGTGAGCCTGTGTGTGCGGGTTTGTGTTTGGCCCGGGAGCTGATGGACTGGGTTAATGTGTGGGAGGGGCCAAGCAGCAGGACGAGTCAATACGTTTAAGTCCAGATTAAAACTATTGATCAGCATCTTCAGTCTGGCCGTGATAAATAAACCTGGAGGTGGGGGTGTTGCACAGCTTTGGGGCGCACACACACGCACACACACACGCACACACACACGCACACACACACACACACACACACACACATACACATGCATACACATGCATACACACACATACACGGTATACGCTGTATGGGTATGTGTATGGGATGTTCTATAAATAACCACACACCCTCAAAACCCACAAACTACACAAATCCTTCTCTCCACTGTAAACACACACACACACAGGGTATACACTGTAAGGGTATGTATGCTCTTCAACAAATAACCACACACACAAATTAAAACCCACTAACTAACTAACAATAACAAACAAACTTTAACTTTTAGCAGAAACACACACACACGGAATATAGACAGTAAGTACAGGATATGTACATATGCTTTGTGTATGCTTTTTGTTTTATAAACACACACACACACACACGCACACAAATTAAAATCCAGAAACTGCACAAACCCACTTTATTACCAAAATTGTAACTCTATTACCCCTCCCCCCATTAAGCACTCTCGCTCGCGCACACACACACACACACACACACACACACACACACACACACACACACACACACACACACTCTCACTCACATGCATGGACTAACTATATCTTGTTCTATAAATTTAAACAAACTCATATTTTCCCCAGGAACACACACATATTCACACATACACACTCGCACTCACCAAAAGTGCGCTCCACACCTGTCTTCATCAATCAGGTTAGTGCAGCATTTAATAAAAAATTATTGACTTATTGAAGTGATTTTTTTATCAAAACACCATTTGTACTGCTGCAGCCTCCTCACATGCACGCACGCGCTCACACACACACACACACTCACGCGCGCGCGCGCACACACCATCTCACACACTATTGCTCAGGAAAGTGATGATGTACAGCCCTGTAGAAAACTGATAACAAATCAATAGAGGTGGTGTGAGAGAAATGAGAACGCAGAGACGTGTGGAACGGGGACACGGTCCTGCTGCCTGACCTTGTTTTTTTTTGTTTTTTTCTTTTCTTTTTTTTTTGGAAAACACACATTTCTTCCTCTTTATCATTTCTGGTCGGAGATTACACATATTGGTGTTATGTACTTTTTAATTTTCTCTATTACAGATCAGTGTTTTGTCCTCTTACTTGCAGTAAAGTGTCCGGCTAAGCTAATTTCTGCAATCAGAATACCAGGACGAGTTTGGTTTCTCAAAAGATTTCCGGGTTGCATGAGATAAGCTCTTATTTGGATAACTATGTGTGTGTTTTTGTGTGTGCACACGCATTAATATCCAGACAACTTTTACACATAATATACATTACCTACATAACATACGTACTGTACATAATATACATGATCATTTATACCACAAACAATAATGTCCTCACACAGCTTTTCAACATTTTTTCCCTTTTTTGGAATACAGATTTATTTTGTACAGATGTTTAAATTGACAGTCAGAGGTGCTACATGTACTTATCTTGTGTATAGTGGGCCTGGAGCCTATTCCAGGTAGCTTAAGTTGCAAGATGGGGTACATCTTACCATGATGGATGGAGTTGCTGGTCCTTCACAGGGCACAAGCACAGCACTAAGGGCAAGTTGGAAACGCCAGTCAGCTGCAATATATGGGAGAAATCCAGATTGCCCAGAGGAAACATACCAAGCATAGAGAGAACATGCAACCTCCACACACACACTCACACAGACACAAGGCAAGATTCAAGCCCCCAACCCTAGTGGACTGAGGCGACAGTTCTAACCGATAAGACAGTGTACAGTCTATTCATAATATAACTGTAAAGTTGCCGTGTCTGTACATGTGAAGATATTTGCAAAAAAAAAAATATTTAGTGAAACATAAAAATGAATAATAGAACACATCAAGATGTTTTTTGGAATTTTTGTTTGTTAGTGCATGCATCACGTAAAAACTACTGAACAGATTTTAATGGGGTTTTCACAGGTGTATTTGACCGAGCTTGAGGTAACATATAGGCTTTGTTTCACCGCAATCGGCCCACGGAAAGAGAAAATATGCTAATTTGACATTTAAATGGAAAAAATGCCCTCATATTGAAAAAAAAAAAAAATTGACGATGGGAAAAAAAATTCATTAGTTAATTTAAAAGATGATGCTGTACACTTTTTAATATGCACTTATGGGCGTGAACTTGCAATCTACTTAATAAACGCAATCTCACACCTTCAGTTCGCGCACTTCATGGTAAAACAAGAAAATGAAAAAAAAAAACGCAGTTATGAGTGTGCAGTTAAATTCCGCGTAAACGATGTCGCAGTAGTTCTCTAGTTATAAATTTGGCGGCACGGTGGTGTAGTGGTTAGCGTTGTCGCCTTGCACCTCCAGGGTCTGGGTTCAGTTCCCAATCTCGGTCTCTGCGCATGTTCTCCCCATGCTTTGTGGGATTCCTTCCACAGTCCAAAGACATGCAGGTTAGGTTAATTGGCATTCCTGAATTGTGAATGTTGACCAGAGGTTCTACCACAGTCGTGAAATGGTAATAAATACGATGAATAGGTTCCTAAATGGTTGGACTGAGTTATAAATGTGAATGCAGTGGCTGAGATGTATAAGGTACTGTATTAACCGTCTTGCCCAAGGACCCAACAGTGGCAACCCGGCCATGTTACAGATAAACAGCTTGTTTAAGACTTTGAATTAGTTTTTGGAGAATTTGGGTTTGGATTAAAAACCGAAGCAAAACTAATCCACCAGCATATATGCAGTGATCACGCAAAAAAAGGAGACTCAAGCAAGTCGAAAATGGGGAAATAAAATTCGAGCCTACGTACGTTTTAAAAAAGCATTTATTTTCCCTGAGCTTCCTGTCTCCGGATCAACTCTCCCAGTGCAGTCCTGCCCCAGGGCCGGTCATCTGGAAAGCAGCGTCGTATTAAACAAGCATCGCTTTACTCACAAGATTTATTCCCTCCTCCTGGGGATGTCTTGTCACCCCTTGGTGGAGCGTGTTAGTGTGTGTGTGCGCTTTAAGGGCTTGTCAGGTGGAGGTGCTGCAGCGCGAAGTGGCCCAGAACGGCAGGTGATTTTTCTTCGGTCCGCGCTGTGGCTCGCGTGTTTAATCACCGTGTGATTGTTTTAATTTTCTGTCTGTATCGATCTCGGCGGGACGCGATTGATGAGCAGGCAGCCCCATTCATGGCTCCAGAGTTCGTGTGCGTGAGCGGGCGCGCATATTTTTACGCACCCGTGGCTTTTTATATGAATATTGTTACATGTTACGTGCGTTTTGTAAGTGGTGCAACCAGTCTGATCGCTTCCGGCTTAAATGTCAGTCGGTCTTGATTTATTTTTAAGATGCGAGAATCGATGATGAAGCTGACAAAAGCCTGTATTGTCTTCTAGGTGCATTTATTCATATTAAACAGCGTATAATTCATCCTTCTCCCTGTCTCTCTATGTCCCTGTGTGTGTGTGTGTGTGTCCACAGGCCCTCGGGAGCATTTACTTCATCCATAAATCTCTGAAGAACATCCAGCAATACGATTTCAGTGGTAAGACATCACTCAGAGGGTTTTCACACTTTATATATATAACTCTGTTTTATTATCTCATGATCAGGTCTGCTAATATAATATGAGATTATAGTTGAGAGGAATGTCTTTAAGACTTGCACAAAATAGTTCTTCTTTGGGATGCAGCTGTGGAACACAGCTCTGATTCGGTTGGTTCTTGGTGGGTTTCCTCCGCGTACTCCAGTTTCCTCCCACGGTCCAAAGACGTGCAGATTAGGCTAACTGCCGTTCCCAAATTGCCCCATACTGCGTGAGTGAGCGTTTCTTTGAAAACGCTCTTTTGCGTTAGTGTGTCTGGTCATCCTGCGATCTGTTTCATAGAAAGTTCATTACACTAATCATGCTGTAAAATTATGTTTGTAAAAGCATGACAGTTTCTCTATATACTTTTTTTTTTTCATTGTAAGAATTCCAGTGTAGACGGATGAGCTTTTTTTTTTTAAGTGTGGATGTGGTTTCAATATACACACACTATATTTCTTAATATCTTCCGTATCACTTTTGTTCCATAAAGTGTATAAAACCAGACCTGGCGTCAAGCAGTTTAAACACGCTTCTTCCATTCATGCTGCTCATAAGTGCAAACATTCTCCAGAACCTGTAACACTCCAGACAAAGCCTTTTCTGTATCCTGCAGCTCTTTATCTTTGCGCTAATACGGCCTAACACAAAAGCGTTTCGATTGCAGGGTTCGGCAATCCTCCTGTTTTTATCATTTCATACGGTGTGGTTATTAGAGCTGCATTGTGTCTGTGTGTGTGTATGTGTGTGTGTGTATGTGTGTGTGTGTATGTGTGTGTGTGTATGTGTGTATGTGTGTATGTGTGTGTGTGTGTGTGTGTGTGTGTGTGTGTGTGTGTGTGTGTGGCAATTGTGTGAACTTGTGTTTGCACTTTCACTTTATCTAAAGGACGTATTTTTTTTAAAGGAATTAACCATGGCAGGGCATGCTGTTCTGGGAAAATGCACATTGTCACTGGGGACAATACGAAGAATATACGAACATTTTTAGGACAAAATGGGAAATACGAAGTGCATTCGAACTTTGCGTTTGAAAACTGGAAACTTTCGATTCCAACGTTTCACTGGTGCTTGGATACTATCAAGGTAGGATGTTTTCTCGGTGCGCTAGCGTGCTTAAAACAAAAAAGAAAATAAAGAAACACCATAAACGCTGGCCTCCCAGGAACTCCTTGGACCGAGGTCAGGACTGCATGGGAGCTACTGTACCTCAGCTGGGATCATCATCATTCATGGACCTACAGCCTTTTTTAAAAACGTTTGCACGGATCAAATCTTCTGTAAATGTCAATCAGGCTTATGCTTTCATTTAGAAGTTTCATCACAAGTACCAGTTTGACTTGACCTGCCCTTCTTAAAACTCCCTTTATAGGAAGCTCATATTCCAAAACACACTGGGAACTAACATTGGTTTTTTTTTTAATGCTAAAAAGTTATTTTTAGTATGAAATAAGTCTAAACATTCTGGCTGTTTTACTTGTATAAGCATAATAAGTAAAAGTCCTGCTCAACCCGTGCGTAATCCATTCAAGCAGTGAAGGATGGTTTCCCCGCGTTAAACCCTCAACCATCGTAAACTCCAGCAGCTTATTTCCATTAGGCCGTAATTCACTTCTAATCGCTCAGTCTGGAACCGCGCAGCGAACCTCTCTTAAAATCAGATTCCCATTCGCTCTCGCAGCTCTCGTGTCTCGTTTTCTTCCTGTGTGCACTTTCCCGTCAGGCCGTCCCATGAATAAGAGTTAAACGAGATCCTAATAGAAGAGCCATAAAGCTCGGAGCGCCGCCGAAATTCAGTTCCCCGTCCAATCAGTGTCTTATGAATCTCCGCTCACACCGGAGGGGAGCGAGGTTAACATAAGCGCATTGATTTTGCGTTTGCATGGTTTGCTCTTTTTCTCTCTCTCTCTCTCTCTCTCTCTCTCTCTCTCACTCCTTTACTCACCCTGCCTCTTGTTTTTTTTTTTTTTTAATTGTTGTTGTTTTTTTTTCCTCGCTCTAATAGCGAAGGAGTTCAGGTCGGTGTTCGGGACACAACTGGCACATGGGTTCGCTCTGCGATGTCGCGACAGTGAAGAAGGAGAAATTCATGAGGGACTTCTGGCCAGATGTGAGTTACTGATGCACTTACGGGGACATTCAGCGGATTGAACGAGCAGAAAAAGCAAGATACAAAAACGAAAGAATGAAGAGACCAAAAGCATTGTGTACAGATGTGCAATATTAATGGACTTGTTTGTTTGTTTGTTTGTTTGTTTGTTTGTTTGTTTTTTCCAGAAAAAGTGGTCCAGAAAAGGATACATGAGGACACGGTGGATGATTCACAACCAGTATGTCAACACTGACACACACACACACACACACACACACACACACACACACACACATACAGGCGCATAAAACTCACACACACAATCACTGACTTTGAGATTTTTATTATTTTTTTGTTGTTGTCGAGTGTGTGTATGCCTGTGTCCCCTCACCTTACATCTGCTTAAAAAACAAAACTCTGTGTGTGTGTGTGTGCGCGTGTGTGCGCGAGCATGTGCACGCAGCTTGTCAGCGAGCATGATTGGCATTAATATCAGACAAGCATTAGTAGTCGCAGCAGGTGCGAAGAAAGTGTGTATGAGGGAGAAATGATTAATGAGCCCAGTTACCCTGGCTGCACTGACAGTGTGCGCACACACATACACACACACACACACACACACACACACACGTATATATATATATATTTATACACAAACATATTCTCCCTCCTAACAGCTAATGAGTTACAGCAGCTAGCAAGAGTGACAGCACTGATAATATATATACACACGCACACGCAGACTCGCGCACACCTAGACACTCCCTCTTGAGTTATAATAAGATATAACTGACACGCTTAAACACACCTGTGCACACGCTGAACAAAAGCAGTTAAAAGCAATTTCTGCACAAATATGCAAGCCATTGTAAAACTTCCCAGGTCACAAGTATTCGCACCCCCACCTCCCTTTTATAGTGTTACAACCTGGATTTGTGGAATCACACCAACGCTTGCAGAGGTGAATATTCATGTTAGTGAATAGTTACGCCTTCATGCTTTTATATTTTTAAAACGACATTGTGCAAATGTTCACTCCACTTCGCGATCATGCCTTATTTCTACTGTAGATTTGGAGATTCATGAAAAATACGGCTGTGTGCGTCGTGACCTAAAGCAGAAAGATTCTGGTTGTTTAATTCTCGGTCACGTACAGAGTGTGTGTGTTTTGTGTGTGTTTGTGTGTAGGGGCCTGGACTTGGTTAACGTGCACCTTTTCCACGATGCTTCAAACCTCGAAGCCTTAAAAAACAGTCCCTCTGTGTACTCCACGTATCGCCAGAAAGCCCTCCAACACGTCATCAAAAGGTCAGTGCTACCACATCTACAACATCTGTATTGCTGGACACTCATTTAACCAATCCGGATTTATTTTTACACTACCGCTCAGAAGTTCGGGATCACTTTCTAACTCCATGCTCCACGTTCCTATTTCTTTCTACACTGTAAAACAATGCTGAAGGCATCCAAAATATGCAATAATCTTCTTCTTTGAACAGTTGATATTGAGATGTATTGTACAGTATCTGCTGTTTATGCTCTGTAAAGGCGCTGTTTGTTAAGCTGTTTGATTTATGAGACCGGTAACTCTAAATGAACTTCTCCTCTGCAGCAGAGGTAGGTTTTGGTCTCGTTTTCCTGGGAAGAGACAGTTTCATCATAGCGATTGATGGGTTTTGCAAATGCACTTGACAATACTGTTCTTGCAAGAACTGTTCCAGAACAGCTGACCTTCACGTCTTCAAATAATAACTGAATGTTGTTGTTGTTACATAATTACCTAACGCCATATGTGTTATTTCATGGTATGGAAATCTCCAGTATTGTTCTAGAGTGTAGAAAATAAATCGCTAAACAAAAACAAAGACATTTGCAGGTGATCCCAAACTTTTGAGCAGTAGTGCATGTTTAATATAGACATCTCGTGCATTAAAATAACCCCCAAACTGATGAACGTGTTTGCCAAGCAGGATAACCAATGACTTCGGGTCAATGCCCTACTTCCTGTTTGGAGATTTTAACTTCCGCGTCGATATACGAAGTCTAGTCCAGGTACGATTCACATCCGATCTGGACACATACATGTGCGCACACACACACACACACACACATACGATTTACGCCACAGCACTGAGGTAACAGGGTGTGTTAAATATTCTGTTGTGTGTGTCCAGGACCTCTCGAAATACACAGACGAGCAGATGTTGATGCATGACGGCGAAGAGAACAAAACCATCTATGAGAACAGTCAAGACAATGGCCACAAGGTGTGTGTGTGTGGGAGTAAGAGAGAGAGATTTGTGGAATCATCCTTGGCGCATTATACAGCACTGGTGCCATAGAGGAAATGGTATCCCTGCTGCTCTGTACACTACCTGAGATGATTTATTGACTCTTGTTGTTTGTGTTCAGCTAAACACTGTCCGGTTAGATTTATGACTCGGGAGACAATATTGACTTTTTCCGCCAGTGGAGAAAATGCATGTCTGCATTAAGATCGCTCGGGTTGAGGTGTGATTAATTCTTACAAGCCGAACCAGTCAGACTTAGTGTCTTGTTCTTCAATTCTGTGGCATTAACCTCTGTCTGTTTTTCTTCCCCCTCCCTCTTCCTCATTATCATCTTTTTATTTTTCTTGCACTTGCTTAACAAATTATTCTTCCTCTCTCTGTCTTTCTGTTTCTCTTCTTCATCCGAACAGGAAGAGGAAAAGGTGCTGTTTCACATAGAGACTAAGACATTTAAATACAAGCACCACAAACTCTTCAGAGATAGCAGTGGACAAGAGGTGAGCTCGAACTCATCTGCATGCATTTCCTACAAGCAAGAACCTTGTAGGAATAGTGTACAATGGGGCGTTCAAGTCAAACCGGGACTTGTGACGAACTTGTGTATATATATATTTTTTGTGAATGAAGGCATAAAACTGATTGACATTTACAGCAGACTTCAAGCACAGTGCACTGATGAGCCTCAGTAAAACATATATATATATATATATATTATAGTGCAAACGTTTTTAAACAAAAGGCCATAATTCCCCAAATGACGATCCTGCCGGAGATGGCTCAAGCTCACAGCAGTCATTTCCATGAACATTTATCAAGTGGAACACCTGATACTTGAAAATTACTGGATAGATTGTCGCCAAGTTGTTGTGTGAACTGTACTGTACACACAATAATTCACAAACACCACTTGCACGTTACAGGAACTTGTCTGGTAGTTATTTCAACCTCCCAAGTACAACCGAGTCTAATCCTGACCTCGCTCCAAGCCATTTAAACATGTTCGAGCCATTAAAGGAGTTCCTGGGGAGGCCAGCATTTCTGACGTAATGCAGGCAGTCCAATCATGGCTTCGGCGTCCTGAGAGAACTTACAGCCTTGATGGTATTCAAGCACTAGTGAGACTCTGGGATAAGTGCATTATTGTAGCAGCGGATTATATAGAGAAATAACGGGAGTTTTTACACTCGTTACTGTGTTCTGTTGTTCTGCCCAATCAAAAGTCCCAGTTTGATTTGAACACATCCTGTGTTTTAATTTTCCTTTTTTCATTTATAATTTGAAATCTATGAATGAAGCTTGTTCTGTTTGCTTAAACACATCATCTTCTCACCCCTTTCTCAGCTCCAGAAGTACGACAGGGAGACGAAGGCCTTGCAGGAAGACATCAAAGAAGAGAAGATTGGTTTTCTTCCCAGGTGTCTCATGTGTTTTTTGTTTTTTGTTTTATTTTGGCGAGTGTTGTCTTTACATTTTGTGTGTGTGTGAGAGCACGCAGTGCCTGTGTAAATGTTGTGTTCTTTTGCAGCTACCCCTACAGCGAAGACAAAGATAAACCCACGGAGTACATGATCACGAGGTGTCCATCATGGTGTGACCGCATCCTCATGTCCAACAAGGCACAGGACATCATCAGGGTTAGCAGTTGACCCTCACCTCCTCCCCACTATTTAGCTGATGATCAAGATTTGTAGAATTTGGGATTATGTGGGAGGGTAAAAATGGGAAAACTAGATCTCTGTTTATTTTTTAATAAATACAAAGTAATGCTTCTCGTTATGAATAATCACAAGTAGTCAAATGGATTTAGTTACAGCATTTCTGACCAAAGGGAGTCCGATTATTAGTCCTTGTTGCACTCTTTTCTGGCTTTTCTTGCACTTTTTTCCCCCCCTTCAGATTTCCTGTAATCTGATTGGCTGTTTGACCAATCATGCACATGACCAATGGACACTTGTGCATCTTTTAAAACCCTGCCAGACAATGATCATTTTTAGAGCAAGATTTAATCAGTGAACTAAAAACATGCTGTACTCGGGGAAATAGTCTGGTGTTATACACACAGAGGCTGAGCAGGGTTACTGTTCTCACTCCAAAAATGGGTAATTTTCCAATCATTAAATGTTTTATTCTATTTGTACCCCAGAAACATCCTAACCATTGCATTTTGTTGATTTAATAAACATCATATTGTATGTTTTGTCCATTACCAGTGTAATGACTGGTGTGTTAGACAGTTACTTTAAATGTTATAGTAGCTACAGCATAAACACCGGTTCTGTCCTCTATCAATTGGTTTGTTCACCAAATGTGCCAGTCTTAGTATTTTTATTTATTTATTTATTTTTTCATGAAAGATTAGCTGCTAAACAAATAATCGCCCACAATACAGTGCAAAAGTCTTGAGGCCACTCATAACTTCTTAATATTTTGCTTTCAAAGAGCCAGACCTCCTTGTTTTTTCTTTTTTTTTTCTTTTTTTTTTTTAGGTAGGCTTAAGGAATAGTCCTCCAGGCTTCCTGAAGGACCTTTTATTTTCATTCTCATTTTCAGTCCAGTCCCTGTACCCTGATTCATTCAAGGATAAAAAAAACATCTAACTGAAGGCATGAACCAGTGTAAAACAGGTGCAGATGATCAGACCTGTGATTAGTGTACTGATGATGCTGAATGCCGAGTGGTGGGAACAGGGGAACAGAGGGGAAATGAGGTTGATGCTATGATTGTTGTGTAAATAACCAGTTTTTAAATTGTATCTTTAGGCACTGTGTAGTCTGTCACAGTAAAACCTTTGTTCCCATTTCTTTTATTTAATCTGCATCATTTAATTAAATTGTATACATAGTAATAATAAGGGGTGCCTCAAGACTTTTGCACAGTACACAGTTTGCATTGTAATAGCATATGTATTATAACTATGTATAATACATACAATATTATGTATTATACTGATGCCTGTTTTTATTCAACTGATCTTGATTCACCGACTCAGCTGTTTAACGTTTATTTATTTCTGTCTATTTACAGACAAATTATGGAGGCAAGGACGTTGTCTACGACATCCTGGGCCAGACAGTCTGCATGGGAGACCACAAGGTAACGCATTAGGAAATTAACTGACTGTGAAAACTATGAGCAGCATAGCGAGTAATCATGGTCTCATTCAGCTTAATTAACATCTCTGTTATTTGACATTTAACAAAAAAAGAAAAAAAAGTGTTTAACCTCAACATACAGAATAATTAACAAGTAATTTGAGAGTCACATGTTTTAGATGCTTACTCCAATATTGTGTCGTTATTTTCCAGCCTGTCTTCTTGTCCTTTGCACTGAAATCCAATGTCTAGTGCGCGCACACACAATGTGGACCCATTACAGAGTAAGTGATTTATCACACAAGCTGTATGCTTACAAGGAGGAGTTGTGTGTGTTTATTGTTTAAGACAGTTCTATCATGTTCTCATCATTTCCGTTACATTTCCTTTTCCTATAAATAAAGACAAGGCTTTTTTTTTTTTTTTTTCACCATCCAATTAAATTTTTTATTGCAGAAAGTAAAATGTTCAGTTTTCAACCAGATAAATCAAACAGCAGCATGTTCTTTTTAATCATCTTGACAGCACTAATCTGTCACAGCCATCTGTCACTACTCTGAGTTGGTGAAATGACAAAAAACGCATTAAGGCATTAATTAATAAATTATATATAGAGTACACTTTTTCAGTTTTGTATTACAGAATGCCCACGCTCTTCATATACCCACGTCTGGGGGATGCTGGACATCCCTAAAGATCTTAAGATCAGAAATTATATTTCTGTTTAAAATTACATGAAGCGCTCATTCAGAGTTTGATGATAAAATATTTAATCAGATTTTATTTATAAAATACTTGCATTCATATATATTTTTTTTAATTGATTATTTTAAGATATTTTAGAAACATTGTTTATATTGTTAATACATGTGATTTAAGGTTAGGCATTTAGATGCTTATTATTTTTATTATTATTATTATTATTATTATGCATTATTAAGTATTATTATAATTATTTATGCTATTTAGTATAAGCAAATATACACAACAAATTACAGATGGATTCTCTATTATAGTGCTTACAACCTTTTTAAATTGTAGATTATTATTATTATTGACTTGTATGTGTTATTATTATTATTATTATGCAATTTTGCATGTATGGTTTCCTTTTTGTAATGTTTGCAAACTTTTTATACAATTTTTATAAAGTTTTCAGTTGATGTTTGCAATAATATTATTCTAAATAATGTAATAATAATAATAATAATACTTATATCATTTATATATAATAATATTTATAATATTCTACAACATCTAAAAAATGTATATTTAATTTATTCTTATATTTCTTTATATAAAGGAGTGTCTCTTTCTTCATCGCCTGTGCGAGCACTTTTCTGTGCGCGGTGTTTCCGCAGCGTTGGGCAGATGTTCGTTGGAGTCCGACACGTGTTCTCTAGTTTAACTCCCTGCTTTCTCATGGAGCCATTTTCCACTCCAGTGCTCTCATTCACATTGACTCGCACTGAGCGCCGGCCCCCGGAGATTCCTTCTGTGTGAAACCGTAAAAACAGAGTCGTCTCTTTTACCCCCCCAGATTCATGGCTATTGAATCCCCTCCATTCTACTGTTTGCTGTGTTAGTAGCACTGAAAAGGGGATTGAAAAAAAAAAAAAAAACGGCAGTGTTTATTAATTACAGCTAGCAGGGTTGGCGGGGAGGATAGATCCTGGCCTGTTGTCCTGTATTGGCATTTTTACGGCCGTGATTTTGTTTTGCCGCCAGGTTTATGTGTGTTCTATAGACTGCGGCTGTCGGAGGGTTAAACGCCTCTTGTTGGAGCTTGTCGTCTTGAAGTCAACCTTAAGAATGTAAAAGTTTTGCCGATTTGGTTTCTGATTGATAAGAAGGTGTGGATTGATTTTCGGTATAAGTGCAGCTCTGACGTTGGTTCCTGCTGTAATTCAAATTGCTGGTTTAAATGAAGGCTTTTGCTTTGATATGTTATTGTTTCTATAGTAACAGCTTATTCACTTCACTTCTATGGCCGACATAATCTAAGCCTTATAATTAATGTACTTGTATTTAAGTGAAAAAAAACTCCAAAAACGAATAACTGTTTCTCTAGCAATTTTGTAAGGAGATGTTTATTTGGCGTTTGTTGAAGGAGTCTCCAGTGCCAGAATTGAGTAAGAATGAATAGGTTTTCCCCCGTGCAACACTTTCTCACAAATCTGAGAAGCTGAAAATATACCATTACGGGAAAGTGGTTGTAATATAAGAAGAATAATGCATAATGTTTTTTTGTTTGTTTATTTGTTTGCTTTTCGTAAACAGTAACCCTGCTTTATGTTGGGCTGCAGTAGTTTAATTGACCCTGGGTCAATAAAGAAACCCAGAAACATTTTTAACTGTTCTGTAACAATCAAAAGCTGTATGTTCTCTGATTTTTTTTTTTTCTTTTTCCATTGTCTTTGTCTTTCAGGTTTGCTGGTGTTTAGAAACGGTTGTTCTTCTGCTCACAACTACTCACAACCTGCATAGACCTCAAACTGTGCACAAGCAAGAGGCATATTCCCGGAAGAGAAACGAAGCAAACCTAGTACAACTTCAATAGTTTTATAGTTCTCAGGAGATTAGTTTTTAAGCTTGGTTTTAGATATTCATCACCAGTCACCAGTACTTTGACTACAGTCAAGGAATACAGGAATGCATGCTCATCCATGTTTTTTTTTTTCCCATTTTCTTTAAATTACTAGCATGCATGATGATACAAGCTATACATACACTGCTGAATTGCACAGGCTGCTCGGGCGAGGTTCTGATTTCATATATCCGTTTTTAAAGCCTTTAAACCTTTATGTAGTATGCGGTCGGTGTTGCCGAGGCTTTCCGCTGCGGCCCTCGAGCGTCTCCGTATCTCAGCGGTGCTGTAAGTCAGAGCTCCTCAGATCAATACGAAATGTACGCGCTGACCGCCGGGGACAAATTCGAAAGCCATCAGCACCGTGTGAAATATAGAAATCCGTCCCAAAACAGCTATGAGCCCGCTGACTTTTAATTGGAGCTTCGGTTTCATCTACAACCATTTACATACAGTACAACGCCACCCTCTAATTCATACGCTGTAATATCGTTTTGGGGTTTCTTTGGTGTGATTTTAAAATTTGTTTTATTTTTTAAGCACTATTATTGGGAGTGGGGGAGGTCGTCCGTGAGGAAAAACAAAAAAGAAACTTTTATTACTGTGAGGAGACCCTGGTCGTTGGTACCATTTTCCACTAACAAGCCAAGTTCATTACCAAACCTGGTATTGTGTCATCGTCATGCTGCTATAATGGCTCCCAGCATGCGTATACTGATTTATTTTTTTAAAATATTATTTTAACAATACTTTACTTTGTGTTATTAATAGTCTGGTGGAAAGGCAAGCTATTTATGTATGTATTCAGTGGTGTCCTATAAGCCCTTAAAGAAACACAACCATGCAACTTTTCTTTAGTTGTATTAGATAGATCTGTGAATCATTTTGCATTTATTCCTTTATATGTGACTCTCTGTTTGAATTGTTTAGCTTCTTTTATTCTGGGTTTTAATTAAGACACCATTTTAAGTTTCTTTAGTGGCCTAATCACACAAGTAGTCCCACCATGGATGATTAAGCTCACAGTGCGATGGTGGTCGTATGTCATAGGGTGAATGTTTTTAAGATTTCAAAACCAATTTGGTTCACTAATTATCGATATTCATTAACCACCATTTAAGCATGCACAAAAAAAAAAATGATACAGATATGACAAGCAGGCCATTAGGTCAATCCGTCTAGCATTCCATCTACTTGTGTAATCTAAATACCCCCCACCCCCTCCTCTCTCCTCCACCTTCCTCCAGAATCAGCTCGATAATTTACGCACGAGGGTTAAATTGCACGGCCCATTTGTCAATAATGGACTTGTTGGAGTTGATCCATGATGGTGCTCGACATAATGCATTGCTCTCGAGAGCTTTGCTCCAAGCTGAAGTTCAATACGAGGCTGTGATGTTGCTCAATGAGAAGCACTGATGTTCTTTTGGCATTTGTGATTTTATAATGAGATCGAAACACTACTTCTTTTTTTTTTTTTAACATAATTTATATCTTTTGTACGTTGTATGGGGCACTGATGTTAGCTGGGAGTCTCTTTGGGCTAATGAAGCCATTGATGTTTGCACTTATTTGGGGATGTGTTTTATTTTACACAGTTGATTTAGGACCACTAAGAATATTATTGCGTTTTAAGTAGCGTTTTTAGAATGTTCAAAATTTGCTGTTATTTGGATTAGGGATTTGATCGGGTGTGATTATCTATCTATCTATATATATATATATATATATATATATATATATATATATTAATTTCTCTTTATATTAGAACTGTGCAAACCCTCTTGAGCAACCCTTAATTTCCTTATGATAAATTAACAAGTTTAATATTACCAAATGTTTTACTACGGCAGGCTGCAAAGTGCCTAAAGATGCAATTTAATTGGTTGTTTATGTAACAATCTCCGAAGCAACCTCATTTCCCCTCTCAGCATTCAGCATCAATAGTATACTAATCACCAGCCTGATCATCTCAAAATGATCATTAGAGCCAAAAAAAGTCCTTCAGGAATCCTGGAGAACTATTCCTCATGATTATATTAAAACATACAAGAAAGTCTGGCTCTTTGGAAGTAAACTATGAATAAATGAGGGGTCTCGTGACTTTTGCACAGTACTGTATATACATTGATACAAGAAATGTCCTGTTATGCCTTACTGATATGTGGAACATTCCTTAGATTAATATAAGATAAAAAAAAAAAAAAACCTCTCAAAGATGAAAATATACCAGGTGAAAATGAAAAAAACCATTTCATACCTGCACTGCCAATAACCGACACCGAGCTGTGGTTATTATATCGTTAGCATTCCATAGTGTTCCGTTTCTAATAGGAATTTCATAACCTCCACTATTCACGTTGTAAGACAGTTTAATGGTTAACGCTGAGTAATACATCTACAGCTACAACCACGCTCGCTTGGCTTTGCTCCAGAATAAACGAGCACTTAAAAATCCTCTAGGTGAAACGGGGCCAAGTAATTTTTATTTCCCCTCTCATTTTATTTTGTTTTATTTGTTCAGACAGATGAGGGCAGCGTGTCCTGCTCATCGGCATGTAAAAGAGGAAAGCCAGTTAAATCACGACTCGTCGTAGTCATTAACGCACTCGAGGAGATTAATGGTGCTGTGATTCCAGCTGTTTTCTGCTTCCTGCTGATTGCCGAGGGGAAAGTTGTCAATAGAGGGACGGTGCTCGGAAAAGTCTCACCTTAACAATTATATTCATTCCCTATAATAATCAACCGAACTTGTCTAATGCGCTATCACTTGAAACACAGCGTAGGCTCTGTTCATGACTCAAGCAGATTGTGCCAAATGTGTCAGGGAAATGTAGAAGTGTATATATATATATATATATATATATATATATATATATATATATATATATATATATTTTTTTTTTTTTCCTGACTTTGAGTTTGATGTTTATCATATGTATCTGAAATATCAGGAAGCAGTTCTAAAACTGTGTAGTACCTCTTAAGCAGCTGAATGTCAAGTTGCTGTTGACATTAAACCTAAAATCAATGTTTCATCTTCAAATGGTATGTAAAACTAAACTGTTTGAATTCCCTATAAAGTACTTTATCTATACATCACAAAATGTGTCCATTGTTATTTATTATTATGATGTCTGGTTTGCGTATTTCACAATTGACTGAAAAAAATCATGAGCTGGTGCACAAAAGAGAAAACATCTGAAAGCTTTTGTTTAAATGGACAGATTGGTTCAATCTAAAAGGAAAGCTGTGATGAATCCAATAGCAGTTCTTTACAGCTGTGGTGTGAAGTAAAACATTTTAGAATGGACACTATTTTAGATTTTGTGCTAAGTGGTCTATCTGGCTTTTTTTTTTTTTTTCAAAATTTCGAGGAAAAAAAAAGTGAAATGGTTAAATAATATTTGAGGTCAAATAAGAGGGATGTTCAAGTCAAACTGGGACTTGTAATGAAATTTCTCGTGAATAAAAGTGTAACATTAATTGGTATGTACAGAAGATATCAAGCACAATACCGTGATGAGCTGTAAATGGTGCAAACATTTTAAAGGCGGTCATACGCCTGAAATGCCTGATCCTTGAAAATCGACAGATCCTCACAAAACACCTATTGCAAACTTTCACAGGAACTCGGTTGGGAGTTTTTGCTACATCCCCCATACAGTCCTGACCTCATTCCAAGCCATTTCTACATGCTTGGGCCATTAAAGGAGTTCCTGGGAGGCCAACATTTCAGCCACGAAGCAGGCAGTCTGTTATTTATCCCAGTTTGACTTGAACACCACTTATTCTTTTTTTTTAGATTGCATGCCATAATACATGTTTTACATTACAGTGTCAAGAAAAGACGGCAAACTATATCAAATATCAGTTGTGTGCTACATTTTGTCAATTTGTCTACGACAGCAACGAATGACATGAAGCAATAAACACCATAAACAATCATGTTTCTAACACGCTGTCACCTGTACATATTAATAGACGCTCATGTTCTCTAACGCTCGGCTGTGAATAATGTGTTTACTCGCCGCATTACTGCAGCAGGTGTTATTGAAGCAAACACAGATAGCTTTATGTTGCCTTATCAGTAAGAGGGTGTTACTGCACAACTTACAGATATAGAGTTTTATTTATCGTCATACTGACATCGCTTCCAACAATGGTGTAATACGGCGTTGTTCCCTTCTGTGACTATGAGCTTTGAGTCAAAAGTGCGAGGAAATGATTTAAAGAAAAGTAACTATTTAGACAAAGGATGTTTCCACTTTTATGCACTTGTTCAGAAAATGGCGTACGACTTTTCATGACGAACTTCGCATGAGATTTGATGCACTTTAAAAAACGTTTTGAGCACACACCCTTGAACGCGTGCTACTTTCGAGTCAGAAATGAGGTCGATTATAGGACCTGAAGCTAAGTGAGGAATGTATACGGTACATGGCTTTTATTGTGATCTTTCTCAAAATTCGCTAATTCTATATTCTATTCTAAAATGATGTATGCAAAAGGGGAAAAAAATACACATGACCGAGAAATAGTCCAAGATTTGGTGGGTTCACTACTTCCTGGACAAATGAATAAGACGTCATTCTTTCACTCACTTACTGTATGTTATTGCAGCTCTAAAATATCCCTGCATTATAGGAGTTTGGATTTCTCTCTCTCTCTCTCTCTCTCTCTCTCTCTCTCTCTCTTGCTCTGTTGTGAGGTCATAAGACCAAACAAAACCTACAGCTTGATATATCGTAGCGTCTATAAATGATTAGGAAGAAAGTCAGTACAGAAAATGTTGCAAATGGCCTTACTTTGGAATTTCCTTTGGGATTAATAAAGTATCTATACTTTATATCTATCCATCCATCCATCCAGCTTTGCATAATTGTAAACAAACTATTTTTTAATATCAGACTACACCGTTCCAAGCCATTGTTTAATTCATTTTCTGTAATAACGTGCCATAGCATGTGTTATACCTTTACTTGACCCAGTGTGTCTCAGCCAGCATCCCCCCAAAAACTGTATTTCTCATTGTAGGAACAATAAACATCAACAACAACACCTTTATTGCACTGTTATATATTTATTAAACATCGACATGGTAGCATACCCGAGTAGTGCCGAACAATTTCTCTTGTGTGTCAAGTTCAATAAATAAAGAGCATTTTGGAACTTATATACAGAAAAGCCTAAATCTGCTGATGCTGCAGGTTTAAGAAAGTGAAAGCGTACACATACAGTCCAGTACTGTGCAGAAGTCTCGAGTCTATTGCCCCAGATTTTGTATGCGGTCTTGGGGAATAGTTCTCCCGGCTTCCTGAAGGACTTCTCTGTTCACATCTGACCTGTTTTTTTGTTTGTTTAGTTAAACCACACCGTAATCTATGAATCATTCAAGCAAAAAACATCTAGGTGTAGATGATGACAGATGATCAGGCCACATACAGTACTGTGTGTTTCCCCTATAGTACACTGGTGATGCTGAATGCTGAGTGCTTGGAACTCAGATGAGAGGGGAAACGAGGTCGCTGCTGAGGTCGTTACATTAACAACCCATTTTAAAATTGTATCTTTAAGACTTTTTGCAGGCTGTTACAGCAAAAAAAAAAAAAAAATTGTTCCCATTTAATTTAATCTGAAGACTTTTGCACAGTACTGTATGTAAATGTACTGTATGTGCGTGACTTTTAGTATTGAGCATGTAAACATTATGGCATATACACTTGTAGATGTGTGGGTGTATGGATGTGTGTGTGTGAGTGTGTCAGACGTGATGTGGCCCCAGGCGTAAAACTGAGAACGATCTGCGGTGTTTGCGCAGCAGCAGGCGGATCTTCTCGTCGTCCGAGTCGGGGTCGAGAGGTTTGTTGTACTCCTCGTCCTCGAGCTCGGTGTCTGAGGCGCCCTGTCTCTCGGTCCTGGACGCCTGGGTGGAGCTCGGCTCAGACGCGCTCTTCTTGCGCCACTTAGTGCGCCGGTTCTGGAACCACACCTGAGGGGGAAACGTGTGCGGATCGCAGCAGAGCGTCACATCATGAGCACATTCAGAGAGTAAGAGCAAAAGTGTGACGCTCACATCTCCGGGAGAACACTGCAGTATATGTGTATAACTATATGTGTATAACTTTTTACACTTTTTTATTCTATTTACACTTTTAATATACTTATTTAATTCTGTTCAACTGTATCTCACTGATGCGGTTCCACAGTCTTCTTTTTAAAATTAGATTTTTTTTTCTGTTCTATTTTCTATAATATTTTTAAATTAATTTATATTTTATATAATATCTTTTATATTTTTAATATAAGTACGATTTTAGATGAATAAATGAATAAAAATATTCGACATAAACTTTTTACATATATTATTTGGTGGTCCATGTTGTATTATGTTCTATCCTATTCTATTCATTTTTTTAATTAAATGTTTAAATCTATCATTTTTGTTCTTTTCTATTTAAAAACACATTTTCAATTCTATTGAAATTGTTCTAAATATAATCTTGTTTAAAATTTTTTTTTTTTTTAGTCCATAGCTAATTTCTGTTTTTTTTCTTCTCTCGGATTGTAAAACACACACACGTGTGTGTGTGTGTGTGTGTGTGTGTGTGTGTGTTCTTCTCATGCTTGTTGGGTTTCCTCGGGTGCTCCGGTTTCCTCCCACAATGCAAAGACATGCATGTTAGGTTCATTGGCATGCCCAAATGGCTTGGAGTGTGTGAGTGTGTGTTTTTGTGTGATCTGCAATGGGTTTACCCTGCTTCATGCCCCGAGTCCCCTGGGATAAGCCGTATGAGAATAATGAGAGTGAGCATTTATGACTCTATCCTGTCCTGCCCTATTCCCTTTTACTCTTTATTCTTTTATTTCAAATTTAATATATTTAAAATATACTTTAAAAATATTGAATTAAATGTATTTCTCTCTCATATATTTTCTCTATTGTAATTTCTTTATTTCTATTCAGTCCTATTCAATAGCAACTTGCTTCTTTTTATATAATGGAAATGACTTTTTGTAAATTATATTTAATGATATATTTTTAAATCATTAAATTATTTATAGTTCTGTCCAAAATTCTGTTCTATTGTATTCTAATCCTCATTTTATTGTTTAATAATTCTCTTCGTCATTTCAGTTCTATTCTGTTGATTTATATTTGGATTTTTTTTTTAAATTACCCTTTCAATTTCTATTCTAGTCTCTTCAGTTGCACCATAGATTTCAAATTCTATTTATTTATTTATTTATTTATTTTTATTTAACCACCCTATTAAAATACCTTTTGTTCTATTTAGTCTATTGTGATATATTTTATATATAATGTTATATAATGATATATATATAATGATATAAAATTGTTTGATGTCAATGAATTTTATGATGTCATCTTATTACTCTTATTAAATGCTTCATTCATTATAATAGACATTTTATTATATTCTACAGTAGTCCACACTATTTAGGTATATTGCAATCTTCATTTGTTTTGTCCTAATCTACTGTTTTTAATCTGCTATATTTTACTGCCATGTTGTAATCCACTGTAGCGCAAGAGACTCTGTCAAAATCTATTTGCTCATTATTCCCTTTACGCATGGTTCTTTTGTAATTTCACTTGAATCTGTTTGTTGAAATCAATTATAATCTAGCCTTTCTATTACAAAGCTGCTCCTTTAATCCTATTTTCTGATAATATACTTTTAAAAAATCTGTTCTTCTTCATTCTGTTCTCTTCTGTTATGTTGCAGTCTGCTTTTTTAAAAGGTTAATTTAAACAGTTCAGTTATTTCATTTTATCTTAAGTATACATTTGCCAATATGACTCGACAGTATATAAATATGACGTGTGTATCAGAAAGCCTTTCATAAATTAGGCAACATAAAGAAGCAAACATACTGCAACTGTATTTATGGACTACAGAATCTGAAGGCTAATATGTGAATTTATTCAGCACGTTTATTTCTCATGCATTATTAGTGTGTGTACAGTTGAGTACAGTTTCTTACTTTGACCTGTGACTCGGTCATGCCCAGTGAGTACGCCAGTCTCGCTCTCTCTGGTCCCGCTAGATATTTGGTCTGCTCGAAGGTTTTCTCCAGGGCGAAGATCTGATGCCCGCTGAAAGTGGGCCGTGTGTGTTTCTTTCTGCCCACTGTCTCACCGGGATGCCCACTGTCTACTGGAAAAGAAAAAAAAACTACAGATCTGACTAATCCTTACACGTTTGCATTTTTTTATTTACTTGTGTACAGTTACACAAATGAGTTAATTGTAGTAAAGGTGTGTGTCATCAAGTTGTTCATTAAATGAACAGATTTAGATTTATTTTATTAGAATATCTTGATTTATTCAAATTAATTAAGTAAACATTACACTGAGCCAATCAGGGGTTCATGTCTGTTATGAAATTAATCATAAATAACAAAGGAAAAAACAAGTCTGTTATAAGAACTTAAATGTTAAAAAAAAATGATGTACTTGGTAGGCCTTTTTAAAACTGTTTATTGTTTAAACTCAATTCAGTTTAATTAAGTTATATTTAATAAGTGTATTTATACATGCTTAAATGAAGATGTTTAATAATGTATGCATTCTGTTTTTATGATGCATTTTAATAAACATTCTAATTAATAACATTCTAATTAACAGAAGGTCCAAAGGTTAAAACATTATTTATTTAAATAATTAGTAGATAATCTATATTCTATATAATCGATATTATAATCTATATATATATAATCAGAGCAAATCAGTGACATGGATAAATAATTTGCCATTAAAACAATGTTACCATTTTTGTGGGGTGCTAATATTTATATCAATTTAGTATTCATTTAGTAATTAGATTTTATTATATATACTTTTTTATTATTTATTATGTTAGGTACATGTCATATATATATATATATAAAGAAAATCTGAAACTTAAAAAAAAAAAGTATGGCTAATGTCACTTCAGATGTTTTTTAGCTGATAATAGTGGACGAATACATTTTGTATATTAACGGTTCAGTGAATGAAGATCTTACTAATTCAGTAATTTGATGCTGAGTTTTCTTACTGTTGCTGCACTGTTGTCTTCCTCCTCTCCAGTCGTAGCCTCCCTCCACCCAGCAGCTGGTGCGTCCCTTCATGCCCGGGCACTCACTAGGTTTTGGGAAAGCACCCAAAGTTGTTGGGGTGTAATCCCGGTTATAATACACCCCTGGAGTGGGCACGGTGCCACTGAAACCCCCCATGCCGGAATATCCTGAGAGCAGCGCGGTGTTAGCCGGGCCCCCCACTACAGACCGGCTCAGGATGTCACTGATCCCGTGTGGTGTGCCCGCCTGCAGCTGGGCATTCAGGTTTCCAGGTGTGAGCTTGTAGAAGCTGTTGGGCATAGAGTACTGGCACACGGGCGCCTTGATATCTGTTGGGAACTGATTCAAACCGTTGTTGAAGAGGAAAGACCCAGACAGGTTGGGCTCCATGGGAACCAGCGCGTGTCCTAGGTCTTTGTCCGATAACGATGGATCCAGGGTGAATATTTAATATTTAATGGCCAGGAGGATCTCACATCCAAGGCCAGCTTTGGTGTGATCCACTTTGGGAATGCCCTCCAGAACAAGACGAAGATCTTCCTGAAGTTATTTCTTAAGTCAGTTTGAGCTGTCGAATTTCTTCTCCTCAACTTTCACCTGTTTTGTTCCATAGTTTGTGCTGCAACTCCAAAGTCAACACCATGCGTCTGGCCACCTTTAACCCAGTCCTACTCCCTGCAGAGAAATACCCTCAAAGTCTGCTCCTCGCTCTCAGATCATAAATACGGGCTACCTCGCACAGATGTGGCACTCTCTTGGTAATGATGATCAGCGTTAGTCCTGGACTGGACAAGGCTGCAGCGTGCACAGAGTGTGATTGGCCAACGCGCAGGACGCCAGCTCTGGATTGGTTGGTGGCAGATTAATGTCTTTTTGAACTGGCAGGGTGGGAATAAGTGAGTTTTTGATGGCCTCCCTGCCCTGTGTGTGAAACAGCAGTTACACGGCGGAGTGGAAAGAGATGGCACTTTAGGAGCCTGTCATGGTCGTCGGTTTGATTTTGATTGCAGAATTGTGAGCTACAAATAGTGACTTAATGGAGAATTGGTAGAAGAGCTTTTACACTGAGCTTGTTATTCTGCTATATGACATGTTGAACAACACAGGGATTTCTGCTTCATTTTTTCCTTAAGGTTTATGATGAAAAGGACAGACAGACAGACAGACAGACAGACAGAGCAAATTTCACATCAAAACAGGAAGAAATGCATATTGGGGAAAAAAAAGAGATACTGTGCTTTTTATCTAGTTTTTTTACATTTTATTTACACATACTGTACAGTAAACTCAAATGAATAACATTTTATTATATAGAATAACATTCTATTTGATATTTTCTTCTTGTCTTTTTGTTTTATTGCTTCTTTTTTTCCATCTCTCACTTTTAAATACATTAACATAATTTTCTTTCTTTTTTCACCCCCCTCTATTGGAAGAGACACTAAAAGCCAACACAAATATTAGCTTATAAAGATAGACAGACAGACAGACAGACAGACAGACAGATGAATAGATAAAGACAGACAGACAGACAGACAGACAGATACCAAACTGACAGTTACTTCAAATTTCACATGTCCAAATTTCATGACATAAGCACAGCACCATCCATTAACTAGATCCCAAAGCTGACCTCACATTAACACATAACCCACAGAAGTGTCTCTGGCCAGCAGGGGACACCAGTCTCACAATAAGCGCAACACTCCTGGTGCATTTTAAAGGATATGATTGAGACGTTCTTCACAGACCTGCTGAAATCCAATTGAGAATAAAATAGTCAGGAATTAATATACAGATTCTGCTGACGAGTGTGCTGCTGGTATTCTCTCCTTGATCGCCTCCTTGAAGTACACCATGTGTTTGAGTGGTAAGACCATAGACAGGATCACAGAAAAGAGAGCAAAAGATATTTATTTTTTTAGATGTAATTGTAAAGAATTAAGACAAAACAACAACAACAACAACAACAACAACAAAAAAGAATTTCAACTCCTAAGCAATTCTCAAAAATATTTACCAGTCAATTGTATTATTAATTCTATTAATATTAATTACTATGAAAAAATAGTTGAATATGTGAAACATTGTTTCTACCAATTACTGTACAACCCTTATTGTATGTTCAGTCTATCCAACACACACCCTTTAGCAGTAGCCTCTCCTACCAGACAAGTGGTGGAAATAGATAATAAGTGCCATGCCCATCCTCTGAGAAAGGCTAAATAAGATGGCTGTGTAATTGGTCCTTCTAACCACACACTCATTAAGCATCAATTAGCTGATGAGCTTTGCCTTGTGCTTAGTTATTGCAATCAATGCACAAGGCCTATAAACACTATGTAAACTTAAAACAAAACCATGGAACCATGGAAACAAAAGGGCTTAATTTCCCTGTTGCAGACACTGACACACCGCTGGAGGGTGAGAGCTGCCATTATGACTTGATAGTTGATGGTGTTGTAAGGGGTGGTGAGTCCACACTTGTAGAGCGTGGTGAAGTGTGCCGTTTCTTGGAAACGTTTATTTTGGATATCCAGCCCTGTTACTGGGTAGAAGGGTGGATCCTCACTGGTAGAGCCAGTAGCGATGGACAACCTGGCACGCTGCGAAACAAGGATTCCTACAAGTCACTAGTTAAATGAGAAACCGAAAGATTCGTCTGGTACATGAACAATTCACTCTTACCCAACACCTACCAAACCAAAACCAGACTTGAGATCCACTTACTAAAACCAGAATTTCCAAAGGCTTCTCTCCAGAATGGAAAATGAACTTCTTCTTCTTCTTGTTAAATTTTCTATATATCCAGTATATTCATAATGCATTTACAAATATTGTCAGCTAAATTTACACTATAACCGAATTAGTACGTTAATAGGACTGTAATACATGCATTAGCGTACACTGCCTGGCGAAAAAAAAAAAAGTCACACACTCTAATATTTCATATTCCATATATTGTTTCAATAAGCTAAAGCAACGTCACGACTTTTACAACGTGTACTCCACAATCACATACATTTCCCTCCAAGATCTTGGAGATCTTCTTCAGCACATCCCAAAGAAATCTCAGTGGGGTTCAGGTCTGGACTCTGTGGTGTGAGAACAGCATGTTTCATGCTCCCTAAACCACTCTTTCACTGTTTGAGCTCGATGAATCCTGGCATCGTCATGCCCGTGAAGAGAAAAAAAAAATCCATCCATGGAAAAACCTGGTCATTCAGGTTGTCAGCTGACTTGATAATCTGAAGCAACCTACAGGATCATAACTCTTCCCCCAGAAGCACTTGGGTGATATACACTAGACATGGTGGGTGCATCACTTCATCCACCACTCCTCTTACCCTGATGCACCCACCCCTCTGGAACAGGGTACATCTGGACCTCATGAGCACATGACATGTTTCCAATGCTCCACAGTAAATGATCCCTTTGTTTCTTGAAGATGATGGTTCATCCCTAACCTTTCGGAATTTTAATAATGTGTTGGATAGTTCTTAACCAAATTTTACAACCCTCAGCAATCTCGCTAGTTGTTTTCTTTGCTTGACGCAGGACAATATTTTGACCCTTCTGAAACATATCAACATCTTTGCCATGACCACAGGATATGTCTTCTGACATGGTTGTTGAATCGTTTTGGGATAAATAACTTCCTGCCAGCTGAACAATATTATCCTCCCTGCAGTAACTATACTGTATAATGAAACTGGTGGTGACTTTTTTGGAATGAATGTTACCAAAATAATTAATATGTAAGAAGAGTGTCTGTACTTTATTCTTTATATAAAATTTTTATAAAATAAAATTCATGTCTAACAGATTCGTATTGCTTGGAAAATCACTTTGAAATGTTTCTCATTTAAGAATTATGAATTATTAGAAGTTGTTTGGAGAGTTAGCACAAGTCTTTTGTTGTTGTTGTTGTTGTTGTTGTTGTTGTTTTACAGTAAATGAACATGGCTGCACTGGGGACTGGAACCCTGCCATGATTTCCTCTTTAAACAAACGTAGATGGGATGAGGTACTGTAAACTGACTTTGGAATATGTCTACAAAATGCGTATCGAGATCACTGCCTAAACAATTTTTATTATATTTTCAGCACACCCTCCATACTTTTACAGGCTGCTATGAGGGACGTTCAAGTAAACTGGGACTGAAAGCAGTCTGGTCGTGGCTTCAGTGTGCTGAGAAAACGTTCTACCTTAATGTTACAATACAAGCACTATCAAAAGTCCTGGTTTGAACGCTCCTCATAGATCTACTGTAGTAATAAATCTAATAATAAGATACTATCGCATCTTTAATACTTTATCCATGGATTGTAGTTTTCCAGAATTACATTTATTAACCAAATGCAGTATGTATTTTAAATAATTAACAGCCAGGCCTAAAAAAAAATAAATAAAAAGTCTCAGTTTTGTGAGTTGAATCCACTATCTAAATAGCAATATCATGCTCTTTACCCAAATTCCTTATAAAGAATTATAGCACAAAGTTCCTCAATCTTCATCCACAGCTCTGTTTTATATTCCATTCACTCCACAAGAAGATTGCGATTTTTATACATTTATCGATCTCTATCTAGGCTAATGAATACATTATGTCAATTTACATATAATTTAACCCAAATACATTCCCCTGTGGTTACTAAGATGCAATATTTCAAATGTGCATACTGGGGAATTTTTTTGAATCACTTACATGGCTGATGTAACCTGGTTGTAAACACCTCACACTTAAGGGTTTCATGCTTTGATTCATCCATTTATTCATGTTTCATGTCTTCTGTATATTCAATATATTTTCTAATATATACAGTCATGTGTAAAAGTTTGTGCCCCCTCTTTTAATTCTATTTGTGTGTGTGTGTGTGTGTGTGTGTGTGTGTGTGTGTGTGTGTGTGTGTGTGTGTGTGTGTGCGTGTGTGTGTGTGTGTCTAAAAAAACTCCCTAACTTTCCTTATAAGAGGTGTGTCTTTGACACTGATGTCCACTAGAGGGTCCACTAGTGTGTGTGGTGTGTGTGTGTGTGTGTGTGTGTGTGTGTGTGTGTGTGTGTGTGTGTGTGTGTGTGTGTGTGTGTGTGTGTGTGTGTGTGTGTAAAAGAAGCAACTTCTGCTGAACATCAATCTAGAAAGGGCTATAAAACCATTTCCAAACAATTTCGCGCTAAACATTCTACATTGAGAGGTTATACATCTGAAAAGTCAAAAGCATCCAAGATAGCTGGCAATCTTCCCAGAAGTAGATGTCACAGCTCATTCACCCTAATATCACATAAACAAGAGCTACATCTGAGACCCTACAGGCCTTAATGAGCATGTTAAGTATAAATGTCTATGCTAGAACAATTAGAAGACTGAACAAGGGTTGTCAGGAAAAACCTCTTCCGTTTAAAAAGAACATGGAAGCATGACTGACGTTTGCAAAATTGCGTCTGAACAAACCACAAGGAGGGACAGATGTGGGACCAAAGTGGGGATGTTTGGACTTAATGCCCAGCGCCATGTTTGGCGAGAACCAAACAGCATTTCAGTATCCTTGACTGGAGCAATGGGCCAAAATGGGCCAAAATCCCTCCACAATGATGTGAGAGACTGATAAAGTCATAAGGGAAATGTATATTTTAATGTGAATAAACATATTTAAAGGTGAATATACATGCTATTGGATCATGGGATAATTATATAAGTTATAAAGATATAATTATTCTTTTTTTTTATTTGGCTTCATTTTTGTTAAATAAAAATGGCACAGTAAAAAAAAAAACATTTGAATGTTTTTTGTTCGACTCAGGTTGTATTTGTCTAATACTGAGACCTGCTATGATGCGACTGTTTTATACTTTTACACGAAAATAACTTAATTAACTTTTACACATGACTGCAGATAGGCGTAAACAAACTCAGTAAATGTCAGTTTTAGGCGCTAGCATGCATGAAAAAGTTTAGAAAGATTACAAAAGTTCAACCTGAGAACTGTATTTCTTTCGTTTGTTACAAATGTGATATGCTAAACAAATGTAAAATGAACGCAAATACATATACACATACAAAGCACATCCAGCAAATCTAGTCCAAAAGTACTTGTGTAACAAACTGAAGCAGTTGGACTTGTTTTAGAGGCAGTACTAGAAGGGTCAGATTTACAGTAAAAACCCAAATCATCATTTCATACCTCACAGTTCCTTTCACATGCCTCACATTTCTTGGAAACCACATAACAAAATGTTGGTCTGCCATTGCACGCTGGTTGCAGTGTTAATAACAGATTTTCCAGAAGGCAGACATTAAAGTCAGATGCTTGAAACAAAATAGTCACAGATCAAATGTGAACACGGTATAGACTGTATTAGGCAGCAAGTGAACTTTCAGTTCTGGAAATTGTTGTCAATGTGTTGCAAGCAGGAAATATTAGCAAATGTGATGATCTTTGCGACTTTAAGAGCCAAACTGTGATAGTTTTTGGGTTAGACCATCTCCAAAACAGCAGGTCCTGTGAGGTGTTCCCAGTAGACAGTATTAAATACTTACCAAAAGTGCTCCAAGTAAAAACAGCTGGTGAACTGGCAACACTGTCATGAGTGCCCGAGGCTCACGAATGTGGAGGGGAGTGAAGGCTACCCTGTCTGGTCTGATCCCACTGAAGAACTACTGTAGCACTAACTTGAATAACAAACTCGAACAGAAGCCCGAATAGAATCAGACATTGTTCGACTTTTTTCTTTGGGTTAATCTGAAGTCAGGAATCTATCAATCGCTGCACTAAAGAAGATAATAGTCATTACACGGAGCAACATCAGTTCTAAAACATAAAAAAAAAAAATTACAGGCTTAAACAAATGTTTGCCTATGGATTCATGCAGCATCGTGGATGTCATGATTCACATGTTGTTTAAAGGTTAGGATGCTTCATGAACACACTTTGACTGGTGCTTTTCCAGAACTGTGCATTAAAAGCTATGAAAAGATATCATCCTATATCCTACCATCATCATCACCATCATCATTAACATCAAGTCTTTCTTTTTTTCCCTACATAAACCGGTCTGCAAGAACACATCAACCCGACCACCGTCATAATTTTTGCATATCCGTTACACTTAAATGATTAACATCATTCAACTTTTCACATCATCAGTTTTATTATTAAACAAAGACAAACCAAGTAAATAAAAAAATGTAGATAACGATTTCATTTATTGAAGAAAAAAAGTTGTCCAAAATTACCTGCCCCAATGTGAAAAAGTAATTGCCCCCCCCGCCCCCCTTGCTAAATCATAAATAAAATTTTATTTGCCACATACAGACCTGATTACTGCCAGACGTGTTGAATCAAGAAATCACTTAAATAGAACCTCTCTGACAAAAAAAAGGACAGTAAAATATCTAGAAAAAAAGCAACACAATGTAAAGAAATTCAACAAAGTAATTGATCTATCAGTCTTGAAAGGATTCCAAGGGCATTTAAGACTTTGGGAGTCCAGCAACCCACAGTGAGGGACATCATCAACAAATGTGGAAAACTTGAAAAAAGTGTCCGCCCTACCGAAATTACTCCAAAAGCACAACGACGACTCATCCAGGAGCTCATAGAAGAACCCAGAACAACATGTAAAAAACTGATTCAACAATAAGAAAGAGACTGGGCTAAAATGACATCCAAGGGAGAGTTCCAAGGTGAAAGCCGCTGCTGACCAAAAAGAACACAAAGACTTGTCTCACATTTGCCAAAAACATCTTGATCATTCCAATAATTGGGCAAATATTCTGTGGACTGAAAGACAAAAGTTTAACGTTTTGGAAGGTGTTTGTCTTGTTACATTTGCCATAAAACTAGCACAGCAATTCATGACAAGAACATCATACCGAACATGGCGATGGTAGTGTGATGGTCTGTGGCTGCTTTGCAGCGTCAGGACTTGGACAACTTGTCATTGTTTTAGCAAGTCCACCTCTGAATGTCTAAAAAAAAAAAAGGTTTTGGAATGGCCTAATCACGGTCCAGACTTAAATCCCATGGCATGACCTTAAACATGTGTCCAATGTGGCTGAATTAAAACAATGCCGAAAAAAAGAAGTGGGCCAAAATTCCTGATGTGAAAAGATTCATTGCCAGCTATTGCAAATACCTGATTGCTGTTGCACTCCAGTTATTAGGTTTAGGGGCAATTATTTTTTCACACGGGGCCAGGTAGGTGTGGACAGCGTTTTTCCTTTAATAAATGAAATAATCATTTAAAAACTGCATTTTTATTTACTCAGGTGATCTGAATTATTAAAACATGACACATACGCAAAAAAAAAAAAAAAAATCGAGAAGTAAATACTTTTTCACAGCACTGTTGTTTACAAACTAAAGCTGTTGGGCTTGTTTTACAAATAGTGCTGTGTGTGATGAATAGCTACTGTACTTCGCATAAAAACCTTTCACACATCTAACATTTCTTGGAAACCAAATGTAAACAAAATGTTAGTCGGTCATTTCATGGTGGCTGGAGCAACAATAACAGATTTTCCAGACGGCAGGAAATGCCTCTTAAAGTAGACTGACTGATGAAAGGTGACTAATGAATGCTGCATAATTACATGTACTACAAGTGAATGATAATTACATTCATAAATTCACTGGACATTAAGCATATGTTAAATAGAAAGCTTTTGTAACAGCAGTCCAAGCAATATTATAATCATTATACTCCAGATAATTCTGAATATTGTGGCATATGGGTATATGGAGTTGGGTTCAGAATTCAAGACAAAGTCTCTATGAATATCTATAATAATGACTTTTTTTTTTAAAATATTTTTTTATTCATAGCAGCTACTGTATAATATTGAGTGTGGCTTATACAAGAGGGACACAGATAAGGGGTGTGTATACGAATTGTGTGTGTGTGTCTGTGTGTGTGCGCGCACCAAAAAACTCCCTAACTTTCCCAATTAGAGGTATGTATGTGACGCTGATGTCCACTAGGGGGCTCCCTAAAGTGACTCAGCCACAAAGAACTTAATTTAACTACATTTAATTTAATTAGATTTAATTAGATTTAATTACATTAAAAACATATTATTAATGCTCATTATTCTTGTTGTAGCCAAAAAACAGTGCCTGAATAAAAATAAAAAAAAACAGATCCTACTCAAATCTTCTGTTTAAAATAAGTTTGTGCTTTTATGACAATCCCGGTCGAGGTGGCCCGGAGCCCAGTGCAGTTGTTCTTTTGAACGTTCTGCAGGTGGAACTGATCCTGCTGATCCTTGAAAACTGGCTCGTGAAGTCCGATCATGGCTCTGGCGTACGGAGAAAAACTTTCTACCTTGATGCTAACCAAGCACTAGTGAAACACTGGGATAAGTGCATTAGTGTAGCAGGGGATCGTATAGAGAAATGAAGGGAGTTTTTACTCTCAAAACTGTGGTCTGATATTCTGCGTTATCAAAAGTCCTGGCTTGATTTTTGCAATCTGCATTTTTTAAAACTAAAAATAGATATAAACAATAGATTGTAGAATTCGAAAACATTTAAAACAAAGAAAATAATGAATTGATGTTTAAGATACAGCACTATTTCTAGGGTGCTCTTAAATGTAATAAAATGTGTAATACTGGTTATGTTACTGCTTTGTACGAAAGGCATATTTTTCGCATTTAAGAATGTCTTCAGGCGACGCTCACATGGATGATAAGCTGGATGACAAGGTTTTGTCCAAACTTGTAGGGTCTATGCCAGCACGAGTACACAATGTCATTAAAGCAAAAAGGCAACTTACCAAACACTAAAACAACGTTAAAATTCATGTGAATATTTAAAAGCTTCTATTTTTCACTCAAGATAAATGATTAGTTTTTAAGTTATTTATTAGTTAATAAATGATGTTATGTAATAGAATGTCAAAATAATAGTGCTCTAAGAGATTATTGACTGATTAAATACTGCATATCTGTTCTAGTATCTTGTAAACAGCTATAATCCTTGTTTTTTGGGGGGGATTATAGCAAATTGCACAATGTTTTCCTTATCATAATATCTTTTGCCATGGAAAAATCTGGTTTGTTGTGAACGCTGGAGATTTAGAAAGATAATATCTTATCTTTCCGGGATCACTATTCAGGACATATCGATTACATTCTAAATTTATACTTCGATTTTAGACGAACAGTATTTGCAGGCTGCTGTTTTTGAACCACAGGTGCCCAGCCAAGATTTGATGCCAGAGATTTCTCCAGAAATGTGACAGTTGAGTAGAAGTTCAGGTACGTGTTTGGACTTGTCTTCCATGACGTGTAATTTTAGGTTTAGTCCCCTATAGGTTCTCAGGTTAGGAATTTGTGCAAGGAGGGAAAAACCTAAGGGTTAGCAGACAGAGTCCTAGAAAACCTAATATCTTGGAATATCCAGGCAAATCGGTGACTTCATTCTTGATGGTGAGGAATTTCGATTTCGTAACCGCCTTTAGTCCAGCCTCTTGTTTCTCTTTACTTTCTGTTGTCAAGAATAAATGGCTGACGCAGGTGAACCCGGGTTAATGCGGCACTGCATTCTCATGGAAAACACAGACACATAGAGCATCAGGATTGGTTTTTTCTTTTTTTCTTTAGTGGGAACTGGTCCTGTACATGTTCAGCGGTGTGTGACAGTCTTGACTGAAGAAATGAGTGAGTATACTTACTGTAAATTACACACCACATCCTGCTGAGCTTTAATCAGAGCAGATAATACAGTATATATGAGTAATATGAGAAGCGTGTATGTATTCATGAAGTATGTATGTAACAAAATCTTGATATCTTGACATACAGTATGATGGAGTTTTTGAAGTAAATCCTGTTTAAATGGTGTGAAGTCCAGGCAAGGTGTTGTTTTTTCCCTCCAGTATTGCTTGTCCCATGTAATTACTTGAAAACAGTAATGGAATTAAAAACATTTATCTGTAATAAACTATAATGTTCTAGCTTACAACCACATTAGCACAACCATTGCAGTGTTAAAGGTAGGTCTATTACATCTGTGAAAAATAATTCAGACACAAATGCTAACTTTGCTAACAAGCTTATTGTAGGCTACATCTGATTCCATGTAGTGTAGCATCCACTTTCAAACTTAATTTTTACACATTATATTGCTACTAAAAGATTAGTGGTATTTATATTTAACTCAAATCAAGACAACAGCAAGACACCAAGACAACCAAGATAAAGAGTTTTTTTTTTTAATTTTTTTTTTTTACTATGAAATATTACATTGAGCTGAAATGTGCTAATGTTATTAGCTAGGAACCGCCTCTTAGCATGATTAGTGTTAGCATAATTAGTTTTTTTTTAACTTTCTGACTGGGCACTTTCTAACTTACTTTTCCTCTAGGAAACACATTAGAGGAAAAAATGTTTGCTGAAGAAGGAATGGGATTTTGTAGCTGATATTAGCATGATTATTGACATGCTAGTTAGTGATTGGAAACGGTCTGAGGTTTCTAATAAAAATATTAATGTTGAAAAACAGGAAACAATCTCTTGATTAGTGAGTAAAAAATAAATAAATAAATAAATATATATATTTATATTTATATACACAGTTCTTTATATATATATATATATATATATATATATAAAGAACTGTGTCCCTGGGCAAAAATGGCTATGGGAGAGTTCCAAGGTGAAAGCCCCTGTTGACCAAAAAGAACACAAAAGCTTCATATACAAAGCATTTTGTAAGTCGCTCTGGATAAGAGCATCTGCCAAATGCCTAAATGTAAATGGTGGTGGTGGTAGTGTGACAGTCTACGGCTGATTTCCAGCTTCAGGACTTGAATGACCTTACATGATTGATGGAATCATGAATTTTGCGCTCTATTAGGAATATCTTGAAGGAGAAGGAGAATTTCCAGCCATCAGTTTGTGACCTCAATCTTAAGTGCACTTGGGTTAAAAAAAAAATTAAGGTTTTGGAATACCTAGTCAAAGTCCAAACTTTATTCTGATTGAGATCCTTTAATAGGCCATTCATGCTCGAAAACCCTCCAATGTGGCTGAATTAAAGCAATTCCGCAAAGACGATTGGGCCAAAATTCCTCCGCAGCGATGTGAAAGATTCAGCCAGTTATCACAAACACTTGATTGCAGTTGTTGCAAGAGTGGCACAACCAGTTATTAGGATTAAAGGGCAGCTACATTTCACACAGGGCGAGGCAGGTTTGGACAGTTTTTTTTTCCCTTAATGAATAAAATCATCATTTAAAAACTGCATTTTATATTTATTTCGGTTATCTTTGGGTAATATTAAAATGAGCCTGATGATCTCAATCATTTAACGGTGACAAATAAGCAAAAATAAATAAATAAATTAGGAAGGCACTGTATCTTTTTCACACTGTATTCTTTTTTCACACAGTTACGTTATGGTCCACATAATTTCCCCTGTGTATGTTTCTGATGCTCTGTTTTCATTTACTTTCAGATAAACATAGTCGCACGTGTGGCAGCCGCTGCCTGGGTCCCATGAAATTCCTTTCCAAAGTTGAAGGGAACGCAGGGTTGATCGCCTCAAGGGACACCTCATCCCGCGCAGACAGACTTGCTTTCCTGTGCCGTCCAGTTAAAGTGAACGAGAAGGTCAGGATACGAATCGAAAATGGGTCCTTGTCAAGGGATGGTCACAGAGCTCTCGGGATCGGGTTTACAAATGACTCGCCTCTAAACGGCACCCAGGGCCCGAGGAACAGCCGCCGATCCTGCCTGGTACCTCTTCCTGAGAACTTGTGCCTGCCAGGAGCAGAAATCGAGTTCTGGATCAACTATGCATTGTTTGTGATTATCCGGGCAAGCGATAAGACAAAGTATTACATGAAAGCAGAAGGACTAGATATCAAGGAGCAGCTATTTGTTTTCTTGGATTTTTGCGGAAGCATGAGCACAGTTCGTCTTTTGGGTAATTAGCGCAAACACTCCGAATAAACCCATTTCTCATGTAAAAGCAGCATATTTAGTAGTCTTCTTATACTATTATTAAGAAGAAGAAAAAGAAGAGTAATTTAATAACAAAACATTTTTGTTTACTTGTTTGTTTAATTATGATGCAGGTTCAAGGAAAAAGAGTCGCACATCCTGCTCTGATCTTCCACCATGCCTGTCCAAAGAAACAAAAGAGCAAGCACTTGAAGAGAACTTTCTTAACCTCAGCCTCATCTCTGATGATAATGCAAACTCAGGTGGGTTTACTCATTCTCTGTATACCTTATCCTGTGCAGGACCATGGGAACTTGAGGCATAAGGTGGGATACACCCTGGATGAGATGCCAATCTATTTCAGAGCACAAAAGCATACTGTACATGCACTCACAAACACACATCCGCTAAGGGCAATTTGGAAACGCCAATTAGCCTAACATAAACCCATCAAGCACAGCGAGAACATTCACACTCCATGCACGCATACCTGAATCGAACACTCGATTCTGGAGGAGCAAGTAGCTTATGGAAAAATATTAGTCAATGACCTGTATGTACAATACCAAAAGGTTTTAATAGTCCACTACCAAACCAACACACAGTTTTAGGGTTATCAGTTCAGCATTCACTAGAGACTAATGTGTATATAAAAATATATGCATGTTTAAGGTGAAGCTTTGTGTTTGTGGTATGGCTTCATGCATGCAATTACTTATTTTTCAGAAATTTGTTTGGAGTTTGTCAGTTCCAACATGCTTAGTGGATGAGCAATATTAGGCAATGGAACCACTTGATGGATAATGCCAATCTCATGGATAATTCCAATCTCATCTGGTTACACTGTTATACTTTTTACTTACATTTCATGTCACCTACAGTACCATGGGATTGGCAATATTAAATTAATTTTAAAAAGTTCAAATCTGGTGAGCAAATGCCAAATGGTGGGCAAATCAGCATTGCCACTACAGTCATAATGAGACTAGTCAATAAAGGACATTTATGAGCTTACACAAGGACTTTCCATAGAATGTCTAACGCTGTCTCCAATGTTGTGTGAGCACTGGCTTTTAAAGATGTCATTTCCACCTTGGTTTGGGAGATGTTGCCTTGATGAGTGAGGAAGAAAGGGGTGGGAATTGGACACGACTAAATGATGGGGAAAATCAGGGGGTGGGGGGTGAATCTGGTGGTAGACGCATTCAGTGTTCAACATTGCTTCAATAAATCTCACTGAAATTCATGCTTAAACTTTAACAAATACTAGTGTAAACGTAGGTAGTGTGTACAGTTTGTAAATGCAGTAAATTGTTGGACATGCCCTGATAAGCTATAAACGCATGCCTGAGATGTATTTGATTGTGTCTTTTTTGTTTTCCAGACGAATCAGACGTTTTCACAGAAGCGCCACTATGGCAAGCAAGTCACTCACCATTACACACTCATCCTGCAGTATCTTCTCAAAGATCTGATCCAACCACACACAGACAGGCTGCAGTCGACAGCCTTTTAAGGAGCAGGCGTCAGTCTTCAACGGTAATGATTACTGATTAAAAAAATATGTAAACTGGTCCAGCATCTAGGACTCTGGCATGTTATCTTTCTGTTAGATGTAGGTTAACAAACATGGTGGTAAAAAAAAAAAAAAAAACATTGTTATAGCATGAATGCCATGTTTTGATGTGGTTTTGATAGAGACCTAGCTGTCTGCTAAGACGAAACTGATACCTCAGCTAGTAAACAGAGAGGGACTGTCACCAAGCCAAAGACACTCCTACATGTATTTTCCTTTGCACTTTTGCAAGTAAACAAGATTGTAAAAAAAAAATGCTAGTTATTCAATTTTCACATGCAATCATATTCCCCTTGAGGAGGAAGTGTAGCTTGCAGAACTACTGGACATAAATGTCAAAATTTAAGGAAGCGACATATTCACGTTACTGTGCAAAAGTCTTATGCACCATATTACCTTTAGTGCATATTTTTTTAGACGTGTTTATCATGTCTGCATTATTACAGTATGTACGAAATCAATTACTATTTTCACACACACCTTAATCAGTAGTGCTTAATACAGATTTGCGTGGGTTTATAAGTTAAACAGCTGTTAGGTTTTACTGAGCATGCTGGAGGATTTGAGCCATTTGTCTGTATACTATAAGACATTTTATAGTGTTGTACCCTAAGGGTAACCATTAGTACACTTCCACTGTGCAACACTGGTGTGACTTTGAGCAGTAGTTTTACAAAGCACTTGTTTTGTGTTTACTCCATTTTCACTAGGAGGAGACGGATGTGACGTATTTGCTGAGAGCGTTTAAGCAGCAGTACCTCAGCTCAAATGAGGTGCATGTGACCGTCTGGAGGAGCAAGCTCCTGAAGAGTGCGGTTGATGCTCTATCCAACAGGAACTTCTGCTGGACTAAAAAACCTTTGATTAAGTTTGCTGGCGAGGAGGCTTTCGATAACGGAGGCCCGAGAAGGGAGTTTTTTAGGTAGGGTTGAATGAAATCCTTTGGTATTCCCTTTCAGTGGTAGTAAACCGGCCAATCTCGGATGTTTCTGTGCTCATGCATGTGGAAGTTGGCGGATAGCGTTTTCCTCCACGTATTTTACACAGCAGCTTGAAAACATGCGATGGCTGGGTTAATGTTTTCAGAAGAAGCATGGGTTAACCTTTATGGGCAAAAAGAGTTTGTTTGTTGGTTGAGAATTGGGGGAAAAAATGACTGAACTGGGAAATAAATTGAATGTGTTTTTGTCGACATGCAGAATAAAGATCTTTAATTTTGCCGTTTCTCCTAATGCTTTGCTTTTAGACTCCTGATGATTGAGGTGCAAAGAAGTCTGGGTATTTTTGAGGGACACCCAAAACACTTGCTCTTCACTTACGACCAGATCGCTTTACAGCAGCATAAATACGAGCAAGCTGGGAAGCTTGTAGCTTGGTCTATAATTCATGGAGGACCAGGACTCAAATGTCTAGACACTCGTCTTTACCAGCTCATGTGTGGCGTAGAAATGCTGACTTTGGCTGACTTTGACTGGCGCCTCATACCAGACGCTGATGTCCAAAGCAAAGCACAGAAAGTATGCTTCTGTCTGCAACTATTTATATTCCTTTATTCATGTTTTTGCGAGAAAAAAAAAAAAAAGCCCAATCCTTATTTCCTGTGTCTTCTCAGATCTTATCTTGCACAACATCCGAACACCTTTGTGCTCTGCAAAGAGAGTTAGGAGACTGGATCTGTGACTGTGGATTTCCAGGGATTTATGGACCAAACATTTGCGTCCAAGACGTTCCTAAGATTTACTCCTACGTCGTGAAGCACTACATTTATCTCAGGTAATCTATAGAAAGCGCCGGTTAATGTAAAGGCCACCTCCAAGTCATTTAGTTTTAGCTCTTGTCTTTCTTATAAATGAAATTCTCAGTAAATCAGAGTATGCATGGAGACTGGAATGCAGCCGTGCCGGAGAATAGCATTTCTTATCTTAACGTGAGCAGTGAAGCTTTCTACATTGTAACATTTATGGACTTTTAGCCCGAATAATAAGTCCTTTCTTCTTTTTTTTTTCTTTTCTTTCCGTCTTCCTTCTATTTGAGTGCCATTATTTTCGTCTTATTATTTTTTCAGAAAGAGAGAGTGAGAGCAAGGCTGCAGTAGGAAAGACAGTTTATAGCTGCTATAGCATAAGTATTTACAGGAACCAACCTGTTTTATGGAGGTTCCACCACATTAAATATTAACTATAAAAAGTTAGATTGTATCATGTGTCTTACATTAATAAATGTCAAATTGTAATCATTGCCAAAACCGTGTTGTATAGAAATAGTAAAACAGTTCAGGACAAGCTGTTACTGTATAAGAAATGCAAATATAAAAGGTTTGTATTTCTTTTCTTCAGGGTGTCGAATATGATCAGCCAGTTCACCGAAGGCCTGAACTCTTGTGGAAACCTGTGGGATCTAATAAAAACCAACTGGATCGATTTCCTTCCCTTTTTTACCAAAACCAGCGAACGGATTTCACGGTCGTCGTTCAGAGCCCTGTTCAAAATCAGCTGGAGTCCAGAAGGCACCAAAAGGAGAGAAGAGGAAGAGAAGACCATCTACTCCTGGGAGCTGGTGTTAAAGATGATCGAGGGTGAGCGTCACTTTCTCCAGATCTCTGTGATGTTTTTCTATGTGATTTATCGAGCATATTAGTTATTACAGTACACCAGGGCCAAGGCTTTGAACGACACCAGGAAATTATATGATGTCACTTTTGGCTCCATCCTAACAGTCACATGCACATTGTTGTAACTGAGCGCATACCAGATTTAATACAATAAGCTATGTTTGCTTGTCTTTTCCGCAGACAGAGAATCAGAGCTAAGTTTCAAAGAGCTGCTCGTTTTTATCACGGGGGCAGACGAGGTTCCGGTGTTGGGATTCCCTGGAAAACTCAGCATCCACTTTTACCAACCTGAAAGGAAAGGCTTTCGTCTACCATACACGTCCACTTGCATGATGGGACTGTTTCTTCAGCGAGGTGTCAGGAGTCATGTAGAGCTCAACACGATGCTGCTGAGAGCAATGAGAGACTCGACAGGATTTGGACAATCATAAGACCGTGCAATATTTACTGTACACTTATATTTAAAACTTGGTTAGTTTTGTGGAGCAGCTGGAGTGACCTTCGAGAACTTCCTGTTGTTTTGAAAGAGGAACTTATCTTGCTGAGAGCGACAAGAGGTTTGCCAAGATTTGGTAAAATCATAAGACTGTACTGAAAGGGAAAACACCATTATCTCAGTGATACAGAAAGTAAAAAAAAGGCAAAGGTTTGTTTTTGTTACATAAAGCATAAAGACGATTTGAACTGAAGAATATGACTAAGGGTTCATGTAAAAATGTAATATACTGTACATGTATAAATATGTTTCTACCGTATTTATGACTAACTTGTCTAACCAATCAATAGTCTCTGATATTACACATTTTGCATAAAAGTCATACAGACTCCTGAATATGAATAGACGTTTATTATACATAATAAATGAAAATAGTTCTTCAGGATGAGAAAAAGAGCTCCAGCCCAATCCCTGTTGCTTCAGATAAAAACACACACACAATAACGTTCCAACCATCATATTTATGAACTATATTTTGATATTAATGATTAACATTTAAAACAATAATTATTTGTTAAAGGCAAGTTTTATTATATTTTTACCTTCTGTGCCCTGATTGAGAGGGAACCAACATGAAAGAAAAAAATCCTAGAATGCATCTACAGTATAATAACAGATGAAAATAATCTAGAGCAATAAGTGTGTGTGGCCTGCCAACATGTAGCATCGTTTTAATTTTAACAGCCTGTTGCAGGAAATTAGTCCTGACCCAGCTGGCAGTTTGGCAATCGTCTGTTACTTGTAAATTCCAACTCCAGGGTGTGCAGTTGTTAATTCAAGGACATGACGCACACAGAACGTGCTTAAAGTCAGAAATGGAAAACATCCGTGAAGGCTGTTGTACAAGTCAAACCAGGATTTCTGATTGTGCAGACGAGCAGAATCACAGTTAGGAACGTAAAAACTACCTTTATTTCTCTATAATGGAGAACACATGTGGCAGTGGCTTGGAGATCAGGATTGCATGGAGGGATGTAAAAATAACTCCCAGTCGAGTTCCTGTAATGTGCAAGTGGTGCGGTGGGCAGTATGAGGTCGTGCACAAACAGGTGATGAAACTAGGCTGATTTTTATGGATACACCTTAATAAAATGGGAATGGTTGGTGATATTAACGTCCTGTTTGTGGCACATTAGTATATGTGAGGGGGCAAACTTTTCAAGATGGGTGGTTTTAACGTAGCTTTATTCTTTCATGAGTTATTTACAAGTTTCTGACCACTTATAAAATGTGTTCAATGTGCTGCCCATTGTGATGGATTGTCAATGCAACCCTCTTCTCCCACTCTTCACACACTGATAGCAACACCGTAGGAGAAATGCCAGCACAGGCTTCCAGTATCCGTAGTTTCAGGTGCTGCACATCTCATATCTTCACACCATAGACAATTGCCTTCAGATGACCCCAAAGATAAAAGTCTAAGGGGGTCAGATCGGGAGACCTTGGGGGCCATTCAACTGGCCCACGACGACCAATCCACTTTTCAGGAAACTGTTCAGCTAGGAATGCTCGGACCTGACACCCATAATGTGGTGGTGCACCATCTTGCTGGAAAAACTCAGGGAACATGCCAGCTTCAGTGCATAAAGAGGGAAACACATCATCATGTAGCAATTTCAAATATCCAGTGGCCTTGAGGTTTCCATTGATGAAGAATGGCCCCACTATCTTTGTACCCCATATACCACACCCTACCATCACTTTTTTGTTCCAACAGTCTTGGAGGGATCTATCCAACGTGGGTTAGTGTCAGACCAATAGCGTCTATTCACATAAAAGTTTGCCTCATCACTGAACAAAATCTTCTGCGTGAACTGAGGGTCCTGTTCCAATTTTTGTTTTGCCCATTATGCAAATTGTGTGCGCCGATCTGGGTCATCCTCGTTGAGATGCTGCAGTAGCTGGAGTTTGTAAGGGTGCCATTTGTGAGTAGCTAATATCCGCCGAAGGGATGTTCGACTAATGCCACTCTCCAGTGACATACGGCGAGTGCTACGCTGTGGGCTCTTGCTGAATGAAGCTAGGACAGCCACTGATGTTTGTTCATTAGTGACAGTTTTCATGCGTCCACATTTTGGCAAATCCAACACTGAACCAGTTTCACGAAACTTAGCAAGCAGTTTGCTAACTGTAGCATGGGAGATGGGTGGTCTCGTAGGGTGTCTTGCATTGAAATCTGCTGCAATGACCCGGTTACTGCGTTCACCAGATATCAACACAATTTCGATCCGCTCATCACGTGTTAACCTCTTCGACATGTCAATGGCTGTGAACAAAGAGAAACTTGTAAATAACTCATGAAAGAATAAAGTTACGTTAAAACCAAGCACACCATTGTTTTTCCTGTGAAATTCCTAATAAGTTTGATGTGTCACATGACCCTCTTCCTATTGAAAAAACAAAAGTTGGATCCAAGATGGCCGACTTCCAAATGGCCACCATGGTCACCACCCATCTTGAAAAGTTTGCCCCCTCACATATACTAATGTGCCACAAACAGGACGTTAATATCACCAACCATTCCCATTTTATTAAGGTGTATCCATATAAATGGCCCACCCTGTATAATAAGTATGTTATAATGTGTTATATGTTACATATCATGTAATTATGTAAGCTCATAAATGAAAAGCAAGCACATGTGCAGATGTGAAATCCAAGTAATCATATTCAAGAACACGTGAGCAATGTAAAAAAGCTAAAATGCTAAAATGCGTGTGAAAAGCACAAGTGAAAATAAATGCATCACATAAAACGCAAAAAGGAATCGTTTCCCACACAAAGGCTGAGAACATGAAGAAGTTGCGGTCTAGTTTCTCCAGAGTCCAAATGTTTGGGCTAGATTCAAGTCTTTGGTGTGGCATTTGAGATGAATTTGGAGTGGAAACTTTGCCCAAACCTGGCAACCCTTGGGAAAGTTGGGAAACTCGATATATAGGGCTCGGTGGTGTTTCTGACAGACCGCTGGACTGTATGCTGGATGACTATGTGCTGGATGGCTGTATGATGCCAACTCCTAGGAGATTAACTCAAAAAATTCACTATCTACAGTAGCAGCCTATAATATCACGAGTCAAGTGTTAGGAGACTTGCAACTTTATAGTGTTTTTTGTTCCTCAACTTTCAACTTGGAACTGTGCTAGATACATCACATGAGTGGCCACATTCCCTAAATTTGATATGTTTTATGTTGGTTATGAGGAAGTAAAGTCACACTGTTGAAATGCACTGGCAATTCCAAGGGTATACTGGGAAATTCAGGGTGTTTTCTGAAGCAGGCTTAAATCATGTCAGCATTCCTAAAAGGAAAAAAAAAAGCCCAGGAAATGAGGATCAGACGATCAGAGGATCCCTGTGCAGTGATATAATGTAGACGTCTACAAATGGCAGGATCATGTGAGCTTTGTTTGTTTTGTTTTTTTTTATTTCAGGTTGTAAAATCTCAACCTTAATCTTGATCTTATTCGGTGGAAAGAATTCTGAAGCCAAAATATTCTGTTGGAGTGATTTGAAATATAAACAGATTGTTTCGCTTTGCATTTCTTATCTCGCTCTCTCTCTCTCTGTCTGTCTGTCTCTGTCTGTCTCTCTCTTTCTCTGTCTCTCTCTCTCTCTGTCTGTCTGTCTGTCTCTCTCTCTGTCTCTCTCTCCGTCTCTCTCTCTCTCTCTCTCTGTCTCTCTGTCTCTCTCTCTCTCTCTCTCTGTGTCTGTCTGTCTCTCTCTCTCTCTTACTCAGACACTTTTTTCCCACACTTGAACATTTGGAATGCTTAAACATTTATGAGTCATGTTGTCTGTAATCAACCTCAGGGACTTTTCCTTTTAAACTTTTTAAACATTCTGTTAAAGGGTCAGAATAACGATCTCAGAAATGTAACATGATACACAAGGCCAGTAGCTTCGGTCTGGCTATAAAACAAACATATTAAAGCCACATCACTTGATTTCTTCAAGAACACTTCGTTTGAATGATTTGTGCATAATGCTATTACAGTATAATAAGCACAGTCTTTTAAGAAAGTACAGTAGTAAAGAATTGGCGTCTCTATCTGCCATTGTACTTCTCTTTAGGTGAAGTGATGGTATTTATGTCTTATAGGATCATGGAACAGTGGTATATATGTATATGTATTGTAGATTTTTTATTTTACATTCTCTTCTATTGGTTTTGCCTCTCTTGTTTGTTTTTCTAATCTTTTTAGGTCACAAACAGTCATGGAGGCATTTCATCACATATCATGCTGTGTATGCTTGTGTACTGTATGTGATGAATAAAAAGGTTAATTTGATATTCAATACGCAAGTTACTGGGACAGGTTTAAAGCCAGATGCCCTCCTTGGCACAACCCACCCATTTCCCCAGGCTTGGAACTGTCACTAAGGAAGCATCTCCAATAGCTACTGTACTTACTGTATTATGTATGGGTATAGGATTGCAGTATAGCCTGGTGGTTGCGGGGCCTTCCAATCAGCAACCCAACCGTCTGAGCCAACACTTCCCTGGAATTAAAAATGATTCATCTAAAAACATATTTAAATTAAAGGCAGTGAAATACCTGTATGTACAAAAATAGCTAATGTTTATATTAAACTCATTAAATCATACTAAGTACATTGATGAAATGTATTTATTTATTTAGGAGGTTCACTACACTATCAATAAACCTTTCATAAATTCTATAACACTGCATTATAAAATGCTTGTGCAATGCATATACTGTTAATGTCTCTTGTACTCAGCGCTTTAGCACCTAATGAGTAACCTATTACTGTAAATGGGGTTTGTTTACTGAAGATATACTGATCCGGTCTATAGATGAAAGCTCTACGTTACTTTATCGGAAACCTTCTCACTGACTCACTGACTTATCTCAAGCCTCCCGGAAACTACAGTAATAAAGAAGAATATTATAGCACTTGAGAGGAGCAATATTCAGTGATTCTTCTTTTTTTTTTTTTGGAGAGCTGTTCACCTGCGGGGAATACTGTATGTTGAGCAGATAGTGTACTGTATGTCGATCCTTATATACTGTATGGTGAGGAAAATCTGACGAAAATGTTATAAAGAGGTCTAGAAAATGTATAGATGTGTAGATAGATAGATAGATAGATAGATAGATAGATAGATAGATAGATAGATAGATGCATAGATTTCTTTCAAAGTAATGACACATCACATTAGTCCATGTAACTAGATAAGGCATGTGTCTGTGCGTATTGCTCAACTCTTGCAGAATACACTTACTTTCGTTTACTATTACTATACAGCCATTTATTAATTCATTTATTCTCAGGAAACCTTTTTACACCTGCTTTAGCATCAAGAAAGGTTTAATCCTAAACATTGTTTCAACGCTGTCCAAACTCCATCTGTGATAGAAACACATGCATGTTCAAGTATAAATACGGCCATAATCACACACTTCTGGCGAAGGGCACTCCTTGCACTGACCATATCTCAGAAACCGGACATGATCCAGTATAACACTTGGCATCGAGATGAAACTAAAAACATGCATAACTCAGATCACCCAAAGTGCAACTTAACACCTGATTTGATATGACGCGTCACACTTATACTAAAATACAATGCATGTAGGAGAACATGCAAAAATGCAGGAAAATGACCCCATGCAAAAATATGACATATCACACAGAGAGTAAGACAAGCTCAAGGATCAAACAAGCAAGCTGTGGAACAGCAGCATTAACTAATACAACACCAGGTCTACAGGTTTAATTTGTAATTATATCTAGAAAAAAAAAACTTGATACACACAGTACTATCCACTTGGACTATAGTACATGACTATAAACGAAATATACAAATCATATGTTGCTTAAAATAACATGACTCACGTAAAGTATGTGTCTTGTGATACAGTACATGTTCAGTTTCATTTTGAATCATCGTTAAGCCCCTCCCTGTACAGACAAAAGAAAAGAAATGCACTACAGATAAAGGAAAACGATTGTTCTGCCACTCCTTCAGTCATGAGACAACAAGTAGAGTAACATAAGACAACAGTAAAGGAAATTATGATATGATATGATATTTAGCCCTCATATATTCAGAATAACATTCAGAATGTCAATATTCAGGAAGTATAAGATTTAAAAATAGAATCAGAAAGTAAAATTGTAGCCAATAAATACTGTACTCACTGGCCACTTTAAAAGGAACACCTGTACCCTTGCTCATTTAAGCAATTAATCAATCATGTGACTGCTGCAGAATGCAAAATTGTCATAGAAAAAAATGAGACTGTTGCAGGATGCAGATCTGGTATATTGCTCAGGTTATACTTTATTATTATTATTATTATTATTATTATTATTATTATAACCATAAATTGTCAAGTTTATTGACTAATTACAGTTTATTAAGATCATTTTCAGGATAATAACTCAAAGTCTGCATTGGTTGTATTATCTAATAGTTTTGCACAATTTGAGGGTTAAAGCATTAACGAACGGACAGAATGCAGCAGGAAACATAATGCCCTATATAATATAAATATAGTCTGCTTGACTCCTGAATGATAGACTTTCACATTCAAACTGAAGGTCTGAAAATGTAATAGAGCAAATCTGTACTTCCTTCAAACATTGCCACATTGGTTACATGCCCGTGTTGGCTGAAAAACAAGGTTTTCCTGGAACTTAAAACCTCTTTTAGATTCCTATCTGTATGTATATATTTTATGGTAAATGTCATACCAATAGTGTTAAAAGCCTGCTTTTTGCATTCATCTTGATATGTTTACTGTCATGAATGTAGTATTTAACAGTAAAGAAATGTGAAGCATGATGGTGGTAGCACCATGTTAACTGTCCCTAAGCCTTCCTGTTTGTTTCTTTGACCACATGCCTCTACACCAAATCAATTTTGATGGAAAGTCTTCTTTCCATTCCTGATCGATGACTCAAATAAGCACTTTTTACAACCATGGTGAGAAGAAAAGCATCTCAGCTTGCACAACATGTCAAACTGTCTATTGTTACACAAGAACAGGTATCTGAGGCTACACCAGGTGTATACACACAAAATCTAGATAATTGCCCGGATGACATTTGATGCAGTCGTTTACATCCTGTAGCTGCATGATTTATGCATTGTGGAACTGGGTGGAACTAAGAACCGGTGATCCCATTTCAGAAAATTCTGAGCTAAGAAAATGTTCAAATCACCCAACCACCAAAGTTGTACAGCACCCAAAATTCAGCACATAAAAATAATGATTTAACTACAGAATGGGTTAAAAATGCCAAAAACGTTTAGAGTAATTTTACTTACTCTAAAGACAGATTAGTAATAATTAGTAAGCAGAAAGGATGAGGATAATACGAAGATTGGTAGTTCTCTCCCATTATGTTGACAAGTTAAAACACGAACATGTGCTGCAATACATATTACTGAACCTGAGGAAAATAAAGTGAAAGTCTTACATAACTGTGGCATTAGTCCACCTGTTCTGATATGGCCTGAGCATGCCATTAACCCGTAGACAATTTATACAGAGCGTGGTAAAAGTGAAAGTGTTGTGTTAGATACCCACATCTTTACTTTCATCCATTAGTTCTTTCATCTTCAGTTTATCGTGGTCAGGGTTTGGTGGATCTACAGCCTAGAACCTACACCCTAAAAAACGCTGGGTAACCCAGCTGCTGGATAAATATTGGACCAACTACATGCTGGGTTAATTTAACCCAGCAAAATGGGTTATTTATTTAACCCAGTAAAATATTCAATCCAAATGCTAGGTCATATTTAACTATAATGCTGTTTTAATTCTACCTCACAAATAGGTTATTATTATTCTTATGTTTGATATGTCTATGGGTAAAACAGTTTAAACAGTTAAATTACTTTGATATACTGGTCTATTACAAAAAAAAAAACTAAGTTTTTAACCATACATATATGCAATAAACAACACCCAATTAATTGTACAAATCATAGAAAAAAATATTAATATTTATTTTTCAAAAGCACAAGATCAGATAATACAAAACAAGTTCAACAGCACCATCATTACAATACATTACTCAGAAGCACTAATGCCTGAGAGCAGTGCTGGTCATTATCTCCCAACATCAGGATGTAGGTGTACGGCCTCGACACTTCAGTCTGCTGGAGATATTCCACAGTGTTGGTTCCAACCTTAGAAAGAAAGAAATTAAAGAAAGTAAAAGTTTATGGGAAAATCTAGAGGGTTGTCTAGTATGCATATTTGTAAAAAGATTATGTTTTGCAACACCTCAGCTTTTTATATGTGGTTGCTAACGCTAGCAAACTAGCTAAATGCTAGCGTCATGCTGGCACTACAATTAACAGTTTAGCTTTCATTCATCACTTCACCAACTTCATACACCCTGCAAGCATTCTACAAAGAAAGCTAAAAAAGCTCAGACATTTTTGCAGTTTCTTTCATACACAGGTGGGGTTCTTTGGTTTGGCTAGCTAGCAGCCATTGTCAGATAAACTAGCATGTTATAGCACAGACCAGGCTGAAAGTTTGAGTGTAACACGGTAATGTCACGTTCCGGTGTGTTGTTGTGCGGCATAAACGCAGGAGGATCCAGGTTTTAAAGGAAACGATGTTTATTTATAACACAAAACAGGCAGGGAAACTCAACAAACAAATAGACTTTAAATGAAACCGAAACTAAGACACGAATAGAAGAAACAAAAGACACTAGGAAACAGGCATACATGACTAATATAAATGAACAGTTGCAAGACCACGAAAAGGACTAAAAGCACGCTATTTATAAGGAAACTAATAACCAACTCGGTTCAGGTGGGCGCCCGTGTCACCTGACCGAGATTAAACAAAACAAAACACAACACAAAGTCTCTGGGCGCTAGGCGCCCTCTAGGGGTTATCCCTGACATAACCCCCCCTCAAAGGGCGCAACTCCGGGGCGCCCCAGGAGGTCCAGGGCATCCCCCCCAGGGTCCAATGTCCGCCCCTCTCACCCATAGGCTGGCACCTATGTCCTGTGGGCCAGGTGGCTTCATGCCCCCGTTGAAGCAGGGCGGCGGAGACGGAGGAAGCTCGCCGTCCTCTTTGATGCTGGGCGGTGAAGGCAGTGGGTGCTCGCCGTCCTCGGTGACGCAGGGCGGCAGAGGATGAGGAGGCTCGCTGTCCTCGGCGGCGCATGACAGCGGCGGCGGAGAAAGAGGATGGAGCTCGTGCTCCTCGGCGGCGCATGAAGGCGGCGGCGGAGGAAAAGGAAGCTCGCTGTCCTCAACGGCGTACGAAGGTGGCGGCGGAGGAAGAGGAGGCTCGAAGCCCTCAGCGGCGCCTGAAGGCGGCGGCGGAGGAAGAGGAAGCTCGAAGCCCTCAGCGGCGCCTGAAGGCGGCGGCGGAGGAAGAGGATGGAGCTCGTGCTCCTCGGCGGCGCATGAAGGCGGCGGCGGAGGAAAAGGAAGCTCGCTGTCCTCAACGGCGTACGAAGGCGGCGGCGGAGGAAGAGGATGGAGCTCGTGCTCCTCGGCGGCGCATGAAGGCGGCGGCGGAGGAAGAGGATGGAGCTCGTGCTCCTCGGCGCCGCATGACGGCGGCGGCGGAGGAAGAGGATGGAGCTCGTGCTCCTCGGCGGCGCATGAAGGCGGCGGCGGAGGAAAAGGAAGCTCGCTGTCCTCAACGGCGTACGAAGGCGGCGGCGGAGGAAGAGGATGGAGCTCGTGCTCCTCGGCGGCGCATGAAGGCGGCGGCGGAGGAAGAGGAAGCTCGAAGTCCTCAGCGGCGCATGAAGGCGGCGGCGGAGGAAAAGGAAGGAGCTCGTGCTCCTCAGCGGCGCATGAAGGCGGCGGCGGAGGAAGAGGATGGAGCTCGTGCTCCTCGGCGGCGCATGAAGGCGGCGGCGGAGGAAGAGGATGGAGCTCGTGCTCCTCGGCGGCGCATGAAGGCGGCGGCGGAGGAAGAGGATGGAGCTCGTGCTCCTCGGCGGCGCATGAAGGCGGCGGCGGAGGAAAAGGAAGCTCGCTGTCCTCAACGGCGTACGAAGGCGGCGGCGGAGGAAGAGGATGGAGCTCGTGCTCCTCGGCGGCGCATGAAGGCGGCGGCGGAGGAAGAGGATGGAGCTCGTGCTCCTCGGCGGCGCATGAAGGCGGCGGCGGAGGAAAAGGAAGCTCGAAGTCCTCAGCGGCGCTGTGCAGCGACGGAAGCTCGCCGTCCTCGGCAGCACTGTGCAGCGACGGAAGCTCGCCGTCCTCGAAGGCACTGTGCAGCGACGGAAGCTCGCCGTCCTCGAAGGCACAGTGCAGCGACGGAAGCTCGCCGTCCTCGAAGGCACAGTGCAGCGACGGTAGCTCGCCGTCCTCGGCTGCCCTGTGCAGCGACGGAAGCTCGCCGTCCTCGGCTGCCCTGTGCAGCGACGGAAGCTCGCCGTCCTCGGCTGCCCTGTGCAGCGACGGTCGCTCGCCCTCCTCTTCGCTGCAGTGCAGCGGCGGCAGCTCGCTGTCCTCGGCGGCGCGGTGCAGCAGTGCTACCTGCCCTTGGAGCTTGGCCACCTGCTCCCGCAGGTCACGAATGCGCTCTTCATTTATTTTAGCGCACCGCCGAAAGCTGCTCCAATCAAGCTGGGAGGTTGCTCCCTGCTGCACGTCCCGCTCACACTCCGCTCTATTGCCGCTACGCCGTTTGGTTCTCCGGCTACCTTCCACGCCGGCTCCCCAAACTCCAAACATCGTTGCCCCCCCCAAAAATAATCTCCCCGGGGGCGGGCTCCTCTGCTATGCCTCTTTTTAGGTCTTGCAATCTGTCACGTTCCGGTGTGTTGTTGTGCGGCATAAACGCAGGAGGATCCAGGTTTTAAAGGAAACGATGTTTATTTATAACACAAAACAGGCAGGGAAACTCAACAAACAAATAGACTTTAAATGAAACCGAAACTAAGACACGAATAGAAGAAACAAAAGACACTAGGAAACAGGCATACATGACTAATATAAATGAACAGTTGCAAGACCACGAAAAGGACTAAAAGCACGCTATTTATAAGGAAACTAATAACCAACTCGGTTCAGGTGGGCGCCCGTGTCACCTGACCGAGATTAAACAAAACAAAACACAACACAAAGTCTCTGGGCGCTAGGCGCCCTCTAGGGGTTATCCCTGACAGGTAACAGTAATAAATGTTACATACAGTGAACAAATTCAGTCATAAGTGAGTGAAAGTGTGTATACAGACCTTATATTGAACGTTTACATTTCCTCTTAAATGCGTGAGGAGGAAGACAAAACGACACGAAGCTGACACAGCCACTGAATACGGGGGAGGGGCGGTCTTGTCTGTGATGTTAGCTGTCACTAGCTAACCCAACTCCAACCCAGCAAGCTGGGTTAAACAAAAAGTACCCAATTCCCTGTAAATAACCCAGTAAAAAATGACCCAACAGAGGCAACCCAGCGTTTGGGTAGTAAAAACAACCCAGCATTTTTTAGTGTGTAGACCCTTTGTGTGCTCTGATGTTTGTGTCTTGTGATATAAATTCATTTTGATTTTGTAGCATTACATTGTTACAGAAATAAAAGATTAGATAATGACCCCAGTTACAGAAATGCTGTTTGTCTTGTTGGCACCTTTTGTCATGTAGCTAAATTGATGTGTCGCAGTGAGCACGGTAAACATGAAACTTTTACTCCATATGGAAAATGCATAACCGTATTTTGTGTTGTGGAAAATCTAAACTAATCTCAGTGGCTTGATCAACTGGTTTGAGTATTTTTAGAAACTGCCCTGAGAATTCAAAGACAGAAAAAAAGAGAAACTAAAAGCATCCACTATTATATATAACTATTATAACTATGCATTACAACCACAGGGAGCAGAAAAGCATCTCCGAACACATCCAACTTTCAGACTAAAATAGCAGAAGACTACGTCAGGTTTCACTCTTGTTAGCCAAGAATATGCTCACCAAAAAACAAAAACAAAAAACAGATAAACATGAGAAAAAGTGGATGTGACGGTTGGTTTGAACATTAACTGGAGCTTTTTACCTACATTTGCATTCTTTTGGCTGAATTATTGTCTAACAGCATGAACATGTAGTGGTACTGTACATGTATTCCTAATAAAGTGGAACAGAGGGAAAAAGAATAGTAGCACCATGCCGCAGATACGTTTAGGGGGTGAAGGGTAGCCTAGCTGGATAATTTCATAATTTATTAGCCAAGGAAGGTCGCTTTAGAATTAATTTTGCAAAATTAATTAACATAATGAATGTGCTGTGGAAATGTATTTAGCTTAAAAACTAGGTAGTGCAGGAGCTAATATTCACACTCACTCACTCACTTGTGGTCTATCCTGTAAAAAAAAAAAGTTTTATTGGAACACATGTCGGCATTTATTCTCTTATCTTGATAAAGATAAAATAGATATTGCATCAAAATGAAACCAAATGTACAGTATGCTGCAGGATGCATATCTGTTATATTGCTCAGGTTATACACAGTATATCTTTTATTATTATTATTATTATTATCATAACCATAAATTGGAGCAAGTTTAATGACTAATTCCAGTTTATAGCATGGTTTAAGTATAACAGAGGATCATTTTCAGGATTATAACTCAAAGTCTGCATTGGTTGTATTACTGTATCTACCAGATTCGCACAATTTGACTGTTAAAGACAGAAAAAAATGCAACAGAAATAATATAATCTGCTGAATGATAGACTTTCACACTAAAACTGAAGGTCTGAAAATGGAATAGAGCAAATCTGTACTTCCTGCAAACATTGTCACAACTGTCACATTGGTTACATGCCTATGTTGGCTGAAAAACAATGTTGTCCGGGAACTTATAACCTCTTTTAGGTTCCTATCTGTATTTTACGTAAATGTGAATGTCATACCAACAGTGTTAAAAGCCTTCATTCTTCCATTCTTTTCTATTTGTTTGTTGTCATGAATGTGGAATGTAACAGTAAAATAATGTGAAGCATGATGGTGGTAGCATCATGTTAAGTGTGCCTAAGCCTTCCTGTTTGTTTCACTGACCACATGCCTCTACGCCAAATCAATTATGATTGAAAGTTTTCTGTCCATTCCGTATAATGAAGTTAATGGTGCTTCAAAGTTTGAGAAAATATTTTCATAATCGATCCCTGACTGATCCTTTAACAAACTTTGTCCCCAACTTGTTGATCTCATTGGTCTTCATTTAGTTATTTATTCTTTAAACTTTGGTTTGGACTTCCAGGAACAGGCGTGTTTATATTGAGATCATGTGACTAGTTAATTGCAAGCCGATTGCCCTGAATGAACTATATATATATATATATTTTTTTTAAATACAAGAACAGGTATCTGAGGCTACACCAGGTGTATACACACAAAATCTAGATAATTGCCCGGATGACATTTGATGCAGTCGTTTACATCCTGTAGCTGCATGATTTATGCATTGTGGAACTGGGTGGAACTAAGAACCGGTGATCCCATTTCAGAAGATTCTGAGCTAAGAAAATGTTCAAATCACTCACCCACCAAAGTTGTGCAGCACACAAAATTCAGCACATAAAAATAATGATTTAACTACAGAATGGGTTAAAAATGCCAAAAATAATTAAGGAAGATTTGGTTTAGAGTAATATTACTTTAAAATAAAGCAGAAAGGATGAGCATAATACGAAGATTTGTAGTTCTCTCCCATTATGTTGACAAGTTAAAACACGAACATGTGCTGCAATACATATTACTGAACCTGAGGAAAATAAAGTGAAAGTCTTACATAACTGTGGCATTAGTCCACCTATTCTGATATGGCCTGAGCATGCCCTTAACTTGTAGACAATTTATACAGAGCGTAGTAAAAGTGAAAGTGTTCTATTAGATACGCACATCTTTACTTTCATCCATTAGTTCTTTCATCTTCAGTTTATCGTCGTCAGGGTTTGGTGGATCTACAGCCTAGAACCTTTGTGTGCTCTGATGTTTGTGTCTTGTGATATGCATTCACTTTGGTTTTGTAGCATTACATTGTTACAGAAATAAAAGATTAGATAATGACCCCAGTTACAGAAATGCTGTTTGTCTTGTTGGCACCTTTTGTCATGTAGCTAAATTGATGTGTCGCAGTGAGCACGGTAAACATGAAACTTTTACTCCATATGGAAAATGCATAACCGTATTTTGTGTTGTGGAAAATCTAAACTAATCTCAGTGGCTTGATCAACTGGTTTGAGTATTTTTAGAAACTGCCCTGAGAATTCAAAGACAGAAAAAAAGAGAAACTAAAAGCATCCACTATTATATATAACTATTATAACTATGCATTACAACCACAGGGAGCAGAAAAGCATCTCCGAACACATCCAACTTTCAGACTAAAATAGCAGAAGACTACGTCAGGTTTCACTCTTGTTAGCCAAGAATATGCTCACCAAAAAACAAAACAAAAAAAAACAGATAAACATGAGGAAAAGTGGATGTGACGGCTGGTTTGAACATTAACTGGAGCTTTTTACCTACATTTGCATTCTTTTGGCTGAATTATTGTCTAACAGCATGAACATGTAGTGGTACTGTACATGTATTCCTAATAAAGTGGAACAGAGGGAAAAAGAATAGTAGCACCATGCCGCAGATACAATTAGGGGGTGAAGGGTAGCCTAGCTGGATAATTTCATAATTTATTAGCCAAGGAAGGTCGCTTTAGAATTAATTTTGCAAAATTGATTAACATAATGTGCTGTGGAAATGTATTTAGCTTAAAAACTAGGTAGTGCAGGAGCTAATATTCACACTCACTCACTCACTTGTGGTCTATCCTGTAAAAAAAAAAAAAAGTTTTATTGGAACACATGTCGGCATTTATTCTCTTATCCTGATAAAGATAAAATAGATATTGCATCAAAATGAAACCAAATGTACAGTATGCTGCAGGATGCATATCTGTTATATTGCTCAGGTTATACACAATATATCTTTTATTATTATTATTATCATAACCATAAATTGGAGCAAGTTTAATGACTAATTCCAGTTTATAGGATATAGTTTTATAGTTTTAAGTATAACAGAGGATCATTTTCAGGATTATAACTCAAAGTCTGCATTGGTTGTATTACTGTATCTACCAGATTCGCACAATTTGACTGTTAAAGACAGACAAAATGCAACAGAAATAATATAATCTGCTGAATGATAGACTTTCACACTAAAACTGAAGGTCTGAAAATGGAATAGAGCAAATCTGTACTTCCTGCAAACATTGTCACAACTGTCACATTGGTTACATGCCTATGTTGGCTGAAAAACAATGTTGTCCGGGAACTTAAAACCTCTTTTAGGTTCCTATCTGTATTTTACGTAAATGTCAATGTCATACCAACAGTGTTAAAAGCCTTCATTCTTCCATTCTTTTCTATTTGTTTGTTGTCATGAATGTGGAATGTAACAGTAAAATAATGTGAAGCATGATGGTGGTAGCATCATGTTAAGTGTGCCTAAGCCTTCCTGTTTGTTTCACTGACCACATGCCTCTACGCCAAATCAATTATGATTGAAAGTTTTCTGTCCATTCCGTATAATGAAGTTAATGGTGCTTCAAAGTTTGAGAAAACATTTTCATAATCGATCCCTGACTGATCCTTTAACAAACTTTGTCCCCAACTTGTTGATCTCATTGGTCTTCATTTAGTTATTTATTCTTTAAACTTTGGTTTGGACTTTCGGGAACAGGCGTGTTTATATTGAGATCATGTGACTAGTTAATTGCAAGCCGATTGCCCTGAATGAACTATATATATATATCCCCATATTCAAAAACTAAAGTACAAATTTTAGCCACCACATACTCACTGGCCACTTTAAATGGAACACCTGTACATACTGTATGCTCATTTCAGCAATGAATCAATCAGCCAGCTATTATAATAAGCATGTATCATCATGTGCCAGCTGCATAATGCAGAATTGTTATAAAAACAAAATGAGACTGCAGGTGATCGATGACTCAAATAAGCACTTTTTTACAAACATGGTAAGAAGAAAAACATCTCAGCTTGGACAACATATCAAACTGTCTTTTTTTTAAATACAAGAACAGGAATCTGAGGCTACACCAGGTGTATACACACAAAATCTAGATAATTGCCCGGATGACATTTGATGCAGTCGTTTACATCCTGTAGCTGCATGATTTATGCATTGTGGAACTGGGTGGAACTAAGAACCGGTGATCCCATTTCAGAAGATTCTGAGCTAAGAAAATGTTCAAATCACCCAACCACCAAAGTTGTGCAGCACACAAAATTCAGCACATAAAAATAATGATTTAACTACAGAATGGGTTAAAAATGCCAAAAATAATTAAGGAAAATTTGGTTTGGAGTAATATTACTTTAAAATAAAGCAGAAAGGATGAGCATAATACGAAGATTTGTAGTTCTCTCCCATTATGTTGACAAGTTAAAACACGAACATGTGCCGCAATACATATTACTGAACCTGAGGAAAATAAAGTGAAAGTCTTACATAACTGTGGCATTAGTCCACCTATTCTGATATGGCCTGAGCATGCCCTTAACTTGTAGACAATTTATACAGAGCGTAGTAAAAGTGAAAGTGTTCTGTTAGATACGCACATCTTTACTTTCATCCATTAGTTCTTTCATCTTCAGTTTATCGTCGTCAGGGTTTGGTGGATCTACAGCCTAGAACCTTTGTGTGCTCTGATGTTTGTGTCTTGTGATATGAATTCATTTTGATTTTGTAGCATTACATTGTTACAGACATAAAAGATTAGATAATGACCCCAGTTACAGAAATGCTGTTTGTCTTGTTTGCACCTTTTGTCATGTAGCTAAATTGATGTGTCGCAGTGAGCACGGTAAACATGAAACTTTTACTCCATATGGAAAATGCATAACCGTATTTTGTGTTGTGGAAAATCTAAACTAATCTCAGTGGCTTGATCAACTGGTTTGAGTATTTTTAGAAACTGCCCTGAGAATTCAAAGACAGAAAAAAAGAGAAACTAAAAGCATCCACTATTATATATAACTATTATAACTATGCATTACAACCACAGGGAGCAGAAAAGCATCTCCGAACACATCCAACTTTCAGACTAAAATAGCAGAAGACTACGTCAGGTTTCACTCTTGTTAGCCAAGAATATGCTCACCAAAAAACAAAAACAAAAAACAGATAAACATGAGGAAACGTGAATGTGACGGTTGGTTTGAACATTAACTGGAGCTTTTTACCTACATTTGCATTCTTTTGGCTGAATTATTGTCTAACAGCATGAACATGTAGTGGTACTGTACATGTATTCCTAATAAAGTGGAACAGAGGGAAAAAGAATAGTAGCACCATGCTGCAGATACATTTAGGGGGTGAAGGGTAGCCTAGCTGGATAATTTCATAATTTATTATACATATATATACAGTATATCTTTTATTATTATTATTATCATAACCATAAATTGGAGCAAGTTTAATGACTAATTCCAGTTTATAGCATGTTTTAAGTATAACAGAGGATCATTTTCAGGATTATAACTCAAAGTCTGCATTGGTTGTATTACTGTATCTACCAGATTCGCACAATTTGACTGTTAAAGACAGAAAAAAATGCAACAGAAATAATATAATCTGCTGAATGATAGACTTTCACACTAAAACTGAAGGTCTGAAAATGGAATAGAGCAAATCTGTACTTCCTGCAAACATTGTCACAACTGTCACATTGGTTACATGCCTATGTTGGCTGAAAAACAATGTTGTCCGGGAACTTATAACCTCTTTTAGGTTCCTATCTGTATTTTACTTAAATGTGAATGTCATACCAACAGTGTTAAAAGCCTTCATTCTTCCATTCTTTTCTATTTGTTTGTTGTCATGAATGTGGAATGTAACAGTAAAATAATGTGAAGCATGATGGTGGTAGCATCATGTTAAGTGTGCCTAAGCCTTCCTCTTTGTTTCACTGACCACATGGCTCTACGTCAAATCAATTATGATTGAAAGTTTTCTGTCCATTCCGTATAATGAAGTTAATGGTGCTTCAAAGTTTGAGAAAATATTTTTATAATCGATCCCTGACTGATCCTTTAACAAACTTTGTCCCCAACTTGTTGAGCTCATTGGTCTTCATTTAGTTATTTATTCTTTAAACTTTGGTTTGGACTTCCGGGAACAGGCGTGTTTATATTGAGATCATGTGACTAGTTAATTGCAAGCCGATTGCCCTAAATGAACTGATTTTTACTTAGCATTGGATACCAGCCACATATCTGAAAACAAAAGGTTTACAAGAATGAGACAATTGTAAGACTTATCTCTCCATACAGCCATTGCTTCAAACTGAAACTAACCCTCATCTATTATAACTGATAAACAACTCAATAAAGCAAAACCAAAACAACTTATCTATCATTATTATGGCTTTATGTGTTTAATAATTGCCAGTGGTTTAAGATGATAGAATGGTTAATATTTAATGATTGAATATGGCATAGAGTTAATTTTTAATTCCTTTGGATATGAATTGGATATGAAAGTGTAAATAATAATCTCATTTGATAGGCCTCACAGGTTCACTCCTGTTCAATCCTTTTGGTTTTTGCGATAATTTTGGGCTTGAGATCAAAATTCGAATATGAGATAATAGATCAGTGTTTCAGCTTTCACTAAAGGTTTTGTTAAGGTCTAATGCTTGATTTGGTCCGGCTAAAACTTTCTCCTTTTTTTCCCTGCTAATGAACATGTGTTGTGTTGGCAGCATGGTTTTGGTCAACTTCCTCTCATTAAAATTTGATGTACTTCTCTGTAAATTGGTAGAGAAATACATTTCTGTAGAATTTATTTTGTTGATACTATCACGAGTTCCATCATCAACAAAGCAACCATGCAAGCACAAGCCATGATACTACACACGTGGACAAAATTGTTGGTACCCTTCGGTCAATGAAAGAAAAACTCACAATGGTCACAGAAATAACTTTAATCTGACAAAAGTAATAATAAATAAGAATTCTATGAATGTTAACCAATGAAAGTCAGACATTGCTTTTCAACCATGCTTCAACGGAATTATATAAAAAAAATGAAAACTCAAAAACTCATGGAACAGGCCTGGACAAAAATGATGGTACCCCTAACTTAATAGTTTGTTGCACAACCTTTTGAGGCAATCACTGCAATCAAACGATTCCTGTAACTGTCAATGAGACTTCTGCACCTCTCTGCAGGTATTTTGGCCCACTCCTCATGAGCAAGCTGCTCCAGTTGTTTCCGGTTTGAAGGGTGCCTTTTCCAGACAGCATGTTTCAGCTCCTTCCAAAGATGCTCAATAGGATTGAGGTCAGGGCTCATAGAAGGCCACTTTAGAATAGTCCAATGTTTTCCTCTTAGCCATTCTTGGGTGTTTTTAGCTGTGTTTTGGGTCATTGTCCTGTTGCAAGACCCATGACCTGCGACTGAGACCCAGCTTTCTGACACTGGCCAGCACATTTCTCTCTAGAATCCCTTGATAGTCTTGAGATTTCATTGTACCCTGCACAGATTCAAGACACCCTGTGCAAGATGCAGCAAAGCAGCCCCAGAACATAACAGAGCCTCCTCCATGTTTCACAGTAGGGACAGTGTTCTTTTCTTGATATGCTTCATAAACATAGAGCTGATTTGCCTTGGCAAAAAGTTTCATTTTTGTCTCATCTGTCCCTAGGACATTCTCCCAGAAGCTTTGTGGCTTGTCAACATGTAGTTTGGCATATTCCAGTCTGGCTTTTTTATGATTTGTTTTCAACAATGGTGTCCTCCTTGGTCGTCTCCCATGTAGTCCACTTTGGCTCAAACAACGACGGATGGTGCGATCCGACACTGATGTTCCTTGAGCATGAAGTTCACCTTGGATCTCTTTAGAAGTCTTTCTGGGCTCTTTTGTTACCATTCGGATTATCCGTCTCTTTGATTTGTCATCAATTTTCCTCCTGCGGCCACGTCCAGGGAGGTTGGCTACAGTCCCATGGATCTTAAATTTCTGAATAATATGTGCAACTGTAGTAACAGGAACATCTAGCTGCTTGGAGATGGTCTTATAGCCTTTACCTTTAATGTGCTTGTCTATAATTTTCTTTCGAATCTCCTGAGACTGAAACTCTTTCCTTCGCTTCCTCTGGTCCATGTTGAGTGTGGTACATACCATGTCACCAAACAACACAGTGACTACCTGGAGCCCTATATATAGGCCCACTGACTGATTACAAGATTGTAGACACCTATGATGCTAATTAGTGGACACACCTTGATTTAACATGTCCCTTTGGTCACAGTATTTTCAGTATTTTCTAGGGGTACCATCATTTTTGTCCAAGCCTGTTCCATGAGTTTATTTGTTTAAATAATTCCGTTGAAGCATGGTTGAAAAGCAATGTCTGACTTTCATTGGTTAACAGTCATAGATTTTTTTTTAATTATTACTTTTATCAGATTAAAGTTATTTCTGTGACCATTGTGAGTTTTTCTTTCATTGACCGAAGGGTACCAACAATTTTGTCCACGTGTGTACCTCCACAATGAGCTTATACAGTATGTGTTTGATCATGAGCATATCTTTCATTTCTATATATTTTGGCCTTTCCATCACTTTGGCCCACCCCCGTCTATTTGTACATGTGCAAATTACAATGTTGCCCAGGTGTAACATTGTAAGAGGTCTTAAAAAACAACAACAACAACAACAACAACAACAACAGTCAGTGACATCACCAACATCAACAACCTCGACTGGGCAGGAGTGAAGATCTGCAACCAAGATTACCATCTACAGCACCAAGGTGATGGAATTGATCAAGTGTACGGAAAGAATTTGTTCATGATTCAAAACACATGCGGTCATCAGTCAAGCACGGTGGCGGTTTTCATGGCAGCTTGTGGAACAAGCTCACTAATCTTTATAGGTGATGAAACTCATGATTGTGGCAGCAGAATTCATTCATACAGTATGTCTACAGAAACATAACAAACTTATTGGGAAAAATTCAACAAGCTTTAACAAGAGCCTGGCCCAAAAGCATGCTGCCAACACAACAGACTTCATTAAGGGTAAAGTAGAGAGAAGGCTTTAGACTGGTCACCTTAATCACAAGATCTTAACAAGCACTTTCGTTTCATATTTAGCTTTTGATCTCAAACCCAAGTGACTACAGTGTATCGAATTGACGAATTGACAAAGGACTTGGCCTTGCTGTTTAAATACTTTCCTAGAAGATTGTCTATTGCTACTATTCATACAGTAAAATGCAATACATTTTTATATCTACAGTTTCTTGATAGGAATCCAGTTTATAGGTGCTATCAAGTCTTGGCTCAAAAGATGTTTTGATGTTGATGTTTCAAAATGAAGTTTAATGAGATGATAATTCAGCAATACTTATCTACCTCACGTGATGCTTTTACTACAGCTTTTGGAAGTAATCTTTAACTAATCTTTAATAGGGGCCAAAGACAAAGCCTTTAACCTGTGCTCAGTAGTTATTCATGTTAAATGCATTTAACTCTTAAGAACAGCACAAACTTTAGTCATGCAGTAATGGGCTTTTTAATTTGGCTAACCTGTCTAGCATACATTAAACAATGTGGTTTTTAAAATAACTACATTTATACACATTTTTATACTGTAGCATCTTAAGGCAAAATAAATAAATAAATAAAGAAGGAAGCAAAGTTTGGCAACAAATGTTTTTTCGGTTAATCTGAGCAGAAAAGGTGTGTAGATTTATTTGAACCACAGCACTTGTTCCTGTAAAAAAAAAAAAAAAAAAAAAGGTTGTTTTTTGTGGGTGACGACTGATGAATGATAAAAAAACAAATTACTGTGTCCATGTGTTGCTACTACTGTACTGTATGCAACAATTGTTGCAATCGTATTACAAATAATATCCATCCTAACACCCATTATTTACACTTCTTTTTCTGTGTAGGGTTACAGGGGGAAATCATAAAAACATAGGGCACGAGTCACGGTACACTTACTGTATCTCATCATGCCAACTCACCTCAGGGCACACACACACACACACACACACACACACACACACAGTTAATCACTACAGGCAATTTAGAAACACCAGCCATTCTGGACTGTGTGTGTAAAAACTTAATATAAAGATGGAGCAGGTCTCAGTATTAGGCAAATAAAATCACAGACTAACAAGATTATTATTATTATTATTATTATTTTTAATAAACACTAAATACCCCCTTTAGTGCTTCCACAGGGTTTATCAGGGTAAGTTGCACCAGGTGCTGCTAATCATCAGCCCTTTTTTTTGATTAATTGATCATCAGCAGGTGTGTAGAGCTCCATCAAAGCAGACGTGCTGGCGGTTTGCTCGTCTGAAGCATTCAGGTATGTGTTAACACAATACCAAGAGCGAAAGACATACGCAATGGTCTTAGAGAAGCAACTGCTGCTGCACATCGATCTGGAAAGTGCTATAAAACCATTTCCAAACAAGTGTTCAACACTGTAATTCAATGTTCTACAGTGAGAAAGATTATTCACAAGTCTAAAGCATTCGACACAGTTGCCAATCTCCCCAATCTAAAGCCTGTTCAAAACTGGGTCATGCAACAGGACGATGATCAGAAGAACACCAGTAACTCTATATCAGAATGGCTGAAATTTTTTTACGTCTTTGAATGGTCCAGTCAAAGTGCCGACCTTAACCCAGTTAAAATGCTGTGACAGGACATTAATAGACCTGTGCAGAAGCAAATGCCCAGAAACCTCAATGCACTGAACAATGGGCTAAAACAATGTGAGGGACTGATAAAATCATACAGGAAATTATTATTTCATGCTATTGCCGATAAAAGGTGGATTTACACTACGAGCTATTGAATCATAGGGGTACTTAGTAAAGTAGTGGCACTGTTAAAAGAATTAATTATATGTTGCTGTTCATCTGAGGTTGTATTTGCTTATTTAGGACCTACTACAATCAATTAATTTGTATTGTGTTTTTACACACACACACACACACACACACACACACACACAAAACACAGTATTAAAAGAGGGAGCACTAACTTTTGAACATGATACCAATTGGTACATGTATACCAACGCTCCAATATTATTTGACTTTTTGTTTTTTGTCTCAGCTTTAACATTGCGATGTGATGAGTGGATCAGACTCAGGGTGCCTGACAAACACATTTTTAATATATTTTATGTCTTGTTTTATGAACATAGTCTCATTTTTGTACATTACTCAATCCTTCAGCTGTTTAAAACAAACAAAAAACAGTTCTTTTTTTTTATTTTATTTTTTTACAGTGACTCATGTTTGAGGTCAGTTTCCTGTTCATATCTGAGATAGGCAGTGTTTTCTTGTAATTTCGTATTTTCTTTGCAGTAGAACTACAGTATGATAAGTTAGCCGTGTGAAACAGTCACTATTACAGTCTCTTAGGGGCATGTTGTAACATGTGACAACACGCCCTGGTATATAAATTAATCATCAGAATAAACATGATGAGTTGGGGAGGAAATCGATTCAGGTATGTATTGTGATTCTATGGGGGCAATTCATGTACAGATGTATATATATATATATATAATTTTTAATTTATATATGTTTCAATTTGAGGATGTTAAAACATTGCCGTCCCTTTATAATCCTACAGGTGATGCACTCTAATCTACTCGCACACTGACACACAAAACAGTTTCCCTGATATATCGTATTACTTACAGAATCGCAATACAAAACATATTGGTACCTAGGTATTGTGATAATATTGCATCAGGTGATCCCTGGTGATTCCCATGCCTAATAATCAGCCAGATGAGTTCGGAAAATAGTAATAAAAATGTTATTGTACATTACATTGTGTCCTTATGTGCAGGAAAGTCAAGTTTAACAACTTTTCCATTGTTGGGCCAAATTGTCACAACACTATTCTACGACATGAATGTGAATATGAATATGACTAAATGCACAATGTGTGTCTAAGACCTTTTTTTTTTTTTTTTTTTAATTCGATACAAGTTTCCTTTCTTTTTAATATGTCATGTCCGAGGAATGCAACCACATATCCCGATTCTCACTTCCCTACATTTAATTCATTTGTACAGTAAAGTGTGACCCATAATAGCCCTGCCAGATTATTACTCAATTAAACATGCACTGTGAAATACAGTATATAAACAGTTCTTATGAAGGTGATCTTGTGTCAATAGCAAATAGGATTTTGTGTGTGTTGTTGTTGTTTTTTTAATTTTTTTATTTATAAGCCACAAGCGTATTACTCATCTGGAAGCAATAAAAAGTGCTCCCGGCAATTTAACTCTTCAACAGAAAGTAGATGTAAAGTGCTCCTCCACACATCATTATGGAAATCAGATTTTTTAAATGATTCAGGTTCTCCGCATGGTTTCTGGGAAAGTCTTGAGACCAAAGGGTGATCTGCATTTGATTAAGGGATACAGATTGAAAAGAATAAAGAAGGAGTGATGCAATATTTTGTCCACATGAGTATTTAGGAAAAGCCCAGTATTGTCATGCCTTGTATCTCAAAACTTTGTCTATACGAGGAAGGCTACACCTTTCAGTTTTCAATTAACCTTCAATTAATTAAGTTAATTAACTCACAAGGATTTGAAACATCAGTATTAATACAACATTGTTAAATTTCTCCCGAATTATGATTAGTCAGACAATGCTTCCATAAAAAGGCTTGCAAGATGTAAATTATAAATTAATTCTTGGGTTTTTTTCTGGAGTGAGATGTTCCACGGTCAGTGCTGTCAGAGGTGAAGCTGTCAAAGGTACTGTCATTTTCCAAACCAGTAGAATTTTCATAAGAGAAAACTTTCTCAATACCATTTCTCAGTAATACTGTATGATACGTTGTAGTCATTTGTTGTTTTGTAACATGACCCCCGCCTATAAACGTGTCATACAGCAAAATTCTCTCACATTTCATACCCATTTTCCTCATTTTCTTTTGATTCTGTAAAGGTGGGACTGCACTCTTACTGCATATTTATAAATAAAGACCAGTTCATCATAAGCCACCGTGCAGAATTGATATATTTCATCCTACTGGCATTTTTGAATGGTGGGAGGATATCTGAGAACCTGAAGGGAACTCACACGGACACGAGGAGAACATGCACTACAGCTCACACAGACAGTAACCTGAGATTGGGATTCTTGAGCTGTGAGGCACCATGCCAATTAGCTAGTTTCTGTTGGGGAATTCCCAAACTTTGTCTTAACCCTGGTTGCACATTCCTCCACATGATCACAATCCTGGCTCTCAGTTCCCCAGCATCATCCCAACCTTGTTTCCACATTCCACAACACCATTTTTTAACCCTGTCTCCATGAGTCATTGTTTAAATTATTTACGTGTGCTTCCAGAGCATATACCAAGACACACACAGACACACATCAAACTGCAAACATTGAATATTTCTCGATTTTTGACATTATAAAAACACAAGATTCATTTGCCGGAATTTTCCTTTAATATGAAACGTGTTTCCAATGTATCATCTAGAGCGTTTTTTTTTTTTTTGTGCCGCATAAAATGTTGTGCAATATTGTTAAAGTTACAACACTTCAGCCACAAAGGTTTTCCCCTAAGCCTCCAAAATTCATACCATTTATTTTAATGCTATCATGTGGAATGGTGTGTATCCGCTTCAGCTATTATCCTGTTCCCATGAACAGGATCCTAATAGTTTAATACTATAATATGATATCCCAGATCTTCCAGCTAAGAAACTGTTAATGATTACAATGTGACTGGATCTAGTACAGTATCTATCTATCTATCTATCTATCTATCTATCTATCTATCTATCTGTCCGTCCCTCATCCGTCTGTCCATCCGTCTGCCTATTTTATCATGATAGCCCATAAGCAAAACGCAAAGTGACACAGGTGTCACAAACACTTCAAATGTTATAGAAAGTTATCTATTCATCGTTATCCTTGATGTTAAGTCATCAAGTCCCTTAGTAAGATCTAATGAACATCCTGGTGCAGTCATGTGACAGTCTGTGAACTTTTGTGTACCCTTGACATTTCGTCATGATGGTGTGCTGGGGTAGCACATGTGGCACAACTACATAACTTTAAAATTTTTATTGGTGTTGTTGTTGTAACTGAATGTACATGTCATCCTATTGAACAAATCTAGTGATTTAATAACATTTCGTATTTTATACTTACCCTGTATAGACCCCATTTCTTGAACAGATCGATATATAAAACAAATTTAGAAAATACTGCTGTGACATACAGTATAGGATACACATTTGGCTTTTAACTCTAAAAATAGTGTTATGTTCTTCATATGTTCTTCAGAACTGTGAAATGGCTGTGGGCTCTAATGGGTTAATGATGTCTGGTGCTGTCAGCTTGCATGATGGAAGTTTTTTTTTTTTCCCCCAGTTGTATCACAAGTTCAGTGTTTACGGGAAACATGCCATTCTTCTTTGCTCAGTTCATCCAACCTGTTTGGAAGTTAGTACTTTTCCAAGATCCTCCCCTCTGTAGCCGCGCCTCTCTCCTCCCTCTTTCACTTTCGGGCCTATGGTGAGTAATGTTTTGAGTTCAAACCCACAGCACGTGGTGGAACGCGTTATAAATACCGTCACGCACCCACTCTTCGGTTGTAAACGGACAATCTGCAATTGCTTATGGAACTACGATAAACTTTTCTTTACCGAAGTTGAAGAAGAAGGAAACAGAGATGGCACGTAAGGACAAAGGTATGGATATGTATTTGTTTATTTTTATCTATGAGTTATGATATAATTAGTTATATATAATGATATATAATGCCATGTCATATGCTATACAATCATTCTCTAAATGCTTCTTCTTGTTGTTGTTATTAAAGTTAAATGAGGATTGTGAGACCTATTTAAATAAAAAATTATAATTCTGCGTTGATTCATAATTTCAAAAATAGGCAACTGCAGTCACAGCACTTTCACTGTATTGTGTAGTATCACTAGTGTGGCGTGTCCATGGTTAATAAGTTTATAATTCATTTCAAGATATTAGTTATTTATAGGGCAGTCTGTTATTTATTGGGTTCATTTGTATTTCAGTCACCAGTCAAACAGCTTACTACTGTAATTATTAAAATATCAAGATAGATAGATAGGTAGAGGAAATGTAAAATATAACAACTTTGCAATAATGCAAAAACTTGGCAATATCGTGTATTTAGACGAATGCACTGTTTTACCTTCCAGATAAAGCATGCACATCTAAGCACAGGTGCTTTATCTGAGAATGCAGGGTTTATTACAGTTACACCTCAACGCTTCAGTTTGTTCACGCAGTCTGTGCGTTTCTTGCAGAAGTTCGCCGATCGTGCAGATGCGGAACCAGCTGCTTGGGTCCGCTCACCTTTCACGCCGAAGCCAAGGGGCAGCACGTGAAGCTGAGCGCGGGCGGCCGGCGCGCGACCCGAGACCCGCACTCGTTCCATCACGGCGTGATGTTCAGCAGCCGGCCGCTGCGCGCCGATGAGAAGGTGCGCGTGCGCGTGGAGCGCTGCGTCCCCGCGTGGCACGGCGCGCTCCGCGTCGGCTTCACCAGCGTGCCGCCCGGTACCGGCCCCATGTGTTCTTTCGCCATTCCCGACCTCACCGAACGGCAGGGGTTCTGGGCGACCCCGGTTCCGGAGAGTCACTGCTCCCCACGCACCGAGCTGACGTTCTGGCTGACGGGATCCGGACACCTGCGCATCAGGACGGATAGAGGGTACGAGCACGAAGAAAAACTCTACCGGATAGACACGAAAAAGCCGACCTGGGCCATGATTGACGTGTACGGCCAGACAAGCGCTGTGCTCTTACTAGGTGAGCTTTATTTATACTGTACATACAATTTATCTATTCACTCTCAGTATATTTTGGACACCCTATGGATAAAAAGTATTTGACAAAGCGTGCAAGGACATTGTATCCTTCAATATGTAGCTATAACACCTTCCACTCTTCTTGGAAGGCTGGTTACAAGAAACCTTGTACAAGATTTCGGTGGGAATTTGTGCCCATCCATTCTGTAGAGCATTTATGAGATCAGGCATCGATGTTGGATGAGAAGACCTGGCTCGCAATCTCCGCTCCAGTTTATCACAAAGGTGTTTAAGGTCAGGGCTCTGTGTTAGGGCCAGGCAAGTTCTTCCACACTGAACTCATCAAACCATGTGTTTATAGTCCTGGGGCACAGTCATAGCCTTCCCCAAACTGCTACCACAAAGTTGGAAGCATAGCATTGTCCAAGATGTCTTGGTATGCTGAAGCATTAAGATTGTCCTTCACTGGGGATATGGGGCCTGATTGTATTACCTGAATTCAATAATTCACAGGTTTGGCCAAATCATTTTGTCCATATAGTGTAGCTTTAATACACTTCTGGCCAAATGTTTGTGCACAACTGTTCATCATAACCGAAAGTGGTCTTCTGCAAACCTGGAAGCACACAGTTGTATAGCAGGATGTCATTGTATCCTGTAGTGTTACGCTGGAAATGAGAAATACGAACCCATTCCTGCATGACAATACCATTGTAATCACATGAAGCTGTGATTACTTCATACCACTGACCACCTTTGACGTTTGGGATGAACAGGAACTCTGACTGCACTCCTTGTGTGACATCCTCACCAATGTTTATATACATGAGTAAACACACATCCGAACATTCATGCCGAACAGAAAGTCTTTCCAGAAGAGTGTAGCTTATTACAACGGCAAATATGGAATAAATATGAGATGTGATTTATGAGTTTAATTGTCAGGAGGTCACATGGTTTTCGTCCAAACGTTTATCAGTGACATCATGTTTGTTTATGATTCATATTCCAGGCTCAGAGAAGAAGGCTTTACTCAGCACGCGCCGCTCCTGCTCGGCTCCCGTTATCGTTGCTACGGAGGAGAACTGTGGTTATGACGAGATCCCTGATCAGATCCTGAAGAAGATGATGTATAGTAAGAGTGTGGAGATTAATCGTCCATTATTTCAGACCAAAGCAGGTAAGAACCGGAATAAAAAAATATCAGTGTCCTGACCCACAAAAAAAATCAATCTCTATTCAATCGATTCCTCATGTACATCCTCTATAATGAGCGGATTATTTCTGATAGGAAGAACACATTTATTATTATTATTATTATTATTATTGTCATTATTATTAAAACCTATCATAAATTTCTCAAAAGTACACATCATTCTGTACCCCCTATTTGTTACTTAAGCCTCATGATGCCATTGTACCTTCATATAGCTCTCTTCCCAGAACTAAGCTTATATGACTTGCCTTCTTCTCTTCTTAGATGGTGAAGAATGTGTAGTGTGCTATTCCGAGACGAACACCGTATGCCTGGACTGCGGTCACTCATGTCTGTGCCCTCATTGTGCCGACAGGATCATCACAGAGTTCGGGACGTGCCCGTTGTGTCGCAAGTGTATTCGCAGATGACTTAGAAAGAAAGAGAGAGAGAGATGATGTATAGAAGTAAAAATATTGAATGCTATGTATGTATTATATTCTGTAAAAATTTTGTACAAAGTGTATAAAGAAATATTTCTATATTAAATTATTTATTAAATATAAAGAATAACAGTGTACATGTGATTTGTTTTTTTAATAGGATTCTTCCTGTTATTGCACGTTATTGTGCAATATAATTCATGCCAATGATTTTCACACACTCACCTGTGGAAAAAATTATGACTCATTTGACAGTTCTAGACATGTAGAAACAATACATGACTCATTTGACAATTCTAGACATGTAGAACTCAGTACAATGCAGCTTAGGGTTTTTCATGGCATTATGTCAGCATGGTAAACACAATGTTTTTAGTTTTCTAATGGAAAATCCGGGGTTAATCTATAAATGCATGATCACGACATCATTGTGTTTTCCCAAACACTTTAGGCAACTCCAGCTTCATGAAACACACTGTATATTTGTACAAACAGAAAAGTAAGTGCTGATAGAAGACTGGCTTAAATTGCTTTATTTTATGCAGGATTCTTTTTTTTTTTTTTTTTTTTTTTTTGTAGCCTACTTTTTCATACCATATCTATGCAAATATTTAACTCATATATTAACTCATATACATATATTTTCAGTTGTTTTGAAATGATTTACATGTCATTTATGTCAGTGCTTTAACAAAGAAAAACAGTTAGGTGTAGGTGATTCTGTCAATGTGTAGCATAGGTGTTCCTGCTTTGTCCAGAAAAGGATTTGATGGATCAATGCAAAAGGAAAAAGAATAAACATACATACAGCTGTGGCCACATTTAAACTATTTATGCTGTAAGTGTGATGTAGAATGCATTTTTATCAGCATTCATGATGCTGCTGATGATACATGATGATGCACAATAGACTAATTACAGTCATGTGATGGTTGTGAGTAATTGAGGAATTCCTAAACATTTGGTAAGAGGTATAGAATTTGATTCTTAAAAACTTTCCATAATGTTACTGATGACATAGTGGTTTGGTCCCTTAAGGTAAATATACATATTTCATTTGTTGATGTTTTAATAAGGCTTAAAGTACTTGTTAATAGCCTCCTGAAATCTTTTAATTAATGTAGTGGTAATGAATCCTTGCAAAACCTTAAATCAAACTAATACTAACTAATCCCTTCTCCTTGATCATTATCGAAGAGCAGAAAAATATTTTAATTCTAATACATAAAACTCATTATTATTATTATTATTATTATTATTATTACTAAATCCCAGACTACTTCCTGTTGGAAATTTACTGTGCAGAAATATGAAGCCACGGGTTTTTTTTAAAGTTTTTTTTTTTTTATTGTATCTATAACCGACGTGCGATGATGTGGATCCGGGTGTTTCATTGAGTGGTTTGAGCGAACCAATGAAAGAAGCCGAAATTATTTTATATTTGCATAAAGCTACGTGATTGGACAGAACCGCAGACGCGGAAGAATCCTGGATGCTGCAACGCAGACAGTCACGTGTTTACTGGAATCGCCGTTAATACTTAATATAGAAAGAGAGTCATCTTTACTGGCTTAAACTAGTTAACAAATAAGGGACAAACATTAGCACGGACTTCTAATATGTATGTTAAAATATTATAAAACAAAATTTTTATTGGTTTCATGTAGATCCCGCTACAGAATACATACACAATACTGCATAACGTTAGATAGAATAAGTGCATTCAGTACTGAAGTAACTCATGTCAGGATCACTCTCAGAATCAATTGTAAGATAATTTATAGATGATCTATAGACCAGTATCGATAATTACACACTCGCAATACAACATATTCATTTACGTATTTATATAACTACACAGAGACATGCAAAAATGAAATTACAGGTGTAGTATTGACATATGATGTTGTTGCAGTCAATCAATCAATCAATAAATAAATCAACTAATTCAGCAAGCAAGCAAGAAAACAAACAAACAAGCAAAAGGATACAGAATCCTGAAATCTTTGACTTTTTTTGTGGTTCACTGAAAATCTTTTTGCAATCAAATCAGTCAATCAAGCAATAAAAAAAAAGGATACAGAGTCTGTCTGTGGTCCACTGAAAATGTTATTGCAATCAATCAATCAAACAAACAAACAAATAAAAAAGCAAATAAAAAGGATACAGAATCCTTAAAGCTATGACTGCCTGTGGTCCACAGAAAATGCTGTTGCAAACCAACCAACCAACCAACCGACCAACAAACAAACAAACAAATACAAAACCATAAGAGCAAACAGACAAACAAAAACAAACAAAAATGATACAGAGTCTTAAAAATGATGGCTGTCTGTGGTCAACTCAAAATGCCAATCAATCAATCAATCAATCAATCAATCAATCAATCAAATAATCAGATTGATAATTAGCAATCAAATTATCAGACAAAAAAAATAAATCTGTGAACAATTATTAAATTAATCAAACAGGACAAAGAAACGTAAATGTTACAAGTGTGTAGCACTGAATCAATCAATCAAACAAACAAACAAACAAACAAAAGGACACAGCATCCCCAAAACGATGAGTAATGAAACAAACAAATACACACATAAAAAAGAGTAAATGAATCAAACTAATAAAACAGGATACATAAACCTAGATGCTACGTCTGTGTAGCATTGAAAATATTGTCACAATCAATCAACAAATTAATCAACTAAATGAACTTAAAAAAAAAAAAACAGGATACAGAAAACCAAGCGATACGACTGTCTGCGTTGCATTAAAAACAAACCAGTCATTTACATAACTAGTGTTAACATTATTAGAAAGAAAGAAACATGGTGTTGTTTAATAAACTTTATATGGTGCATTTCATACAATATGTAGAAGAATCGTGTAGAATGTAAAACAGTTTATATAATGGTTAATAATGGTGTCAGGATTATATTTTCACCATCGGTGGTACCGACAGTCAGGTTTGGGGGCGCTATTTATCCATCTGAGAACAGCATGAAGATTATGCTGGAAAGTGTGTGGGTTTCCTGGTCTGACCAGCAGAGGGCGACAGAGGATCATTTACGTGCTGGAGCATTGTTATCATTGTGACTTCTCTTGAAGACAAACGCTTAGCTCTGAAGTATTTCCCCTGAGATTTCTGTTAAAGGAAATGTGCAGTTATTTCAAGACATGGCAGCTCAGTAAATAATATGAACTCACTATAGAGGAGGAGAAGGGAAAAGCAAAAGAAAGGGAAAGGTTGGGGGAGAAGAAAAAAGAAGGCTATGACCTTTAGCCGTTGCTTACGCAGTTAAATATTTATTTAAGATGGCAGGAGCGAAAGGAGAAGGAGATAGAGGAAGGAGAAATAAGTCAGATAGGGAAGAAAAGTGGCAAGGAGAGAAAGAAAGCAATTAGGAGACACCAGAGTCAGACTAAAACAATGAGAGAGAAATGAGACAGTGGAAGACTTCAAGTGTTTGTGCTGCTCTTTACTCAAGGTGATAAACCGAAAGACATATTAACAATAAGCAGAGGGAGTAAATGAGCTCCTCTCACATCACATCAATGCTCCCATCTGTTACGTCCAGCTCAAATGTTCTCAGTTTCTGCCTTTCTCAGGCGCTTCCTGCTCGTTCGGTATTGGCAATCTGATTTAAATTGTTATTTTCCTTTCTCTATGAGTCTCAAACTGATCAGTTTTCAAAGCGCCCGTATTCATGCTAATACCTCTGTTAACACCATCACACGCATATACACATATGATTCCAGGATTTGACGTTATTACCTTCACATTCTAATTTGAAAATGTTATGTTATGTCCACATTTATGAGAGCAAAATCTCCCTTTATGTCTCTATATAATCCCCTGCTATAGTAATGCACTGCTATAGTAGCGTTTCACTAGTGCTTGGATACCATTCAGGTAGAATGTGTTTTCAGTCCACCGGAATCGCTATCAGAATGCTTGTTTCACATCTGAAACACTGGCCTCCCAGGAACTCCTTTAACAGCCCAAGCATGTGGAAACAGCTTGGGGCGAGGTAATATGGCAATAAACTCCTGTAAAGTGCAAGTGGTGTTCGTGAAAGATTGTGTGTACAGTTCCCACAGTTAGTGACAAGTTATCCATTGATTTTCAAGGATGAGGCGTTCCACTTGTTAAATGTTTACTGAAACAACAGCAGTGGACTCCAAGGCACCATGGCATGGCCAGGATCGTTATCTTTATTCATGGGTGTATGGCCTTCTTTAATTTTTTTTTTCCTTTTTGGTTCATCCACATTGTGCAACGGACACTCACCAACCTGAAGAAACATCTTGCATTTCTATGGCAGTTATTTATGGGTTCTGGTGGCCAGCTCGACGCCCAATTGTCGGGCAATTTTGGGACACCGATTAGCCTAACCTGCACATCTTTGACTCACCATGCACCGGGGAGAACATGCAAACTCTATGCATACAGACCCAAGGGGAAATCGAACCTCAACCCTGGAGGTGCAAGGCGACAATGCTAACCGCTATACCACTTGCACCATTCAAATATTTTACTGCAGCTGAGTCTCATCAATGTACTGTCCCTGAAGTCTTCTGTAAATGACAGTTTGACTTAAACACCACTTGTATTATGCAATAAAAATGCCAGCACTCGCTGACTTGATATAAATTGATGTAAAAATGTTATTACTGAATTTTGGTTTTGTATTGCAGTATAATTAGGTTTGTACTGTACTTCAGTGTTGTGATATTTATATAAGTTTATAGGCGAAGCCACGTGTCACATTTAAATGAAATGCTTGCTACCACACCCAGCCTTACTGAGAAATTTCTTCCCACGTCAGGTGCAAAGTACCTGCCTGTCAGGCTTTTATCAGCTAAGCAAAGAGACGGGCAGGATTCATACTATTTACTCAGAGATTTTTCTATTTTTGCCTGGCATCGCCATCTGCCTTTCAGCCGAATCTGTTACGCTAGAGTAAGTATTACAGCCGGACGTCTGTCTGGCTTCTTTTACGGGTGTACATGCAGTGATGTGGAACACCTTATAATGTTGTAATGTACCTAGGTGTTACTACTGAAGCTGCATGCTGGGTTGGACGCATGTATGTATGTTTAGTTAAATACATGTGTTCGGGGTTTGCTTTCCGACAGTTGGTCTTCCTCCAAAATGTCAGGATTGTAAATGCAGCAGCATTTAGATGAGATTAATGATTGTTGGCATTTGATGAGCATAGTAGAGGCACATTAATGGAGCAGAAAGGGCCAGTTAACCAGCGTGCCAGCCTGGAGCTGGACCTGAGTATGGAAACTGTGAGAGAAACACTGATCTCTTCCAGCTGAGTGTGAGTGTGTGTGTGTGTGTGTGTGTGTACGTGTGTGTGTTTGCAATTTCTCTACTAATTGCATACAAGGAATCCAGACGTGTGAGTGCAAAGGCTAATCCAGCATTGAAGTCAGTTAGTGTCTGGGCTGATTGCAGACATGAACCTGATTTGTGTTCTGACACGATTTTGCCCAAAGGCATTTTACACAGTTATTAACCAGATTTAAATCAGGCTGCAATTTCTTATGGTCTGTAATATGCAAATCTGATTCGCCACTGTGTTGCTCTTCATTCCTGGTATTTTTATGCAAATGATAGTTGCTATAGCAAAAACCAGGCCAAACTCAGAGTAGCAATAAGGTCACAGATCATGTGTCTTATGACCTAATGTGCTGTAAGGAGTGCTGCTCGCAAGCTATGGAGACCAAATGACGCAATCATGTTGATCCTTTACCTACTATTGCATGTTTCATCAATGAAAATTTGATACATCATGGTTTTTTTTTTTTTTTTACCCATTTATAGTTTCAATAATTTCATGTCAAATACCATAACAAATAGCAAAACAAGTCATCACTTACATTATAATAGCAATAAATAGTTTCAAAGACAGAAAGAGCACAGCTTGTTTTGTTACAGAGATTACTATTAATTGTATTATTTTATAAATCATCTATAATGCTTAGATTGACATATGTCTGCTATACGACTGCTGTTACCATAGAAACGATTTGCATTAAACAAAGCCCGTCTGTAATCTTCAATTACAGCCTGCACTACTGTCAGACAAACTGTTGTAGGAATACTACATCAGACATCTTCTGACCAATCGGATTTCTTTTGTACATGACAGAGTGGACGGACATGCATGCATGATCACAACCGTCCTTGGATAGCAGCCCTCTGAAGTTTAGGCTTCAGATCTTCATTAAGCAGCTCACTGTAACGAGCACTGTTGTGAATGTTCTTCCTGATAATGATCCAACACTCTAACTGCAATTAATTACGCACACTGCTCTTCTTTCATGCAAATCACAAGCGGGACATCCACTTTTGCTCGCATCTCAGTTACAAATGAACTGATTGAACAACAGTAGCCTTGAACGGAAAGTGCTGATAAACCAGTGCAGCTCAAGAAGTGCTAATATAACTGGAGTATGGATCATTTGTGTGTGTGTGTGTGTGTGTGTGTGTGTGTGTGTGTAGAGAGGGAGAGAGTGACAGAGAGAAACAGCGAGAGAAAAAGATCACTTTACAGTCATAGATTAGATAAGGTGGATGCACAGTATATATTCAGTGCAGAGTACAAGCAGAGGATTACGCAGAACTCGCAAATGACATCATAACTAAAAGGGAAAGCCGGAATGAAACACAAACATGAGGGCTTCCTGGGAAGTAAAGCAACCAGGCACTTTACCATCAACAAAGCTGAGTGATCAATGAGAGTAGGGAACACAGAATTCAAACATATCAGTTCACTCGAACACTCTAAGCCCATGAGTTCTCCACCTAAGAGCAAACCTTTTCGCCAAAGTCCTGATGAAATAACTATGTTTTGAGCTTAGACATAAACACTGAGACTGTGTCTAAATCCTGGACATTAATTAGAAGGCTAATTAGACAAAGTTCTTCCACCTGCCGTAGTTTTCATAACACAAGGTACCAACAAGCAGCCTACACCTTTTGAACAAAGCGGGCGGGGCGGATCATAAAACACATAGATGTTGATTCAGGTACCGTTGTGTGAGGCCATTTAGTGCTTTATATGTCAGTAGTAGTATTTAAGAACCGATGGGATCCGGAGCTTGTTTAGACACCTAGAAGAACATCCAGACAGTAGGTTACAGTGTGTGTTAACAAGGCTGGCATTCAGATGTGCAGATATGCCAGTCATACTGTATGCCCACATGACAGATCAATCCCACACCACTGCTTTCAAACAGTGACAGGAAATGGGTTTGTTCTCCTGATTCTAAAACACAAGAGGGAGTTGCCTCTGAGAGAGCTCTGGTGTTTCTATTAGTTCCATCTGTGCATGTGTGTGTTGGATGGAAACTATTATGGAGCCCCCATCTTGTTAGGCCCTGCGAGGTGTGTGTGTGTGTGTGTGTGTGTCTGATTCTGGTTTGCATACAGACTGAGTCACAGAAGCACAGCCCATTAGTAGACGCCCCCAGCCCAAAAACGCAACAGTGTCTTTCCCGCTTCTCTCATTCCCTCTAACTGTTTGACTGGAACTTCATCTCACAGTAGGTACCGGTTTCTCTCCTGTCACTGCACTGGTTTCTGCATTCGCTTCACTACCTAACACTTACCATGTGTACTATCGTTCATCTAATTACTTCCGTTGTGCATGTTTACTTGATTTAAATCTCCACTCTGTATATTGAGAAACGAGACTTTAATACCCTCGTGTGAACTCAGGCAGCTAGCATAGCATGATCTTCCGGATTGCAGGCACAGAGTTCGTGACTTGTAAATGGGATACAAACCCATACGCTGAACACTGCTGTGTGAGTGCCATTGTTTTATTCACTAGTGGCATTTTTTCCAAGCTGCATTGTTGAACTGGACTAAAGTGAATGCCAGCATTAGGGCAAACACTGGAGCACTCTGTTTGACATGTTACATATGCCATAATAAGTACGTTTCGCATTATGCTCACTAGACACATTTTTTTAGGGTGTGTATCATTCAAACATTTTGGCGTTACTCTTTACTATGATTTTTTTTTTTTAAACCTGTTTAAATGTGGTGCATTGTGATTCAGGACTGAGGAAACATTTCATTCATTCATTAATCTACGGTAAGTGCTTTATGTTGGTCAGGGATGTGGTGTGCCTGGACCCTGTCCCAGGAAAACTGGCATGAGATGGGAATACACCCTGAATGGAATGCCAGTTTGTCAGAGGGCATGATGCTATTATGCAAGCAGTACAGCTTAGTAATTTTAGCTTTGAGGAGAGGAAGGCCAAAACTCTATTAAGCGACTGACAGGCACACGGTGGTTTGTTATAACATAGGTCATAACTCATTAACTGGGACTCACAGGCTCACTCACTGCTTTTTTACTGGGGGTGAAGGCCACACCTCCCTCACAAGGTTATACAGACAAAAGCCACACCTTGTTTTTATTACATGTTCCATTTGCTTGTGGGAAACAATGTTGTTTGTCAGTTGTGATCAAGTGATTCGTCATTCAGAACCTTGGTAATTAGTGATTGGATGTTGAGGAACAGGCATGTCTTTTGTATGTGTGTGTGGGGGGGTATTGATCAGTAATTGATTTTGGGGGGAAAAAATAATAACCAGTGATTGGTTGTTGGGGACAGTGGTGATTAGAGATTACTTGTTGGGGGCAATGATGATTAGTGATTGGTTGCTGGGGAAATGGTGATCAGTGATTGGTTGATGAGATCAATGGTGATTAGTGATGGGTTTTAGGGGAACAATAGTGATCAGTGATTGTTCAATGAGAACACTGCATGTTGAGGAAAAATCATCTTGGTTTTTGAAAACAATGTTGATCTGTGATTGGTTGCTGGGCCAAATGGTGATCAGTGATTGGTTGCTGGGCCAAATGGTGATCAGTGATTGGTTTTTGAGAACAATAGTAATCAGTGATTGGTTACTGGGGAAAATTGTGATCAGTGATTGGTTTTTGAGAACAATAGTGTTTAATGATTGGTTGTTTGGGACAATGGTGTTAAGTGATTGGTTGGTGGGGAAAGAATGGTGACCAGTGATTGGTTGGTGAAATCAAAGGGGATTAGTGATTGCTTTTGATGTACAATAGTGATCCGTGTTTGTTAATTGAGAACACTGGAACATTGGTAATTGGATATTAAGGAACGGTCATGTCTTTTGGGAACAATGGTGATCAGTAAGTTATTGTAAGTTATTGGTTGACAGAATAGTGATAAGTGTTTGGTTGCAGGGGAACATTGGTGATTAGTGATTGTTTTTTTGCAAACAATACTGTTGGGGACAATAGTGAGCAGGTAATGGATGTTGGAAGAATGGTGATCAACCATCACCATGATTGGTTGTTAGCAATATAGACATATGCAAGCACAGCTCAGTCAAGTGATACACTCTCATGGGCACTACATCTAGTTGGCAACGTTTCATAATCATTAAGCTTGTACTTTAAGTGTGTTTAATGTTTTACGTACACTACATGTTTGTTTGTTTTTTTCAATTCCCTGGAGCCATCCACATGGATCATGCCTCTTAAAATGAGTTCAGGTCAATATGTTTATACAGTAAGGCATAAAAATTCAGTCATATCCTTGCATTTAGATTCATTTCGGGAAAATTACTCCTTATAGACGGTGCTTTTTGCAGTCAGTACGTGTGTATAATTTTTGTCCACTCTTTAGTTTAGAATAATATCATCCTAGTTAACTGCCAAAGAATAGAAAAGATGCAAAATGTTTGTTCGTTTCTGTACTTCATGTGGATTTATAGCCTTATTAGGATCACAGTATTATGAGTAAATATTTGCCAGTGTTGTTAACCAAACTCACACACAGTCTTATATAACACTGGGCCTTGCCCATAGCGCCGCTCTTTCAATACGCTCAGTTTGACTGAGTGTTAAAGTGTTAGTTAAGCCATCGTATGCTTCGGCTCTAATATAATTTCAACACTGATGTCATTTATGGCATTTTTTCGGTTGTTACTGCTTGATGATAACGAGCAAATTGAATACCTTCCCTAAATTGGACAACCGTGTTGACTGTGGACAGTTACAAGTGCTGTATGCGCTGCTGCAACGGCTCGACTTTAGGCAGGTAGGATGAAGGATAGTGTGTATACGTTATGTGTGCCCTTTATTCTCTTCTCATTTCTTCTTTTCTTCTTCTTTTTTCTTCTCTTTTTTAGAAATCTCTGGAATTAAATGCTCTTCAAATGCATGACGCTTGACACACACACACACACACACACACACACACACACACACACACACACACACACACACACACACACACACACACACACACACACACACACAAAACTTCAGATACTAGCCTGAGTTACACTGCCTCCTTCCAAACCACTGAATTATTAAAAAGTTGCTGACTCCTACAGCTCTAGAGAGCCAAAGACCTTCATAAGCAGCTTTCCTTCAAACACACACACACACACACACACACACACACACACACACACACACACACACACACACACACACACACACACACACACACAGTCTATTCACTTACTGAGAAAAAAAATCATGTATATACCATACATGTCATGTTGGAACTACATAGTTTTCACATGTGCATGTGCGTGCGTGTGTGTGTGTGTGTGTGTGTGTGTGTGTGTGCGCCTGTGTGTATATGAACAGCAAACACTGCATGCTGCAGGAATAATGAAGCCTGTCACCTGACCTCAGGGTTACATAACGCCTCTCCTGCAGGCCACGCTGCTGTGTGAGCTTACATCTGAAACTCTTCACCTGTGGGAGAACTGGTTTAGATTCTGTGCCTTAGCGACGTTAAACAGAAACCATTCTGTCTCCTCCAGGACAAATAATCCTGTTTATGACCCTGTTTTGTTTACATTTTTGTCTTCGGGGAATTTTTCCAGCTAATCCAGGTTTCAGCAGGTCATGGTTATCGGTGGCATGCTAAGACTGTTAGTGTGCATTATTCCTTCAGGTTTTGCCCATTTCAGATGTTTCTCATCACGTATACAGTATGTACTGTACACAGCATTCTTATGCTGTGCTGGGTTTGACAGCTAGCCAAACAAAACAAGACGCCTTTAAAGGGATACTTCAGCATTTTTTCGGTCCGAGCTGCATATGATTGTGAACCAAGAACAAGAATCTCGGTTTGTAGAAATGAGCAAAAAGCAGTGTATACAGCAAGGTCGCATAGAATGAAGGTACTGTATGGAAGCCTGATTGCACTACATAAAAATTGGTTTGTTTTATGTCTAATAATTATGATTTTATTTTCTCAAAATTGTGACATTATTTTTGAAATCTGAGAGTATTTCTCGTAACTGTGACTTTGCTACTTTAAATTGCCACATTACTTCTCGCAATCCTTGTTTTTCTCATAATTCCGACTTTTTTCCTTAAAACTGTGAATTTAATTCTCAAAATTCTGGAATTTTTTATGAACTTCACTATTCACTTTCTAGATACTCTATGCACTTTTCTAACTACTTTATTTCTTAAATTCTGACTTATTTTTTGTTTTTGCAAGTTTGTTTCCAAAAATTCACATTTCATTATCCACAATTATGACTTTATTTCTCAGAATTCTGACTTTATTTCTCAAAAATGCAACTTTATTTATCAAAATCTGAGTTTCTTTCTCACAATCACAACTTTATTTCTCAGAATCCTGACTTCATTTCTCACAATTGCGACTTTCTTACTCTAAATTGCCACTGTTTAAAATCCAAAAAAAATTATTTTCCTTCTGAATTTTTTACTCTCCAATGCAATTTTTTACTCTAAAATCTCACAATTTTGACCATTTTGCCTCATAATTCAGATTTTTTTTCTTTTTGCAATTGTGACTTTTGCAAGTTTGTTTTTAAAAATTCTGTTTACATTACCTACAATTATGACTTAATTTCTCAGAATTCCTGCTACATTTCTCGTGAGAATTTCAGAATTCTGACACTGTCTGTGAAAACCAAGCTTTTTTTTTGTGATTTGTTGTTTTCTAAATAAAATCATTTCTCACAGTCCTTGTTTTTCTCATAATTCAGACATTTTTCTCACAATTGTAAGTTTAATTCTTACAATTCTGCCATTTTTCATGCATTTCTGATTTTTTTTTTTTTGTATTCAACTTCATTTCACATATTCCAGCTTTTTTATTTTGGTAGAATTCGGACTTTATTTTGCACAATTGCTTGTGATTTAATCTTCACAATTACAAATTTTGTTGCTAAAAATTCTAACTACATTATCCATTACCAGACTCCTCAGTTGACCAGCAGTTTCTTGGTCAGTAATCATCCGTCCATCCAACATTTCTGTTGCATCCACTGATAACTGATGTCATCCTTCTTGTTTTGTCTCCGGGGACTGAAGGCTTAGTTTAATCCAGGCAATTCTTCGAGTAACAGCAAACCACTCCTAAAATAGTTCTCTCTGATTTCATCTTTTTTTTTTTTTTTTTTTATTGTGTTAAAGTTTCAGACCAACTTACTGTCCTGCCGCGGAGGTGATTCTACCTGAAAATTTTAAGGGAATTGTGAGAAATAAAATGGGAACTACGAGAAAGTCACAAACTTTTTAGACAGAAAGTGGTTTGCGTGGAAAGTGGAAGTCTAAGGGCAGATGGGGTGGGGACACTTGAAAGTTAGAAAAACATGAGAAGACTTTATGACAAATAACAGCACTATAATAAAGGGTTTTACATAAAACATGCTAAACCCATTAGAGTAATAAACCAGTGACAGGATGGGCCAGGGACATCATTAAAATTACGTTTAGGTTACATAAAACAAATGTGACATTCTCAGTGATTTAGTAAAAAAAAAAAAAATATATATATATATATATATATATATATATATATATATATAAAGCATAGAAATCATTTGCATTGCAGCTGGAGCTAAAGTCAGAACTGCTGTTATAGAAAATGACCATAATATTGGAGAATTCAACAGGGCATCGGTGGCTCAGTGGCTTCTCGGCTACCATGTCCGATCCCCAGCCACTGGATACAGTGCCAGTCCCAAGCCTGGATAAAAATGGGAGGGCTGCGTCAGGAAGGGCATCTGGTTTAAAACCTGCGCTTCTAGACAACGGCACTGTGGTCAAAGTGGTACAAGCTTTGCACAATTCCGATCCACTTCAGCACTGGTTATCATGCTGATGCGTAGTTTCAGTGCCAGCTATTTTATCTTTTTTTTGGTCTTGTGAAATCTTTTTTGGTCTTTGTGATCGCTTTCGATATTTCCATCCTAAAATAATCCATGATCTCATATTTTATGAAGAAGAAGAAGAAGAAGAAGAAGAAGAAGTAGAAGAAGAAGTCAGATTTCCTGATGTGTCTTCAAAATAATGAAGTAATGAAATCACCTGTCTGTACTATACTGTAAGTGCATGGTCTTAAACGGTGTGGCAAGGTCGGACATGTGTAGCCATGCTCCTATAAGGTACTTCACTGCTCACGTAGGGGATCGGCAAGCCATTGTGCAAGTCTTAATGTCTTTCTAACACACAGCTCTTTCAGAAGCGATGTCTGTACTTGCAGAACAACATAATCTCTAGCTCTATACGTTGCTATACAGCTGGTTTAATTGTATATGAATCAAGGGATTGATTAGTGTTTACTCCAGGCTTATGTCAGTCTCTGTCTGAGCCACTTGGAGAAACCTGTTCTTTTCTAAGTCGCAACCTGTAGAAAGAGAGAAACGAGAACATGAATGGAGGAGATTATCATGGTTAGAAGGGTGGAGGCTGTTTTGTATTTGACTTCCCCTGTTTTTATCAGCTCGCTGTAGAAATACTACCTTATTCGCACAAAGATTAAGTTTGGTGCCCATTGAAATGTCCCTCTTTAGTGTAGAAAGTCAGCCAAGAACGAGTCGGGTATATGCTGCCCGATCGTTTCCATGGCAACCCTTGGTGACGGGACGTTCACCCCAGGCGGGGTGAAAAGTGTGTGTGTGTGTGTGTGTGTGTGTGTGTGTGTGTGTGTGTGTGTGTGTGTGTGTGTGTGTGTGTGTGTGCGCTTACATGGGGGCAGTTACTCTATCAAGGCAGTGAATAGAGGTTAAAAGTAAAAGAGAAGGAGTGAGTGAATGTGAGAATGAGAGAGAATATGCGTAGCCAGTTGGTGAGATCAGAGAGAGAGAGAGAGAGAGAGAGAGAGAAACAAGAGGTCTGAGCTGGTCAGATGTGTAGTCAGAGTGTGTGTGGGAGAGAGAGAGAGAGAGAGAGAGAGAGAGAGAGAGAGAGAGAGAGAGAGAGACTGTGTTTTCCTAAGGACTCTATGCACAGCGGTACCATCACACACTCCAGTAGATCTCTGACACAGACTTTGGTGAGTTCACTTTTCCCTATTCCATAGCAACACTCAAGCTTTACAACCTAGTAGGGTTCAACTTGTAGTCCTTATCCAGACCTTCAGTGCTTCTTTCAGAAAGGTACAGTAACATCTGATGGACTGTCATTGTCTTTCGGAGCAGAAATACCCAGTTCTCACTTGGGGCAGCGTCTGATCCATATAGTCTGATAAATGGAGCTCTTGGAGCTAGTTTGTTCTCAGGTGCTTTACATATTCAACGCTCTGATTTGTTTTAAAGGAGACACAGGGATGTATATGGTGCTGAAATTCCAGAATGGTGCTTGGAAATCATTCTCATGATTTTCAGAATTAGTAATTTAGACACTTTAAAGCTGTATGATTAACTGTGTTTGAGCTTGACTGTGTTTCAGTTCGAGGACATTACTGTGTATTTGTTCATATAAACTTGTGATTGGCCTTGTAGCTGAGACTACTGTCAGTGCTGCTGTTATGGATAATTAATCAACACCCTATGACCAATCAGAATCCAGAAACCAACATTGCTGTTGTACAGAGTACACTCGCAATCTATACAACATATTTATGTATATATCTTAATATTTTAACCACACATTTGTTGTATATTTGTGAGTGAGGCCTGTATTAACACCAAGCACCTAAATATAAAAGTGTAATTTTAAAATGTATAATTTTATGGTAAACATGTTTTTATAATACTTCCATGCTGAACTGCTGAACTTTGAGGCTGGTTTCTTGCCTTCAAAGACTTTCTTCCCTCCAAAGATTCCTTTTTACTGACTTTAACATGCATGAGTGAGAAATTTCTCAGAAGTGGGGGTTTCATGGAGTCACAGCGGTTCCTCTTAATCATAAAAGGGAGGATCCTGCATTAAGAGGTCAGGGATTAATCTGGCTGAATGTTTCCCGTCCTTCTCTATAGCTGTTTTTCCTATGTATGGTAGGTAAATGTGACTGGTGTCAAGCCCATTAGTGTGTTTGTCAAGAGATAAAGGAGTACAGTGCGTGTGTGTGTGTAAAGGGGGTGGGGGCATAGCAGTATATAACTTATGTACAGTAACTTTCCCATGCGTCTCTGACACTGTAAATAGAAATAAACATGCTGTAACATCAGGCAATATTGCTAACTGACAAAATAGCTAAAGTACTCTGTTATGCTGCATAAATTAGTAAAGTCACTAGCAAGATAGCATCTCATATTGTAGAAACCAATAAACAGCATATAACCACAAGCTAGCACACATTAGATTAGCTATTACAGTGTGTTGTGTGAAAGTGTCCAAGAATGTTATTAGCTAGCTAACATTACACTATTAAACAAAGTAAGACAATACAAAAGGTTGCTACTGTACTGGCTAACAGTTTGCTGCTACTGTAGATAACATTAGATACCAACTGTAATATTATGCAAAAAGATCTCTATAGAATACCAACCATATTATGGAAACTAACAGATAAGATGTCAGATCAAGCTAGATAACATTAGATTAAAGCACATTGTCTCACATTGTGATAACCAGCCCACAAAGCTTCTTATAAGCTAGCTAAATTAAGGCTGTGTAAACAAATATCCAAGATTGCTAAAAAAAAAAAAAAAAAATGCTAGTTAATATTACCTGTCATGTTAGATAAGGTCACAATAAACAATAGACTAATTAGCATGTTGGGTTAACCAGGAGAAAGGTTTGCTTTTAGCTGGCTAACATAACACTATTATATTATGTAGGACATTAGCTAACTTAGCTTTGTAGCTCACATTAGCTGTGAACAAGCTATTATATTATGTAGGACATTAGCTTGCTATCTATCGTGGGAGCTAACAGTAGTATCATTATACAGCTGAATCTCGGGATACGAATGCCCTTCTTTACACATTTTAACCCTAAGAATTGAAATTTTGCAAACAATTTGACAAACAATTTGGCTAAGTTGTGGGTACAACTTAAATTGAATGGGAGCCATTCACACGCTGTTTGCTTCAGTAAAAAGCAGCAAAGCAAAGTTTATGAATTTTACTTTGTTTTTGTTTTTCAGTCATGAAAACTGTCTAGAAAGAGTCAACCAATGATACCAGTGTTGCCTTCAGCATGCGTTCAAAAGATATGTACTTTTCCACACTTTTTTAATTTATAATATTCCACTGTATATACCTGGGGACGATTCGCTTCTGCTTCTATATATTTGAAGGTGTCTAGAAGTAACTTTAAAAAAAAGTTCAAAAACAATTCGTTCTGATGAATATTTTCTTCTTCAGTAGTTCCTCGGCTTCCAGTGTTGCCAACACAGGGACTAAATTTGGTGACTTTTTAGAATATACAGTAATAGTGACTTTCTTTCTGAAAAGAACCTGAATTACAGTAAGTTGTGTTTGACTAAGCCCCAGTCACTTTGCCTAATTGTTTCAAATGACAAATCAGCAGGGGTGAAAGTGCCTTTAAATTCTTACCAGTTATAGGCAGCCAAATGGTGAGGTGAAGAAACCCTGGGAGGGGGTGGACAGTCTTGTAATTCTCAAGTTTCTCTTTGCGCCTGCACTTTCTCCGCCTTATAATGCCATCAGCTTACTAACTGTTCCTAAAAAAAAAAAAAAAAAAACTGTTCCAGAGTAATCCAAAATACCGTTAAAAATAAAGCTAGTACACTATGTAGGCTGTAGAATCGCTTGTTCCACATATCAAGTAGTCTCCTTGTTCATGTGTTGGAGAGGAATTTGCTATTCAGTCTAACTTAGCTTTGTAGCTCACATTAGCTGTGAACAAGCTTGCACTCACGTTACCTAGCAGTAATGAAAAACCCAACATGGATGGTTCAGAGGCAAATCGGGGTGACTTAGAAGCAGTCTCTAAGGAGGTAAAGTGTTGTTTAAGATGGAAAAATGTATAGTTTTTTTTCTTGCTGAATGTGCTTCTCTAACTGGTTTTGAATGTGGGTTTTGGCAGGCAGCTGCTCTGCTCTCTTTCCAGTACTACCTACAATTGCTGAATCTTTTAGTGGTACTCGGTAACGGACCATACCAGCCTACTTTCCGCCATCCCAATCAGTGATTAAAAAATCAATAAAGGGTTGAGAACAGTGCTGAGCCCCATAGTGATACTTGAGAAATTGATCCCACTATTTTTAGTGCAAACATTTAACACACTTCGAAGGATAACAGTCAGGCGTTTGGATTGACCACTTATCATTCATAGAGTGTGTACAGTTATGAATGGAAAGTCTGCCTCAGAATCAATGAATGCTACACCCTCAAAGATGACTAAACTAGTCAGTTTTAAACTAAAAAGGAACCAGTGCCTCATTAGTTTATTATGGCCAAAAATGTGACTAAGGTTCCATTGGGAAACCACTTGCATTCAATGGTAATAATGGACATTCCTTGCTGTTGCAAACTCCAAACTCAGATTTTAGGCCTGTGGTCTACTTAGTCACCCTACTGGATGGTCTGAAAAGACCAGGAGTTTTTTTTTATTTATCTTTTAACCCACAATCTCGAATGTAAAGTTGCCTCTGCTTAAGTAAAAAAAACTCAATAGAAACACGTAGGGCAGCATTCCAAGGTGTACAGAAACTACCCTTTGTGTTTTTTCACATGGTTCCTTGCTAGGGACTGAGCGTTCCATGAAATGTTGAGTCAGCTTACAGTACACCTTTTATCCAACAATGTAAAGCTGCTGTGCTGTTTTTGGAAAAGTAGTTCAAGAACATAACTCAGGTTACAGGAGCAAGTGTAGCAGTAGTCCGTGAAAGAACATTGACCGACGTGTTTCAAAACAGCCAGACATGTCCGAGTCGATCCTTTAACCAGTTTCGACCCTGAATGTCCACTATCAAACAGTATGCAGCATCTGGGCTGATCAGAGAGCCATACATGGAAAGAGATGTGCTTGTCTCTGATTAATGTGTGTATCTTTTAATAATGGTTGATTGTAAGCAGACGCACGCAGCCATGTATGGGCGAGAGAGAAGGAGGGAGGGGAGAATGTGCATGTATGTTTGTGTGAGGAAGAAAGCGAGAGGATTATAGTCTTTTATATATATATATATATATATATAAAAGAATAAAGGGAGTGTCTGGAAATGCTGAATAATGAAAAAGGAGGGATGATGAAAATGAATAGAAGGATTTTTTTTTGACTATGGGTCAAGTGTAGTGAGACTTACTGTACCTTGCAAATTATTTTGAGTTGTAGCCGGGTATTTGTCTATTATTGTTTTACTTAATAGACAATGTCTCGATCTCTTTGTAACCCTTAAAGTTTTTTTTTTTAAATTTCTTTCTGTTTCTCTCTCTCACACACAGATTTGAATATATTGAGCAGATAGGATTGCTCATCATTTGCCATACAAAGTTGAGCGTTTTAGAACTCGCCTGAAGCGAATTGGGGGAAGTCACTGTACTGTAACTCACACGCAGTTGTGCTTGTTCTTCGTATTGATTTGTATGCATACTTGCATGGTCCTTTGAGATTTTTGTTACAGATCTGATGTATAACAGAGCCTGCAAACATGCGTCACTGTCGTGCACCAATATGGAGTACATAAACACATCTTCTTCCTTTTATGGAAACGTCTTAAAACAGGGATTTATGTCTCCTGATCTATTTGGACAGACCTGATGACTGATTGTATTCGTCTTTTTCAATGTGACAAACAAAACATCGTAGGTTCAGGACGTGTTCCAAATACCACTGAGGACGTGCAGTTTAGAATTTGTCTTATCCCAGGAATGAGGGTGCCAGACAGCTGTGGCAAAGGGAGCTATCTAGCTATTCGTTCATTCATCCTTAGTGACTGCTAATATACTTCATGCAGGGCAAGATTACTTTACAATCAGTATGGAATGCCAGTTCTCCCCAGGGCAAGACCGTCTTAGAATGACCTGAACCATAATCAAAATGCATATGTACAGTAAAAAGTTATTTGTGTTTAATAGCCATTGTCTATTAAACTGGATATAAAAGAATTCAGTCAAAATTATTTTTTACTTAAAACAAAAACTATTTAAAAAATACCATATGGCGTCAAATAAAATAACTGGGAATGAGTTTTAAACAAATTATGTTGTCAAGTATGGTCACTGATTTATCCCTTTGTTTCATGTGAAATTTTGTTGTTTCATATTAAGGACTTTTTAATAGAAAGCATTCCAAATCCCAAGATCCAAATCGATGACTAAGAGAAGAGATCAACTAGAAAGCAACTGATGCTGTATAACAAGAGGAAGAGTTCAAGTAGTGTATGTCTGTAGTACAGTAGGTGATGAGCTGCAGTGGCTGGGCTGCATTATTGGAAGATTTACCATATATGCAAAAATTTTTCACAGTTTAATAGTTTCTGTCAGATTTGTCAGCTTTGCATTTTGTGAAATACTGTACATGAAAATGTGCCTTGAAGGTTATAGGTCATTTATGGCTGATCATTTATCAACATAAATTTTAGGTATAGTTTTGCCTATGAAACCATTTATGTGCAACTTTACTAATATAATATAATATATATATATATATATATATATATATATATATATATATATATATTTTTTTTTTTTTTCAATTCTTTCTAGTGGAGCAATAAGACATGGGCAGTTGCGTAGAAGGGCCTTTTTTTGACCTCACTGGTTGTTAAATTGCTTGAATAGTTGATGGAGAAGCTGACAAACTCAGGAGAAAAGTAAATAATTGATGACAATGGCATTTGTCTTAAAGAGGGCTGGGTTAGTTGACAGATGGACAAATTAGCATTGAATCTATGCTGGTGGTCCTGGGACAAGACAATTATAACAAAGTAGAAGATGGCTTAAACTTCCAGCATTGAGTTATGACTAGACTCTTTGATCTGGTCTGCCACCCAGATGACTAACTCATCTTTTTTTATTATTATTTCATCATTTGATTCAATAGGGACTAAGTTCAATATTGTGAACAGGATCATCAGTCTCCAACTGACCTCCCTAGTTGTGTCTCTTTTATTTTTATGACATTTGATATATGTGCCACGAATAGATGTCAGCTAGTCGTCTATATCAAACCCTTAAAAATAAAATTTCAGAACTTCACCTTCATGCTACAAATGACACTTAAAAATACTGTATTTCCACAATTCTTCCGCCTTATGGAAAGTTTTGTTGCACTTATTTAAACTATTGTTTTCTCACAGCACCATAGATAACAGACATAAATGGAAGGTAGCTAAATTTCAGGCCATATCAAGTCCCAGTTTCCCAGTCATCATTTTTCCCATTCGCCTACTGGTTGGTCATGCTCCCAGACCGATGACTCAGCCGGCTTATCCCATCAAAGCCTGGGTGACGTTACCTTCAAACATTCCTGTGGAAGAAATGTGTTCACTGTGATGTCCCTTGTAGGAAGTTGCGCTTTTTTTTCCACCAAGCATTGGAATAGATAGTTCTATTTTAGCATCATATCTCAGAGATCTTGCCTCATATCTCTGACATTGCTCTCTGTAACCTGACCAAAACATCTGGCAGGAAGAATTGAAGCTCCGGCGATGGGACCTAAAACAAAGCAGTTATGAAGTCACTGAGCTGTTAGTTTCAAGCATGGAATTACGTCGACTGGAACCAATTACTGTATGGAGTGCATTATCCTAAAAACTCCAGAAAATATATCTGTGAACAGAAGAATAACTTGTTAGATGACATAATTTAATGTCTGTTTGCATTGTAAGAGGAACTCATCCCTTTTAGATTAGACAGAATTGAAGGGAGGAATTACGCACGAGAAAGAGCAACAACGCCAGTGCTTTTTCTTTTCTTTTCTTTTTTTTTTTTTTTTTGCGTGTGTGAAACTAGGTTGTACAGAGAGCACTCATTTATGAGGAATCCAGCTGTGATCTTAACAAGTTTCAGCTTTTCATACAATTTTGATCTTAACTACTTACAACGTGATCTTAACCAAAAGCCAAAACTTTGAGATGAACTCCATAAACTTACAATGGTGGAAGCGTGCTGGTTGGAACACAGTTGCTTGTACAAAACCAAGATGTTTGTGTAATATTTTAGCTTGAATAATTATTACGTAGATAGGTCTGTCAGCTAATAAGGGAAACCAATTGTAACACTTCTACGGTACATTGAAGATGAGGATAAATAAGGATGAACCAGAAAATGGCCTGATAAAACATGACCACCTCATGCATTACGGCATATGGTAGTAATTACTGTCTCCACCCCTCAGGCCTCCCATTCATTAGCTAAATTCATTATCTCAGTCTAACCTGTCTGTTACCCCATGCAGCTGGTATGCAGGTCTGCTGTCCTTCCATGTTTGCCTCTGATGTCAGAGCCGGAACCTAGCAGTCTATAAAGCAGCTGAAACACCAATTAGACTTAGAAAACAATTTGTTTAACAAACAACAGACATCCTGCTCGCTTGTATAAAGATGAAAGCTTGATTAGATTAGAATGATGGATGGATCATGGGATGGCTGGCTGGATGGTTGAAAGAGTGGATGAAGGATGGATAAAATGGCTGGAGGAGATGAGATGGATCCGGGCAACCTTAAATGGACCATACAGGTGTCAGTGGAGGTCCAGTCATTTTTGTTAGTGTTGATGTACAGTATAGTGTATAATATACAGTACTGTATATTCATTCTGCAGATGTTTTCAGTTAGCCTTAGGGCCAACACACATCTCTGCCAGATATCTGGTCATTGTCAAATTAGCCATGGAGGTACTGTTGCTTTGGATGGTTTCCTCAAAGTGATATCTCAATATCGTATATAATATTGATCATTTAGAGTCATTTAGTGTTTTCCCAGGATGCACTCCAATTCATTAAGGTGATTCCATTTTGATGGCTGGAATGAAACAGAACTAAATAAAGCTTATACACAGTCTCAAGGAGAGCAGAGCTGCAGAGTAGCCACGAGTTCTCGGAAATGTATCTGATGTCATTGCCAAGTTTACTGTACTGGCTATGCGACATTCCGCAGCTCAGTGCTCAACATCAGGCCAGGAAACGACTCTTGCCCTGGAGTCCATGTAGGGCCTGCTGGATAAACAGAAGCCCAAAGCATAGATGATTCTGTATACAGTATATTCAAGAACACCCTGATCTACTTGGCTTCTATGAGAGACATGAGAGAAAGTTCAGAAGTTTTGAAGCTATACTTCCTTCTGTAGTAACGATTCATTTGTTGTGTTTACTGAAAGCAGTAACTAATAAGTCATAGAGGACCTTATTACTCACTCACTCACTTACTGTACTTACCCACCATCTGTACCTCTTTCGTGGGTGCCTGGAGCTTATCCCAGGCATATGGGGTGCAAAGCATACGCTCATTCACACACTATGGGCAGTTTGGGAACGCCAATTAGCCTAACCTACATGTCTTTGGACTGTGCGAGGAAACCAGAGAACCCAGAGGAAACCCACCAAGCACGGGGAGAACATGCAAACTCTATTCACACAGAACCCAGACACTAGAGGTGCAAGGCGACAGTGCTAAGCCACCATGCCGTCTAGGACCATATTAGTTGAGTAAAAACTTACATGCAAATAGGATATTTGGATATTTAGGGATTTTTTTTTAGGGATTTTTGTCTAAAAACATAAGCAGATTACTTTTATTTGGCATTGAGGCCTTGTTCAGACTGCCAGCCCAAATCTGATATCCAGACTGGAATTAGTTTGGAATAAGATCCACTTAAATCAGATTTCAAACTGTCTGTTACATCACTTCAATGCAACATGGAAGTTTAAGTGGTATGGACATGATTCCATGATTGAAAGCCAAGCAGGAATGCCAAATTTATTCTACACCGTGTCTAGACAGTGATATGTTATCACCAATCTTTTTTTTTTTTTTCCCCCCAATTTTCTCCCCTAATTTAGTCGTGTCCAATTCCTCCCCGTCACTAGGGGGCTCCCACATTAAGGCTACTCTACCACTCAGCCGGGAGGGCCGAAGACTATCACGTGTTTCCTCTGAACCACGTGACGCCAGCCGACCGCATCTTTTCGAACTGCTCGTTCGCGCACTCTGAGGACAGCGCTATCCGCTCCCTCCGTTGCGCGAGCTCACAGACGCCCCTGATTGGCTGTAGAGCCGTGATTAATGTGGGAGCACTAAGTACCTCTCATCCCTCCCCTCTGAGAGAGCTCGGCCAATCAGCTCTCTCTAGGCCTCCGGCTGCGAGAGGTTACAGCACCACCCGGGATTCGAACTGGCGATCTCCGGATGATAGGGCGAGCACTTTAACCACTGCGCCACTCGGAGGCCCTTGTTATCACCAATCTTAACTGTTTTTTGTTTTGTTTTGTTTTTTTTGTTATCTGTCTGTTGGTAAGTCGCCAGCATTTAACGTCACACCACTTTTTACTTTCAAGGCGGGAATCGAACCTGGACTCTGGAGGTGCAAGGCGACAGTGCTAACTTGGAATATGAAGACTTTTTTTTTTTTTTATTAAAACCTTGAGCTTTGCTAAAACACAAAACATACAGCAGTGGCAGTGATGAATCCTAAACCGAACAAAGTTCCAAAAAATATCTTTATTACTTTAAGCTGACTTTGTTTCTATTTCTGTAGTTTTCTGCACAAGCCTGGATTGATGACGGAAAAAGAACATAGGGAGTTGTAACTAATCGCAGGTCTGCATCCAGGTTAAAAGATATTCATTGCAAAAACCTGCCATGGAAAACGAATATCATATGATCACACTGTCTGCTAGAGAATTCAGCTGAGACTTTATTAGGATTATGTCATGCAGTGTGAAAAGTGATAAAGAATGATGTAATCACAAACTTTGCTCAAGGCCTCATAATGGCCAATTGATAGCCTTGGGATTTGACCAGTTAATAGCACTGACACTTAAATTAAGTATTTTTTTCATTTTACCTCTAAAAGTTATCTACCGCATTTACAGCTTATGTGTGATTACCTCAGAAAGAAATAGTAATATTTTGATATATTGCGTAATTCATACTATATCAGAGGCATACTGTGTGTAGAGACACTGTAATTAATTCTCCTGGAGATTTTTAAGTCGTGATAAACGGCAGCGATAAAACATGGGTATTGTTTAATTTATCGCTGGTCTGAAACCAGATTAATCTCGTAATTATAAATAGTTCAAATGCCGTAATATTGAGGTGATCTGTAATGGCAGTGTTTGGGGTAAAAACGCTGATTAACAAATCCTTGGCCCTGGTGTGCTCCACATGAGAGAGGGGCCTTCGGGGGAAGCCGACGTGCTTTAACCATGTGTTGAGAATAAACACTCCTAAAGCCTTGTCATGTTCTGCATAGTTATTTGAGCGCTTTTATGGCCTGCCTATCAGAAGGAAGCTTGACCGTATTAGGCTGACTTTCTCCGATGTCTCTCTTAATCTTAGACGGGCGTTTGAGTTTTTCCTGCCGTGTACACGCGCTTTCTCTCTTTCTCTGTACCCATTTAGGTAAAAAAAAAAAAAAGAAAAAGAGGCCTGAGAAAGCCAGGCATGCTGCAGTCCAGGCCAAACAACTTTATTGGCTTTATATGGCTTTTTAAGGCTTGGAGTGCAACAACTGCTGTTATTTTGTTGGTTAGTGGTGCCAAAATTGTGGTTTCCATCTTAAAGACACAGCACTGACAGAAGGAACAGGAGGTAATTGCAGAGGATATTATGTCGTTATGTGTCTCACACACACACACACACACACACAATTGCATTGACTTTTTTTGTCTTACATCCTGGTTTAAGCGTTCAGGATTAGCAAGGAATTAAATAGATCTGTTCTCATATACAGTATGCTTACACCAATCTCAATAATCTACATGTACTGTACATATTTACTAATGAAGCACACCATATGTTATATGTCTCCTTTGTCTGCAGCATGAATAACTGCAGTGTCTGAAACGATGAGCACTTTCACTTTCGAGCGCCTGTTTGAATGCTGAATTAAATTGACTTAAAAAAAAAATTTAAGATTGGTTTGAAAGATGGAATTGTCATGGGACCAGAAATGACAAAGGTGCTTCTTTCTGCCAAGGCAGAGGCAGATGCGTGGGTAAGGAGTAGAAATTCTTGACTATTAACTGATGCAGTTATGTGAATTGTTATGTAGGTATGCACATCGTGGGGGTTACTGACTACTTTTGGTAATGTTTAAGGGTGAGTCAGAGCTGGTCTTGTGAAATATGAGTCTGGAACGACGGGAGCTTTCCAAAGTACACAACGCTTGCAAAGTGAACAAATCCCACACACAACCATACTGTATATACTGCACGTATATATATACACACCTGTATACATCACCAGGTGTGCTGAACAGCAAGTTTAATTATAAAAATGGAAGTTTTAAGGAGAACTATTTTTACAAAAATACAAGAAAAAAAAGAAATTTTACAAGAAAAAGCCCCGATATTGGTGGGTTGCCACATCTCATTTTACACAGCCACTATCAGGGCTCAAACCCAGATCCTCAGAAAATCAACAACCTAGATATTGGCGGGTTGCAACACCTCACCACTACCCAGCCATGCAGTGCCAGTCCTATTCAAGAGACTTTAATGTTAAATGTTAATATTTAACTGACACAAAGGTTAGTTGTTCTGGAACAGTATTGTGTCAAGTGCATTTGCAAAACCCATCAAGCCCCATGATGAAATTGGCTCTCCTGAAGACCTTCCCAGGAACGTGAGTCCAAAACCTACCTCTGCTGCAGCGAAGAAGTTCATTTAGAGTCTCAGAAATCACCTCAGATGAGAGCCGTTATGAAGCTTTACAGAGCATGAGTAGCAGGTACATCTCAATATCTGAGATATCTGTTCAACGGACATTATTGTATATTTTAGATGACTTCGGCATTGTTTTACAGTGTAGAGAGAAATAAAAATCAGGAAAGATCATGAAAGCAATCAGGAGAGAATTAAAAGGTGTGTCCAAACTTTACAAAATTATCCTCCGGGTTTCCTCCCACAGTACAAGGACATGCAGATTAGGCTAACTGGCGTTTTCAATTGGCCTGTAGTGTCTGAGTGTATGTATGGGTGTGCCTTATGATGGATTGGCACGCTGTCCAGGGTGTTCATTGCCTCCTGCCCTAAGTCTTCTAGGCTAGGCTCCAGGCCCCCCACGACTCAGTACGATGAGTGAGAACCAACTAAAACAAACCTATGCTTGGGTTCCATTAACAATTTGATTGACGTAGCTGAGATTGAAAAGCTGTCTGTCTAGTTGTTCAAATGTGTATACTATACAGGTACTATAACAATACTGCTACAAAAACAGTTAGTGGCATTGGATGTCATAAACAAGAAGAACCATGTTGTAAAGCGTGCTGGTGTGTCCACGATATAACCCGAACACACAGCTTGTTTCCTTGTTATGTAACGAGGCCCATTGTGGCTGATGAGTCATTGTAGATTGTGAAGACGACCATCACCTCTCTGTTGCCTCTGCCTCGGGGTACATAGCAGTAGAGAGTCGATCCAGAAAGCTGACCACAGTCATTAAAGTCTGTAATTCCATGTATGGTAAACCACATAAAAACACGTCTCCATCCGGCCAGAGCTGAGCTGACCTCCACAGAAAGCTCACAGTAGCTTTGTCTGATACAGTATGTGTCTTTACATGAGCCATGTTGGGACGTGTGCGCTTTCAAATAGTCTTTTATGCTGTTTTTAAATAAAAGAAGCTCAGCATTTTTGCCCATGTTTCCAAAACATTTGATTGCTTTGTCTGGATCGGACTTCAAGCTTGTCTTCACATATTAAAAGCTGGTCGGTGTTGTTAACTTGAAAACAGTCATGTACCACAAAAACCCTAGTGTATGTCAGTGAACAAGATGGCCCTGTGTTGTAAATGATACCTCTGAACTGAAAAATTACTCCAATTCAGAAAGGACAAAACATGCAGTTCTTTGAACAACCACTAGGCTCCAAAAGTGAGTCAATCCCCAATGTTAAAATGCCCAACCTTACAACAAAAGTAAACGTTTGCAGCGTTTAAGCCATATAATTATGTGTCAAACCGCATCACCACCACGACACCAGCTAACTGGAATCACTATGGGGTATGGATTCAAATGTGTTCAATTAAATGCAAGTTAATGTTTGCATATAAACTAATGTTATCCAACTTAGCATATTAGCTACAGATCCGGCCGTTAAGAACGCACGCTTCTTCGAAAAGGGATCTCGCGCGCTTCCGCGGCAGCTCGCGGGAACCTGTGAAAATGCCGTTCATTACCTGTAGGGGGCAGTCGTGTTTCAATCTGAAGTATTGTGTGTCTACTTAAGCCAAACGCGGGATCTCGCGGGAAAAAGCATGCATTCTTAATAGCAAGATCTGTAAACTAGCTAGCTTGTGGTGACTGAGGTACTGTAAGTCGGCATGTTCCAACCAAAAGCCAGGTGCTGTTCACTTTACCCATTTGCCCATTTATGGATTACCTTGGTTTAGGTGAAGTCAGCATGGTGACAGCCAGCCCTGTCCAGTTTTTTTTTTCTTTTTTTCTAATTCTACCAAAATCCACAATCTTGTCTTGGACTTCAATGATATGAGCTCAAGTACCTTTAGGGATTTCCAAATCCAATGGAGATCTCTGATGGATTTTACTGATGATGCAACATCATAGCAAACACAAAGCAGGAACTCATCACTACCAGTCTCTGATATTACGCAGGTCAAATTGGGTCACTGCCAAACTGGTAGGTGTTAAACCTTCAGAATGTTCTGGACAGGATATAGTTTTCATTTTCACCTTTCTTACTGAAAATCACAAACCAGATCCCCCCTTGGTACAGTATGATCTTTATACAGTACTTTGTACTTCTTGGGGGAAAAAATAGAAGTGAGAATAAAACCACTGCTGACCTTCTTCCTCTGGGACTTTGCAAATCTATCCATTACTCAAAAGTCTCTAACACTGGAACTCCTTGTTAGTCACTGACGCTTTGGGCCGACATGAACTTCTGTATCTTTTCTTTAATGTTAAGCCAATGCGCACTAGATTGCTAACCGAATGGCATGAGGCAACCCGTCCTCTACTGATGTGCCCTGATGAAACCCTCTCCTAAGGGCAAATATAATATTTCGATGGTAATAACACACCATAAGTGTCTCATTTGTTTCCGTTTACAATGATTCAGTAATGGAAATGATTCACTACGGGAAATATTGTTAGGTTGCTAGGTGTGACAGAATGTTTACGTTTTTTGTGCATGGTGATAATAGTGTGGCAAAATTAGCACCCTCTCTCCAGGGCACAAACTTTAGCAGAGGCTAATATCATTAATTCGAGGGCCGTCCCATGCTCCAGTAACAGAGGAATGATTCTTAGAGTTCCTACATCTTTTTATTTTAAGTAGTAGCCTGGATTATGGTTTGCACCGGACTGATGTTTGACTTGGACGATGCTTTTGCATAGAAGTGCTTCAACATTCAGTCAGTTGGTGAGTACCTAGTCAAGGTTTTCATGGCATGTTGCAGCCATACTCAGGCTTATATTGCAAAGTGAAGAACATATTCAGCTTCTGTTCTTCCTGCTGCTTAGTGTGTAAAATGAATCTACCGTATTGTTATAGTGAACTTATGTTAATAAGAAGAGGCTGTAGACTATGAAGAAAGAAGTGGACAAATACTGTACATTAACTAGCTCATAGAGATGGTGGTGGTGGTGTGTGTGTGTGTGTGTGGGGGGGGGGGGCAATTAAGTTATCTCTTTATTTATCTCTATTTATTCTTTTGGGTGGGAAAGAAATGCCATAATGATTCCAAAAACATATTTTTTTTATTCTTTTTTTTATTTATATACACTATATTGCCAAAAGTATTCACTCGCCTGCCTTCACATACATATGAACTTCACTAACATCCGATTCTTAATCCATAGACTATAATATGATGTTGGCCCACCCTTTGCAGTTATAACAGCTTCAACTCTTCTGGGAAGGCTTTCCACATAGTTTAGGAGTGTGTTTATGAGAATTTTTCACCATTCTCCCAGAAGGGAATTTGTGAGGCCAGACACTGATGTTGAACGGGAAGAGACGAGAAGTCAGGACTCAGAAGTCAGAAGTTCTTCCACACCAAACTCGCTCATCCGTGTCATCATGGACGTTGCTTTGTGCACTGGTGCGCAGTCATGTTGGATCAGGAAGGGGCCGTCCCCAAACTGTTCCCACGAAATTGTGAGCATGAAATTGTCTAAAATGTTTTGGTATGCTGAAGCATTAAGAGTTTCTTTCACTGGAAGTAAGGGGACGAGCCCAACTCCTGAAAAAAATCCCACACCAGTTCCATCATGACGGCGCACCAGTGCACAAAGCAAAGTCTATAAAGGTGCATGATTAAATGATATTTAGTGACCGGGATATTATAATGATGTGTCTTTGGATTAGTCTGCACTGCAAATGTGATGAAAGCTGATAAAGAAGGAAAAAGTGCCCATATTCTTTATTCAAGTGCAGCTTTAACCTACTGTACACTCTCATATTGCATGCTGTCCATTGCATTTTTTCCTCAGTGTTAGCAATCGATAAATGTGAACATAATTAGCATCTTCAAACAAGAAGAAGTTCAGCAATAGAATTCCACATAATAGTTCTCATGTGAGGATCCACGAGGATATCTAAACAACGTAGCTGGGAGAAATTATGAGGACATTCTGGTCTAAAGAGGGTAAAGAGTTTGGGAGATGGCCAAGCTCAAAGCCTCAAATTCTTTGCACAAGTTTAAATAGAAAAGGTTAAACTCCTATTTACTTGGTAATATTTATTGTAGTAAAACTACACAAATTATGGAATGAAAAGGTTAGCTAAGGCTTCTCAGGCTAACAACAGCTGCACATTTTTTTTTTTCAAAATCTCTCAAATGCAAGCCAGCATGTTAATATGATGATGATGATGATGATGATGATGATCATGCTCAGTGGTAGACTCCCTTTTTGACTTGGTAGCTTAATGGTCAGCACTGTCGCCTTGCACCTCCAGGATCCCCGCTTCGGCTTTGTATGAATGTAGTTTGCATGTTCTCTCCGTCCTTAGTGGGTTTCCATCAGGTTCTCCAGGTTTCTTCCTTGACATTCCTTGACAGCCTTGACAGGCTGATTGGCATTCCCAAATTGCCCATAGTGTGTGTGTGTGTGTGTGCGCCCTGCAATGGATTGTTGTAACCTATTCAGGGTGTACCCCGCCTCGTGCCCTGGTCTCCTGGGATAGGCTCCAGGCCCCCTGCAACCCTGCATACAGGATAAAGCGGTATAGAAAATGAGTCACACTCTCATCGTCTATACCGCTTTATCCTGTATGCAGGGTTGCAGGGGGCCTGGAGCCTATCCCAGGTGTAAAAGCGTGTAAAAGTAAAAATATTTCCTCCATTGAAAGTACAGATAAATAAAACTTTATTCATTCCCTTTATTAACGTACTATTACTCCTACACCAAAAAAGGTATTGTTCATGGCATGATTATTGCCTCAAGAGGAAGTGACAGAGGCGCTCTGAGTAATTTGTGCATGTGGCAGAAGTGTTAAATAATGATCCTCTTCCCTGTGGATAAGATCTGATTTTTGTTCAATATGTCATAGATCATTTAAACAAAAGGAAAATACATGACTTCTCATTTATTTCTCTCTGAAGTCATGACATGTGTTTCTGACTAACAGAGTGAATATTCCTAGGATTCCATGTCCTCATGCATCACACCAGACAACATCATTTATAAACATAATTTATTATGTGATTAATATTGCATCATATAGTGCAATGCAGTGTTGGTTAATTATAATGCTATTATTAAGACCTATTACAATTTTCCTAAGAATTCTGTTGGTTCATTCCTAAGTTCAATGTCTCATATTGTTACCACGTTGCTATTCATGATTTCCTAAATATTATTTACACATGCAATATTGCCTCTATACAGCATTTGGATAAAATAGGACATGTCAGAAGTCAACCTTTTAATGATCCTTATACAGTAAATAGGACTTTTTTTTTCATCTCAGGGGAGTCTGAAAATGATTCCTACTGTACCTACACAGCATCCTTGTGAATAGAAGGCTTTAAAAGTGATACTTTAGCGTATCAATGCATTATGATAAACACTTTGCTAATGGGATTTTTGTAATATTGTTTCCCCAGACAGTGAATCAGAGGTATTCGTAAAAGAAAAGGACTGGAAATCCCACAGATGTCATGCAGTCTCAGGTAGGAAGAAAGAAAAAAATGCACATCAGACTCATTTTATTGCGGATTTATACAGTGGAAGGCACAATGAGTCATACAGTAAAATGGATAAATCTCAGTTCTGCCTAGCTATATGGAAGCAAAAGATCTTAATATAACTTAACTTCTGTATTATACATGTATGTGGTGGCGGGCAAGTCAAATTGGGATTTCAATAACAGAACACAGTTATGAGAGTAAAAACCTTTATTCTTCTATATAATCCCCTGCTACACTAGCAGGGGATTATATACAGGCCGGGATCATCATTCACGGATAAAAACGTTTTTCAGCTTTGTTAAATTCTGCAATCTGCAATAGATTTTATAGCAGCCCTGATAATAAAGCCAAAAAAGTGTGTAATTTTTTATATTATTATTATTATTATTATTATTATTATTATTATTTTGAAAAGATGGTTATTTAGGTCTCAGGTTCAAACCCCAGCACCACCAAGTTGCCACTGTTGGGCCCTTGAGCAAGACCCTTAACCCTCAACTGCTCCGTTGTACTGTACAATGATATAAAATGTAAGTAACTCTGGATAAGGCCATCAGCCAAATGCTGAAAATGCAAATGCGAATTAAGCAGTTGTACTCCAGATGGAGCCTCCAACTGTAACTTTAGGTTTTCCTCCAAAGTCGAAATGTCGAAAGCAATTCGATTTCTTAGTATCATTACAGTACATGTTGTGGTGTTTTTGTCTTAGTAACATCAAGGAAGAGAGAAAACTTAAGATGAAGCTGGTAAGGGAAAGACTGTTTATAGCTGCTGGAAGTGATAACAGGAACTAACTGTTGTATAAAGGGATAAATCATTCCAGGATGTGCTTGTTGTTAGGGAAGAAAAAAAAAACTTTGTGGTGATAACAGTCACACCAGCCCACCGTCGAGTATTACCCTATAATAAACCCCCCCCAAGTGTTTTATTTACTACGTGATCGACTTTCTCCCTGTAGGGGGCATGGCATTCCAAGTTATCTAGATCAGTTCACACACTTGAAAGCATTTTTAAAGAGTAAGAAAAACACCGAGCTCAGTGGTGTTCTGGAAACATTTTGCGCTTGACTGCCTTTAAAAGTCGCTAATGTCTAGACTATTCATCAGCGCTCTGAAAGATGCCTTAGGAAAGACTAACACCCAGGCCCAGCTACAAAAGTGTAAACTGTAATAAAGAGAGCGGGACTATTTATTGACTGCACTTGGATGCATGTGAAAAAGTCCCCTGACTCACAAAAGCACGTCCGTGATTTAGCAAGATTCGATTTCACCATCTGTGAGGGAGCGGGGATCTTCCCATGACCTTTGTAGTTCCAAAGTGAGAAAAAAGGCGCGTGTGCAAATCAGGTCAAGGAATAGAAAGCGAGCGTGTGAGAGGCTGAAGGAGAAGACGTGGAGAAAATGAGAGAGGGCTGGAACTTTAAAAAAAAAACACACAAAAAAAAAAAACCATGGAGGGATGCGAAACCAAAATTGGTAGACGTGCGGTCCTGTAATGAGAGAGGAAAGTTAGTGCTGTTCCTGGATTCTAATGTCTGACATTGACCTTTGCTTGACCCCGCTGCCCATAGCAGATATCTCAAGGGAGACCTGAATGAGTCAAGCTTCTGAAAGGACAGTAATGAGCTTTTCCTATTCGGGCCCCAAAAGGCATGCTTACAATGGGGTCTTTATTCCAGTGATGCAAGATAGATGGCACTCAGGGAGGGCCAGCTCTTCCCAGTACACTCCATTTAAATAGATTAGAATGACTCGTCTTTCCCTTTTACACCCACGTAATGAGGGTCAATCAGAGAAAAGGAGAGGGGGGGGGGGGGGGGAGGCAGGACAGTTCTTCTATTTCTAAGCTATTAGAAGGTATTGTTTAGAAGCTGACGCTCATGAGCATAGACAACATTTATGTCACTTAGGACATTGCCGTGAAATCTGGATTCAGGATTAGGCTGCTATCTAGTGGGTAATCCAGTAATAGAAAAGTACGAGTCGATAACATGGAGACGTCTTGCAGTCTTTTATTGTTTTTTTGTTTGTTTTTCAGTTGTGATCAATATAACAGGTGTGATCATGATGCCATTTACCAGTTTTGCCAGGTTTCAGCTAAAGTACCAGCTCAATTATATTCCCCCGCCAAAAAAACTAATTCAGCTATAAGTAAACGGAGACACATTTGTTTTCTTTTTCTCAGACTTTTTCATGGGAAACAAGGTCACACGAGTTCATCCACTCCATAAATCCTTCTTTCCATCTCCCAAGCTTTACTATTTGTCTTATTATAGAAACGATTCTGTATATCGTAGCAAGACAGTCTTTGCTTGGTTTGCTGCAAAACAAGATTTTAGACGATGCTAATTATTTTGAACATTCTGAATGGACAGAGAAAAAAAAAATCTGGTTTGTCGTTATATTTCGTTATATACTCCACCTCAACTGAAAATGTTTATAGAGAGAGCATGGCGCAGCATGAGTGGCAGTTCTCATTTAATTTCTATGTTATAAAGATTTATGGATGGGCTGACAAACACTTACCGGCCACTTCATTAGGGACACCTTGCTAGTACTGAGTTTGTCCTGCTTTTACTTTCATTCTTAATGGCACATGGTGATGGAATCATCCCATAAAGATTTTGATTCCTATTGACATGATAACATCACGCACTTGCTGTAGTTTTATTGGTTGCACATCCATGATGTGAATCTTCCGCCCCAATACATTCAAATGTCCTCTGCTGGATTGTGGTCTGGTGACAGTGGAGGCCATTAGAGAACTTACAGTCATATTCATGAAACCAGTTTGAGATGATTTTAGATTTGTGACATGGCGCGTTATCCTATGGTCATAAAGGGATGGACATATAGTCAGCAACAATACTCAGGCAGGCGGTAGCAGTTAAACCATGCTCAATTGGTCCTAATGAGCCCAAATTGTACCAAGTAAATCTCCTTCACAGTAATTACACCATCACCACCAGTCTGAACTGCTGATACAAGCCAGGATGGATCCATGCTGCTTTCATGTTGTTTACGCCAAATTCAGATCCTTCTATCCAAATGTCGAAACAGAAACTCAAACCAGAATATTCAAACCAGACATTGTTTTTCCAATCTTCTGTTGGACAATTTTGGTGAGGCCTTGCGATTTGTATCCTCCTCTTGTTCTTTGCTGACAGGAGCGGCACCCGGTGTGGTGTTGAAGTGTTATGCATTCAGAGATGCTTTCCTGCATATATGAGTTGTAATGAGGTCATTGAAGTATTCACAGCGCTTCATGTATTTCAAAATGGATGAAATAATGAATTGAATCCACCTATCATAAGTTTGCTTAAAATCTTTGCAAATTTATTAAGAATTAAAAAAAATAAATAAATAAATCACATGTACATAAGCATTCACAGCCTTGGCCATGACACTCAAAATTGAGCTCAGGTGCTTCCTCTTTCCACTGATCTGTCAGGGATAACCCCTAGAGGGCGCCAAAGCGCCCTGTGATTTTGTTTGTAGTTCCTTTGTTTAAACTTCAGTTCCCATGTGGCAACTCGGTCAGGTGACAAGGGGGCGCACACCTGAACCGAGTTGGTTATTAGTTTTATTATAAATAGTTTGGTTTCATTTAGTTTCTTGTCTTGCGTCTGTTGAATTATCGTGATTAATGTCTGTGAGTTTAGTTCGTGTTTACCGCTGTCTTTATTCGTGTTTTGGCTTGTTTTATTATATAGTTTAAGTGTTTGTTTGATTTCCCTGTTTTTTCTGTTTAAATAAAAACTACATCGTTTTCCCTTTAAAACCTGGAGCCTCGTGCAGTTATGCCTCGCACCACATTTCGTGACATGATCATCCTTGAGATGTTCCTACAACTCAATGGGAATTCAGTTTATTGGACATTTTAAAAGAAATACACCTGTCTATATAAGGTCCCACAGTTAACAGTACATGTCAGAGCCCAAACCAAGCCATGAAGTCCAAGGAGTTGTTTGTAGACCTCTCAAACAGGATTGTATCAAGGCACAGATCTGGGGAAGGGTACAGAAAAATTTCCGCAGCATTGAAGGTCCAGATGAGCACATTGGCCTCCATCATCCATAAATGGAAGAATTTATGAATCACCAGGGCGTCTGGCCAAACTGAGCGATCAGGGGAGAAGAGCCTTAGTCAGGGAGGTGACCAAAGGCCCGATGGTTCGTCTGAAAGAGCTAGAGAGAGCTCCGTGGAGAGAGGAGAACCTTCCAGAAGAACAACCATCTCTGCAGCACACAACCAATCAGGCCTGTATGGTAGAATGGCCAGACGCCTTAGAAGCCACTCCTCAGTAAAAGGCACATGACAGCCCACCTGGAGTTTGCCAAAAGGCACCTGAAGGACCTTGGTACCCATTACAGTCTCAAGTCTTTTTGAGTATGATGCTACAAGAAGGTTTTTCTTCTGGAAGGTTCTCCTCTCTGCTTGTAGAATTTTGAGAATCCATTTATATCAGCTTGAACCAGACTGGACTTTATGCTCCGATCTCTGGCATTAATAAGGCATTTTTGCCTAGAGAACTGCCACCACTGATCATGTCTACATGCCTAAATGCATTGAGTTGCTGCCATGTGCTTGGCCGATTGGATATTTGCTTTGACAAGCAGTAGAACAGGTGTCCCTAGTGAAGTGGATGGTGAATGTGTACTGTACATTATGTTGGGTCCACCACTGCAGAACAGTTCTAGCCTGAAACATCCTGCATCTGGTAAAACTTTCACTTCGTCCAACGTTTAGGAAATTGGACTTCACCTATGAGCAAGTTGGTGACTCACGTTCTGTTCTTACCCAAACCACCTATTAAAAGAATATAAACACATCCATCAAAAAAATAGCCTCTGCAGCTGGTTTCTCTTTCAGTTCTTCCTGAAATGTCTGTTAAAATGAATCATATACTAACATCGATGCCAGTCTCTAGAAGTTCATCCAAAAAGTGTGCGTTCATTCTAAATTTCCACAAATTCGAAATCTCCTGAACATCTGAACCCTTTCTCTCTCTCTGGAACTCATCTGAACATGCTGATTGGATTGGCGAGGAACTGATCAAAGAAACGAGCTGCTCCTTATTAGTTCCAATGCCAGACGAAATCGGGGCTGGAAATGAAGAGAAAGCACAGCGCATTTTAGATTATTCTTGCCAGAGCAATAAATAGTCAAGATCACCTTTTTAATATGTTTATATTTCCTCTCTGCAATGCATAATCTTACAGTATATAATAAACGGACAGTTTCATGTATATTACCAGTTGATATTACAATGGAAGGCTAAAAACTATAATTGGTTAACACCTGGACCAAATCCTTTTGTTCGAAGCAAAAAAAAATGATGAGATAAACATGTAATGAAATTACTTGTATGTAATCTATCGCTTTGTTTATTGGACAGATTGCGCTTAGTCTACCAATTAGTTTTCTAGTTGCAAAGGCATTTTGGGGTAAAAAAAAAAAAAAAAAAACGTGGATAATATAGTGAATAATCCACATTTGTTTTTCATATGCGTCTTCTCAATCACGGACATACAGTAACATGTTTTGAATACATCAAATCTAGAGAGACCAGAGAGAGAGATCACATTTAGTGTGTGTAATCGCCTCATATGACTGTCACTAGTTCTGAGAATACAATCCGAAGTCAGAAGTTTCACTTCATCTCTTCAACTTTTGATGGATGCTGTCATACTTGTTTATACAGAAATGCAAAAAAAGAATCTGTTTTTGGCAAAAATAAAAAGTCTTATTTTAAATCTCTGAATAAACCTTATGAGGCACAATGGCTCAGTGGTTAACACAGTCCACCATCACCACCAGGTTCCGGGTTCGAGTCCTGCCTCGGGGTCTGTGTGCATGGAGTTTACATGTTCTCCTGCTCATGGATACAGTATATCTAGTTTACTGGGTAGTGAGATTGATAGAAAGAAATGCTCATCACCTCAGCACTGAAAGCATTTAATAGTAAACCATAAACTGTGTCCATGTTCCCTCCCCGTAAATAGCTAGATAATAGCTGTTCTATTGATGGTCCATTTTTGTTTGATGATCTCTCACCATAACCATGTTTATTTCTGTTCAACTAAATGAGATGTTCTCTTCCACACAGAGGACGGTGGTGTGTGACCATCTCAATGGCTCCAGGATCGTTTTCTCAGATGAAACTCGACCAGGAAACGTTCTGTCCCCAGACATGACCCAGGAAGTAGTCGTGATCTCGCCTGATCTTCTTACGCCTCCTCCGACCCCGTACTACAGGAGCGGTGCTTCTTTAGCTCCTCAACAAAACGTAATACCACACAACACACACATTATGAATGCACATACAGTATGATCGTCTGTAACTACAGGGGATGATGTTCGCCCCTGGATTAGCATCCTGTTTCAACACTGACGTCCTTAAAATGTTATTTTCGGAAAATGACATCATGACGAAACGTTTAAAAGAAGCGCGTTTTTACATTCAGTGACCTGACTTTGGACTCATTTGGCCTGCCTTTGGAGATGTTAAGAGTATAGATAATGCTGTACTGCCACCATGTGGACCTATTCAGAAGCACAGACCTTTTTTTTTTTTCGAAGTGTGTCTAATTTCTTCAGTTAAAAGACAACACCCTGAACTTGTGCTCTTCAGTCATCGTCGATACCATCTTATCCTGTACACAGGGTCATGGGGGGGGGGGGGGGTAGGGGGGGGGGGGGCTGGAGCCTATCTCAGGAGACTCAGGGCATGAGGAGGGGTACACCCCGGGCAATTTGGGAACACCAATTAACCTAATCTGCATGTCTTTAGAGAACATGCAAACTCCATTCACACAGAGCCGAGACGCGACTTGAACTCGGACCCTGGAGGTTCACATGTTCACATTACCCACAATGCTGCTTAGACTGTAGTGCCAGTGAGATTCCACCTTCACTTCATTTAAAGAGGGCAAATTGCAGTGTTTTATTCTATTAATGCTGTTCTGACAGATTTAAACAAGGGTGTGAGAATAAAGACATTCTAAAATCTTTGATTTTTGGAAATTCTCTTTTTTTACCATCAGGTTGCAGAGGTAAATGGAGGTGCAGTCCCTACCCCAAGTTTCGGATCTTACTACGGGCCAGGTCAATCACATGGTAACAGGCCAACATTTTCTGATATTAATAAAAACTTTACAGGGTGTTGGTTTCACGCAGCATTATGCGTTACACAGATTAAGTGATATCACACGAGAGGGAGTGCTGTTGTGCTGAATATCTGCACGGCTGTGATGCCATCTCAAAGGATATTGCTTTTATGAAACAGTTCTACAAAGGCCATTTTATTATCAACAGATTATGATTTGTTTGTTTATTTAACCAGATATTTTGTTCCACTACACATGGCAGAACTAGCATTGTGATGACGACGCATAGTTAGCGACCGACAGTTAGTGTGAGTAACAGGGATTGAAGTAGTTTTAGATTCTGTAGCCAAAAGGTTTGGACTGTCATGTATACCTTGTAAGTTTCTCTCTATGTCTCTACTTATTCCTCCTTAGAATATCCGCTAACTAAATGTTCCAGGGTTAAATCCCAATTGGTGTAATACAGCATGTAAAGCTAATGCGCTATGTAGGGTATTAATCCAAATAAACTCCAAAGACAAAGTACTGCCCATGATCAGGGCTAAACTGTTATAAGAGCGTCTATGGAGCTGAGTGATACATACAGGTAGATGTTCCAGTGCTGTTGTGCTCTATATCAGAACTAATGGAATGCTTCTTGTCTAATCAGATTACTTGGTCGTTGCTAGCTGTTGCATAATTGCCAATATCTAACCCTTTTTTTTAGAGTGTCACATACTTTAAGTTAAGGTCCAGTCAACGTAAACTTGTGTTCAGTTTATTCCCAGTGATGATACTGCCATCTGTTGGTGAGAAGAGAAGCTGCACAACTGTACACGAGATGGAATAAATTACCATTCCAGTCCAGTTAAATATAATTAGTTGTTTATGGTTGTGGAATATTAGGACATTCAACAGTATTAAATGTATCTACGGTGTAAACATGGATATTGTAGTGTCATAAGAAATGTCGACGAGCATGGAAGTTTAGTCTGTTAATTTGATCCAGGACGCAGTCAACTGTATGTTTTCTGTCTCCTTCAGATCAATTGCCTAATGGTGGACCACGCTCCGCTACTCTGCCTCGTACTCCTGTTACCAGAGAGGAGAGGCTCATCAAGTTCTCTGGAATCGGCCCTGTAGATGAAACCGGCATGCCGATCGCTTCCCGATCTGTGAGTACTGAACTTTTATACCTAATTACAGAGTGCAGTCAATCATATAGTACGGTGTAGCAGCCCTATCAGTGTTATTTCTACCAAATTGAATAAAAAGGTGTATGGTCCCCTGTTTCAGGGAAATTATCACGAACATGGTGTGATGCGAGATGATTTGAAAAAAAAAAAAAAAAAAAACTGGTACCAAAAAGGTACCTTTGTTGTAAGCATGTCCTAAATAGTGTTTTATTCCTTTTACACCACAGCATTTTTTTCTTTTATTATTTTAAGTAAAGAATCATATATTTCTATTCATTTATAAAGCATCCATGGAATAAATTGTACCAGCAAATTGTTATGGCAGCGATAAACATCATAACACTCTCTTATTTGGTTGTCTTGAAATTCTCGAACTATGCCACCTTCACTGCAGTACAGTATATAGACAAAAGTATTTGTTCAAACCTGCAATGATGTTGTTCTCAAACACACATACTTCGGTATGGAGTTGCTCCCCCCTTTTGCAGCTATTTCTTGCAGTGTTTCTGTGGGAAGTCGAGCCTATTCATTCTGTAGAGCATTTATAAGGTCAGGCACTGATGTTGGACGAGAAGGCCTGGCTCGCAACCTCCGTTCCAGTTCATCACAAAGGTGCTCGATGGGGTTGGGGTCAGGGCTCTGTGTTAGGGCCAGTCAAGTTCTTCCACAGCAAACTCATCAAACCATTTCTTTATAGTCCTTGCTTTGTGCACTATGTTGGCCTTCACCAAACTGTTGCCACAAAGTTGGTAGCATAGCATTGTCCAAGATGTCTTGGTATGCTGAAGCATTATGATTGCCCTTCACTGAGGATAAGGGGCCTGATTTGAAACACCTGAATTCAATAATGAACAGATTTGATCAAATGCTTTTGTATATACTGTATAGTGTAGCGTCAGCATGCCTGAAAACTAGCACTGAAGATTCCTCACAGATAATGCTTGTCTACATCATTCTGAAAAATCCCTTCACACGGAACGTCGAAATTTTTGCTTCAAGAAACTTTGCATTTTTTGGCAGCTATTTTATTTTAGGTGTGTGTGAAGTGTGTGACGTAAGACGTGTCAAGTCAGTTCCATGCCTTCTCTGTTTTCTTTTAAAGAGTGTGAACAAACCTAAGGACTGGTACAGGAGCATGTTTCGACAGATCCACAAGAAACCGGAGGGTATGTCAACAAACACACACACACACACACACACAATGAGAGAATCCCTTTCACTGTTCTGATTTTAATCAGGAATTCTTCGTAGAAATTGGAGAACCCGCACCTCACACACTTTTCCTGTGGAAAAAAGAAATCCAGTGAAAGTGCTTAGTCACCTTTAGAAAGTGTATACAGATAGAGTTTCACCAACAGCGTCTAACCCTACACCAAATACGGCTATTGTTTGCTTTGCTAAGCAGCTCTCAGGCTTTCCCAGACATGAAGCAGCATTTTCACACAAAATAGTCTCTTATAAGTGGCCAAGTGAAACGGCTGAAACTGGTCCTGGATCAGCAATCTTTTGGCAGCTTCTGCTGATACTCGAAGCCAAAGGCGAGATTTATGTAATCCTGCTGTCAGCATTTCGGCGTATCACAAATCACTTCGAAGCCGATATTCACAAAATGTGCTGAAAAGTTTCCGTCAGGCGATGTTCTACTTGACTGATGAATTTAACGAGCTGCTCAAAGATCTCGGCTGTCAGTACGCTGATTCATCCATAACCATTGTATTGTTTACTGATATGTTATGCTGGAAAGGATTTATTGCAGATTCATGCTTTAGTGCATATTTTGCTGTATTTAGATCAGATAAACGATATTCAGCCTAAAACTACAAAACAAAACCTAGCAAGCCAAACTATGTAAAAATCCCAAATTGCTAGCTACAATTAAAGAATCTAAAGAAGCAAAGATGGCTAATTTAACACTAGCATAAGTGAATCTTCCCAAATACCTGATTATATTAGAGAATATAATTTTAAAACCAATCTGTTTATTGTTAATAATAATATGGAAATTGTTCTTTGTTTGACATTAGCTATAACATGAGTCACGATTCCCACGTTCTACTCAGTATTAGAAGATGTGGTGAAGCAGTGGTGAAGTGCTCGCATTATCCTCCAGAGATCGCGAGTTTGATTCCCAGGCGATGCTGTAGCCTCTCGCAGCCGGGATGGGAGTCTTATTGATGCGATCTTACGTCAATCGCAGCTCTATGGCCAATCACGAGCATCTGTGAGCTCACACATGTGTAAGGAGCATATAGCGCTATCCTGCAAGTGTGTTACGCCACTCATGTTACGTGGATCGTTCGGCCCTCCCTGACTGGTAGTTGTTGTCTTGATGGGAGAGTGCCCTAATGATGGGTGGGAAAAAGATATGACTAACTTAGGGGTAAAATCGGCACCCGTGACAAAAAATAAGAAAAATCTAGCAAATCAAAGTGAGCTAAGCTTTGAGAAAATGATTCCAAATTGATATGGAACATAATGGGAGCAAGTGTTCTGTTCCCCTGGTGTATACAGCACGTAATGAAAAGCAAAAAAATTATGTTCCCTATTTCTCTATTTGATCAAATTCTTTCTTGAGACCTCCAAAATCACATATAATAACCATTAGTTTGTTGTGTTTAAAAAGTTTTGAAGCCTTGTTCCAATAAAATAAACTGGATAATGTACAGGAAATATTGCATCCTGGGATGGGTCACATTTTTCTCGAACAGCATAAGAGGATTAACGTGCGTTAGCCAAAAATGTATTAAGAAATATAGGATCCTGGAAACATAGGGCCATGCGAACATAGGATTCTGAGAAAATACTTTGGACTTTGGGAATATGCGGAAATAAAAAATGCGAAAAATCTGGGAAATGTTTTTTTTTTTGTGTGTGTGTGTGTGTGTGGTGTAGACGAGCAGGATAAAAAGCCAGCTACCAAATTCATATATCATAGGTAACATTTCAGAAGATCAAGGTTTTGGATACGCCACTAACAACGGTTTTCCGTTAATAAAAGTCCATGGGCGATAAGCAGAAAAGACTTGAGAATTTATTTAACAATTCATTGCATCAGTCTCTGACCAGAGGCTGTAAATCTGTGAAAGTCTGTGAAACCTCTCATTTTGTCAGCGAGATGCCGTCAGCTAAATAATTTACAAAAATTTACTCGATTGGCCGCAACAGAGGAGGATTTGCTACATAAACTGCAGTCGCTGAATTATGACCAGTTTTAAAATATGTTAATTGCTCCACCTGCAGTATTGCTCAAGTGGCTGAGACTGTCAATATACTTGGGAGAAATAATAGTCACTGTATGGTCAAAAGTTTGTGGACACTTGATGACCATAATCAATGCTCTTCACTCAAGCCCACTCTCTTCTGGGAAGGCTTTCTAAATGTATCTATGCCTTCGCTTGTTATTTATCCAGAGTTGTTTAAGAAAAAACCACAGTTATGATATGAATAATAATTATTAATGGTGGGAAAATCTAAAAAAAAAAAAAATGTTTTCACATTCTCCTGAACATAACATTTATTCAGCTTTTGTTTCTTCCCTATTTTCTTTTCTCTCCCAGAGCCAGAAATCGACTGGCAAGAACGTGAGTAATCAGTCTTATAAAAGTATCCCGACAACCTTTAAGCGTGTTTTGTCATGTCAGGAATTACGCAATACTTTATTATGACCATGGTTTCTCAATGCTATGATAAGCAGCTCGAAACATTCCCACATTATGTCTGCAGACAGGGAATGCAGAATTGCAGTATTAAGAATGTACAGTACCAACGTGTACAGTGCATTATTTATAAACATGATGTTTGCTAGTAAATGTAACATTACTACACACCCAGCGGACTCCATATACAGGACCTCTGGAGTGTATGTATACTTACATGAATATCTACAGTATATGATGTTCGCTTGATTCTTGTGTATCATTATAGGAAGGCTGAATGCCACTCCACTTGTCGAGCCGACTCAGGAGGACGGACACGGACCTGGGAAGGACCTCTTCACCCTGACGCAGCATGGAGCTCTGCCTGACTGGTGAGAGAAAATTCCCCTGCACATACAGTATTAGTTAATCAAATACAGTTAATAACTTCTCAACATTTTTTACTCTGTGGCACAATTTTTTTTTAAATTAATGGTTTGGATGTTTCTTAACTTTAAAGCGACTCTTCGAGGGGGTATAAAAAAATTCAGAGACTAGTTTTGTGCACAAGGCTGCACGCACATGAATTAACCTTCATAAGTCAGTGTGCCAAAAGACATCGTCCTGTGTAACTAGTGCTATGTGCATTACTTACAGTACTACGTCTGCTATTTTATCATGGACGACACTTTACAACAAAGAGCGAACATGAAGCGCAGTGGGAAACTTATTTTATATAACTGAACTTACGGAAACACATTACAAATGTCACGGCGGTCACTTTCCCGTGAAAGTAACACCCAAACATGAGCGTAAATACTTCCTTATTCACATGCTGAGCTAAGCTGTTATGAAACAAAGAGATTTTAACCGCACCTGCATTCACACACACACACTGGTTTCGAGAATATGCTGCAAGATACAGTAGGTGAAGAGGAGAAACAAAATGACCGAAAAAATACCAGAACCAGATAGGTGACTGCAGGCAGGTTAGGATCCGTTGCTGCAGGCTCTGACAATGGGAATGTGATAAAGTTTCTGCGTCTCCGGGGGTGGGGTGTGTTCCAGGGCTGACCTGGGCAATGTGGTTAGGATTCCAGAGCCGAAGAGCATTTTCGACTTCGAGCCAGGACGAGGAGCCACGGAGGAGGAACGTACGCAGGTAAGATGATTTTTCTTTGGGATCATGAATCTTGCTTTAACCTATAAATCAGTTTATACAGTAGGAAATCAGACTTGTCATTATTGCCTATTGTACGTTCAATATATCACCAGACACTCTGTTTTATGAAACAATCTCAAGGGCTTCCTCCCAGTGTGTCTAAGATTATTTATTTTATTAAAGGGATACTCTTATTAAAGGAATGGTGTTTGTTTTTTTTAACCTACTGTAACTCAAAGACCTCACTTGACATGTACAAAACAAAAAAGGAAAATCTACTGATGGGAAATTAATCCTTTCTTAGTGTGTTGTATCAAGACCAGTATATTTGTATAATGCATTTGTAGTTGCTTTCCAGTGAGTTGATTGGACAGGTCTTGTCCAGTTTGGGGAAATGCGTACAGTATGTGGAGAACTCCCTTAATCCCAGAAACCATTAATTACACATCATTTCAGTACAAGACTTTGAGACTATGTAGTTCTTAAATGGTGTTGTGTTTTACTCTGAGTAACTGATCAGTAAGATGGACTTCCATGCTAAAAAGTATACAGTATATATTTATACAAGTCACGAACTTCAAAAGGTTTTTAACAGCAAAGAGCTTGTGTGAACAACGTGCTCCTTCGGTTAGGCATTTTCAGTGCAACTTTGTATCGCATTGCTTGGGTCAGCGTGTTGAAAGCCGCGTATTGTTGCCCCGCATTCTGGAATTTCTGTGCGTGGGTTCATTCCCACAAAAATCCTTGCAAAAGAGAGAGAGAGAGAGACTGTAGGAAAAGGACGAGATTTTGTCTGCGTTTAGCCTAAACCCGCGTTGAGCCTAGTTTATCTAATCGCTGTTAGTGGAGGTTTGTATTGTCTTTTTGTCTCTTGTCTTGGGAAACACCTTTCCATGTTTCTTCATCACTGTGGCTAGGGAAATACCGATGCACGTGCTGCTACAGATCACTTCAAGTCTTGAGTCTCAATGGCTCGGAATCGGCGCCGCCATCATCGGATCTACAGTATCATCGCGTTCTAACGCATTTTAACCTTGAGCCACACCTGATACAGTACTTAAACTGGATCTTTGGATTTCGTGTCCTTAAATTGTGTTTATGTTGTGAAAGCAATGTTAGTAAGGTAAAGTACTGTAAGATACAGGCTATTAGCTTAAATGCTCATTAAAAAAAAAAAAAAATTTTTATCAAGTATATAACCGTTAAGAGATGGATATATGGACAGAATCGAAAAAAAAAAAAAAAACTGACAGTAAATACAATCCAGAAGTGTTGGATTTATCCATATGTGGTGGCTTAGTGGTTAGTACTGTCAGCTTGGCCCTCCAGGTCCGTGTGCATGGAGTTTGCATGTTCTTCCCATACTTGGCGGGTTTCCTCCGGGTTCTCCGGTTTCCTCCCACAGTCCAAAGACATGCAGATCAGGTTAACAGTCATTCCTGAATTCTGCCCTGTTTAAAAACATGCATGCTGTGGCCCAATATGTCCATGGAATATACAGTACCAGATGAGTGAGCTCTTCATGCCTGATCTTGGCAACATGGCCCAAGTGGAAGACCAAACAGTGCATGTTCAAATATTCCTAAGTTAAGCAATATCACACAAAGAGGGAGTGCTGTTGTACTGAATATCAGCACATTCATGTGGTTGTAGGCACAATGGTAGATATCACAGCTGTGCTGATATCAACAGCATCAATCACCTTGAGTGTGATATTGATTCTATACAACAGTCCCCCAAACACCATTTACTATCAACAGATCATGAGATGTTTCTTTATTTAAACACACATTTGTTAACACATATCCTCCTGCAGTTGGCGGAACTAACTGACCGTGAATGTCGGAGATGGTGACTGGGGCTGAAAGTAGTTTTAAATTGTTACCGGTACTATGTATGAAAAAAAAGTGAGAACAACTCCTTATTTTAATCTCATCCAATCAGATTATAGTCATGGTTATTTTTAAATCGTAATTTTAAAAAATGATGATATTCAGTGAAGTGGATAGCACAAAAGCCCTAAAAGAAGGGCGATTGAAAGATGAACAGCTTTCAAGTGGTGTGTCGGATATACAGTACAGTAATGAGCAAACTACTGCTGGAGTGCAGGGCCGAAGGCGTCTGGTTCTGATCAAAAACATTATACATTTAAATCTTGGTGGTAGATGAAAGAAAATAATGCTTACTGGCGTGCATTTATATTGGGGGAAAAATAACCTCTTCTCCCACAGGATATAATGAAATTGATCAATATGTGTAAATGGAATCCAAAGTAAACTGTGCTACTGGAGGTTATTTCTATTGGTTATGTTCCCATGTCCTTGGATAAACATAATCCACTCCAAATAGGGCTTGACTACAGTATGTCTGGAGTAGATGAAAACTTTTTTTTTCTTCATAAAGTCTGCATTTTGAAATATTGATTATAAATATTGAAAACAATATTCAGATATTAGATTCGAACCTGTCCCAAATCACAGGTTTTTTTTTTTTTTGTATTTGATTTGATCTTCCTGAGAATTGTTTCCACGTTATTCCTGTTGGCTCGCGGTCAAAAATGTATCAGGGCTGCTTTCGTCTGTTGAGGTGTACGAGCTCCTGCTGTCTCATGAATGTGATTAAACTTTTTCCAGTTTAAAGAATTTGGCCGGTTTCCCTTTTCCCTTTTCAGTGCTTTTCAAACCGTTCCACTCCTCACATTCTTTTTTTATTCACAAAGCTCAAGGGCTTTAGGAAATATTTCTCAAAGGAACCTTGAACCCTCTTAAGCACCATGCTTCCGGGCTCATCATCATCATCATCATCATCCTGTCTGAGTGTGAGAAATGGCTTTCTATTTTTCTCGTCAAACCAAAAATGACAGTGAGAAACAGAGAGCTGTTAAAGCCTAAGTGTAGATTCTGTGTATTGTGAGTGACTCGTCACAGTTTGCTAGTTAATCAGGTCAAGCTCCTGAAGTAGGAAGAAATGGATTCATTGTTCTCTTCCTGCGCCAGACGGAGCTGTCTTGTGATCACGATTAGGCCCGTCTGATCCAAAAGCATACACCATTCAAAGCTCTGCCATTAGCTCACTCAGACACCAGTCCAGCTTGCCCCTCCCTGAGCCCCGGTCCGACTCTGAGACGCCTTTTTAAGACCGAACCGTATTTACGAGCTGATTTGATTGTGAGGATGGCTGCTGTTGGCTCTGAACGCCTCTCATCATGCCAAGGTATTTCAAAAATAACAGTGTGGAAAAAAAGAATGCAAAAAGTCTTCGCACTCAGCCTTATGTGGATTCTACCAGACGGTTAATTGTTTGAATGTAATGTTAAATGTTGCATTTAAGATCTGATTAGGGAAAGCTGTCGGGCTTTTACTGCAAATGAGGTGCAAATGGAGATTAAAACGATTGTTTGATTTTGTACGCCTGAAGCAGTAATGAGTTTATCGAGAAACTGCAAATATGTTACATTTATAAATACGTTGACTTTGTAGGCTTCCTAGCTTTAATAGCTCATGAACTTTTTTTTGTTTGCCTTTAATTATCAGGCTGTAATAATAAAACATCTCCTAAATACCAATTATAAAAGGGCACCGTATTCTATAAGGACTCAATAGTCTGGACTCAGGAATGCACACGGTCTTGTTACATGTGTTGTATTATTTTTGAAATGCAGTAATATAGAGTACAGTGCAAAACTCTTCTCCATATTAAATGAAATGACGTAGATTAAACTAAAGAAACTTGAACAAATGTTATACTGCAACAGGATATAATGTGCCTAAAGATCACTCATTCACTCACTCACTCATCATCTATACCGGTTAATCCTGTATTCAGGGTCACGGGGGGCCTGGAGCCTATCCCAGGAAACTTAGGGCACAAGGTTGCCCTGGACAGGGTGCCAATCCATCGCAGGGCACACACACTCATTCAAACCAATTTGGGAACGGCAATTAACCTAACCTACATATCTTTGGATTGTGGAAAGAAATCGGAGTACCCGGAGAAAACCCACCAAGCACAGGGAGAACATGCAGACTCCATGAACACAGAGAGGGAAATCAAGCCTGGCCGGGAATCGAACCCAGACCCTGGAGGTGCAAGGCGACAGTGATGCCTAAATATATAATTTACACAAATTTTTTTTTTTGTGTGTGTAACAACCTCAGCAGCAACCTCATTTCCCCTCTCTTCTGTTCCAACCACTCGGTATTCAGCATCTCCAGAATACTAATCACTGAACAGATCATCTGCACCTGTTTCTCACTGGTTCATGCCTTATGATGTTTTTATGCTTGAATGATTCATAGATCTCTGTGTGGCTTGACAAACAAATTCCTCTGAAACTGCTCAGTTAAAGGGACTGGACTGAAAATGAGAGCCAAAACTTAGAGCCAAAAATTTCCCTCTGGAAGCCTGGAGACCTCTTCTTCAAGACTACGTTAAAGATAAAATAATGTCTGGCTTTTTGTTAGCAAAATATGAAGAAATAAAGGGTGGCTTAAGGCTTTTGCACAGTACTATATGTTTGAATGCTGCTAGCTGTAGGCATTCGTTTGTACTCTTAAAGCTGTTGCTTGAACATTGAAAACAGACTTAAATGTTGTTACAGTTCTTCAGAAGTGAGCATGTACAGTACATGTGCTGGTCCAGAGGCAGTGCCTAGCTGGCACGTGGGCACTCGGCTGGCGAGTGATGGTGCGTACGTAGCAGCAACTGCAGGCTCCATAACGTGGCTCTTCTCTTGTAGTCTCGGCCACCCGGGCCCATCCAGCCCTTCTTGGGTCAGACGAGAGTCTAATGCGATACGGCCAACATCGGCTGTCGCTCCTTCAGTAACCGCAGCAGCGATCCCAGCTATTGAAGAAGGTCTTAACGTCGAATGAAGAAACCTTTTCCTCTTTAGCTGGTGGATCACAAAGGCTGGCTCTTGGCGAAAATGAAACTGCTGCTTGTGCATTCTCTTGTGCCACGATCAAATGTCGGTGGTCCGTCCATCCGCCTTAGAAGCTCCTGGGGCGCATGGCATCGCCCCACTCATATGCCATTCTCATGTTTTCGATCCACCATGCATTCTTTTCACTCCCAAACTCTGGACCTGGAGAACCATTAGCAATTATCTCCGACCAGCCACGCCCAATCTAGCAGCCCCGCCCCTACACAAACGCCACCTGAACGTGAGGCCGCATGCCAAGGGAGCCCTTAGGAGTGAGCCTGGGGTGAAAAAAGATATAGTCATCACTGATCCATGCATGACACTCCACTGAACTTTTCCACATTTTGTAGTTTTACAGTCTGGCAGTGAAATGGACTTCTTTGGGATTATACAGCATGTCATTAATCCATACAAAATCTCCGATATTTCTAAGAGAAGGGAACAGGCATCAAAGACGGGCAAAACCATCAGGATCCAGATGTTTTACACTGAAAAAGCATACAGTATATTGTATCAACGTATTTAAATTAAGGGCAGTTTTTCTACTTGGGTAAAATATGTAGGTTAACAAAAATTTTAAAAATGTCAAAATTATGTTTATGTTAAATGTATTAAATAGAATTTAACACATTTAAAATCTTAAAATTGACATAATTGACACAGTAGCAATATTGTCACAAAGTTTCATGAGGTCACAACTGTTTCTTCGAGTACAGAGTTATATCCCAGAAGAATTGCAGATAGAATTAGTGGTTCAGGAGGGGTGAAAACCAACAACTGTCTGTGATTTTTTTAAATGATTAAAATGTACTGTACAGTACATTGCACTTTTGAATTCAAACAGTAACTATCCCCATTAGGAACCTTTTACTTTGCCATTTGGAAAAGTTGAAGGGGGCAAATACTTATGAAATGCTTTGTATTATATACAGTAATTGTCTTAACTCTATTTCCTACAGTATAATCAGTGACATTTCACATGTTCTGTTCACAGTCACCAAGACAACTGCCAGTGTACCACCTTTCTCCGGAGAGAGCCCACTCTCCCTCCATAGAGGTAAGGGTGCAAATACTTTACAATGAACTAAAACTGCTGAAATGCAAACAGCCCTCGGAGATGAGGGAAGCGAAACGTTTGCTGGCATCTACTGGCTATATATTGTGTAATTGCTGTTTGCCTTTCAGTGAGCTTACTCTCTCAGAGTTCTCTTCTCATGCTTTAATTCGTTGCTCTTCACACACCCATGCTTTTTTTTTTTAGGCCACTCTAGTGTCTGAGCTGAACCGTTTCGAGGCAGAGCTGGACTCTGACATCCGTGGCCTGGAGAGGAAGCTGTCTCAGAAGAAGCAGCAGCCGCAACGGCGAGGCAGGGGTGAGGTACTGGCCCTTCCCTCAACACACTCTGATTCTATAAAACCTTCTACTTTACATCTTTTATTTCTCTTCTTATTGATACTGATTACCAGGGTTTCCTGTAGAAATGCTATTTTCTTCTGCTTCTCCATCTTTTGTTTTAATTAGACTGTTATTTGGTCTATAATTACAGTACACGGCGCACACTTCTACTGTATGTGAAAGTGTACGTACATACTGTAGTGAGACAAAGAGAAGATGTGACATTAAATAAGCAGTCATAATTCAGATCTTCCAGTTTTCCAGCTAGTCTGAACTATAAAAGTCTCATCTCACACTGTGCACTGTACATTTGACCGAGTCATTTCACTTTGTCAGCATTTTACCCGATTGCACAATTGCCTCCGAAAAAAACAAGCAGCTGAGCATGTTAACCTTTTTGTATTTCTCAGACCAAAGCTCAGCCCAAAAGATCAGCAGTTACTTAGTATATAGTCTGGGGGAACTGTTCATTTCTCATATGCTACTTTTTGCTGCTTCACTTTGCCATTTGTTTCTATACAGATTGTTAAAACAATCAAGAAATTGACTAAAATAATTGACTATGAACACATTAGTGAGAAAGACGCCTGTCTATGGATCTCTTCTGATTAAACACATCTTACCACACTTGGCCTATCATGGGACACCCAGTATTCAGGTCCTACCTCGTATTTAAGTTTGGACATGTGAATTTGATCATGCCAAAAGACCCCTAAATTCAAGCCAAAAGAGTTTGATTGATAGCTTGACCCAACTTTGTCTTAACAATGTCCAGTATTTAATGGGTGGTGGCCAGAGAGAACCATAACTTGTTGCCCCAATATATTAATTACATAAAGAATCACAATGAGATATTATTTGGCACAGAGACGTAGACAAATATATTTATTTTTGTGGGTTGTGGAACGAATAATCTGAGTTTTCATTATTTCTTATGGGGAAATTATTTGATATACGAGTGTTTTGATATACGAACACACTTCCAGAACAAATTATGCTCGTAATCCAAGGTTCCACTGTACTCCCCTTTTGCTAGTCTGATCCGGCAGTTACTAAGAATGAATGAATGAATGCCTCAAACGTTTAAGAACACGTCCTATGAGTTTCATGTCCGACTGCTCACTTGAAAGTAAAAGACTCTTTCTTGGGCAATTACTTTGTTGCGTCCCATGGGATCCTAGTCCCAATGCACAACTGTAGCCTGACTGTAGCTGAATCTTTCTAGATATACAATTATACACTGTGCTGTGAAAAAGTTTTTGCCCCCTTCTTGCCTGTTTCTTACACTTAAATGATTGCGATCATCAAACAATTTTTTTATATTACACAAAGATAACCTGAGTGACTGTAAAAATATATCCCCTATTCATAAGGGGACCCCTCCCCCCAAGACTTTTGAGCAAATATTCTGTGGACTGACCCAGCATTTCATAAAAAGAGCATTTATACCAACAGTCAAACATGGTGGTGGTAGCGTGATGGTCAAAGCAGCTTCAGGACCCGGGCGACTTGCCATAATTGATGGACACATGGATTTTGCGCTCTACCAGAAATTTGTGAAACAGAATGTCTGGTCATCAGTTTGTGACATCAAGCTGAAGCACACTTGGGTTAAGCAGCAGGACAATGACTCGAAACACACCAATGCCTCCAAAGTCCACCTCTGAATGGCTCGAAATAAAATAATTATGGTTTTGCAGTGGCCTAATGTCTGGATTAAGGCGCCGTGGCATGACCTTAAACAGGTTAAACCTTCCACTGTGGCTGAATTATAGCAACTCTGCAAAAAAAGTGTGGGCCAAAATTCCTCCACAGTGATGTGAAAGGCTCATTGCCAGTTATTGCAAACAATTGATTGCAGTTGTTGCCGCCAAGGGTGGCACAACCAGTTATTAGAATTAGGGAGCAATTACTTTTTCACTAAGGGCCAGGCATGTTCCGACAATTTATTTCCCTTAATAAATGAAATCATTGTTCAAAAACTGCATTTTGTATTTAATCAGGTTGCTTTGTGTAATACTGCATTAAAATTCTCAATCATTTAAGTGTGACAAACATGCAAAAAAGGAAGGAAAAAAAGCAGGAAGGGTGCAAATACTTTTTCACAGCACTGTACCTATTGTATATTAATGTCTGATAACATCTGTTCATTTGAACTGAATGCGCAGTGTGTAGGACCCAGGGGAACCTCCTGGGCGGGTACAATTGTGCTGCTCTGTTTTCCCATTCTGCATTCTTGTATGCGTGTGTGTGTGTGTGTGTGTGTGTGTAAGAGGTACGTAGTTACATGGGCTGGACTTACTGTGCTCTCCTATTCACAGGCTGAAAGGAACAACAGTGCTGGAGCAGGGACATCTGGGAAAGGACAGGACTACAGGTGTGTGTGGGGGTCAGAGGGGGTTAAGATTAAAAACATGGATAATGTCTGATTTTATCATAACTGTGGATATTAAGTTTACTTCCTGGTACAGTCTGTTTCAGGATAGTATTTAGGAAATTAAAAGTATTGGCATATTGGCATATACTGTGTGTACAGTATATACATGTACATTACGTGCATATGGTATGTACAGTATTATATGTTTTTTTTTTATTCTCTCTCTCTCTATCTGTGAGTTTGTGTATGTTTTTTCAGTTTTTTTTTCCAACTACATTATGCTTCTGGGCAGTCGAGCAGCCTATAGGTCCTGTTTATAGTTTAATAATTGCACTGTAGGTGGTGTATGCATGTTTCGGATCTTTATATAAACTATTTTCTGTAGTTTTTTTATTAGTTGTCGATCGTGATGTTTCAAAGCGCGTGACTTGTCTCGTGCCACGATCGGTTAATTGTTGACAGGTTCTGGCTTGCAGCCCAAATACCCGAACCCCTGCTGAGATGTGTGTGTGTGCCTGCCTGCTTGTGTGTGTGCGCGTGTATTTGTTAAGTTTATTTACATTTCAATCAGGCTAATATCTTCACATTAATCAGTCAAAGACACTCTTTTTATGTTCAAACTTCCCACATGACTGTGTGCGTAAGTGTGTGTAAGTGTTTGTGCGTCTGGATTACAGGTCAGAGATTTGCATACAGTATGAACGCGGAACCAAAGGTTTAGGCTTTCTTTTATTACTTTACAATAGTTCGTAAAATGATACATAGCATGCAAAATGTAAGACACGTGTTTATACAGTATTTATGAGATGAAGTAAAAAAATAGGACAAGATGTAAGATTGGACAGGGCTGGGCAGGATAGGATTGGACTGAATAGGTAGAGTAGGACAGGATGGATAGAGTAGGGTTAGACAAGAGTGGTATAGACTGGGACAGGATTGTACAGAATTAGAGAAGGGTTGAGTAGGATTGGACTGGGTTGACAGAATACGTTTGGACAGAATGTATAAACCAGGATTGGATAGGATTTTTCAGGATCGTTAGAGACAGGATTAGATGTGATCTGGTAACATATCAGTGGACAGGATTGATTAGATTAGGGTTGAACACAGCTTTGCATAACACAGGATCGAATAGAATGGGTGGAGAAGTATTGGACAGGATTGGACAGGTTAAGTATAATATGTTCAGTGAGGATTGGATACTATTGCACAGGATTGATCTAGATCTAGGATTGCATGGAGTAGCATTGGATACAATTGCACAGGATTAGGCAGAAACGTTTGGGGTTGGACAGGATTTTGCGGCAAGTAATTAGACAGGGTCAGGTCAGGATAGGACGGAATAGAGAAGTACAGGACAGGATCACTGCTGGCTTCAGAACCTTGGTAAGGTCTACAGAATCTCGGTTAGGTCTACAGAACCTTGGTTAGGTCTACAGAACCTTGATTAGGTCTACAGAACCTTGGTTAGGTAAGGTCAGAAAACAACGTGTTGGCATGCATTTCCTGGCAGTGTTATATTAACCAAAAGTGAGTGGTTGGAATACTTACATGATAACATCACACCTGGCTTTAAATACTGTACATGTAAAAAACACAACTAGTGTATATATTATCTTTCTACTCCATAAAGATTGGCGGCATTGGTACTGTACAGTGATGCAAACATGTTTGCATTGGGTACAGGTACGCATTCTAGTTTAGATTCTGCACACTGACTCCCCCATTAATGTTCAGAATCGGGTCACTGATAGAATGAGATTAGACAAAATTGTTTAGGATTGGTGAAATCTAATAGGATTGGAAATAATTAGTCAGTACATAGTCTCACAGGACCAGATGGAATTTCTAACAAGAATGCACATCTGGATACACCAGTGAGACTGTTGATTTAAGGGTTGGTGGGAACTCAATTTTTAATTTCTTAGATAATTTGATTTGTGGAGACAGAATTTACAGTAGCAGTAGATAGAAACCTAATAGGAGAGGATAAGGCAGAATTATCAAGACAGAACAATGTTAGACAGATTAGGGTTAGACTTTGAGAGAATCTGATTGGACAGAATTGTATTACATAGAATATGATTGGATACGATGGGACAAGATCCTGTAGGATTGGAATTCGTGCTATGCATGAATTGTTGAGTATTGAATATTATGCATCCCAGTATACTGTATATGTGGATGTGATTGGATTCCTGGCTCTAATGTAGATTGGACAGGGTATGATAAAATCACTTGGATTCCTGGCTCTAGTCTTTAAACCAGTAGTAGGCTGGACAGAATCGTGAGAATGGCTTGGATTCCTGGCTCTAGTGTTTAAGCCAGTCATGGATTAGACAGTGGATTACAGAAGGATTGCAGTGGATTCAGATTTAGATTCTAAGACACTAATGGATTGTAAATGATATGGTAAGATTGGATTCTTAACTCTGGTATTAGCCACTCATGCATGGAAGAGGATAGGGTACGAATGGATTGGATTCCTTTTCACAGAGTCAAGTTCACTCATATTTGCCTTTAGTCTCACAGTCTGAATATCTCACCTTCTCTCAGACGCATTCTTCAGATTCTCTCCATCTTTGTAACTGTATGTGAACTTGAACTTGTCTTGCTGGCCTCCTTTTCTTCCTCTAATCTCGAACTCCACCATAAAGTGCAATAAACTGGGCAAAAAGAAACAAGATGAAGGGCATACCGAGTTTTACTGCTTCCTCGTCTAGAACATTAAACAGCTTCGGGGAGGAAACTTATAAAAACCAATGTATTAGTTCCAATAACGATTTAACCCTCTCATTAAGCCTGCTTGATACGTACTACATAAGTTTAATGCGAGCACATATCTCTGTTGCTACTGTGGGAAAACAAAGGGGGGTAGCTGGAACAATGGAGCACGTCATTAAAACTGAAGGATGGTCATGGCTGACCTTTTGCCTTTAAACCACTTTGACTGCAAATTCAGATCAGCAGTTTGCTGTGGTTAGTTAAATCTCCCTCTGAGATGACGGGGTTTCCTTACAGAACTTTCCGTATCTTGTTATTTAATGATAAGCCCATTGTCCAAGAGCAAATCACTGAGCAGAGGAGATCCTGTGTACGAGTTCAGTGTGCCTTTTGTGTTACCTTTTGGTCACATTTGGGATGTTTTCTTTTATTATTTTGTGCGTGTAGAATGACGACGAACACGTCCGCATATGAAATGTGTCTCTTTAACATTTCTGACTGTAACTGTCTTCAAAACAATTGCCATCATTTATCAAACTTTTGAGTTTGTATGTTCTCCCTGTGCTTGGTGGGTTTCCTCCTCTGTCACCTTGCACCTCGAGAGTCCGGGTTCGATTCCTGCCTGCATGGAGTTTGCATGTTCTCCCCATGCCTGGTGGGTTTCCTCTGGACACTTGGGTTTCTTCCTGAGATGGATTGGCACCCCATCCAGGGTGTACTCCAAGTCTCCTGGGATAGGTTCGAGCCCCCTGTGACTCTGTATACAGGATAAAATGGTATAGGAGATGAATGAATGAATCAATGAGGTGTGACGGTGTTTTTTTCACTGTTAATGTAACATTTTATCATTGTCGGCTTTTGTAGTTTTGTGTTTTGTAAGTGTCACAAAATATATTAGAGCACTAAAAAAATGACCAAATTCGCAAATTGGTTGAGATTTTTTATTTGGTTTGTCTTACGAAAACCAAAGTCTTGAGCCACCCCCAATTTCTTCACATTTTGCTTTCAAAGAGCCAGACCTTCTTGTATTTTTTTAATGTAGACTTGAAGGATATATCTCCACAGGATTCCTGAAGGATGATTTTTATCTTTTACCAGTTTACCAGTTACTAAGGAATGCTGTTTATTTGTTAAGTCAAACAGTGACCCATGAATCATTCAACCATCTAACATAACCCATGAGCCAGTGAGAAACAGGTGCAGATGATGACAGATGATCAAGCTGGTGCTAAGTGGTTGGAACAGATGAGCGGGGAAATGAGGTTGCTGCAAAGGTTGTTACATATAGTACACAACCAATTTTTAATTTGTATCTTTAGGCACTTTGCTGCCTGTCGCAGTAAAACATCCCTTTAATTTAATCTCCCGCTCTCACTCATCGTCTATACCGCTCTGTATCCAGGGTCACGGGGGGGCCTGGAGCCTATCCCAGGAGACTAACAGCACAAGGAGGGGTACACCATGGACAAGGTGCCAATCCATCACAGAGCATACACTTACTCACACACTCATTCACACACTACGGGCAATCTGGCAACGCCAATTAGCCTAATCTGCATGTCTTTGGACTGTGGGAGGAAACCGGAGTACCCGGAGGAAACCAAGCACAGGGAGAACATGCAAACTCAGAGATGCACACAGAGACGAGTATCGAGCCTAGCCGGGAATCGAACCCGGACCCTGGAGGTGCAAGGCGACAGTGCTAACCACTACACTTTAATTTAATCAACATAATTTAATTTCATTTAATATAGAAAATGACGCAGGGGCTCAACATTTTTTTTTCTTTACTAAACAACTAATCAAGAGGTCCAATTGTTTCTTCCTCCACATTTCTCTCAGCTACATAATCGGAGAAAAGCACCTTGGGACGAAAGATAGAGGTAATACCCCTCCAAGCCATCCCACGATCCCTCGCCCCGGCGGTCAGCAGGACGTCGTGCCTAGCCTCACTCATACTAATGGTAAGCCATGACCGTTTTTTTTTTCCTACCTTGCTTTTCTCTTTTTTCCATCATCCAACTAGAATGCAACAGGAATAAACACTGAAAGATTTCTTCTCGTTCTGTATGATGGATTTGAGGTGATGTAAATGATAATGCCCAGAATGACAGCTTTAATTTACAGCCATTTATGTGAATCAGAACCAGATCTATACACGCTCCCTATGATACATTTCAGCTTAACAAAAAAACAGTCGACTGAGCTCTGTTTCCTGATGGCAGGCTTCTCATGTTTATGCAAATCCTAAATAATCCATTTTGGGAATCTTCCATGTGAAGATCTGTTTCGTTTTAAGTCCAGTTTGCTGTACAGAATCAAAGCGATGATAAATTTGCCTATGTCTAACTGTTTACAGATTGTCCTGTATGTACGATATCGAGTTCTTTTCTCTCTTTTTTTTTCAACCCTTTTTACTGTTAATTTGTTTTCAGGAACCAGGAAAAAGATTTCTGCCTCTTTATTGTTTCGGGTTTCCTTACCCTCAGGGTGGTATCTGATTAACACAGATACAAACAAAGCTCTGTATAAAGCGAGAGAGAGAGAGAGAGTAACATTATAAACACTGAGCTTGTCTCTAAATGTTCTTAAACGAACGGCAAAGAAGTACATACAGTATAAAATTTCCCATTTAGTTTAAATGTAGTCAAACAGGCAAAACATTATATGCAGCTAATCATATTAAACCGTCCAGCTACACCCTGAAGCTTTGTTCAGGCTCATAGATTACACTGAGTCAGACTGTACACATCTCACATCATGAGTGAGACAGGTTTCTATTACAGTACATTAGCTGTATTAAATTATGTTTTAATCCAGAATGAATTTTATGTCGGCAGCACGGTTGCTTTGTAGTTAGCGCTGTCACTTTGGCACCTCCAGGGTCCGGGTTCGATTCCCGTCTGTATGGAGTTTGCATGTTCTCCCCGTGCTACTCAAGGTTTACTCAAGGTCACCCTGTTTTCCTCCCACAGTCCGAAGACATTCAGATTAGGCTGACTGGCGTTCCCAAATTGCCCATAGTGTGAGAGTGTGTGTATACTCTATGTGTGTGTGTCTTGCAATGGATAGGCTCCTGGGATAGACACCAGTCCCCTGCAACCCTGTACGATTTCTACTGTATGTTGTTTGCAAAAGCCATGCTTTGGATAATAGAATCTAGTAATAATTCTAAATAATTTATCTTTTATTTGCCAGACTGGACTGCAGAGATGCTGAAAAGTAACTGAGTTTTGTAATGCTTGTGATAAAATTGCTGGATGAACATCATAAGTATCAGTTTGGACTCGTGACGCTTGTTTTTGCTCCTCCAGACAGAACACCGTGTGGGTCTGCAAACATGGACTTTCCACCTAAGAGAGAGGAGAAAAAGGTATGGAGATTTCTGGTTCTGGGGTGAGTGCAGTACGTCTACAGGCCACTATTTATTTTTCTTTTCCTTTGATGATTGTAGATGAAAGCAGCACGAGCCAAATTCGATTTCCAAGCCCAGTCACCCAAGTAAGTATAATTACAATTTCCCTTTGGGACTAATACATTATTCCGTCTGTCTGTCTGTCTGTCTGTTATAAGGTTGCTACATTGATTGATATCACCGAACCAAAACAGAAAGGGTTTATCATCTGCGTTAAGCTATATTTCCTTTAGACTGAATGCTCATTCTGGAGTTGTGCGAGTAAACATGAACATGTGAAATTCTACAGTGACATGATTCACTGATAACCTACACCTCTTTTTCAGTGAAATAATGAGTTCTCCAATAGGTGGCAGTGTTTGTCTATTATGAATAAGAATCTGTTACAAAGAACTGACCCTGAAGAGAACTTTAAAAAAAAAAAAGAAAAAGAAATCAGCTTTTTTTTTTTTCCCAGATTTTTTCCCTAAATTAGTCATGTCCAATTCCTCCCAGTCACTAGGGGGCTCCCACATTAAGGCTACTACTACCACCAAGCCGGGAGGGCGAAGACTATCACGTGTTCCCTCCGAACCACGTGACGCCAGCCGACTGCATCTTTTCAAACTGCTCACTCGCGCACCATTGGAGAGGGCTTAACACACTCAAGAGGACAGCGCTGTCCACTCTTTATGCTTGCGCGAGCTCCTGATTGGCTAATCAATGTAGGAGCACTAAGTACCTCTCATCCCTCCCCTCTGAGAGAGCTCGGCCAATCAGCTCTCTCTAGACCTCCGGCTGCGAGAGGTTACCGCAGAAAATGTCTCACTTTAAGTGCTTATTACAAATACCACAGTACTAGAACAGTATTAGAATAGGTGCAATATTATAAACCCTGCAGCTGGCACCGAGGTCCGAGCTGCTGTTCTAGAAAATGAACCAACGCTGATCCTAGACAATCATTTAATAGTGCTTGGATATGATGCCTATATGAAAAATATTTTTCCATAAAACTGCAATACAATTTTATTTATGGCAGAATGGTAGCGTAATGGTTAGCACTGTTTCCTCGCACCTCCAGGGTCAACGGCTCATAGTCTAAAGACATGCAGATTATTCTAATTGGCATTCCCAAACTGCCTGTATTGTGTGAATGAGTATATGTGTGTGCCAGGCCATTTCGCTCAGGCTATGAATCTTCCCATCTTAGTATGGTAATATATGCGTGATACTCAGCAACCTGTATCAGGTAACAGCGTTGAGGGTAAGATGACTTTCGGCTTTAGAAGGTCGTTTGTAATGATTGCATTCCTATAATAGTTTCACTACTTGTCCTTTGTGCTGTCAGGGTTTTGTCCCTTCCCATGAGGATCTGCTTTCTTTCTAAATATTGAAACAGTCATCATTTTGAGTGCAGGCATTGGGGCAATTAATAAACGAGAAGTGAAAGAAGGACGAGAATGTATTCCATTTCAATGACCTTTGACCTTTGTTCCCCAGGGAGCTGACCCTGCAGAAGGGCGATGTGGTGTATATTCATCGGCAGGTTGATGGCAATTGGTACGAAGGAGAGCATCATGGGAGAGCAGGGATTTTTCCTACTAGCTACGTTGAGGTACGAGTCCATGTCTCTATGCTTGATGTCGTCATGGGATGTAATTGTTGTAGACGAACTCTTTCTTTCTCTCTCCTATCTATCCCTGAGCAGATCATTCCTCCGACAGAGAAGCCAGTGCCAATAAAGTCTCCCAGTGTCCAGGTGCTGGAGTATGGCGAGGCGGTGGCTCTGTTCAACTTCAACGCAGACCTGCCGGTGGAGCTGTCTTTCCGGAAGGTACCAGCTCATATTACTATAATAATCGCCCTTATCATAGTGATCGTGCTTACATACCTGAGTGTTTTACAGTTTGTGAGGAATCTCTTTTCAGGGCGAGGTGATATCCATAACACGACGGGTGGATGATCGTTGGTTGGAGGGTCGGATCCCGGGCACCTCCCGCAGCGGCATTTTCCCTGCCAACTACGTGCAGGTCAACAAACTGCCCCGCACCAAAACAGCTGATGACCTTTCACCCTGCCCTCTCTCGCCCCTCTCCCCTTCCCCTCGCTGCACTCAGGCTCCGCTTTCACCTCACGCACGCACCAGCCAATCTCGCTCTCCCCTCTCACCCTCACAGCCCACCTCCACCAAACAGCCGCCCAGTCACTTTGTGTACTCGCCTGGCCCCGCCTCACCCACTTCACCCAACAGCCACAGGAGTTTCTCACCTTCAGCATGCAGCTCACTGGACAGAGACGCGAGATCCCCTGTTTCACCATACAGTCATGTCCTGGCATCTCCACAGGGCCCGGGGCTGGCGATGAACATGAGCCCGAGACCTTCGTATTCTTATCAGGTAAGACTAGGTCATGGTTTTAGGTAAGTTGTTCGGTTATGTTATTCTTATCTTATAACCTCTTTGTGTAGGATGGAACCAGGACACACTCTCCTCAGTCTTATACAAACCTAAAAACTCCACCGTCGGCAGCTTCCCCAGTCAACAGCAGCACTACAGTCATACCGCGACAGCCGTGAGTCTTCGCTAGAATTTGATTAATCTGATTATGATACTATAATCCTGATTAAATGCATTCCTAACCTTCTGTTCTTCTACCAGGTATAAGGCAGTTTACAACTACAAGCCCCAGAATGGAGATGAGCTGGAGCTGAGGGAAGGGGACATCGTTCAGGTGATGGAGAAGTGTGACGATGGCTGGTTTGTAGGTAAAAATGACTCTTTTACTCTACATCATGACTGTCTCGCTTTACTTTCCCTGATTTTGCAGTACAGTACTGGCTGTAGATTATTCATATTTTTGACTTAACTGCCCTCTACAGGACAGCATCTGTTACTACATGGCTAGGAAAAACAGTGGACATCGCTAGATTTAAAGAAGTTAGGATAAAATCAGAACAAATAATAAAGAAGAATAAAGAAGTAGATTAGACTTTTGGAATCTGCTAGGATCAAGGGGTTTTGTGTGTGAAGATTCTCTGTCATCCAGGTGACTCGGTTTATCTGGAAACTGAGTCATGTCAACTGGACTTCTTTCTTGTGCGAGAAGCTAAAAAGGATTCTTTGGAAAACACCACACACCAGTACTCATCAAACCCACAGAGGCTTATACACCCCAATGATCAGACTCCAAAACATGAGACGTACAATATAATATCCCCATTCCCATACAGTTAAGAGTGTTCACGGCTCATTCTACACAGGAGGATGTACAGTACCAGCACAGGAGGAGCAACATCTCAGGATCAGAATCACCAGTCTACCTACACCCAAAAGACAAAGGACACACATTTTAGGACAATGATGTACAAATCTTGGACAATTGGGATACTTGTGAAGGATGCCACCTACTGTATGTGCAAGTGGAAAACCCTTCTCTCAACAGAAGTGGAGGTCTTAGGCACAACCTCTGTCCAGTTTTCATTCTGTCCCTTCATTCACCCCCAGGAATATCAGGAAATCTTCACAGGTTTTCTGGGAAAGCCGCACCTAAGGACTCCCTTTACTGTCACATATTCTGGTTGTTATATTCTCTAGTTGTTAGTTGGTAGGAAAGCTCAACAACTATCCTTATCCTTACTACATGAAACAGTAGTAACAACATGAACATGAACATGAACAACTCTCTTCCTTCCAGACTCTCTGATGAGGATCAGACTTAAGAAGCAACTTGGATGAGTAGTCAAATATTTCAACCTAACAAGACAGAAGTCCAGTTGACAGGACTCCGTTTCCAGATTCCTTGCTAGGGAGGCCTGACTCAGTTACTATGGTAACCTATTGTATGCTATTGGACAAACAAGTGTTATAGCATAGATAGCTGTAAATGGTGTTTTTCTGGTGTTTTTTTTTTTTTTTTTTTAATCAAGGCTCGCTAAGGTTAAATTGAAGAGTACCAGTATTACATTTTGGTCTGTTAGGATTAAATCAAGGCATGTTAGGATTAAAAATCTCTGGATTAAACTGATCTTAAATTTTATTGATCAAATTGCTAAGAAATACATCAGGGGTCAACATTTTCTGGAGGTAAATCAAGGCTTGCTAGCATAGAACCTAACCTAAGAATTAGCTTGAATTAACTAGACCTCTAGGATTAAATAAAGTATTTTGGGATTCATTGGAGGTGTGTTGGAGGTTAAATTCTGGGTTACTATGAAAAATCAGTGCATGCAAGAATTTGATTGAGGGTTGCTCTCAAATTGAGAATTGAGGTTAGCTGGGATTAAAATCTACATTTACTGTCATCAAAATGTGGCTTGTTAGGAGTACATTGAAGCTTCCTATGATTAAATTGAGTCTTAGAATGATTAAATGTAGGTTTCAGGGATTAAATTGAGGCTTGGCAGGATTAAACCAAGATTTGGTTAGATTAAATTGTGATTTATTGGGAATACATTGAGGCTCAGCAGGATTAAATAAAGGTTTGCTTTGGTTACATTTGCTTTTTTGGTTAACTGAGTCTAGGATTAAATTTATTTATTTATTTTTCTAACGAAAACTGCTGTAGGTTTGCTGGGGTGAAATCAAGATTAGCCAGGATTAAATTAAGGTTTAAATCAAAATTTGCTAGGATTAAATTGAGGGTTTGCGGATTTAAATATTGTAATGATGATGTTTGTCAGGATTAAATTAAGGTTTGCTTTGGTTACATTAAAGATCACTAGGATGTAATTGGGTCTGAGATGATTAGATATAATTTGTTGTTTCCTGGGATTAAATGTGTGCCTTTCGGGATTAAATTAATGGTTTAAATTAAGGTTTAAGTCTTAAGGTTTAAGATTCGCTAGGATGAAAAGAAAAATGAGGCTTTGCTGGATTAAATTAAGGTTTAAATTAAGATTTGTTAGGATGTATCAAGGCTTTGTAGGATTAAATCAAGTTCTGCTAGGATTAAATTGAGGCTTGCCTACTGTATATCAAATTGATCTTTGGAACAAATCAAGGATGGCTCGGATCAAATCTAGGTTATCCTGGATTGAACTTTTGCTTGTTACATAACTGAAATCTCGAGCTAACTTGTTGAAATCTCTTCTCCTTACAGGTACGTCTGAGAGGACTCGTGCTTTTGGAACGTTCCCTGGCAACTATGTGGCACCTGTTTGAACGTGAACAACTGTTTTGGCACTTTCACTACTTCCACAGCGTCGCTCACTAATTCGAAGAACAATATCCCCTTATCCACACACACACACACATACAGTATATGCACAATCGATCATCAGTCTCAGCATAATTTCCACTCACTTTTCAGCTCCTGAACTGGTTTGCATGCACACTCCGTTCACATTTTGAGCACTTGCGTGTGTTTTTGTCTGCGTGTGCGCGTGTATGCGTTCTCACGACGATGTGCTGGCAATGGCAAAGACACGGTGTTTGGAACAGGCCCAGGCAACTCACTCGTTTTTTAAAACCACCTCTGACTGATATGCGAGGCGGCCACGGTGTATGGTCTGGACCGCAGAGAACAGGGACAGGGACACGCTCCTTATCATCCACACGCTTGTTTTGCAGCGCATCCTGTGTTTGACATGTTTGTGTAAAGACTTCCTCCGTCCTGCGTTTCAGATTTGTAACAGCGCATCGCTCTGAACACTCCGTGAGGACACGCATCATCTGGATGGATGAAACTTTTTCAGTTATCGTGATCGTCACAATTTTTTTTTTCTTTTTTTTGGGGGGGGGGGCTTGGCTAAAATATGTTTGATTGTAACTACACAACCTTGCAAATCATTGCCTGCTAGAGCTTCATCAATGTGTAGTGTATACAGTATATATATATATATATATATATATATATATATATACTGTATATACTGTAAGTGTTGTATCTGTTAATCTATTGCTTAGGCACCATTGAAGTATCACCTCACTCTGCAGCATTCTGGGGATTTTTGTAATGTTTTACGGAAGTAACTCGCACAGATCAGGCTTCAGTATGTGCATATAGAACGTGAACATTTGAAAGTTTGACACTTCAGGACTGTAGGTGAGAAGAGCTAAATATCTTTGGTTGCATACCAAAAACCTATTGTCATGTGTTTATTTTAGTGTAATAGATGATTGTTCTACGTTGAGCAATACATTTCCTGACATCGATTACACAAATCATAAGCATGACCGATGCCAGGCATGCGCTGCGTCATGAAGGGTAAGGCTCAGTCACCGAGATCAGGCGTTCCTTATGGAAAAGAAGACTCATGACATTGCTAGAACGTTTGCTACTCCACCTATCTGATCTGGTGGAAAATTCACAACAGTGATCAGGATGTGTTTTTTTTCTTTTCTTGGAGTTAACCTGTAGTTAAGTTACCTTAACCATTCTAACTTGAAGCATTTGGTTTTGGTTGTGTTTTGGGAAACAATTGCAGCTTGCACTGACCACGCTCTTTTTCATTCCTAATTATTATTATTATTATTATTATTATTTTTACAGCTTAACATGATATTAATTGTATTACATACATATTGTATTGGCCACTAGCTTCCTTACAGAGAATGAAAATATTTTTTAGAAAGATGAAGCAAGATGTTGAACCGAAGTATAAAGAACAATGGAGTGTTTCGATCCTATCGTGAACAAAGAAATGTGACATTCTGTCACAAACTACAGTGTGTTATCTGACTGACATCCTCGTCAGTGTCAGTTCCAAGTAAAAAACAACTTCTTAGTAAGTCTTCCTTACATTCCTAGTCATGCAACTTGAAAAACTGATTGGATCACAGCTTATTATGGGATGTTTAGGTTACAAAAGAAGGGTGAATGCTTGTAGGTGGTTGTATTGTGTATGATACCGCTTTCTATCTCAAGTATTATTTCCTTTTTTTTTTTTTTCCCTTTCTGAGACTGTACAGATATTAACTGTTATCAAACTGCAAAAATATAATATATTTTTACTGATTGCACAGTGTATTTCAGTGGCTATGGTACTCACGGATTTTGATAAGCATCAAATAAATGCATCCTGTGCTGGGAAAAAGGATACACTGAGTTGCTTCTTTAAAAAAATTAAAAATATAAAAAAATCTCCAAGGTATTATAATTATATTTCAGCATTTGGCAGATTACCTTCTGCCAAGAAGCATTTGTCAGACTACTCTTATCCAGAGCAACATACTGTACTTATGACCAGTTAAGGGTTAAGGGCCCCACTGAGGCAAGTTGGTTGTGGGGTTTGAACCTGGGACGTTTCAGCCTGCAGCGTAACGCTTTAACCACAGAGCTACTCCTGCTTCCCCTAATAAAGCTTATTCCTCATGTCCCTCATGATTTTCATGCCATGTGCTTGACTTTACGTTGTTAGAAGATCTTTAATTAGATCTTCTTCTTTTAACTATCACACAGAACCTCATGATTGAACAGTAACTTCTTCTTATTGTGACACAATAATGGAAAGAAAAAAAATAATCCCTCCACGTTTTAGATCATCAGACAGCAGTAATACGTTTTTATTTCTAAACACTTCCTAAGAAAAAGGAGGGGCGTGGTTACAGGCATGTTATCCTGATGACGTTTATTGCTGTGTATATCACAGCGCTGATGTATTCTCTGACTGGCCTGGAGGAGTTGGTTCACTTTCTACAACGGTCTGATGGAAGATCTGAGCCCATACTCATTCTAATATGCTTTTATATTTATAGTCTATAGTTACAGCTACTGTAACACACTGGGTGTTTTTTGTAACATTTTATTTAGCGCTTATGCGGGGAGTCTGCAATATCAGTGATTAGCCCTTTATCATCCTTACTAAGAATAAAGCAATGAAAACAATTATCACATTTTATATTCTTGGAACAATAATAATAATAATAATGTTAATTTTATAACAGACCCCAAGACAGGCCTCTTCCAAACGGTGGAGATGTTGCTTCATGCTACATGTATCAATATATTTACAAATAAATCAATTAAATGAATAAATAAATAGGGTGGCATAGTGGTTAGCACTGTGGTGGTGCATATCTAAGGTTGAGGGTTCAAACCTTCGTGTCTTGTTACACTGGTTTCCTTCCACAGTCCAAAGAATTGCAAAGAAGGCTAATTGTCGCTTTTAAATGTTAAAGGGCTGGGGCTTTAACCTTAGGTTTTCCAACACTCTTGGCAACTGAAGCCAAACACACCTGAGTCCTTACCTCACTCTCAAACAACATGACTCATGCACATGACTCCCGTCATTTTAGAAGGGAGTGCAGTGTTTTACCGTAAATCAGAAACCACCCTGAATTCCAAACCAAGTTTCTAATCAGTCGGAGGACTGGGTTGTGCTTTTGAGTAAACCGGGTGTGTTCAAGATGAAAAAAGAAGACCAAAACTACAGTAGAGTCTGATTTAAAGTACAGTGAAGAATATAAGAGTGTCTTATAGTATTTCAGTACTGTACGTTAGTGTGGATTGATAAGGTTGATGTCTAAGCACGTCAGTCATCGTCTGATAAGATGGACATTTTGTATGTCAAGGTGGACTTTTCAGGGTCTGTCACATATAGGAGAAGTGCATGGTTTTATTAACTGATGTTTATAATATACTGTGGAAACAGTTACAAAAATGGGTAAATGGCACAATAGTGCAGCATCCTGAACTTGTGTTCCCATCTGTACAGAGTCTCACATGCTTTCCCTGTGCCTCTGAATGTGTGTGCATAGTCTTAAGTTGTATTTACACTCCCCCCCCCCCCCCCCCCCCCCCCCAGTGTCCCTGGGATAGGCTCTGTATACACCTCAATCAATGCTGGGATAAAATTATTACTGAAGATTAATTATTATTTGCTTATGAAGTGTAACTCCTCTTATTCCACAGCAATTTTTTTAAAAGCGATGTCTCACTTTTTTCACATTTCTAGTTAGACATGATTTTGTCTGTGAAACAAGTTAATTCTTGTTAGCCATTTTTGCTATGACAGCTCTAACAGTCAAATTGTCACTAAAGTGTTTCCTGTAGGAAGTTGTTCATTTCTGGAAAATAAAAATAAAAAACTTAAAAACAAATTTAGGCAATCAACCTGCCATCCATCTGCTGTTAATTAATTATTGAATCAAAAAGGAAATATGCTGGTTAAACTGGGTTGGGCCTCCATGGATTAAACTTGTTCATCTGGTGCATTCAATGGATTCCTGATCCATTCTTGAGTGGGATCTGGAGAGTTTGGATTCCGGGCCGAGTTTGGCCTTACACCTCCGGGGTTATTCGATTCCCACCTTGGGTATGTGTGCATGGAGTTTGCATGCTCTCCTTGTGCTTGGTGGGTTTCCACCTGGTACTCGGGTTTCCTCCCAGTCCAAAGACTTGCAGATTAGGTTAATTGGTTTTTCCAAATCACCCATTGTGTATGAATGAGTATGGCATATGTATGTGTTCACACCCAACTACCTGCTACTGAGCACACACACACACACACACACACACACACACACACACACAGGTACATACACTCTACTACTGCTTAGTGGTGCCACTGTCGCCTTTCACCTATATACACAGTATCAGTATATATACTGCAGATAGATAAATAGATGATTTATTGATACCAAAGGAAATTCCAGAATATATAAAATTATAAGGTTCAGGTTAACAAATTGTAAGTAGTAATTCTAATTATTTAACTTGCACCTTATAATGTGCACAGTGCCTATGAATAAACACTTCTATTTGCATTCCAGGTAGACGCTAAATGCATTTCGTTGCTGAGTATCTGTACTATTTATGCAATGACAATCAAGCTCTACCTACTTTGATGTGGTAATCCATGCATAAGACTATCAGATTGCACATACCACACACATTTCTTGAACAGCAGGTGGCGCACTCTCAGTTTCGTAGCCCGTAAAATAATAAAAAAAAAAATATATATCTATAATATTCTTGGTCCTGTATCCCACCCACACGTCTAGTGCCCATCCCTCTGGGCTTTATTTTGATAGCTACACGTGGCACGAGAAACCGGCGGGTGGAGGAGGAGGAGGAGGAGGGGGGGGGGGGGGGGTGTTTACCGATGATGCCACATCGCAGTAATCTCCGGGCGAGAGCTCGCGCTTGAAACTACAGTGCCGAGGTGTGTAGTCACGCACACACGCGCGCGCGCGCGCATACACATACACGCGCATACAAGCGCGCGCGCACTGAATTAAAGGTTAAAAAGCGAGCGCGAGCTCCTGTGACAGGTTTGCGTTTCTGCGGAGACGGGGGCAGACTTGAACGGTTTCTTAAGTCGTATTGTTTTCTGTGTAGAGAGAAACTTTACACGTTAGGTTGTTTATTATATATATATATATATATATTTTTTTTTGAGTTTGTTTATTCAGTTTTGGGGCTAACGAACCTCAACACGAGCGGGCTGCGCGCGCGGAAAATCACGCGCAGGTGTCATCGTTTGTGGCGGTTAATTGCTGCTGTTAATATTATTATTAATCATACGTCTTAACCTCAGCGTCGTTGTTGGTTTAACTCGGGTAAGTTTTTTTTTTTCCTCAACTTTTTCTCAACTTTATCTTTACAAAGCCGTCATAGTAGTTATTCTCTTAAGTATTTGACTTCTTGACATATTTCATTTCAGCCAACTTGTAAGTTTCCTTGTTCACAACAAAAACAATCACCATGGTGAATTCATTCTTATAACATTCTGCTTCTTTATGTCTGATTCACTTAACAAACTTTGACTGACAAAGCCATGCGCTAAAGTATTTCAGCTGAATGTGCAGTTTTATACAGTTATCTCTGTCAGTTATTAACCTGTTTCCTAACCTCATGTCTTCTTCCACAACTCGACGTGTACTGGCTATTTCTTGCACTCAAACCCCTCAGCACACTTTAAATGTCCACATACCTCTTCATCCACAGGTCATATAACGTTCTAGAACATTCCTAAAGCTACCCTGCATTTTTTTTATAGATCACCTACAGCAATTCAGACCTGTGAGAACGCCACAGAGAACTGAAGGTCTAGTTCTGTTTGTAGGAAGGGGTCATACTTTCTTCGTTTCCAGTTCTCAACATGTAGGTTTAAAAAGAAAGATGAAAATGTTGACTTTTGTTTGCAAGTTCAGTAAGCTGAAAGTATAAACTTTTAAAACTGTTAAGATTGAAGTTGTGCAAACTCTGGAGCAGAGCCTGTGAACAAAGTTTGTGTCGTAAGCTTACTTTTCGATCGAACATCTAATTATTTTAACATGGTATGTCATTTGAACTATAAATATAAACTACTGTATATAACTCTATAGCTGTCATCAAACTAACTGTTAAGTGGATTAGGGCAGCACAAATGTATCATAATCACATTGTGATCATTTTGACATGTATTGCGAGTTGTACTTCAGTATTCAACTATTTTGATGGTAAATCTATTTTGTATTAAAACATTTATGTTCTCAAATGAGCTCAATAGGTGGATTTCTGATAAAATGTAATAATTCATTCAAAGTTATGTAAAAACAAACAAACAATCTTAATTTATTGGCAAACTCCGCTTAAATTCCTGACATTGTATATATTACCTGTAATAAATTCCAGCCTTTTGTAATTAAATAATTGCACAGTTTATATCGTGGTTTAGATTTCTTGCGGTTAACTGTGCAGCACTAAATTGTACAAGGTGCTAAAATAACGGTATGCTATCTTGAAACAACGCCATGGCCATTCAATTTTCTGACCTGAGAACGTTTTTTAAAAACTTTTGCTGTTCAGTATGAGGATGTGAAAAGGAAATTGCAGCCATGTCATCTTACAATCCCAATAGTTAGCCTGATAAAAAAAACAAATATTTATTCGCTGCTAACATGAGCAAACTAGGCAAAGTGAAGTGCAGTTTGATTGTTAAACAATGGTAAAGTTTTAAGAAGCATACCGCCACACAGCAGCACACAAACCCCTGATCAGAGTTCATATCTTTGGCCGCCTGCAGCTGAAAACACATCAGTGATGAGTGTGCAGTACATTTTAACCAGGCATGAAAAAATGCTGGAACTTGCTGAATCCTCCCAGCTCATTACCTTCTCTTTGTCTGCCTCCCTCCCTCCCATTCTCTCTCACTCCCTTTCTCTCTGGCACACCTCATATCCTCCCGTGTGTGTGTCAATGTGTGTATATTTAGCTGGGTCCAGACTGCTGAATGGGCATGAGGCAGAGGATCCACAAACACACCACCAGGTCATTGTACTGGCATTTAGCTTTATAATAACAGAGCAGGGGAAAAAAGAAAAGAAAGCACAAAAACGCTGGTGAACTGCCTGTTTCTCGGATGGAGTAGTTTAGTTTTCGACTCAAAACAGAACCGCTAAACTTGAGCTTCAAAGGTTACAATTTTTGGGGGGGTTTTAGGTCGTGGAAGAAACGGTGCCACCCATGTCTCGCTTTTTTAGTTGTTGTCGGGGCATAGGTATCCCGTAATGAACCTTACAGTCCCCCCCCCCCCCCCCCCCCCCCCATCTAATTTGTGATCCATATCCATCTTTATAGATCCACACCCAACCTTATGCAAGAGTAGTTGAGGCTTCACCACAATATCTTTCTGAAAATGTCAAATTGCATTGTAGCTTTTAGAATACTAGACCTATTTAACTATACACTGTTTATGTTTGGCAAAAAAACAAAAAAGGTGAACACATGGATTTAACTGAGCAAGTAATTAAAGAGCCGTCCATTGGATATTTGCTTTAGTTATTGATATGGTTCAGCTGGCATGCATTGCGCACCTTTTCATTTCTTAAACAACCAAGTTGGAAACCATATCCTGTGGTTGTGGCAAAGATGTTTCTCTGTTTCAGAAGCATCAAATTACTGACCTTCATCAAGCAAAGAAAACAATTAAGGAGATTCCTGAAAATAAGAGCATTTCCACATGCACATAATGTGAAGCAAACTCAAGGGATTGGGACTAAACGGATGTGTAGCCTTGAGAAAACCACGTATCCGTGAGGCTGATAAAGGCTAAGGATCATAAAGTCTGCACTGTGGAGCTTTAGCAAAAAGTTTGAGGTCTGATGAGTCCAGATTTTTTCCTGTTCCAAAGTGATGTGCGCTGCAGGGTAAGAAAAGACACTGATGACATGAGCGAGGCGGACAGGTCAATGTTATGATCTTGCATTTAAATATGTAGAGAAAAAAAAAAAAATTTAACAGGCGTATGAGAATCAAATGCCACAACTCATAAGTTGCATTGTCAGTGAGGTCTCTAGTCTGCAGCCTTCAGGACACTGGAGCTTTCCTTTTTGCCTTATGGGCTCGCTGATAAATTTGTCTGTCTGCACATAAAATTGACTTTTAATCATTAACCCAGAAGACATGCACGTTAGGGATTTTATTTGCAAAGCATCATTTATAACCCCTTCAAAAACTTTTATAACTGTGATTGAGCATTTACAGGTCCAGTTGGATGGGAAACGAAACTCCGTAGAGTCTGTAGATTTAGGTTTCAAGTGTAGGGTGTCATGCATTCCGTATCACGTTTTGAAGCTGTTTCTTGGACAGGAAAAGCAGCACAGCGATATGATCTGGTGTGGACGGGTGGATGATGAAAGACTCGTCTCTCATCCTCTGTGGCTTTGATATCAGGCTATGGCCCATTTGTTCTTTCAGTGGCTGCTTGACCTCTGCCTCGGCTGTGCTTTGAAATGCCTGGTGGAGTGTGGATTTATGTGGAGTGTGGACACGAGTGTGTGTGGGTTCACAGTATATACTGTATGATGCTGTAATTGTTACAAATTAGCCACTTTGAACGCTAAATTGTTCACTTGCTTGTTGAGGCAAGTTTATAAAGATTCGGGGAATTAAAAAAAAAATCATGTAAGATTTTTACTTTCATGTAGGGTCAGTGCAAAACTGCAAATATGCAAATCGCTGGACTGCAAGCATGTCATGTCTTATTGAACACATCTGTGGAAATTTTTTTATTTTTTTTCACAGAGCTTTTTCGGTCCTATTTCCTTTGAGTCTGTGTCAGCCAGGACTGAAGAACATGTACTATGAGTATGTTCGTATGTGCTAAATGAAACCTGGAGGAGGAGGATATGGTCCAAAATGGTTGCAGAGCAACTCTTAGAGTTCATACCACAAGACACAGTGTTATGTCAAGTCAATTTTTCAAGTCAATTTTATTTATATAGCGCTTTTAACAATTGACATTGTCGCAAAGCAGCTTTACACAATAAAAAGAAGTAAGTTTGTATGCAATGTGTATGAATCAAAATGATAAGATTGTCCCTAACAGCTCTAAACTTTCAAATGATGGTCTCTGACATTAGTAAAGTTAATTAACCATGGTGGAGAGATGGTGTTTGTGGAACTGTTGTATGAAAGCAGTATCTCACTTGAGTTGTGCTGTTGTGTTGTTCGAAACGTCAGTTTTAAACTCCCTGGTGTGATTGCTTTTTTTTTTTTTTTTTTTTTTTCTTTCCTCCCCGAACTACTGTTTGTATAACCTGCTACTGCTATAATACAATAATTTCCCTCACAGGATCAATAAAATGTGTATGTGTGATATATACACACACATACACACTTTATTGATCTCGTGAGGGAAATTACTAAATAAAGGAAAAGTGTGTGTATATATGTATGTAAATAGTGTGTGTGTGTGTGTGTGTGTGTGTGTGGTTTTCTTTTCTGTTTTTTTTTTATATATATATATCTACTTATTAATCCCATGAGGATAATTGTATTACAGCAGCAGGTTACACAAACAGTAGTAAGGGGAGGAAAAAAAAATCACACCAGACATTCTGTACATCTCAAAATAATGAACAGCACGGCCTCGAGTGTGATATTGCTTTCATACAATCGTTCCACAAACACCATTTATTGTCAACAGATTGATTCGTTTCTTTAGGTAACCAGTTATTTTGCTCTGCCAGCACACATCCTTCCGGGACCGACGGAACTAACTACCTGCGACTGACTGAGCCTGCGACCGACAGTTAGTCTAACCAACAGGGTTGAAAGTAGTTTTAAATACTATGTAATGAAAATGTGAGGAAAAGGTGGACAGTCGTGAGAAACTTGAAATTTATTTAAAATTTCCGCTTTACGATAACGGCTAACTTCTGGAGTTCCAGTGTTAAATCCATAATAGAGTTAAATGGAATGATCAAGCACTATGCAGGGTGTACAACCCCCTTGTTCCATATACTACTGTAAGTGGTGCCCTTTATCACATCAGGCCTTATGTTAGAATTCTAGCTAATACTAGAAGCTAGTTAGCTTTGTTGGTCATGTTAGCCGCAGTTCAGACGGCTTCTCTCCCTACTTTTTAGTATTGCGGACCGTACCGACCTACTTTCACTCATGCCGGCAGCCGAAAGGACGATTGATAGACCTGTGATGCATATAGTTTAACGTCCCAGTTTTGCTCTATTCAATATCACCACCTCTCCTCCAGTCAGATTGCTTGGTCAGAAGTAACTGTGTTTAGTATTTAAACCGCTGTTTTCTTTCAGTATAAGACGGAGAGAGCTGCATGACAGTAATAGTGCATTGCAATAAAGGGTACAATGGATCTTCATAAATCTCAAAGGAAATTAGAGATGCTGATGCTGAAGATATGCTGGCAATACACCAGTATGTAATATACTCTTTAGTTTCAACTGACGTTATAACAGAAATTTCCAAAAAGTACTAGCCCAATCTAGACCTTTTAAGTACCAGTGGTTTTATTAAAGCACTGCCGCCTGACAAAAGTGTGCCACGATGTTAATATAGTGCTTCATTGGTATTAATGAGAATACATTCAAGCATCCGTCAGTCAGCAGATCAGCTCTGACTGTTTGTTTTTCAGATTGGGAAATATTGAAGGCAGTGAGTGAGTGCGTGCTAGAATAATATTTCTATTCCAATGTTCAGTTTCGTCTCTATGGCAGCAAAATAAATAGAGTTTTGATGGCTGAGAAATCATCTTACGCAAGCCACATCAAAGATAACCAAGGAACATTGAACAGTTTCACCTTTGTGGAATCCAGGTTTAATGATTCATGTAGCGAGAATCTAAACACACACAAGGCCTTCTATTGTATCGTGGCTATTCTCTGGACCCCACCTGATTGTTTGTTTTTTTTCATTCTTATTCTCTCGAACCTTTGTCCTGCTCCGTTTCTGATCGGTCTTCATAGCTGTAGGGCAGGTCGGATTCGTTGGCGGTGCACGTCTGAAATATGTGCTGAATGTTATTCACGGGCATTAGCAGGAATATTAAAAGAAGTGCAAACGGTGTTGCAATGACAATGCCACAGCTTTAACACAGTATTGTCTCTCTGTACACAGGGTGTGGGATTGTAGGGTATAATTGCCTGAGGGCATCGTTTCAGGGAGTGGATCTGCCCGATGACGTCGGACGTGGGTGTGTAGAAAATCAGATTGTGAAGTGCGAGTCACTTTTGGGACGATTGGTATTTTGGTCTGACGCGATGCTAATTTTGTGAAGCTGGAAACGGTTTTATGGAATGAAGCATAAAATAGTTTATTACATAAAATTTACTTTAAAATGGTCTGTTCATAAAATTCCATGCTTAAAAAAAACTTGGCATACAGTAGTTGACAGAGGGTGACCTTTCAGTCAGACATTAGCCGTTAATGACCATTCAGTGCTCTATAGATAAGGCATCACATTTAAAGGTTTTTTTTTTTTTTTCCACATTGATTCTTTTTACCACAGACACAGCCTCTGAACAGAAAGGATGTCTGTTTTAAGCATAATGAAAGTAACTTTATCTTCTTTCCTTTTTCTGCTTCTGTCCTGGTTTTGTCTTTCATGTTCGGATCAGCCTGTAGCACCACTGTAGCCTACAGGAGTGGAAACTGGATGGACTTTAGCTGTTTTTAGTTCATCCATCTCAGGATTCAATGTGTTGGGCAGCCTGAGATATTTTACTGTTTACCACAGTTTGTAAAAAGGAATCTTCAAGACAGAAGAAACCTTTAACCTGAAAGTAGCCACGTACATTGGTAGTAAAATAAGGTGATATGATGTATATCCTTTATATAAATTGTGTTCTGTAGCATAAATGATGTATTAATCATATCTTTTGTTGGCCGAGTCACTTAATTGAATTGATGGGTCAGTTTTTGATTCTATGAATTTTTGTCTATGTAGATAAACCTACGATGTGCTGGGATAGATCGTCACCTCGATGGTGTCCCCCATCTTGGGCCCCTAGTTCACTAGAATAGTCTCTGGGTTTCCCGTGACCCTGTACAAAATAAGCGCTATAGAGAATAAGTGAGTCAGATAAATTTAACACGGTTAAATATTCAAAATCTTTAATGTGGGAGCCCCCTAGTGACGGGAGGAATTGGACACGACTAAATTAGGGAGAAAATCAGGACCCCCACCCAAAAAAACAAAACAAAAAACAGATCTTTTTACTGCAGTAAAAAGAAACCGCTTGCATTTTCTGCAATGGCGCAGATTTTCATGAATATTGCTGCTTCTGTTTTTGGGTGGTTCATGCAATACTGCCTCCTTCTGGACTCAAATGCGGAGGAAAAAACGATTGCTTTGTAAGAGGAAGGGCATTACATAAAATCAGTGACACACATTGCATAGCAATTTAATGTTTAAATGTATTTAATACTGTAAGTTCTCCAAAGTCTGTCAGAAATACAGCAGCTTGAAATAAATCCAGCAGTAAACTTTAGTGCCATTGAATCAAATTGAAAATCACAAACTCCAAAAAATATCAAGTCGGATCCACAGTCTACTGTTAATCTATGATTCATGGCTCTAGAATCAACATTATACTGTCATATCATCAACCTCTAACTTTCCCCTCGTGATCTGCTGTCTGCCGAGACGACGGTTACATGGCATGAACTGAAGCTCAGCCGGGTGTTTCGGTGTTACAGGAGAACTGTTCTGTTCTGTGGATCTGCTCCAGAGATATCGTCAGGAGCCCATCTGCAGTTCTAATCATGTCTTGCTGTCGAGTATTACTACACATACATACTGTACAAAATCCCAGGAAATTAAGTTTGAACATCAGACCATCAGTTTTATTTATTATAATTTTTTTTAATAGAATTTTGAACTTTTATAATTTTTTTTCTGACTTCCGACAAAACCCTAAACCACAAAAGGTACCACGTTTCTGACTGTCCTTAATAGGGGAAAAGCAGGTTTCCGCTCATTCTAGTCCTTCTTGGCTCGTTTACATGCAAATCCAGTGTTTCCCATACAACTTTATGACTTTTCCTTCACCGCCAGTGTTGGCTCATGTTCTCTAACCAGAGGAGCGTTGGCGAAAGCAGACTTCAGCCAATGTTCTCTTCGTGGTGCCAAATGTTTTCTGTTCCAAACACACACTACTGGCCTTAGGATAAGGTGTGGCGTTGAATTAAAGCTCTCCACAATTGGTTGAACTTTCACTTCGGGAGTACGCCTGAGTCGAGTTAAGTGCGCATAAATCACGCCGGAGCGAGTGAGCCTTACAGGCTGCGTGCATCACCATCATCCTTGACTTTTTAAGCGAAATCCTCCGACCTTCTCATGTTCTCAGATCGAATGCTAATGTGCTCTTCAAATAGCATCTCTAAATGTCTTTCACTCTCCCTCATGCAACCTTTCAAGACTGGATGGGATCGATTTGCATCATTACTGGACACAAAATTTTGTCTCTCGAACATTAGCGATCATCAATCACACGTTTAATCCGAGTGCCACTTCAAAGGCCGACTCATTCCGGGTAAACTGAAGGAGTTTTGTCTCAAATTGTGGGCCTTTAGGCGTTGTCTGGATGCTCGACAACTTTCATGGTGTTGACGTTCTTGATGACTGGCACACACTCTATTCTTCAGCACTGACTCATTCGATTCCGTGCCATCCCTTCATAATGTGTTCTTCTGTAAATTTTGGACTGGAAAGTATGGTAATGGAACACACACTCACTTGCGCGTGTGCGCGCTCTCTCTCTTTCTCTCTCTCTCACTCACACACACACACACACATAGAGTAGCTGATTCGTTTTAAAAGAATTTGGGTGTATGCTTCCATTTGACTGCTTTAATGCGACAGAATGTAAAGATGTCTACAGATACACCCTTAAGTACATCTTGATGCCGTTTGTCCATTCATGCAGCTTTTCCTCCTTTTAAGATGAGGTCAGAAGGGAGAGGTGAGGTGCATTGTGGACCTAGTATGACCATTCTTGAACCAGTATTTCCAGATCCAGGTGTAAAGCTTTATTATGTAAGGTTAGATGGAATTTGAAAGATTTATACGGACAGGCCGTTACCTGGAATGTCGAACCACAATCAAAACAGACCATCCACCGGAGACTGGAACTTGAGTTTGTGGCTCCAGCTTTTAATTCCACACGTGCTGGTTGTGTATCACATGTTCATAAGCGTACCTAGTGTTATTGTTTTGATGTGCTATAGTAGACACAGTCCTTAAACATCTGTTATCTGGTTACAGCTTGGCCTCTCATGAATGTGTGTAGCGCTTCCTCGAGTTTCTTTTCTCTCGCTGTCGAGCCAGTGAAGCAGACCGAAAAGCTGGCCTTCAGACAAAAGGCGAACATCTAAACATGGGAAAAAGGTCTAGACGCCACTGAACCTTTCATTTGTTTGTGCGGTGCGAATGCTTTTGCAGTCTTTCAGCACGGCAGTTTCTATTTTCACCACTTCTTCTTGCCGGGTTCTTTGTAGTGACTCGGTAGCCTAAGGAAAAGTCAGTAGGCCTGACACCTGGGACAAGCAGCTTTCATGTCTGGGCTTATTGTATTCCCATTTGTAGTTGTACAAGTTCAACAAAGCCAAGGTACAATGTGGATGAAAACGATACCAAGGGTGCAGATTTCACCTATTTTTCTTAAACGATGGTCATGCTAACAACACCCCACGTTAACGATCATTAAATATAGTTGCAAGCAGCGATGAGCGGTCCCAAGCACCCTGCAACATCACCACCCGGGTGCACCAGAAAGACAGTGTGCACATGCAATTAAAGTGGACATGTGTATATACCATTATGACACAATTTTGGATAAGGGTGAATATGTTTAGACCTCCCAAAAACCCTAGATGCTGGAAAAAGGTGTCTCTCAATGTGATTTAACAACTTTTCGACACGTTTCAGGCGTCACACTTTATTGAGATCACAGAATACCAAAAGCCTGGTTTGTTGGCGATTGTATAAATCCCCTCCATCAAAATCCATTGGTTGTGTATTGCAAGCAACCCAAAATAACTGACTTCCTATAGAGGTGAGCCCACAACATGCAATGCAAAAGTTGTCTGCGACCTGTCTGTCGATTTTAATGAGCATGTTAAGACCCCTAAAAAAACCTGCATGCTGGAAAATGTACTAATAATCCTTGGAAGAACAAGAGGGCTCTTTTAGGGCTGATGTCATAGCGCTTGGGCCCTAATGATTAATGATAACATGATACTCACTCATTCGCTTTAATATTTGTTTAATCGTTTCTGGCGGAACAAGGCAGTGTTTCTCAAACAATAATTTTTGTGCCACAGTATCAACACTGACCTCAATCTTTTTTTTTTTTTTTTAATAAGTAAATTCCTATTTAATTGCATACAGAGCATCGAAACGCTCAGCCCCAGAAAGCCGTGTGCATGTGAAGCTCTTGCAAAACACCCAAGCATACGACAGGTCATGCTGACGGTCAGTTTACCGAAAGTGTTTAGTGAAAGCAGCTATGAGTTTTGTTACGGAGCTCTTCATTAAAATAAGGATAATGAAAGAGGAAGCGAATTGTAAGCAGGCCGAGTCACTCCAGTGTTCACGATAGGAATCGCAGAGACCCGACTTTCCCTTGTCATGGCGGCGGTGAAAAAAAGCTTAATTGGTTAATGCGTTCTTAGTTGAATAAAAACAGCCATTTATCGATTAATGATTTAATATCTCTAGATTATACACAGTATTTCACCTACCCATCAACGCCTTTCCAGTGACCGGGCAGTTCTTCTTGATCATAAAACTATTACCCTTGCACCTACATCTTTTTGAGCTGATGTTGATGGTACTCTTGGAGGGGCAAAAATCCTATCTGCTCTCTGCCAAATACATGAGCTCACAGTGCCCAGGTGTCACTGTGGGTTTATCTTTCTTTCTTTTTTTTTCCCTTAAACACTAGAAAGGAAATCTAACGTCTCTCCAACCCACCATGCAATGGGTTATTTCTTTTTTTAAGCTTCCCTTTCTCATGGAGAGCTGTGGGGTCACCAATATTTAATACGCATTGTCACTCCCCCAACCGTTTATATCATATGCATGGAAAGATGATGATCTACCAGAAACCTAACCTCACAAGTCAGGTGGAACATTTGATCTTTCACATGCAGAGTAGTCTAGCTAATGCATCTTAGCTCCCCCCCCCCCCCCCCCCCCCCCACCCCCCCAGGATTATGCAAACAGATGACCCATTTTATGGCACTTTCTTTTTCTTTCTTTTCTTTTTTTTGAGGGCGTCCTTCAGATTCATCATCACTGCAGTGATTGTGTAGTGGTTTGATCAATCATGCTCAGCTTTTTAAGACAGGACTTGAAGAGAATGGGGGCTTCTGAGATGTAGAATGTCGTAAGGATTGGAGATGAATTCCACCCGGATGTTTGGACTAATTGTGATTTTGAGTGGAAGTCTTGCTGGCTCAGTCTCCTGTGGTTACACGACACCGAGTAACAACGCAGACCAGAGGGATTCTCTTGAGGTCACAATAATTAAAAGGCACTAATGAGGGGAAAGCTTGTTTAGGTGGTTAATTGTCTGAGCACTAATGATGGGGTGGATTCAAAGGTTCATGGAATGCAACAATATTGCAGCCTCGCTTAAATGCCGTTGGGACAGAAGATATTTAAAATTTTTGCATTTTTTTCCCCCCTTCTCCTCCTTGCAACCGTTTAAAAAGAAAAAGTGCTTTTTCTTGACTTGAAAAGGAATATAGGACAGCACAGGACAATGTCACTATTTTCGTATGCATGAAATTCCTTAGATTCCTTTCTTAATTACGCATCTAGTTATATAACAGTCTGTGGCATTGTTCAACAGCAGTTCATGTTAGGTCACCGATTGTTAAACTGGAAATGTGCTCCAGTACTTTTATGTCAAATTTATCTTCCGACATAACTGAGCAGCTACAATTTTCTTAAAGATAATGTGCACTTTCAAGCTGTCAACATTAAAGCATTACTGTACTTCAAAAGAACAGCAGTCCTACTCGGTCTGTATCCATCACCTTCTCATAACCTCAGGAGTTGACAAAGTGGTTCAGACTCTTTGCAAGCATGCCTGGATCTGAAAAGATACAGAAATATGTCTGACAGACACCAACATGTCTTCACAGAATACCATGGACTGGACATGACTTTAATCTGCTGCTTCATCATCAGTAAATAGTTCCATTGACGATATTTAAAAATAAGTTCAACAAACCGAATCCAGGTTTAACGAGGCGGAAAATAACCTCACAAGCGAAACGCGCAAGCCGTCTCCTCCCCAAGTGTGCAATTTGTACGTGTAGAAGCTGATTGGAGGAAGAAAAAAAAAAGTTGTGCATTTAAAGTGCTAAACTTGTGCTTCTTACGTTATTAAATTTTTTAATGTTGGTATTGTGGGTGCATTCACACATTCGCACTAATGCCCCCTTCTCAGTGTGTTTCCCGCTAAAGAATAACCAAAAATAATGTCCAAACAGCAGGCAAAAAAAACTTTATTCTGTAACAGTCACAGTGCTATACTGTACCTTCTTGGTCCTCTTCTCAGTATTTTAAACAATGGTGCGAGTAACCAGTCAGCAGTCGTTAGTGCTGCCAGTTCCACTCACCTGGATTAGATTTCCTAATTTTACATGCCAAGCTTTAGGACGTTTCCGAAACAACACTGATGGGGCTGATGTGTAATGTGAAATGTTCCAGGGTTTTCTGAATGTAAGTGAGTATAATAGTGCTAGTCAGAGTCCTTAATGGATTTTGGGTTAGTCATGAAACATGGACTCGTTTTAAATGACTTTCCACTCTGGCAGTGTGTGTGTACTTTATTTGAGGTGTACTGTACAGTGTTTAAAATCCATTGATTTGACTTTATTTGGGGGAAAACAAACAAACAACAAAAACCTTGCTGGTTGTTGAGTGATTCATGATATCTAAATTTTTATTATAAGCACTACAGGGTTTCACAAGCCCATACACACACACACACACACACACACACACACACACACACACACACACACACACACACACACACACACACACACGGTCATGTACACTACAGGGAATGTAGAAATGACCGTTGGCCTACTCTGCATGAGGGAGGAAACCGGAGGAAACCCACCAAACATGGGGAGAACGTGCAAACATGAAGATGGGACTTGAAGCCTTGACCTTGGAGGCGTGAGGCCACAGTGCTAACCTCTACGCCATCGTTTAAGTCCCCACTGTGTGAAAAGGGTGAGCATTTACTGCACACCAAGTCCTATCAGTGCCATCTGGGGAAAGCACCCAAGCTTAGACTTGGATCCTCTCAAGTTCTCTACTAGTTCTCCAAAGTTTTTATCCAAGTTTCATTTGTTGGATGTTTCCCCTTTTACTTCACCTGAATTTAAAGCATTCCATCAACTGGTTGGTCGAGTCTTATCCATCTTCCTGCTTTTAATAAAACCAGATCGTCAAAATCTTTATTAAATGCACGTATGTTTGAGATAACGTTTAAAAGTAAAGAAACCTGAACCTTGATTGTCTTTCAGTGCCAAGAAGGCTTTTGTTAGCGTTCGCTGGCATTTCCTCCCTTTTTATTTATTTTATTTATTTATTTTTTCTTTTCTTTCTTGAATCTGGGCCCCATTTTTAATCGACCTATTAAATGTCTTCAAGCTGGTAGCTTCAGTTACGGCGACTTATCAGCCATTAGAAAGTTTCCTGTTGGCACGGGGTGTTACTCTCTCATCAGTGTCTTGTTTTCGTTACACTGATTGAGTCTCTATCTAATGGGCACGGCTTCTCGGGTGTTGCTGCTGATACTTGGGAAGAAATCTCAGTCTGACTTTTATTTTTTATTATAATAACTTTATTATTCACAGACATGTTTTTGAGCAAAATTGTGGAAAAAAAAAATCACATTTCTCTAGTCCAAAGGCTAAAAATTGAGAATGTTGCAATATATACCATATTACAAATCACTTAAATTGTAATGATCATGAGAAACGGTGGTTTTCCTGTGCTTCAACATGTTCAGACTATGTCACAAACTTCAGTACCGCCAGATTTGGGGAGATCAGTCGCAACCAGTCCGTAAAAACAGCCTTGGGCTGGTAGTGATAAATCTACATAAGGGTTTTTGCTGGTAGTGATAAATTGTCATGAGGTTTTTAGAGTGTAAAATAAAATAATTCCTCCAGACTGAGCTGTAGAACTGCTTGCAGGCCAGTCGTTATCTAGTTCCATGCCCCAATACCTCAGGGAGGTTGATACTGTACTTGTCTGCCCCTTTTTTATAAGGAAAAAAGTTATGTTAATAGCAAAACCATTAAAAATCACAAATTATATAATGTTTCCGTTATCAACAGTTAGTGACTACTAGTCATGGTGTCAGTAGTCACTTTATCAGTCACATGCTCACACATCAGGCAAATGATGATCAAGGCAGCTGACCTCGTTGAATATCAATAGCAGTGTGTTCAACGTCTGTTTTCAGATACTGGTATAATGGGTTTTGCACTCCTTGTACACTATGTTCCTGAAAGTATTCGCTCGCCTGCCTTCACATGCATATGAACTTGAGTAACTTCCAATTCTCTTAGTCCATTGGGTTTAATATGATGTTGGCCCAAGTTGTTATAACCTTTGCAGTTATAACCGCTTCAACTCTCCTGGGAAGGCTTTCCACAAGGTTTCGGAGTGTGTTTTATGGCCATTTCTTCCAGAAGCGCATTTGTGCGGTCAGACACTGATGTTTGATGAGAAGGTCTCCAACATCAGTCTCCGCTTTGATTCATCTCAAAGGTGTTGAGGTCAGGACTCGGGCGCAGTCCAGTCAAGTTATTCCACACCAAACTCGCTCATCCATGTCTTTACGGACCTTGCTTTGTGCACCGGTGCACAGTCGAGTTGGAGCTGGTGTTTACCTCCAGTGAAATTAACTCTTAATACTTAAGACATTTTGGACAATTTCATGCTCCTTACTTTGGGGATGGACTCTTCCTGTTCCAACATGACTGCGTATGCCAACATCATATTAAACCCTATGGATTAAGAATTGGATGTTACTCAAGTTCATATGCATGTAAAGGCTGTCGAGCGAATACTTTTGGCGATATAGTGTACGTCATCATTTTGTTAAAAAAAAATTTATGAAAAAAAACATTTGTTTTTATGTTATCAAACTTTTTCCACATGTGTTTTTTCTTTGGTCAACATTTTGACACATCTCTGACTGGTTGTTTATTGTACACTTTGGACAGCTAAACGTTGTGAAATACCGCTTTCCCAATTTTCCCAATCATCGACAGAGTGTGTTTGACTCCAGCTGTAGTGAGCATGTTGTCTTTTGAGATAGTAAAATGAAAGACCGGGGTGTTTCAGTCCTGACTGAAGAAAGCAAGACCTCTGTTGCCCTCCTGTTACCATCGACGTTAACGTGATTTAAGGTGTACGTTTGTCCTTTTGGATGTGTAGAGATAAGTTATGGATTGTTGACGCCTGTGGTTGAGTAGGTTATCAGCAGCGGGTTCGACCTTGTTCACAGGGTTCTCGATTGTCATGTCAAGTATGCGTAAGCTGTTGGCTACACAAGAGTTCAGTCATGTGTCAGACCTTTCAGACCATAAAAAATGTTGCCAAGAGCAAGACTTCCCTTCCTTTTGTTATGGTACTGTATAACATCAGTTATAATGTTTTTGCTTTTGGCATGCGTTTGTGAAACAGGATTAAACGGATCGACGTTAATACATCGTATCCGGTTCTTTTATAACAACTGATCTGTTCACACAGCTGAAACATTTTACACCCCCCCACCCACACACACAGGTGAGTTGTGTCTGGATGAAAGGCTGCTATTTCGCTTTTGCGCGGAATGCTATAGCTGGATTATGGTGGACGCACATGGTGGAAATGATGAAGGAAGAACAACAAATACATGGCAGCGTACCATAGACCCTTATTAGAAACACTCATTCATAATTGTGCTTTTGTTACAGCAGGCGTATTATTCAACACAGAGCGGAATAATGTAAGCAATGTCAAGAAGTTGAACCGAGAGTTCAAGTTTAAGGGCGTCACTTTGGAGTTAACGTCATGAAGGATGTAAGAAAATCCGATGCGTTAGACAAGGTTAGAAAAATCCTGAACTTCATGTTGTGTTTTAAACTATTGTATTTAGATGGAAGAAAATGGACCACACTTTCAGTATTTCAACAAAAACCTAAATAAATCAGGAAAGTACATATTACCCAGAGGTCTCTGCGTCTGGAGTTTAACTGTAGCATTTCCGGGTTTTGATTCCTTGTTACCTCGATATTGGAGACTCCTGAAACCTAAGCTTTATTCTTAGTTTTAGTTGTTTAATTTTTTTTTTTCAGAAGATGAAAGGATGAGGGATGATTCTTTCTTGATAATGATGATGAAATAACAACTTGAGATCTTGCACACAAGTAGCGGTTAGACCATGCTGTATTTTGTGTCCTGCTGTTTTTTTTAATGTCACTTGGCACACAACTTGGACCTTTTCATCTTTTGAAATATGCTAGTTTGTTTTGATTAGATTAGGATTTTTTTTTCAGTACTGTCCATTCCAGTGTTTGTGTCTTTCCCAGATTAGATTTCCGTATTGCTGAATATGCTGCCCTTCAGAATTATTGGCGTCTCTCTTGTAAAGTTACTAAAAAGGGTTACAGGAAAAATTCACTTTTTTGGTGAAGTCGTTTCACCTCCCACTGAAGGTGTGAGAAAAATCCAACCTTTTAATTGAAAAGGGTAGATTTATAGAGAAAAACACATTTATCATCTCGAGAGAGAAAGAGAGGTATTATTTGACTATTTGTTTGAATACTCGTGCCACAGATATTGACATCTGAACCCTACTGAAAACCCTGAACAGGAGAGAGCACAAGAGGGGAGGGTGTTGGGTCCCTGGATGATTCGGAGAGATCCTGTGAAGAGGAACGTTTTCAGATGCCCTGCTGTCTATTTTCTGTCCTTATATGAAAAGACTCTTTTGGACAAGTTATTTTATTTTATACAGAGTGCCGATAATTGTGGCGCATTTGTTTTTTGTTGAAATAATTCTTTCTTGATTTGTTTTTCTCTGAGAAAATGTATGTCAGTTAAAGGATGGGCTTCCTTCTTCCTTCATTACATTTTATTTTTTTCAGTACGAAATGAATCTGCTTCATCAGAAAGTGGGTTTGTAATACAACCCTTATTCTTGTCATTTAACTTTACTGGGGTGCTAATTGGCACTGTTGCTTTTGTGGAGGCTGTGCATACTGTAACTTCATATTTTTGTTCTAGACTGACAGGAGTGAAACTAGATGGTCTTCTGTTGTTGAGTCGCCACATTCTGTGACGCTTTTCTGTTTAGTACTTGTTTGATTTAAGACACTTCATGATATCCACGTTATCTGAAATACTGCACACCAGCCCATCAGACCGAGACCATCATGTCACAGACACCAAGAACAATTCCCTTCAAGCCATTAACTGAAGCTCTTATCATTTGTTTTCTCTCTCCCATGTTTTTTGTCCCCAGGCCTCCGTAAGGTGTGGCGCAACGTCCCGCGGTGTCATCATGGCTTTCACACTGAACCTGACTGGTCCTGCTCCTTGGGGCTTCAGAATATCTGGTGGGCGGGACTTCAAGAAGGCCATTACTGTCTCCAAGGTAACGTTCTCACCTGGTAATCCTCAAACAAGCACAGACTCTCTCTCAAGCTCACGTTTCCTGTCTGACTAGCATGCTAACTGTAGAGGAAGCCCCTTGATTACAGAAAGAGGAAAATGCCTTTCTAATGGTCTGCTCAAGCTATTGTTTTGTTACAAGATTATACATTTTTCCAGGGCACTATTGTGGAAGTCTGGGACTCTAATCGTGATTCGTCTATAAACAGACTTTGGGACGGAAAGTGAGGATATCCTGGCTTTGCCACACAACCGTTAGCCGGGAAACTGTGTTTAATGGGGAAAACTAACGCTGGGGTAGAAGCTGGTACAGGGAAGCACATGCATCTTCACGGTCACTTTTCTTCACCCATGATCCTTTTAGGCACGCTCAAGCAGATCACTTTATTCTCGCGTTTGTGACACATGGTGAACATTTAAAAAAAAAAAAAAAACGTGTTGTCCTGTACATGAATTCGTCATGTCTGCATTTTTTCCCCTAACAGTAACATAATAATGATGACGGGATTGATTAGCTACAGATTAGGATCAGATGATTTTATGCCCTGCATCTGGCCAATGAACAAAGCCAATTGAATGCAAACTATGCATGCCATCTGTGCTTTAGCGAGAACGGCTTTAATCTCGCAGTCTCATGAAGACCGACAAATTGAACAAAAACATGTTTTAGTAAGGTGTTGGTCCAGCAGGAATCATCAGAAAAGCTTTAGTGAGGCTTTTGAGGCTTGCACTCCGAAACCGTACCAGAGGATTAAACACTTCCTTCGTTTTTTGCCTCATCTACAGGATATAAACCTGGTTTCTCTGATAAGTTTAGTCAGTTTTAGAGTCATATTTCACTTATTTGAGACAATTAACGTTTGAATTTGTAAAACAAATTTAAAAAAAAGCCAGAGGGCAAAAACAGCCTTTACAACTTGCGGTGCTGCTGCCTTTCTCATTGTCACAATCCACATTCACTTCAAACACTCCATGTTTTTTTTTTTTTTGTTTGTTTTTTTTTCCCTCTTTTCGTATAACCACTGCTGAGATTCTTTGACGCCAGCAGGCCAGTACCAGCACGCTCCTGCAGCCTGGTGTCACGGCATGAGCGGTCACATGAGGAGGGGGGGTGCACAATTCCCATGGAGTGATGTCAAATTCGGTTGTAAATATTATGGAAGGGTTTTGGAGATTCATGGCTGAGCGAGGCTGGAGACTCTTCCCTGCTTGTGGAGTGAAACCAGGATCACTAATGTGGCAAGGGCTTGGCATGTGTACACTTCTGAGTTCCTTTTCCAGTGTTTTCTCACTCCCTAACCAAATGTGGTGTTTCTTTGTACTTGTGTTTTGTACATATGGGATTTCATAATTTGTTTTTCTGTATATCTAATGAGAGCTTGCATCTTTAGTCTACGTGAAGTGATGGCACGCTGTATTGTTTGTCTCACCACTTGAGTGCCTACTCTGGCACCTCTACCCCTCTACTCAGGATACGCAAGGAGAAAAACAACTTGGTTGGCATTTGAAGCACTCTGCCATTTTGTTCCTGGAGGCATTTTGGTGTTGTGTGTGTGTGTGTGTGTGTGGTTTCTCCTTGGAATGGGGTTCAAACCCTTACCTACTAGCAGAGCCTGACTGGCGCTCGAGTCTCTGCGGAGCGGCTTTCGTTGGTTCTCGTTCTCAAGACGTCATCGTCTTGTTTGTTTCGCATGCTGTGCGCCTGTGTTTGTATGCGCCTGCATCGCATTACACTCCGTTGTTCAGCAGCCGCTCTCCTCTCCTGGAACTTGAGCTTCGAGAGCTCGTTATCCCATTCTTCTTCAGGAGGCTTCGAACACACAACCTAGTGTGTTGCACTGTCTACATCACAGGAGAACATGGTGTCGCACAGCACAGGCAAGGACCTGACGAACGGTTGCTCTTATTCCTAACAGGACACTGTGTAAAAGGTCACGGTAACACAGGTTATAGCATCAGGGCAGCTGGATCAGCATCGCACAAGCACTAAGGTTCATACAGGTTAGGCAACTCTGTTTAACATCTGGCTCTGGCTCTTCTACAGCAAGTTCATACATTGCAGTTGTGTGCAATGTATGATATTGTAAAGTGCCTTTATTTACTTTAGGTTTAATACAAGAGAGTGAGAGGGAGTTTTTGTTTTATTTGACAATGCAGTTTGCGCCAAGATCCAAGTCCAATTTTACAGTATACTGTGAAGTCCATTTCACTGTATACATTTATTATATTTAATAATATATAATAATATATATTTATATTATATTTATTATATTTAGTGCAGTTATACTTTTTTTTATTTATTTTTTTTATTTTTTTATTCTTATTGCTGCTGCAAATTTTGGTGTAATTCTACAATGACAATAAAATCTCTATCTTTTTTGCTTTGAACTACTCTAAATTTAATAGAAGCTTGCAACACGGTCATAAAATACACTGGCAAAAAACGAGCCTTGATACACACCTAGAAAGGAGGCATGGGGTAATGTTAATGAAAGGGGAAGCCTGCAGCTAAACGTGCATGGATAATGCTAGAACTGGCAGCTTCCTTCAGAGCTCGCTGTGCCGTACTGAACAGAATCAGATCAGTGTATCAGCTGAAGTGTATGAGAACTTTATTTAACAGTAGGGTTTTTTTTTCTTTCGTAATGCGTATTGAGAGAAAACGGTGAGATCCACAGCCCTAATCATTTAATTCTGCTACTTGTATTAGTTCTTACAGTTGGTTCGTACAGTACTGTGTAAAAGTACTTGAGTCACCCCTCATTTTCTCATATTTTGCTTCCAAAGAGCCAGTGTGAAACAGGTACAGATGATCAGACGGCTGATTTGTATACTGGTGATGCCGAATGCTGAGCGGTTGGAACAGACGAGAGGGCAAATGCTGCTGAGGTTGATGCATACAGTAAACATACAGGCTAGTACAACAGACAGTAAACAACAAATATAAAAAAAAATTAAATGGCATGTTTAGGCGCTTTTCAGCCTGTCGCACTAAAACATGTTTATTTCTTTAATTTAATCCGCATCATTTGATTTTCATTTTATATGAAGAAATGAAATGAGGGAGGCTCAAGACTTTTGCACAATAAGTGTGTGTAATGGACGAGATGAAACAGGTACTCATCATAGAACATCATTGGTGAAGCCGAACTCGTGTTACTTTTAAGTTTTGCCTTATTAAACTTATCCACTTTTGGTCTTTTCTTTTACAGTAACAAGACCGATTTATTTAATAGATTATTAATTTTTTTTTTTTTGGTCTTCTCTTCAGGTGAACCCTGGCAGTAAAGCGGAGAAGGCCAGTCTTCAACCTGGCGACGTAATCATGGAAATTAACGGAGAAAATACCGGCGACATGCTGAACGTAGAGGCGCAGAACAAAATCAAGAACTCCAAGACACAACTGCAGCTGCAAGTGGAGAGGTAATGTATACAGTGTGTACACACACACACATGCAGTACATACACAAAGAAGAACTGTAAAATCGACTGGAATTGTTTTCCGCTAATGTGCTATTGAGGATCTTGAAGAATGTTGTTGAACACAGTCGTCGTGTTGTCAAAACGTGTCACACCTTTTCGAGTCACACTCATTTACATACTGCAGTTTCACTTCAGCCTGACGGACAGGCACTCATGCAGAGATTGAAACTGTAGGTGCCGTACTTAAAGAGGAATGTTTTCAAAAAGTCTGCCTTCCTCAAGTTGCTTGTATCGCTTTTTTTTTTTTTGGTTTTTGTGCAGTATACGTCTAAATTTGTTCAAAAGCTGCTCTGTTAATTTCTTTCAGAACTTATTTGCATCCGTCATTTTTGTCGTACTAGGATGATCACGCGTAAACGACTGACAGCGGTGATGGATCACATAATACATGTCATGCTGCTTCAAATTGTACAGCTGTAGTTTTATTATTTTCCAGCGACTCAGGTTCATTAACAAAACCTAAGTCATTTAAAACTTTTTAAAGTTTAAAGAACATTCCCAAACACAGATGTGTTCCCTTTTTTTTTCTTCTTTTTTTTCCCCCCCTCCTCTCTACTTCCAAGTTACAGAAATGCAGAGATATTTTGCCAATAAGAGTCGCACCTTAACCAAGGTCAAGCCTGAAAACTGATCTGACGCAACATTCTTGAACCTGGGAGTCACTGGTCACGTTGGCATCGGGGTGGAAACTTATTGTGTCGAGACTTTATTTGACTGCAGGAGGCATGGAGTGTTTTATTTGATGCCAGGGCTGTAACAGGGCCTCAGTATTAGCTTAGTGGGTACAGTATGGCCACACAAAAAAGGATTTGAAAAATAAACTTTCTGTTTGTCTATACAACTAGTTCAGGTCATCATGTGATGGTGGAACTCACATGTTGGCTGTATTTACTCAGGCTGCGCATCGTTCAAACACGCCGCCTTCAGTGTACCACGGTCGGTAGTTTATCATCTGCAACTTCTCAGTTTGTCCTGGTGATTTACTTATAAATGACACGCATCCTGAACAGGCCGACTGGTCAAGAATTTCATTCTTTCATTTCCCTACTGCTCCCACGATCCAGATGTTTCTAACGTCAAGCTTTACGGTCCTGTTGTTCTGTACTGTGGCGCTACGACTTGCACGCACTAGTCACCTAGGCATTTTGTTTCTCTCCCTGTTTAACAATATTATCAAGAAAACAAGCTTTCCACCATTTCAGAGTTAAAGAGAGTAGGGGATGAACTGATTCCATTGTCAGTCAGAAAGTGGTAATGCACAGTAAACAGTAAAATAAGCACAGAACATTTTCTTTACACTGCTTTTGCATTCTGTGTAGTGATTTTATATTTGTTCAGTTTATCTGCTGCTTTTATTCAAAGCAATACGTTTTTGCCTTTTTTTTTTTCTTTTGTCTGACAAACTTTTAAATAAAGCATCATACGGATGTTAACTATACTAAGTTGCACCTGCGTTGATGAATGTAATTTCACGTTAATTAGCTAATTTTTCACGAGCGACAGCAAGAGCACCTCACGTTGGACACAATCTCAAGCATGGTGAGGCTGGTAAATGGTATAGCTATAATGGATCAGTTGGCTCATCTGTTATTTTATTGGAGAGATAAAAGACTGCTGTTTTTTGTCTTGTTCTTTGCAAGATATGTTAAACTAGCATGGTCCAGTGTAAAACTGAGGAGCCCTTATGCAAAATGCATAAATGTAGGCAGGTCTGGAAGTTAAATATTGCCAAAGTATGCATATTCAGCTTTTTTTTTGTTTTTTTGTTATTAATCTGTCAAAATGACCCAAATTACCTAGCTGTGTACAGTATGCACACTATACATAAGTGATTAGAATATGATTGAATATTAGCGAGAGCTTGACATGTCGCACTTATATTCAGACATTTCTATGCTTTTGTTTTCTTTCCTACTACTGTTCTGGTATTGCTTATTGTGTACGTTTTGTTTATTTCTCACCCAGCTCGATCACCTCGCAACACCTTGTTTTTGTTGGCCTCTCCCGTACGGCATGCCTGTTCCACCTTCCAGGAAACATGCCTTCGATAAGTTCCTGTATGTGAGGCATCCCTGAGAACCAAGGCAGCATTGCAGAGAGCTTCATGACGTTTGAATGAGAACACTAATTATACGCTGCTCATACGCGGCGTCCTTTATGTGTAAGGGACCCCCTACCCTACGGCTACCCCGCCCAGGAACGAGAACAATCGAAGACCTCCTGGCCTCTGCAGTTCTTTGGCATTTTTATAAAGCTGTGCTTTTGCTTTGTTTCTTTTTCCTTTTGTCACATCTGAACCTGTATGTGAAGCGCGCACACACACATTGACCTTCCTGCCGGTATTCAACACCGTATGCCCATGTACACATTTGTCCATTCAGACACATTCCTCATGTTTCAGTACAAAAACACGCATCTATTGTGAACGCACAAAGTCCCGAACCCGAAGGGTGTACGAACACACCCATGAGCTCCCTGCAAGTGGATTCTTCTGTGCTGACCTCATGTCTGTGTCCAGTCCAGAAACAACACTGTGTGGACAGTTGCACTCCGGTGCAGTATGCGTGCGCATGTGTGAGTCTCGTTGGCCGACTCCGTTGCTCTGCCAGTGCTACTTTCTCAAGTGCTAGATAGTTTTACCAGAAACGTCAGCTCTCTGATCGCCTGTGATCTTCCCTTATAGGTTTTTTTTTTTTTTTTTTCTCATTTCCTTGGTTTTCTAAAAGCCATATTTGTGAGCCTGCTCACAAAGAAAGAATCTATTAACAGCTGGAAGGCGCTTTCTTAATGTCAGTAGTCACTCCCACAGGACAGAACCCTCTACTCATCTTGATCCAGTGGTTTATCCTCTGGTGTGGGTTTTTTGCTAGCATGCTAACACCAGCCTGCTGGTGACTCAAGTCTTTGACAGGCTGAAGAACGAAACCCATAAATATAAGAAGATGCAGATGAGACCGGTCTGCAGAACACTGGAAGCTTTGTACTCCACATTGTGTTGTAGCTACCTAGCTAGCGCTAATGGGAATATTTGCTTCTGTGTGCATCAGAGATCATTCTGATCACGGTGCGATTACAGCAAGGAAGAGGTCGGTAACTGCGACACTCGCCTCTTGTGCACGTTTTAGGTTTTAATTCTCAGTCATGAAGCGTTTAAGTATATACTGTAGTACTCTTAAAGTTGGACACTTTGACTCTCTCAGAAACTGCACACATCCAAATTGCATGGTTTGGGAGCATTATGTGGTTTGGGATGCAACCTTTGAATTCTCTCACACTGCACAAATCAAGTTGCTCTTTTACACGCAGCGTCTAATCCCATTCTTCCGTCCAGCATTAATTAAACCTTTAGGTCAATTGCAGTCATCACAAAAAGAAATGTTATTCAGTCATAATGAGGGGTTTTATGCAAAAGCTGTAATCAATGCTGCAATGATTTGCTTTGTAAATTGCTCTTATTTTTATATAATCCCTGCTTACTTTAAAAGCATTTATAAGTATTATTTTGCACTATATATATATATATATATATATTTTTTTTTTTTTTTTTTCCCCCTCACCGTGCATTTATTTATTTTTTATTTAACCGTCGTTCCTTTAAAACAGTGGCCTTTGTTTTGCCGAGCCGTCTGTCCTCAGCTACACGAGGCATTTCCATCACCTGTGGAAAGTCTGGGCTTTCAGCCGAGATCTTTTGAGTTTTCATCAGTCAGGTCACAACACGATGAATTAAACAACGAAACAATAAGCGCCGAAAAATACCACACAACACCGTTACAAATTCCGTATGACGGATGCCAAAGAATACTTCGCATTGCAAGTCTTGTAATCCCACCTGTTTCAGCAGCTGGACTATGTAAAGAGCAGCGTCTCCAATGGTGCAGATAAGCAGCGTCCGGCCAGCGTTCCACAAACTGCAGTGTTAATGGAGCCTCTCTGCTTAGGAGCCCGCAGCTTTGATGTTTCAATGCAGACCATGTGCTTTAAAAAAAAAAAAAAAAAAAAAAAAATTTTTTTTTAATGTTCGCTCCCATTCCTGCTCTATCTATTTCACGCTCTTGCTTCTTCCCAGATGCTCCCATGCTTGGTTCCCCCTCGGTGTTCATGTGTGAGAGTCAGGTATGAAAGAAATTTTAGAATGCCTTTCCAATGTGTTTCCATGCTTCGGGGAAACGGTGAACGTGTTTTCACTAAGAGGGATCTTGGTTTTGGAAACGGTGGTGAACCAGGTACCATGGGTTCTGATTGTCTTGATGCTAGTCCCAGAGTCTTGGGTTTGTTTTGTACACTTATCTGGCTACAAGCTTTCGAATCTTGAAGCATACATTTTAAAAAACGTCTCCAACAAACGTGGTTAAGTCAGTAGCGATCATTGAACGCAGCCACGCTTAGTGCTGAGAACAACCAGACTTTCTCACAAGAAGAACGGCAGCTCCACAGTCTAATGGCAAAGAACACATTAACTCGTTAGCTCACATCTCTCGTTGTCTCAGGTGGCTCTCGGTTCCAGATTTTCCCCAGACCTCTCAAAGATCGATGTCGTCACACGGCAGAGGGCCATGATAATCCTAACACTGACGACCTCGGAGTCGAGCGGAAAGGGCAGCCGAAGTTGGATGTGTCTGGAGTCGGTCTGGTATTCAAATTGGACAATTTTTTATAAATTAGAGGGTTTAGAGACTATCACAGGACATCAGGAATACGGAGGTTGAAGACCATTGCTGCAAACCATGTTTAAACTCAAGCTATAGGAATAGGTTGTTTTTACTGGTCCATCATTTAAAGGATGTTGGTACGATAGTGTGACAATCATCTCTTATACAAGCATTGACTTTTAAAAGTCAACTTTTAATCAAAAATTTTCAATTTAAGCCAAAGAAACCAAAAAAATCCAATGTAGATTCAGTGGGAATTGTCTGAACAAGAATATTCAGCCTGACCCCTGATGCATTTTTTTTTTCTTTTTTTTTTGTCGTTTATGCTTCATGGCTATATTTGGTTGATTTTTGGCAGCGTGATTTGTCGTACATGGTTGACCTGACCCTTTCCAACGTTTGAGCATTCCATGTGTGATTTCCAAGCACATGGTGAGCATTAGCACGTTGTCCTGCTCTAAATCACCAAGCTTTTTTTTTTTTTTTTTAAAGCAATGTGCTGTGCCATTGAGAACCATCTGAATTTATGACTGCTCTTCCTCCTGGTCTTCCCTGTTGTGCAGGAACAGCGTATTCTCTGGGCCTGACCCGTCATTACGGCTCGTCCATCTGCTAAAGTTCAGAAGTCAAAGGTTAAAGGCTAATGAAAGTAATGAGCGCAGAATTCATGCAAGTATATGGATTTATTTTTGGAGGCACCATAATGTGTTCTTTGGCAGAATCTGGTCAGTTCAAGTGCTTGGTCTTGAAAATATCACGCATAGATTCTTTTGGTTGCAGTTTAATTGTACATCAACACAAACCCGGCAAGCAGACAGATTTGCACTAGAGATGCGTCACATCGTAGAATGTGTTCGGTTGACCTGTTAGTTTGCAGATTAGATGTTTGGAGTCATCAACGCTACAGGAAATCCTGGTTTATTTATCAGTAGAACATCTGAAACCACACGAGATTTAATTAGAATTCACTCTTATAAATAAGCGTGCCAGAGAATTTTATAAAAAAAAATTTTAATAGCTTTTTGTTCCATGATTTAATAGTTTGGTTGTTTCACATACATAAGATGGTAGCTTTTTTATTTCCCACTTTTCTGCAGTCACTTTTTTGAAAACCATGGTTCTAGATCACATGATGATTGCAAACACTTATTATATTTACAGAGGTGGAAAGTAACGAATTGCATTTACTCGCGTTACTGTAATTGAGTAGTTTTTTTGTGTACTTCTGCTTTTTAAAGTAGTTTTTAAAATCTGTAATTTTACTTAAGTATGTTTTGTTTGAAGTATTTTAATTCGCTACATTTTAAATCATATGTGCTACTGAGTAAAACAAATGAATGAAAATGCAAAAAATATTATGCTTTGTATAAATGCTTCGTTGCGCTCGCGTGTGTTTATCGCGTCCTGGTCACGCGCCGCTCCAGACTCCACTCCAGGTTTTCTGACTGTCCCCACATCGGCAAATACCTGACCTTCCACACGGTCGCTTCCACCCTGAGAGTGACGTCATCAAACAGCGCCTGTGTGAAGCAATACAAACCTCATTATTTCATCACTTCATGACTGGATCTAGTTCTTTCTGCCATACACACGTGGACAAAATTGTTGGTACCCTTCGGTCAATGAAAGAAAAACTCATAATGGTCACAGAAATAACTTTAATCTGACAAAAGTAATAATAAATAAAAATTCTATGAATGTTAACCAATGAAAGTCAGACATTGCTTTTCAACCATGCTTCAACAGAATTATTTAGAAAAATAAACTCATGGAACAGGCCTGGACAAAAATGATGGTACCCCTAGAAAATACTGAAAATAATGTGACCAAAGGGACATGTTAATTCAAGGTGTGTCCACTAATTAGCATCACAGGTGTCTACAATCTTGTAATCAGTCAGTGGGCCTATATATAGGGCTCCAGGTAGTCACTGCGTTGTTTGGTGACATTGGTGACATGGTATGCACCACACTCAACATGGACCAGAGGAAGCGAAGAAAAGAGTTGTCTCAGGAGATTCGAAAGAAAATTATAGACAAGCATGTTAAAGGTAAAGGCTATAAGACAATTTTAAGCAGCTAGATGTTCCTGTGACTACAGTTGCACATATTATTCAGAAATTTAAGATCCATGGGACTGTAGCCAACCTCCCTGGACGTGGCCGCAGGAGGAAAATTGATGACAAATCAAAGAGACGGATAATCTGAATGGTAACACAAGAGCCCAGAAAGACTTCTAAAGAGATTCAAGGTGAACTTCATGCTCAAGGAACATCAGTGTCAGATCGCACCATCCGTCGTTGTTTGAGCCAAAGTGGACTACATGGGAGACGACCAAGGAGGACACCATTGTTGAAAACAAATCATAAAAAAGCCAGACTGGAATATGCCAAACTACATGTTGACAAGCCACAAAGCTTCTGGGAGAATGTCCTATGGACAGATGAGACAAAAATGGAACTTTTTGCCAAGGCACATCAGCTCTATGTTCACAGACGGAAAAATGAAGCATATCAAGAAAAGAACACTGTCCCTACTGTGAAACATGGAGGAGGCTCTGTTATGTTCTGGGGCTGCTTTGCTGCATCTGGCACAGGGTGTCTTGAATCTGTGCAGATTACAATGAAATATAAAGACTATCAAGGGAGTCTAGATAGAAATGTGCTGGCCAGTGTCAGAAAGCTGGGTCTCAGTCGCAGGTCATGGGTCTTGCAACAGGACAATGACCCAAAACACACAGCTAAAAACACCCAAGAATGGCTAAGAGGAAAACATTGTACTATTCTAAAGTGGCCTTCTATGAGCCCTGACCTCAATCCTATTGAGCATCTTTGGAAGGAGCTGAAACATGCTGTCTGGAAAAGGCACCCTTCAAACCGGAAACAACTGGAGCAGCTTGCTCATGAGGAGTGGGCCAAAATACCTGCAGAGAGGTGCAGAAGTCTCATTGACAGTTACAGGAATTGTTTGATTGCAGTGATTGCCTCAAAAGGTTGTGGAACAAACTATTAAGTTAGGGGTACCATCATTTTTGTCCAGGCCTGTTCCATGAGTTCATTTTTTTTAATAATTCCATTGAAGCATGGTTGAAAAGCAATGTCTGACTTTCATTGGTTAACATTCATAGAATTCTTATTTATTATTACTTTTGTCAGATTAAAGTGATTTCTGTGACCATTGTGAGTTTTTCTTTCATTGACCGAAGGGTACCAACAATTTTGTCCACGTGTGTATATCACCATTTCCATACAGTTTAAAATAGAACCCAGAACCATTCTTTTGCTGTACGGCCCGACACTAGACTGGGATGTAACGCCATATTTAAGTGACCACTTTGATTTTCAAGCACAAGAAAGACAACAACTTTATTATGCGAAGGTGTTTCTTTAGTTAAAAACAACTAGTTTGAGATTTATATCTGCTCATCTTTTTTGAATTACGCTAGAATGCCTCATCCCACCCCGCTGTAAAAAAAAAAAAAAAAAAAAAAAAGGAACTCAGTAACTGAGTAAATTTTTTTTATGAATTACTTTTACTTGGGTAGATTATTATAATGGTAACTTGTACTTCAGTAACATTTCACTGAAGTAACAGTACTTTTACTTGAGTAGAAAATTTTAGTAATTGTACATCAACAATTGTACATTAAATTTCCACCTCTGTATATTTATTTCAGACTACATTTCCTGTAGTGTGTCTACAACGTTCCCGGTTTCATTTTAATCTCATAACCATTAACATATCATTTTAACAAAAATCAGCGAGTCACATCTAGCTAAACCTAAACCAAGGAAATGGTCTGCGACATTTATTCAGTTTCCACAGTTGTACCTCAAGCCTAGGTGAACGTTTCAGTGGGTGCGATGGAGGAGTTTGTGTTTGTCTTTAAGCGACTGAGCTTGTTTAAACTGTCAGGAGTGTTATGAGATTTGATTAGGTTTCATGGTTCAACATTTTCTTCCCCCTCAGGAGCACCGCAGTAAAATCTCTTATTAAAAGTGGCACGATTTGGATGGAGACTTCATTCCTCAACCCCCATTACACCCTCTGGCAGCCTGAAGTGCTCTTGATGAAGTGTATATTTCAGAAACTCTTAAACGTAGACGTCTGTGTTGGAAGTACTCGTGTGTTGAGTTCATGATGTGTTTTTCCAGGATCACCTGGAAACTTGGTTGCAACTACTGTTTCTCTAACCATGCTCAGACTTACTCCAGTTGTTTAGTTTTTTTCTTGAGTAATGTTTAACTAGCTTTTGTATACTTTTCATATGTTTTAATATTGCCATATGTGCATGTGATTTAAAAAGTTTTCAAGAATGGGGATATGCATTTTATTTTATTTTTGCCACATCACCTCCGTCTACTGCACTGTAAACACACTCAGGCTCTGAACGGCAAATGGGGAGCAGCAGTTCACCAAAATCGCTCCAGGTCTGCTGGAAGCTGAATCGTACCCTTGTGCAGCATACTTTCCCCCGTGAAAGCAAAAAAAGGGCTTTTTGTGCTGTAGAAGCCCAGACATTAATTTGAGGCAAATAAACATTTACAGTTGCACTCTGGACGTTGTGTTGCCGGCTAAGACAAGCCTGTGTTGTCTTTCCTACGTTCGATTCAATTCACCCGTTTTCAGTTCATCAGCCTTTTTTTAAACAGCATTTAAATGGAATTTCCGTGAGGTCAGACGGAAGTGTTGCCACTCTCGCGATGCTCAAGAGAAACATGGTGGAAAGTCTCTAAAGCTTATTGTTTAGGTTCGTGGTCCGCCTGTAGGTAGTCCTAAAAGATTTGTTAGAAAGAAAATCCAAAACATTTTATGTTTGAGCGTCCTTAAGAAAGCGTAACTCCTAAATTTGTCGTCATATTCTCTCTCTCTCTCTCTCTCTCTCTCTCTCTCTCTCTCTCTCTCTCTCTCTCTGCAGGCCAGCTCCTCAGAGTCCTGGTCAGACCAACGGGATCAGTTCCACAGAGCAAATGGTGGGCCGTTTCAAGGTCAGTGTCCAGGAAGATCTTCTTTTAGTGATTACACTTGGATTTTTTTTTTTTAAACAACCAAAATAAACTCTCTCTATATAAAACTGGCATATGAAACCTTTTGAAGTCTTGCATATCCAAGCTACGTCCAGTTTTATTGAAACGTCTGTCTCGGATTACATCCTTGTGTAAAAGCTATTTAGAAATTTTTGGTTTTGGCGATCGAGAGTCTAAAGTGCAGGGTTTCAACGGCCTGTTGTTATTTGTGGACGAGTGTAGACGCAAGGCAGAAGGTCTAAGGTTCGTCCTGAAAGCCACACTGGATGTCAAAAAAATATAAATAAATGCACCGTCAGTCCACGGTCGTATTTTATTATTACATTGATTACTTAAAGGTAGGGTTTGTACCATTAATTAGTTATTGTGTAATATATATCCGTGCCAGTTTTCTGTCTCTGATTTATTTTTATGTTCATTCAGTGATCTTATGAACGAGTGGAGATCTTTTGCACAACACAAGACAAGGTCTGCTTTCTATTAAAGAAAGAAGATCGCAAAAAAATACTACCTGTTGAGTCCTGACTTATAGACTGCCAGGATGAGCTTAAATGAAATGATGTAATACAAGATTAACTTTTTTTATTTACATTTTTTTTATGTTCCTGTGTGTATCGTCAAAAGTCCTGAAAATGAAAAAGTCGATAACGTTGTAAATCATCGTCTTAGTAACAGAATGAGGTTGTGAGCAGCAAGGAAGGAAAGAAAGCACTAATCATACATCATCCCTAATGTTTGTTTTACAAATGATTAGTTGCATTAGTAAATATTATATCAAAAGGGATACAAATCCTAAATTGGGCTGCATCCAGATCCTAATCATTTTTTCCGCTCAGGGTCATTTGTCTTGAATTGAATTATGAGAGGTTTTGAGATTCCTCGCTTTGATCTTTTAGGAAACCCTGCATGTGAGAGACGAGAACCAGAACTACAGAGAGTACTCCATTTCCAGCCCAAAATCGTTCTCTCCAGGGCCATACTCTCCAGAACCACCCTCCAGCCCAGAGCGGAAGGGCGGCAGGATCACGCCCACCACCAAGAGGTATTGTACACTGGAGCTATATATTATACTATATTATATTATATTATATTATATTATATTATATTATATATTCAGTCGTATACTTACTGGAATTTATTAAAAATGTATTATCGAAAAATCAAGGTATCTTAAGTATAGACCCTCCAAATCCAGCCTTGTCACCTGACTTTCTCCCCATCAGTCCATTACTAACAATTTCCTTACTAAAAATTTACTTTTTATCCTGTCACTTTTTTTTATTTTTTTTTCCCCTAAGTTTCTCCTCTAAGTAAGATTAATATCCCATGAATCTGGAACGCAGCCACACGTTCCTTTGGTCAAATATGCTGCCGATACATCTACGATTAATGCTTCATAACTGTAATTACCTCAATGAGTTTTATGAGCTGTATAAACAGCGCGTTTGTTTCAATAACGAGCAGGTTTAATTAGGAAAATATGCTTCTCATCACACAGAGACTGTTATCTTGATTGCCGCTCAAGTTCCCAGAGTTCCCTTTTAGCCCCCGTTAAGAAGAGATTACAGTACATTTAGAGATTGAATATACTAAAGGTTTTTCTCTGGTGAAGAAAACAAAACTTCTCCTTAAAACGGTAATGCAATCATGTGCTTAATCCTATAGAGTGTCAGTTTTTAGTTCTGTTGAAGTTTTGTTCTTCAGCTCTGAAACTTCTTGCAGGCAAGGACTCCTTGGTGCAGATTTGAATTACAGAATCTCACTCACTTTATCACTGTCTATACCGTTTTATCCTGTGTACAGGGTCGCAGGGGGCCTGGAGCCTATCCCAGGAGACTTGGGGCACAAGGCGGGGTACATCTATCCATCGCAGAATCTGATCCAGTAGTTTAAAGATTAAACTATTTTTCCACACAATAGTAGGTTGGCTATTTATCAGAGCCATATAGCTTTTACGTAATGAATTTTTCACTGACAAAACGTATTAGGTGTTCAGTCACTGATGTAATTTACCAGCTGACTTGTTTTTGAGTTTTAGTTCCATTTCTGAATGTAAAACTCAGCAATAAATATCATTATATCGATCATCATAAATTGTGGTCATCTTGGCTATATTGCAGAGAGTATAGAAAGCATTTGATTCCGATATGGCCTATTCTTGAGGCTGACACTACAAACGGGGGGGGCATTAGGGGGGTGTTTAGGCCCTCAAAATCACCCCTAACCCCCCGCCGTGTAGTCAGCATATGTCACTAAGAGGATGCCATTAGTGAATGAGAATCCAGCAGCGGAAGCAGCCATGAGAACATGTTGCTGCACAGTCAGGTTCCCACAGCAGGTGCCAAATGATGCTGCACGGTTATTGACAATGATTGAGATAAATGAGATTGCATATGGCACCATTTGCATGCGTTTGGATACTACATGCCAAAAATAAAAGCCCCCCTACTGACCATGCTCTCAGTTTTGCCCTCAAACTCCCTGACAGTTTAGATTTTTGAGGTAACTGGCAGTTATTTATTTTCAGCGATGACCGAGCAGGCAGGCAAGCACGCAACCTGGGAAGCGCAGCATGCGAGCTCGACAGGAAACCACAGTGCGTTTGCTCGCAAGGTCGAGTTTTCTAGATCTTTTTACGGTCAAAATTGCATCTGTAATGTAACAATCATGCGCACTCATTTCTGTTTACAAACAGAAATATCGGTTATCTGTCTAATCATCATCCAGTTAACTCGGCTTCAGTTGCAGGTTTTGGCTGCTTTTATAAACCCCTTATTCATAATCTGCTCAGCATGTTACTGCTCACGGTATTACTACAGTATTTCTCTGGCTCTCTCAAACAAATGGCTACTTTTTGTGTCCTCAAATCAGTACTGTAGAAGTTAAGCTTCAGAGAGATCTAAGCACATTCCACGAGTCAGTACTTGAGAGTCAGACAGGTTTATGTCCTTCACTGTGGGATTAGGGCTAACATAATAAGATACAAATAATTCAGACATGGTTTAGTTTGAGAAGCTAGCGCTCAAAAGATCGCGCGCTAGCCTAAAAAAGGCAGCAAAGTCTGGAAAAACATTTAAGGCCATAGAATCATCTTAACATCTTTACCTTAACAGTTTCATCCTGATTCACACCTCCAGGTTTCACCGTCAGTAATGTGACTTTCTTATTATTGGTCTCAGGTATTGTAGGCTTCAGGTGAAGAGTGTGTGTGAGTGTGTGTGAGTGTGTGTGAGTGTGTGTGAGTGTGTGTGAGTGTGTGTGAGTGTGTGTGAGTGTGTGTGAGTGTGTGTGAGTGTGTGTGAGTGTGTGTGAGTGTGTGTGAGTGTGTGTGAGTGTATATATCTATCCCTTGAGTTGTTTGAGTTGAGTTGTTTCTTTAACGATTACTTTAATGTAGTGTTTTATTTACACAGCAGCATTCACTCACGTCACCTCCAGTTTTATTTAAGAAGAGTTATATGAAACGGTACATTTTAACCAGGAATTTTTTTTTTTTTTCACTTTTAGCCCAGTTTTTCATTCCTGGACTCCTGAAGAGAAAATCACCAGTCACAGAGTATCCAGATCGCTCTCACAGGTACGACCGTTAACACGACTACATCTCCATAAACGTTCCAAGTGTGGACTAAAGCCGAGCCAATACACAGTTTTTCCTCAGAGCTTATGCCAGAACAGAAATGTAGGCCATGTATAAATTATTCCTTTAGGCCATTTAAAAAAAAAAAAAAAAAAAACAGTTCAGTGAACCGCTTAATACGGTTGAACTTTATGTGATGGTTCAGTGCAGCCAAGACACCTAAATGTCGGTTTATAAATGGGCTACATTTCACTCTAAGACAGGTTCATGACAGGTGAGTCATAAATCTGTTAGTTAGCCAATCAGATAAGTGAAATGTTTACTAAGTAACTAGGCCAAACCTAACTAGGCTAAAAAGTAGTACAATATAAGAAGCCAGTTGGCTAGCGTGCTGCTTTAATACAGACAGAAACGCATAGGGGTGACACAGTGATGTTTCAAAATGAATAGTGTATACAGTAGGCTACAGCTTTTGAGGTACATCACACCAGGTTTAAACCAACATCCCAAATAATTACTGTTTTGTTAAAGTGAACAGCTTTTCTCTTTCTCTGGCTGCTATATGACGGGGAAAAAATGTCTTTTGAGCCTTAATGTCTGTAGTGCAACTATGAGCAGAAAACATTAATACCCCAGACATGTAATCATCTTGTAGCGCAGGCTACTGATTTGTCCCCTCCCGAGCGATCTTTATCTGCGCATGACCTCACATGCGATTTAGTTTTTAATAGCGTTCATAAATCATCTCGCTGTGATGTCACCTCATGATTGCTCAGGATTTGGAAACGACGAATGCTGAGAAAGTAATACAAACCTCATCCGTTTTAGTACTGTGCGTGCCCTGCTCCATGGGGACATTCAGAAGGTCTTTAATCAGACTCGAAAGCTGTGAGTGGTTAATTTAAAAAAAATTAAGTCATTGTGAGGTAGAGGAGACAAATATATGAGGGGAAACCATTTAGTTTACCTATTTAGTGGCTTCTCTTCAGTATGGCTAATAGTACATGATGTGCGCTAGTAACATGTACAAGCTAGAAGAAAGTAAGTAAGAAAAAGTCTTCAAAATAATGAATGAGATGATATATATTTTATTTAATGCAATGAACTTGCTATGTATATATTTATACATCTCAGTATAAGACCTTTTATTCTTTAAAACCTACAGTACTCATGTACAGAATATAGTTTCTTTGCTTCTACTGCATTCTTCAACATCATCCAAGAGTTTTCTGTTGGGTTTAGGTCTGGGGATGACCTACACCATGGCCCCAGAAGCTACTGTAAATACAGTAACGTTACCATATCGGCAGTTCTTCACTAGTTCTTCAGTTAATTAGCACAGATAACCAGCCAGATAACCTTGAAACTAATTCTTCACATCACCTGCTCTGCAGAGGAACTATAATACACGGCGCATGTCGTCTTGATACTTTTTGGCCACCTCTCAATGTTCTGTGAAGAACAACAGAGAGAGAGAGAGAGAGAGAGAGAGAGAATGTTCTGTTTCTTAAGTTAGAATAGAGTGAGTTATGTTGTGGGAAATTTCATTTCGAGATATGCAAGCTATGCTGCATCGGCCTGACTCCCACAGAACTCTGCTCAGGACAGCTGACCGACAGGAAAAAACAAGCAGAGCGCTTTGATGCCTGATGGCATTCCAGTCGTGTTTTAAATGCTGTGGACGTTGTATAAACATACTCTCTGTGACACGGCTTATTAAACTCTGTGACGTCTCCGTTCCCCCAGCAGAAACAGCGAGACCCTTATGATGATGGCCGTTTTAAATGGTCATGGGAGGATTCCACATCCGTGTGTGTGTGTGTGTGTGTGTGTCCCAGGTCTTCAGGATGTAAACATGTAGTTAAATGCGAGATGATCAACACGCAAAATCAAGAAGCTCAGTTGAGAAAAGGGTCGAGGATGTCGGCTCTCTTTCTACAGCGAAATGCCTGAAGTTCTGCAGATACAGGTCAAGAGATTCAGCTAACGTTCACATCAAAGATCAAAATGGGAAAAACATGTGATCTCAGTGGCTTTGATGGTTGTTGCAGCCAGATGGGCTGGTTTGAGAATTTCAGAAACGACCGGTTGCCTGGGATTTTCACGCACAACTGTCTCTAGAGTCTACACAGAATCATGCGAACAACTGAATGCTGTTCACAAAATGCACAATATCAGATCAATTTTCAAATCTGACCATTTTTACTTGTTATAGATCGACACATTACACTTTATCATCAGTGTATTATCTGTTTATAGCAATCCTGTGACTACTCTTTTTATTTCCGTGCTGAACAGAAAAGCATGTCGGTGTGCACAGACATGGAAAAACAGACGTTTTTGCTGAGATTGCATAGACTCCTGTTCTTGGATGCAGTCGTCTCCTCGTTTAGTCAATATGCCCCAATGTTTGACGTCTTTTTCGTTCTGTAATTCCTTTCTGCTCACTGTGAACGTACAAGAACAGTTATTTGAGTTGTCAACTTTCTGGCAGGTCTAAACCATTGATGAAGGTCACATTTCTGTCAATAGATTTGACCGAAAGCTGTTATTTGCAGGAGGCTTGCCACAATTTATTTATTTATTTTTCGTGTTGAAGGATCATCTTGTCCTGTGCTTGATCTAGGATCATATGTCCACTTTAATTGATCTTAAAGCTTAATAAAGAATATTACCAGCAGGCAGTTGGATCGCATCATGCTCTACAGATACAGCATCAACTCAGTGGGTCAAGAATATGAAGTTTGAACATTGCTACATACCAAATAAAAGTCAGAAAAGAAGTAATGTTTGTCTTGCCTGCCTTCCAAAGTGCATAAGGCTGATTCCATGTCAAATCTCCCAGTGGGTCCCAGATGACCCTCTCAAATTGTCCTGAAAAAATTCACAAGTGCACCTATACCAAACTTAGGCAGAAACCTGAAGTATTTGGTGTCTCTCTCAAGTAGTTTGAAAACTGCAGCCATTCAAAATTCTTATAATTTTTTTTACATTTTGCCAAACGAGCCTCTCGGAGCAACTTCCAACATGAATAACTCCACTTCTATGCTGTTCACAGTTCTGAAACTCTGTGTCTGGGGCTAACTTTTTGTGTAGACTTCATAAATTTCATCAAATTGAGTATGTCTAGCATAGTTTTCTATATCTGAGGCTCTGAAAATGGCTGAAAATAAGAATCGCAATAAAACCTTCCTATCTTTGAGTGTTTGTAACTCAACTTTGAGTGTTTGGAAATACAAGAGATCATGTTTTCATAATTTTCTTCCAAGGACCTATGACATGTTGGACTCAATATATCCTGTCATCATACACATAGCTGTCATAAGAGTGCTGTAACTATTTAAGGAAATGTGCTCGATATTCAAATTTTTCAAAAAAAGGCCATATTCATGCCTTCTTTTGGCCAAGTGGGTATTTGATAATCATTTTCATACTTTTACCATGCATTCTAATAGGTCTGAGGGTGAAGTGATCCAAATATGAAGTTGTTTGGGTCTCCCTTTGGAGTTATGAATTTTTAGGTGCGAGTAACTTAAACAATATTGTAGCCATTAAAATTTATTTGGTGTTCCTCACAGAACTCCCACAAAAAATGTTTTAACATTAGAAATATATAGAACATTAGAAAATAATATATGTAATACATAACATAACCATACAGGGAATATGTTCCAAAGTACATGTATTTACTACATAGTAGGCCTACATGTAGGATAAGTCATGGAAAACATTTATTGCCAAAATATCAGCAGGAATTAAAAAAGCCTGTAGATATAGAACATGAGGTACATTAGCAGTATAGTTATTCAGCTAAATCTACAATAGACACAGCCACCAACATCAGGAAGAGCTCATGTTATTGAAGTTGGCACAAATTTTGGGAAAAGATCCTGAATTTTTTTCATGTCATTTGGACTAATGTTGTAGTAACGGGCACTTCTACCTTGAACACTTGGAGGACTGATAATGCACATGACATCCTGCAAAGGGATCCAGCACTCATCTTTTCTAGATGTTGCTGGCCAGGAAAATAGATTGTTCTTTGTTCTTTTCATGAAATTAACTAGAATATCAGAATGTTCTTCTGACTGCTCTGTGATATTTCCAATGTACCAGTTTGCATAATAGATGCATGACACATACTTTCCTGGCTGACAGTCCTCAAAGTTGACCTGGTCATCAGCAGTCTGGCTACCCAAATCCACAACCCTGTACAAGTCATTCATAGAAACTCTCCTCATTTCAAGCTTGTATCCAGGAGAGGGAATGAAGCTGTGATGTGATCGAACTCCTGCTACTGTCTTACAAGTTTCAAACCTTTCATTCAATCTGAATTTGATGGAATCTTCTTGAATTTGATCCTTGGTTATGAACTGTATTATTTATTTATTTATTTATTTATTTATTTATTTATTTATATATATATATATATATATATATATATATATATATATATATATATATATATATATATATATATATATATATGTGCGCACACAGTTATTTTGTCATCAGTTATAATTTGCCAGCTCTGAATAAAAATCTGAAAGGCTGTCACCTGGAAATAAACCAAGCTGTCCAACAAAATTAACAGGTACAATGCATATTCCTGTATGAGTAAAACGAGTGCATTTTGTAACTACAAAAAATTTCATAACTCCAATGGAAAATCTAAACACAACTTCATATTTGGATCACTTCACCCTCAGACCTATTAGAATGCATGGTAAAAGTATGAAAATGATTATCAAATACCCACTTGGCCAAAAGAAGGCATGAATATGGCCTTTTTTTTGAAAAATGTGAATATCGAGCACATTTCCTTAAATAGTTACAGCACTCTTATGACAGCTATGTGTATGATGACAGGATATATTGAGTCCAACATGTCATAGGTCCTTGGAAGAAAATTATGAAAACATGATCTCTTGTATTTCCTAAGTCACAAACACTCAAAGATAGGAAGGTTTTATTGCGATTCTTATTTTCAGCCATTTTCAGAGCCTCAGATATAGAAAACTATGCTAGACACACTCAATTTGATGAAATTTTTGAAGTCTACACAAAAAGTTAGCCCCAGACACAGAGTTTCAGAACTGTGAACAGCATAGAAGTGGAGTTATTCATGTTGGAAGTTGCTCTGAGAGGCTCGTTTGGCAAAATGTAAAAAAAATTATTAGAATTTTGAATGGCTGCAGTTTTCAAACTACTTGAGAGAGACACCAAATACTTCAGGTTTCTGCCTAAGTTTGGTATAGGAGCACTTGTGAATTTTTTCAGGGAAATCTGAGAGGGTCATCTGGGAAATTTCTATGAAATTGGGAGATTTGAAATGGAATCAGCCATAAATGGCTAATAGCACAGACACACACGCACGTGCACAAAAAATCCACTTGACCCAAGCGCCCGTCGTTTTCCCCACCACTTACAAATAACATCAAGGCATTGTTTTGAAAATAATATAAAAATTACGGTTTGCATTTTTGTTCCTAAAACGTTCCCAGTTATACACACACTGGAATTTGTGTAACATCTCAGTGGTCATTAATCTAAACCTGGGTTATGCAGTAAATCTGAGCTCTCACATCGTTGAACCCCCCCCCCCCCCCCCTCACTCCCTGTACAATTACTGTATAATTTACTGTCAGTCCTAACCAGGGTCAGCACCCTCGTTACTACACTCAATCAACAACATTGCTGCCATTCCTCTCGCATCCCTTTGCTCCCAGTTAAGGCATGGGAATAACAATATTTGTTTTTTGTTGTTTTTTTTTTAGTAGTGGTCTGAGCGGCTTTGTGAGATGGAGAGTTGTGCTAACCCGCGTTAGCCACATGCTGAAATACAGAACACCATTTCGAATGAAGTGACCGATGCTTCTTTCAGGAACGTGACGCTGTGTGCTCGGTCTTTATTATCAGAAGGAATGTGAAGATCTGTAAGGGTCAAATACAAGCTCGAAAGAGGAAGAGACCCGCTCCGCGTGGTGCCTGAGAGGGGACAAACATTTCCCTTACGGACTTCTGAAGATCCGCTCGCATTCGCCCAATCTGCTCATTTTTCATCCGCAACTGGAATCCCATCGTCTATCTTCCTCTTTGTCCTGTCTTCCCTCCAGTCTCTTCAGGGAGCACTTTACATGCATACTTGGGCTTACATTTTGCCCCAGAGCTAAAGGTTTATTTTATTTATTCCCCCCCCCCTTTTTTCCCTTTTTTTTTTTTTTCATTCTTTCTTTCCATCTTGGAATGGACTGTGTCCATAATTTTGCGTGTGTGTGTTGTAAACTGTGTCCTCTGTAGATTTTGCCTTCATTCGAAATCCTGTTATAAATCTGTAAAATGTTTTCCTTCATCCGTTTTTCTTGATTGTGGTTTGGCCGGGCAGATTTGGAGGAGAGCGTCGTGTATTCCTGCAGCTCGGAGACACGGAAATCCAGCCACCCACGTCCCAGAATTCACGAGGTGCAGTGCGGTTTCTGCTTGATGAAAAAGCGACATGATGTTTGGCCAGACCTTCAGTGCTCGCTTGTGTGCGTGTCTGTGTGTGTGTGCGCGCGTTTGCCAGAGCCTGTGTTTCTCCCTAGTGTTCACATCGGTATCAGGTGATGGAGCACATTCTAGCCCTTTTCCATTCACTTGCTCTTTAAGCAGAGACATTATGAGTAAAGCAGGGAAATGTCCATTTACGACGCAGGCCTTGCTGACTGAGAGAGGGAGTCAGGCGGAGAGCGGGATAAAGAGGGGAGCACTGCATTGCCTCGCAGGGTGTAGTGTGTCCTGAGAAAAGTGGCACGTACAATGGAGGCTCTGATGCAAAGCACTCCGGGTGTGTGGTGTTGGCTTTCCCGTCCATCTGAAGCACAGGCTGCTCCTTGTGTACCACAGCCTGGTGGAGATGTGTGAGGAGGGGGTCTGTTCTACTCTCTCTCTCTCTCGGTCTTCCTGTCTCTCTCCACTTTCCATCCCTCTCGGGCTCATCGTCTCTCTCTCTCTCTCTCTCTCTCTCTCTCTCTCTGTCTCTCTCTCATCCTTTTCACTCCTCCCCCTCCTATCACTCCTATCACAAATGACCCATCAGGGACACAGAGGTGGCCTTTGTACCAGTCTTCCATGTCCCAACATGGAAGACTGGTACAAATCCCATGCTTTTTTTTTTTTTCTTCTTCTCGCGCTCGTTCTCTGTAATCGTCTCTTTGTCTCTCTCCGTCTGTTTTGCTTTCATGGCCCTCGGTCTCACCGTCTCAGCGCTTTGATGGCTAAAGAATCATTCCTCCTGTTGGGTTAAATACACGTCACATTGTCTTAATTTCAGGCTTAGGATTGTGGTTTGTGGACACTTGATTGCTGCCGCGTCACTTCCAGCTAGTTTGAAGAATTACGGCGATGTCAAAAGTGAGACGGCATTTCTGGTTTAAAACGAGTGCGACAGTGTTCTCTTTCAACTGCCTGTAACCATTTGCAATGAGATTTGCCGTTTAAAAAAAAGAAAGCAGCTATAGTCATTTTCAAAACAGGCTGGTAAATCATTTTGTTGTTTAATAGCACAGACATTTAACAAGATGTTACTTTTTTGTTAAGTTTTTTTTTTCCCCAGTGGATGTTAGGGAAAAACTGAGGAAATGAGCAAATACAATAACAATATGGAAAAATATGTAGGCGCTATTGATGGAGAGAGAAGTCAGGTTTCAATCTGGTTGATTAAGAGCTTATGCTTTGCAAACACAAGTACACACACACATGCACACCGATAAACACTAGAGGTTTTGTTGTCATCATCCTTTCTTCACATCGTGTATGGAAGCAATTTTACTTGTGGCTTCTTTTAATTTGAACCTCGACTCAATGACAGTGCTCCATTTTTCTTTTCTATTCATCTTGTGACACCCCCTGCCCCCCCCCCCCCCTTCTCCCCCAACCCCCTAAAAAAAATCCTCTTCTCTCATCGTCTCAGCGGCGCAAGCGACCGGCCATGCCTGAACGTCAGGATTGAAATCCAATTTTAGTCCATTAGGGAAACACCCCTGCGTGCTGCACAGGAGAAAGAAGTGCATGTCTGTTGTGCGCATTAGGAAGCTGCCTTTTGTCTCCACCAGGGTGAAACGCGTTGCCAAACCTAACGTGGCTTTGGCGCCGAGGTCCTGCCTTGATGATTGCTATTGACGACCCGATGCCCAGCTGGGCCTGCCCGCGGTGACCGTTGTGTGGTTACCAACAGTTGCTCTAGCGGCAGGCCGCATCCTGTTCAAGAGTCTTCGCATTCGGATATAAATAAGCAGCAAATTGAGGTACTTGAAGGACTTGCCCTGACCATTGACCCCACACACCCACGAACATGCACATGCACGCACACTAATCCAGACATATTGATTTCATCGGATTCAGATTTTGTCTTCGCCCACTCAGACACACCCCATATCCTTCTGGAGCTCTTTTTGTTTTGATTTCATTCAGAGGAAGCATGCTCCTCTTGCTGTCTCGCAGATGGACTGGAGATGTCACAGATGACCGCCGTTGCCCTGCTGCATGTTTATTTCTGCAAGCTTCCTTTAGTGCAGTTCACTGTGTGTATGTGTGGTGCATCAGGAGACTTGTGGATCCTTAACACGCGAGTCTTTGATCCCCAGAAAGTTTGATCCACATCATTATTATTATTATTTTTATTTATTTATTTTTTTTTCATGTCGCCTGCCTATGAAGCATAAGCAACGCATAGTGTTGGCGGCACATTGTTGTCGGTCATCGTCACACTATTTTGTAGCTCCTCTGGAAAAATTGGACCAAATTTGACGAACCTTTACAGATGTACAACAGCTTTAATTTCCTAATATATATATATATATATTTTTTTTTTGTGTGTGGGGAGGATCAAGTCTGCTATTCACAGCTCATCTTAAACCATTCATGGTAGTTTGACTAAACCTTCACAAAACCTTTTTGTCAGAAAGCCCTTTTGTCAAATGTGCGCTCATTTATTTAAGTGGTCAGAATGCACTCCGGGTTTTGGTAGTGAAAATGTTGAGATGGAGAAATTAAATATCCATAAATGTATATCGCTAAAAATAAATGTTGTTGTAAGGAATGCAACATCTCTGTACCATGATCACAATTTCAAATGTATTGTAACGGGAACAATGATTCATGAATGACATCAAAGAAAATAACTATTGTGGCAGAACTCTACTTGTGACTCTATTCATATCTTCAAAACCGTTTGTGTAACATCGATTAAAATATATAATATAAATATATAATATATTTAAATAAATAAAATAAAAGCGTTTAAAAAATAGAGCACATTTAGAAGGCAGGAGATGGACCTCTCTTTTTTTTTTTTTTTTTTTAACACAATGTTTAAAAGCCATTATTCAACTAAAAACTAAATTCCATTTGAACTTTGCAAACTTCAGGTCAGCGTCTCACACTCGGCCAACCACCATCGAGCTCATGGGCTGATCACCACTGGGAGCAGATGAGCATTTAATTAGTCATCAGTTACTTTTCAGAACCTCTCATAATTCTTTTCTTTTTAGAAAAAGTAGACTGTAGATTAGAATATCGGAAAAGTACTCTTCCAGAGCATGGCCGAAAACCCCTTTGGCACGGTCTCTTGACTGTAACTCAGACACGCACTGCTTTCCTTCTTTCCGTGTATGAAGACACTAGGGGACGGTGTGCAGCTCTAAGCTCAGGACCCTCTGTATTTATCTTGGCCCTCTTTAACCTGTGAGTGTCGTGTGCCAGCATGCATGTTTTCGGCACAGTCAGGCACTGTTAGATCCCCACTGATGAATCCAGAGCCGTATCTTTTCCCTCTGTTGTCCTCTTTCTTCTCTGTTCATCCTCTGTCGATGCAACGTTTGACTTGTTATTCTTCTCTCAGAGTTGGAAAATCAAACAAGAGCTGTTTGGACGGCGTCACTCTCGGCCCCCTCAGAGGCAGCGGAGTCGTAGGCCCAGAGGCTGCCAGGGTTTCTGGGGGAGGTTTTGGCCGGCCGAGGACACAGCCTGTTTTATGATTTTTTGGTGCGGTTTTAATGGAACAGGTCTGTGTGGTAGGTCAGCATTCCTAACATTGTCAAGGTAGCCAAGATGCTTTTACCTACATATATATATATATATATATATATATATATATATATATATATATATATATATATATATATATATATATATATATATATATATGTGTGTGTGTGTGTGCGAGCAAGCCCACAAACTGAAGTTTTAGCCCAACACCACCTGGATTGTTTGGTTTCTATGGCAAGGTTTATTGTTCCTAGATTTTTCATTGTCACATGAAGAATTTCAGGGAAATAAAATGTCTTTGGCAGTCGTCTTCTCTGCCTCCTGCAGGGTGTCCACTTCATTAGTGAGCTTTCTTTCTTTTCTTCTTCTTTCTAAAAAGTGATTCCTAACCGTGGCCCTGGATAAACTTTAAGAATAACTGGTTGACCTAAAGCTCTAATTACTAGGTATTTTCCCAGACCATGGCTGCCATTTATTCTAAAGTGGACCCAGATTAAGCCTTGTACGCAAAGCATATAGTGAGAAGGAACAGTCATTAGTTTGCTCTTTTATTATTATTATTATTATTATTGATTTATCATTAAGTACCGTTATGGGAACTTGCAGTATAATGCACATAAAGATGTGTGAAGTATGGTGTAAAGAATAATTTTTCCGTCCTTCTCTATGAGGGATGTCCTTTTCTGATATGATCCTCGTAGGACAGTGGACAATGGTTCTCAGCTACCCCCGAATACACCGATTTACAAAGATTCGAGTTCAGTACTGGAAGACATCCGTATAAGTTGGTGGATCATATTCACTCCTTATAGTTGTTTTCTACTTGAACTTAACCTCCAGCTGTTGATGAACTCTACCGATATCATTTTTTAAATTAAAAAGTCCCAGCGGTTAACATTCTTTCAGCAGAACGTCCCTCAGTTACTCGGTTTAATAATGACAAAAGATCTGCTTTCCATCACTTGATTACGAAACGACTCTAGATAGGGCAGCTGTGGGCGTGTTCGTCTTTGCATAGACTTACTTAATCCGGAATAGACAGAGTTTTATGTGCTGGAACAGTTAAAGTGTGCTTGGCCGGGGGTAGACCAGCAATGGAAATGACCCGTATAAAAATTTTTTTTTTTTTAAAGTTGGTGGTAGACAAGTGATTATGTAACTGCTCATTACTCTGATATAATGCAGCTCAGATGGTCTTGTAATGGGTGGGTCTCAGTAATGGTGTAAGGTTGGGCGGTAATATGGTAATACCGTATCCCGGGGTATTTAAAAACAGCAGCAGTATCCCTTTAATTACTGTCAGTAAAAAAATTAAATAAAAAACAAAAAGCTGTGTAATGTGCACTGTTTCTAGCAGGGGTCATGATAATCCTGGAAAAGTAACAGAACTTACAGTAGAAATCACGTTTTCCAGACATGGGATTAGTCTTTTAAAGAACATTTTTTTATTTTCATAAGATGTGTTTTGTAGCACAAAAGTAACATTAAGCTTAGTTCAGTAGTTTAATTTGTTCAGTTAGAGGTCTGTGTGTGCCAGATATGTTGTAGACTTGAGTGTTTCAGTGTCTCTGTGCTCTGTTAGCGAGTGAAAACATCAGCATGGATGCTGAAAGAAAAACGGTGGACGTCCCTCATCAAACTGCATTTAAACAGCCGCTTTCTTAAAAGCAGGTTTTATTTTTTAATAAACATGTCTGGTGCTGCGGGAGCACACCGGAAATACGTTCCATGTGGAGAAATATTATCTGTTGAAATTTATATGCATTTTTGTAAGTGCTGAAAGATCCAGTCATTTAAGCGTATGTCATTTGGGGAAGGTTTATATGTATAAAAATTGGATCCCGCCCAACAATATAAGGCAAGTTTAACATGCAGCTCAGGTTTTTGTTATTGGATGAAGTAGGCTAATGTAGGGTCATGTGAGATTTAATAGCTTAAAAGCTTTTTTTTTTTTAAAAGAGCTTGTCCATCATTCAAGGTGTAAGGAGAGTACAGGAAGATGGAGTATTATTCCTGGCTGTATAGTCAGGAACTGCTGGCTGGCAGTGGCAATTACACACACAAAAAAAAAGGCTGCTGTATTGTGTAATGCTTTTACAAATGGGTTCTTTAATGTAAACATGGCTGTGAATTTTTTTTTTTTCTCCAACCCCTCCCCACTGTTGAGCCGCTGCTTTAAGTTTTTGAGCACTGACCAGAATAGTACTGAATCACCTTGTAATTATGAACATCTTTACCCTGACTGAAGTGTTCGATTTAAGTGTTTAGATTTAAAACTTAAAATTTAAATTATTTAATTCCAGGATGTTTTGGTAGCCGAAGATAATAGATATAGTTGAGTCATGCTACATCTATACTTTTCTAATGTTAAACATGCACTGAGGGAGTTTATTTTAAACAAGGTCACAATCAAGAGCATGTCAGATAAAGGAAGGGGAGGGGCTTCCAGAGAGGGCCGGTTAATATCGGAGTTCAGAACATCTGAGCAGCTGTCAGTCATTCCAGATTCACATATCACTCGGAATCATAATAATAAATATCGGGAAAAAAAAGACTGGGAACTTTTGAGAGATGGTTAGCACATCTGATAATAGCTTATAATGTAATTTAAATCACTGAATATTACAGCTGGGTGAATCATCAAGGGATGATTTTTAAATTGTTATATCACAAACATATCCTGGCTATATTAAAGAAAACTGCACTGAGGGTGAAAATTAAGAAAGCATTGTTTAAAGAAAGTAAAAACAGTGCATCATGAGGGGGAGAAAATAGTCAGCAAACTGAAGGTGGTGAAGGTCATCTCAGGTGGCCGTTTGATCAGGCAGTGATGTATAATGCTCTATAATTACTCTGTAAACTCCTTACCCACTCACACACCCCTCAGTCGAGACGAGGAGGAGATTACCTCACTGTAAACGATAGCTCCACTTAGAGATTTATAAGACATTTTGGTTCCATTAGAAACCCAGAGCAATAGCTCCTCAGCAGCTGGCCCTCACACACACTCACACCATCTCCTAGCTCTATTCATCTAAACACAGTCATTAGTTTATTTTGTTTAACAGGAGACTTTAGAACAGTTAGTAAGAATAATGAGAGGGGAAAAAAAAAACGTTCCAGAGAAGTTCTTTGTTCAGACGTTACTGAAACCGTATTAAATACGCACGCGACGGCATGTTGTAGTAGTGTGTAGTGTAAACTCACTCCATATTATACATACTGTGTGTCATGTAAGAAGATAAATACCGGCAACATTTCAAGCAACTCAGTCATTTTAAGCAATATCCAATGAAAGCGTTTTACTCGGACTGAAAGACATGTTTGACAGTTCTAGGTTGTGGTCCTAAACACACACTCACTGTCTCTCTCTCTGGTGTTTAGACGTCATATTAAAGAGTAGAGAAAGAAAAAGAAAGCAAATGGTCTGCATATGATGCAGTCCTGAGCTGACACGAGACCTTAACCAGGACCACATGTCTAATGAGCTTGAGATTCTGCCGCAGTTGGACGGCACGAACCGGCTTAATTGAGAAAATGAAAAATGTTCCTTCTCTCTCTCTCTCTCTCTCTCTGAGTCCTTCGTCATCGTTCACTTCTTCATCTCTTAGTTATTTATAACAACATTTATGATCTTTGGTGGCGTCGTCTCTCTCCCTCACTCACTCACGCGCACACAGTGGAAGCATGAGCCAATCAAAAACACCAACTGGTCACTTTAATTGGAATGCCTGAGCGACTGTTTAAGTAATTAGCCAAACAATCGATATGGCACATATGATTTATTTAGGTATTTCTGTTTTTGCCTTATAAGCAGGAAAGACTAAATTGGGTCGCCATCTCCATCCGCTGCTTTTTGGAAGGGTTTACTTTTTTTTTTCTCTTTTGTAGAGGTGTTTGCCGTCTCGCACTAACCTCACCACAAACAGTGATCACTTATTTATTTTTTTTTAAAGATCTATTTATGAATTTTAATGCCTTAAAGCTCTTGACCTGTGCTTTTGTAATATGTTCCATGCATTAGCAGGTGTTCCTAATAAAGTGATCAGTAAGTATAGTGTAGTTGTCAAAGTGTTTTTTTTTTTTTCATGGTGGTTTTGTATCTAAAAAAAACAACTCAATAAGAACCATCATGCCCAAAAACATTCCTATTTGAAGCAAGTTCAACTGCAATTAGTTGGATTTTTATTGGGATGCAGGTTTTGTTGCAAGTTTTGTTTTGTAAATAAGTCCAGTAATAGGTTTTAGCTGTAACAGCACTAACTCGGTAGTGAAGCATTACAGGGTTCAGGTACCGAGGTCACAGTGTCTCACATGCAGACACGTCCACACTGGCAGCAAATCTCTTGTCTCTAATAATCACTCTTTCCCGTCATATGGTTTATATCAGCCTTCTCTAGGTTCTTTGATCACGGAGAGCGAGAGGTAGCTGCACGCAGTCATCGCCGCTGTGTTTGAGACAGGGCTTCACGGGCGATACCACCAACGCCGAGGGAGGCTTAAAGAGCCAAAGCGAATATGTTATATAGTTCTGATGCTTATAATAAGAGACTAAAGGCGCGACACATCGTTATCATGGGTTCTCACACCCCACCCCTTAAAAGTGCACTCAGTGTGGCGGTAATGACAGAGAAGGAGTAGTAATAAGAGCTGTTGATGCTGGTGAGCCAACCTTCAGCAGCGGTCACAAACAAGCGTCCTGTTGAAAACCAGCGCTCTCTTATCATAAGAAGCCAACCTGCCATTTGTGTGTGTGTGTGTTTGTGTGTGTGTGTGTGTGTGTTTTCATGCTTCGAATAGAGAAAATATAGTCCCTTTTTAGAGTCTTGTTTTGCTCTTAAAATGCACCAATTATGTCTATGCGTCATGGTTTGGTGCAAACAATTCAGACTGAAGGCTGTTTTGCACAGCTTCTTTTTCGACCGACCTGTTTTGTTCTTCCACCTGCTGCCCTTCCCAGTAATGCTTTGCTCATGAACAGATTACATCTCAGGATTTTTTTTTGCTGATGTCAGATCATTTTTGCCCTTTTAATGCCAGCCTCGCTGTGGCACCGAAAGGCATGAGGATCAATGCAAACACATGGCCAGCTAGCTCTTTTTTATTTATTTATTTATTTATTTAAGTTTCTGTTTTTGCCTCACAAACAAAAGATATGAACAGATAAATCAGGTTAAGTCGAAATGCATGCCTTAAACATCAGGAATCCTCCGTATACTATCCCTTCACTTGTTGCCTGAGGACTAAAATTTGTTTCGCTGGAATATTGCGATTCGTTCGTGTCGAAATTCTTTCCATTTATAGATGTTTGCATTTGTGGTTATCGAATCCGAATATTTATAAAATACAAATCGTATCGGCTCTTGGATATCCTTTTCATTTTGTGTCCGGTGGCTCTGTTTGATTCCCATTCCTACTGAGGACTTCTAGACATGAGTTCTGCTTGATTAGTGTGATTTATTAATGATTGATTAGTGTTCTTAGTACACTGTCTGTACTTCCATTTGAACTTTTGCCGTCTGGTCGGCGCTACGGAGCACCAAACACCAGGACAGTTGCCCCCCCCCTCCCCCCACCCCCAGAAAATTTACCTCATGAACAGTTAAATGTTCTTCTCACTGTGCAATGAATATGTGCAATAGTTCGTTTTTTTGTTTTTGTTTCCATGTTACATTGTTTCTCTTCTAACTCTATCTCTTTTTTTTTTGTCACCAAAAAAAAATCGTACTTGGCAGTAAAGCTCTTTCTAATTTCTGAGTTTCGACCTGTTTTGTACTAACATTAACATGAGATTGGTGATCTGTCTGTAGCCTCCAAGGCTTCAGTGGGTTAATTTATGTCTCGACATTTTCCTAAGTCAGAAGCGATCACTCGGACGTGCTCATGGGATGGAACACTTCAGACAGCCAAGTCAGTCAAGTCCTGACTGAAACCTGGAGAGAGGATTCCAGTGTGGTGTCTTGAGAAAGGGTGTGCGTCACCAATTATACTGTTCCACTCTCAGATCTGATTGGCTAATTGCCTGCAAGGCAAGCCACTCATTTATATCAACATGCTGGTTCCAATCATCGTAGACAAGTAGGGAGAAATCTTAATTGTCCTTGTCAGTCCTGGGGTTTTGACAGAGGGAAGTCCTAAAATCTCTAAACTCTAAACGAGCCAATGCATTTCTGCTCAACACATTTGTAAAGACCGAGAGTTCAATAAATACTTTATCTAAATCATTTACTTTTTATATTCCGAGCTAGAAGTTGTGTCTAAGCCCTTGTGTGCGTGTCAGGAAGAGCGAGAGAGATCCTAAATCATCTGCTTGTGTGTGTGGTTCCTCCATTGTGATGCTAAACAAGCAAATAGCTCAATTATTACAACACACACACGTTATTATAGACACTTGTGCGTGCAGTTCATATCCGCAAGCAGGTCCTATAAAAACTGTCAGCGGCTTGAGGTCAGCCACAAGCGATTGCGTCTACATTCTTTACCCTTGCTGTAATGCAGCCGTTGCAAACAACCAATCAGCCGCTTGCATGTCGACGGTGTGACACATTTTCTCCAGCTTGCTCAGACACCACTTCCTCCCCACCTCGACCAAATAATCTGTTATTTCTCTTTTTCTTCAGGTAGAACAAATGTCGTCACTTCCTGTTTCATCTCTCTCAAGGTTCTCTCTCTCTGTCAGAATGTTTCTTCCACTCCTCCAATGATATGACGCTCATCACTTCTCTCTCTGTCCGTCTTAAACCTCTCTTCTTTCACTTTTATCAAGTTTTTATCTCTCCCTTGCTCTTCTCCTTTTGTTCCTCGCTGTCTGCCTGCGTCTGTCTCTGTTTGTCCTGCTGTCTGATTGCGTGCAGGTGATAGATACTCTCTCTCTGTTTTTCCTTCATGTGTGATTTAGGAAGAACAATTCTGATTAAATTGATCAGCTAGTCCAAGAGAATTACCGTACAAGAGAAAGCTTGTACGGTAATTACAAGTTGGGAGCTAATCATGACACATGTGAATTCATAATACAATATTACAATATCGAGCTCCAGCTAAGATGTTCCTGTATCCATTTAATAGCTTACTGGTTATTAAAAGAAATTCTACATGGTTTATTTTTATCGGTTACAAATAATATGCGCTTGGGCACTTTATAAGTAAGACTGAAACACCAGGAGCCAAATCTGGAGAGCTGAGATCCTGTGATGCTTCGTAACTTCCTCCATTACATAACAGGTTTGCTGCTTGGTTTGGAAAAGGAAGCAGTATGCATTTGTCAAAGGTTTTGACCACAGTTTTCCGGCAGCCGTGTGTGTGAGTGTGTGTGTGTGTGTGCTGGAGCTGTTTGGAGTCCATGATTGCGATGAGGTTAGAGTTTAATAGAGCAGGCTGTGCCATCCAGATGAAAAGTGCGTTTTTGGATGTCGATTTTCCTCTCCTAGTTCCAGTCCAACACAAACAGCACAGCACAAAGGAATGTCCCGCTTTCCAGCATTAATGATCTCGATCCCTGTTAAACGGTGAAGTGAGGCGTCTGATTTGTTTGGTCACGCAATTTAATCTTAATGGTCACCTTATGGTCATATAATATAGCTGATGGGAAACGGGAAATGTTTTGATAAGTGCGGCCCTACAGTATTGTACATCCCCGCCCTGTCTCTCTCTCTCTCTCTCTCTCTCTCTCGCGCTTTCTCTCGCTCTATATTTTTATTTCTCTCTCTCTTTATCCTTTCGTGTTTGGGTGAAACTTACTTTTACCCTTAGCTTCCTTTGTTTGGGTTTTGTGCACATTCCATTCGAGCTTGTCTAGATCGTAACTGATTGCTCGGAGGTTTGTCACCCAGCCTGTTAAGGAGGACTTGGCTTGTTATCAGATCAGGAAAACTGCTTGAGGGTTATGTTTTGATGTCAGTCCAGCAACACAAGCAGAGTGAAAGATGAGGCTCATTTGCAGTACTCCGGTCGACAGACAGATGGAGTGTGTCAAGTGTACATTTATGGCAAGAGGAAGTTGTACTCCGTACCGAGGCTGTGTTCAAATCTCCAACCTGAAGTGACTCAAATCCTAACGTGAAACAGATCTGATCTTATTGGGCCGTCTGAACGCACAAATCCGACGTCTCCCAGACCGGGTCCGAGTCACTTTTGCATGTGGTCCCGGATTAGATCGGAATTCACACGGCTTTTTGCCTCTGCATATGTGTAGGGAGCTCACTGATGTCATCAGTCACCACTGGCAGCGTGGGGATTTCATAGCATTTATGGCAACAGCTGCTTTAAACAGCTAAAGCGAAACATCTGGCTTTCTTCCTTCTACTGGACCTCATCAAATACAGCCGATTAACTGCTTGTCGTCCTTCAGAGCAAAATCCCAAGCATATTTTTTTGCTAAAATAGCAGCCATTGTTTGAAATGAATGAGGATGTTGCAGAGCTATGACGTGTTTTAAGCCAGATGGCGTATGGATCTCGTATGAATGTGAACGATCATGACATGCAAATTCATTCTCACCAGAAAAAAAAAAAATTCATAATTGTATGTATCTTGTAATGTTGAAGTAGCCTTAGTGTTGGATGTTAATTCGCCCCAGACGGATGTAAATTTCAGAGCTGAGCCGGACATCATCCTGAGGGTTAAACAGCCTTCCTCGAAACGGGACTTACAGTACTTAAATGGATGAAGGAATGTCTCACAGAAGTCCGATTACCTGATCACTTTCTCTCGTTCCTTTTATCACTTTCTTTCCTTCCAGCACACAGTGGGCATTTTCTGCTCTCTGATTCTAGACCGTACTTCTTGCGTGGGGAGGTGGGCATCCTCGATAATCACCCCCGTGAGTGACACTGATTCTTGTCCTCGCCTCAGCCTCAGACAACACTAGGCACTGAGATGTGAGAGAAGGAGAAAGATGTACATGTGTATATAGAAAGGGGATTTTATTTATTTATTCATTTTGTTAATTTTGTGTTCGAGTTTGTTTTAGTAATGGTACTATATGGAGTGAGGGTGGAACTAACAGCTTTAGCGTCTGGATATATTGCTCTCTGGGGCGAGCGTCTTTGGTTTCATGGCTTTGCGTAATAAAGTAGGGTTGAGGAACTCCTTTACAAAGTTCTTTTTAACCATTGTTACTTACAAGTTAGTATATGAATCGATTGATGCTATAGCAATTGTGGAAGATGAAAATGTCCTCTTTTTAACACATTACTTTTAGTGTAAGATTGAATGCCTGAAGGAATGTTAAACCACTATGTGAGTAACATGGATTTATCTCTCTACATCGGTACCTGTTATGGGGCAGGATCTATTCGGCAGCAAATTAAAAGTCAGTTCTCAAAGCCAAAGTTGGAAGCAGGAAAAAATGGGTACAGTAAGGATCTGCGAGACTTTGATAAGGGACTATGAAACCTATGTGATGGCTAGAAAGCCGGCTAAGAGTCTCTCCAAAATGCATGTTACAGATGTGTGTGGTTTAGTACAGTACAGTACCTTCCAAAAGTGCTCCAAGGAAGGACAAACAGCAGAGACATGAGACCTTTTAAGGCACATTTGAGGAGCAAAGGCTCGACCAACTGGTCTGATCCCAGAGAAGAGCTACTGTAGTACAAACTGTGTGTTCTGACACCCTAGTATCATGGCCAGAATTCAGATTTTCAACAGAGGATCACACTGTTCTGTGTTTTGGCAAAGTGTGCCCATGCTGAATCCTGTCTTCTGTCAAAAGTGCCTACAGTGAGCGCATGAGCATCAAACTGCTGCACCATGGAGCAAAGGAAGAAGGAGGCCTGGTCTGATGATTCATGCTTTCTTTTACATCGTGTTGATGGTGGAGTTTGTGTTCATCACTTACCTGAGGCAGCGTGACACTCTGTGCAGTGTTCTGCTAGAAAAACCTACTGTATCTAAACATTGTTGCTGACCAAGTGTACACCCCTGTATTGCAACCGTATTCCACGGCAGTGAGCTCTTACAGCAGGATAATGTGCCCTGATACTCTGCAAAACTTCCTCAGGGATGGTTTGAGGGCTAAAATCGTATTCAAACATCCGTGGAATGTGCAAAACATTCGATCAGTTTCATGGAAGCTCCCCCTTCTCACTATGCAGACATTAAAGGGCCATATCTTGGTGCCAGATACCACAGTACACCTTTTAAGGATCTTGTGAAGTCCATGACTTTGGGGTTCAGAGCTGTTTTAGTGGCACAAGAAGGGATATTAGGCAGGTGATTCCAATGTTATGGCTGATCAGTGTATATTATTATGTAATGTGTAATATACTGGTGTTATAAAACCCATGAGGCACACCGTATAGCCATCGTTTTCATATTCAGGCCTGGAAACAATTCAATTTAAACTCCAAGCAAATAATGCTTCTCTCTCTCTTTTTGAAGTAGATAATAAAATGCACAAGAAAAACAAAAGCTTTACATTTACAGTACTGAACAAAAACCCTGAGCCACCTCACAGGTAGGACCACCTGAAGAATGCGTCTTTTAAACACTGATTTAATTTGTTGCTTGACACTGGACATAGACTATTGCTTTAAAAAAAAAACTTTCCGTAGTGGAGGAACAGTAAAACACATCCTAGATTGACACATTGTGACCTCAAAAAGTTAAAATACTTTTTTAAATTCTTCATTTTTATGTACTTCTTTTCTCAGTTATTGTTTTGTTTTCCTGAAGGGGCTGCCCTCTAGTGGTCAGATTGTACACTTGCAATCAAACTTGTCAATGTTCTCATTCCTGTTCTGCGTTTCACTGCTAATTGGTTCATCTCAGAACAAGCACACACTACTGAAGGTATTACATAGCCAATCGTGCTTGTGTGCGGGTCTGCGTGTGTGCAGCTGCAAAGTGTACATGTTGCAACTGTGCTCTGATCCCAGAACTGACATGTGAGCACCAGGCATGATGAAGTCCAGAGCCAAACATCTGGGAGCGAGCAAGCTCCATCTCCGTCATCTCATCCCAATCGCTTCCAGCGCTGATATAAATAGCAATCAGGACGCACCCGCTATCCCAACCTGGCACGATACGTGCACGTATGCGTATGCGCGCACGTGTGAGTGAGCCTTGACGCAGTGTGTGTGTGTGGTTACAGTGTAGGATTGATTCCAATAGAAGTGCTAAATGCCAGGAATGCAGATGAGCTTTCACTCACACTGAGGCCCACAAAGCCGATGACAGAGCGAGCGCGCTTAAAGCTTTAGTCAGGATTCTAACTCGGTTTACTCGTCTTTTGAAGACGAGATTAACGTTAATGCCCTAATGCGTTTGGTGCAGGTGTGTGTGTGCGTGCGGAACTAGACTCATTTTTTCCCACCTAATTTTTTTTCCTCTGTCTCTTTATCCAATGATCTCAGCTTTTATTATAAGCCCTTTATTTGGTTGTGTGACAGAGAAATGTCGCTAAAGCTCATCCTCACAACATGTGTCTCCCTGACGTAAAGGAATCTGCTTAAACAAAGCAAAAATGCACACACACTTTGCTGTAACTGTTACAGTTATGTTGGGACGCCCTGAACGCACCAGTCTTCATATGCAAAAGGAATTGACACTACTTATCTAAATGTCTGTGAAATTATTTTCTTTTCTTTAAAAAAAAAATGAAAAAATGAAAAAAGAAGGTATTGAAATCATTCTCAGGACTGGAGAGGGAAACACCAGCTTGCAAAGGAAATGCATTAAATTTATAACATCAGATACATTAAATTAACACAAGTCCATTACGAGTGTGAGAGATGACTGCGGTTTTTTTATAAAAAAAAAAATTTGGGAGCACAATCATGTGGAGAACGTTTTGTAAATGGTTACAGTTTACTAAAACCTAGTTTATTATATTTCCCCTGCGTGTGGAGACTTTTATGGACGCCCTGTACTGCATTTCTGTAGTTTTACAATAACAAGCTGTCTGAGACTCAAGTTATCCAAACCGTTTTGGCTTTATGTCCAGACAACTCTCACGCCCCCACCCCTTCGCGCGCACACACACACACATACACACACACACTCTTTTGCTCAATCTCTGTGATGTGCTCTAACATTGTCAGTTGCCTCACTACAGAGGGAAGGGTTTTCTCTTGATGTTTTTTTTCTTTCTTTTATTCATGTAATTAAGCCATTAAATTAATGCTGTGATAAACCTAAATCAAAGCATAACCTTACGGTGCTGCCCAATTAATTGCATAAAAATAAAAATTTTAACATGGAATTATGTGATCGCAAAAATTCATTATAAGTTATACACACACAGTCAGGAATTTATGTTGAGTATGTCAATAATTTTTATGTGGAGTATGTCGATAATTTAGGTTTTTTTTTTTTTTTCCCCCCCCCCCCCTTAAATAACTTTTGGTGCACTAAATAAATATTTGGAAAACATCCTTTTAATGAGGTCATATTTGTACTGTTATTTAGTGTTACAGCGCTGTTGAACAATTGAATCCTAAATGTGCATTTACTAGTTACACATTGCATTTTAAATCATAGTCACAATGTGTTTAATTGCATTACTATTATTATTATTATTTAGTGAATTGTTCACCTTATAACATCATTAGCTAAAAGAGACTTTTTGGCATTTCTATGAACAGCAAAAAAAAAAAAAAAAAACTATGGGGACACGCCAGATGTCCCTACAGTGTCGAATCTTTCTGCATCTTATCACTGTGGGTACCAACATACAAAAACAAGCTCTTAGACCCTGCTAATCTGTATTATTAATGTTAATGTAGACTGATGTCACCGTATCCGTATGCTAAATGAAGTCACTGTTTCACATTCCTTTCGGTCTTCATCATTCGCTCCAGCTCGTTTGTCCAAACCGAAAACTGATTGAACATTAGGCTGCACACATACTTCGCGTAATGATGCTATGGATGGAAAGTTAAACCAGAGACTCTGAAACTAGTACTCAGCCTCCCCCCAGATGGTCCCGCTGGTTTTCCCCCGATCTCCCCAAGCCACATGTACCGAGTAATCGTGTAAGATGTTAATAACTAAGTACTGGTGGTTAACATGTCTTAAAAGCTTGTTGTGTGAGATCAAAGCTGCTCCCTGGAAAACATGGGGCTGCTGAAACGATTGTCAGAATGCCTTCAGTGGGTTTTGGTCCTGTTCAGATGTTAATCACGCTGTGTATCTTGTGGGGTTTCAGGAGATTTCAACGGTGGACTTCCGCAGCAACTCTGTGTCCAGTCGAACTCCAACACCTCCTGAGCGCTACTCGCCACACAGTCCGATCGAACGAGAAATGCCCCTGTCCCCCCGCCGCAACAGGTACACACACACACACACACACACTTTTCATGCTGTTCTTGTGAGGACCTTCAATCAACTGACATACTGTACTAATGTAGCGAATTAGCGTCATGTACAATCTAACCTTAACTTCAATAAACGCAAGAAAATGTTGTTGACTTCACTGAGGTTTTTGTAGTGTGAACCAGCCAAATGTCCCCACAATATCTAATCTGTAGCGTCCCCTTATTGTTTGAGTAATGTATGAATAATCTTCGGTATGTACCATTACCCAAAGAGTCCCTAATCTTTCAGAGAAGTATTAAAAAGCTTCAGTACGCAGTTCTATTAATTCTGACCCGCTGTTACGATGTCCACGCAGATTTCCTGGTTTATACCTGTACATATGTAGAGTTTTTGAGTTTCAGTTGAGACTATGTTAACAATAGAGTATATGATTCTGGCCTGTCACTTAATTCACTTACACACACATCCTGTTGTTTGAGGGTGTATTTTATGTATTTCGTCTTGTCTAATATGCTGCTGTATTCGGTTAAGGTTCACCGATCGCCTTGTTCAGTCTAAAACCTTCCTTTTTGGTCCTAATTAATTTTCTGTACGTGTGATTGCAGTGTGTTTTTTCAAGTAAGCTTTTATTGTGATTTCAACCATATACCGTTTAGTACACAGTGAAACGAAACAACGCTCCTCCAGGACCAAGGTGCTACATACAACATAAACAAAATTCTCAACATAATTTAACAAAAATTAACTAGCTAACTAAGAAACCTAGCTGAGACAAGACCGATTGATGTTTTAAGTCAACAGAAAAAAATGTCCAAGTCCTATACAAAAGAGAGAACATAAAGCATGTGCAAATGTACAAACAAGTGACAACGCGACAACATAACGCATTTTAATACTTTGTGGTAATGAGTTAGTGAGTTGAGGTAGTGGGAGGAGAAACCGTAAGCAGTAAATGAGTTTGTTCCAGAAGCCCATGCAGGCCTCAGCCACGACACTCCCTTCCCTGCCCTTGAGCCATGAGCTCATACATTTTAAATCATGAACACATCCTTTATTTCTGCACACTTTGGCCTTTCCGTCACCAGCTGATTATTGAGGTTAATCTTGGTTCCAGAGCTTTTGAGGCTCATGTCTTTCTTTAATTCCAATCTGGATTTCTGATGAGCCAGACACTCTAAACCCAATAATAAACAAGTTATAAAAAAATTAATGAATTGATTTTGCTTTTGCAAAGCCCTCCAGTCAGAGGGGTAAAGCTTTATTATTATTATTATTATTATTATTTAAAGCTTTCCTATAAATAAATAATTGAAATGGTTGGGAGAATGGCTGTGTAGTGAAATTGGATTTTTTATTTATTTTTATTTGTATTTTTTTAGGATTTACATATGTAATGATGTAGAGGGAAAATAACCTTGTTACATTAGCTCCGGCCACATCACACCACTGCATTATTATTTTCCTCGATCAGCATTGCACATGAGCTTTCTAGCTCTCGTTAATTCCAAACTGGGTTTCGGTTTCTTCCTGCCGATGAATGGTTTTGCATCTCCCATCAAAAAACTTTTTTTTTTTTTTTTTTTTATTCCTGCTCCCAGAGTCATTCAGCTGTGGATTGTGATTGTTGATGTTTCGGTTGTTGGCACCCCAGGCAGGTTTCTTTCCTTTTGTGTTGCTGTATTGGCTACGCCCAGTGCCTGTGCAATGGTTCTGATCGATTCTTCCCTCTTTTCTCAGCTTCAAAATGGCTTACAGTACTTTTTAACATTCACATGCGAAACCCAAGATTCAGACCAAGGGCATAGACTTCACCTCGATTCATCTAACATGGCACACCCGAGCAATAAGAAATGAGACGGTTGGGCGTCACAATATTTGTGATCACTTTTTAAAAAGTTCAAATATGTCCAGTTGTTTAACACAGAACATGTAGATGAATTCTCTCATCTTTTATCCCGATCTTTTGCAGAAACAAAAGAATTGCCCTTACTTTCCCAGTACTTCTGGAGAAGACTGTAACTGTTGCTTTGCAGACTTTTTTTTTTTGCTGTTTTTTCCCCCCCCTTTTTCTCTCTCTCTGTAATGTTCTTGTAATTTCCCCTTCTTTTTTTTTTTCTTTCACTCATTCACTCTGTGCAACTGAAAAGAATTATTTCATTCCTCCCCCCCCTAATCGGTCCTCTTCATACACACACATATGTACAGTATACACATGCATACGCATTCTCCTGTAGCACACACTCCTCCAGCTCCGCCCCCCCCCCCCCCCCCCCCCCACCCCCACCCCCTTCCATCCCTCCAAGCTCAGCATATAGAGTCCTCCCCTTTATACAGTGAGCCTACACCAGAGTCACACCTTTTTAGACTGAAACTCTCCGTTTACTGTCGCTCAGCAAAGGGGCGTGTGTTTGTGTGTAAATAAGCATAAGCTTAGATGTGAGTGCGCGTGCACTTTTGAGTCAGCTCGAGGTGGGTGTGTGTGTGTGAGGCTGCCACTGCAGACTGTTCGGTCCTAGCTGTAAAGGATTTACTGTGTCTTAGAGGTAAGTGTGTACATTTTATTCAGCAGAGGTTTCTAGGCATACTATTTGCACAACGTTTGGCTTGTCCTTCATCAGCAGAATTTTTTGTTTTGACTAGGATTTTTTATTTTTGTTTGGAAGCCAGTTTAGCTAGGTGTGGACAATAGAAATCCTCCAGATAAAAAAAAAAACAAAAATCTAATTAATTCCTTACAAAACAAGTTGTTTTTTTTGTTGTTTTTTTTCTCCTGTCCTTCTGTCTGGACGTCTGTCTCACCATGCTGTTCTTACCCTCACTTCTGGAATTGATGGGAGTCTGTATGTTCTTGTGGATTTCCATGCTGTACCTTACCATGTCAGGGCAGAAAGTGAGTGAAGGAGGAGCGACAGGAGAGGAAAGGGATGGCTCCAGAGGTCTCTCAGACAAAAAAAAAATGTTTTGGGGGGGAAAGTGAGTTTCCTTTGGAGTCTGTGGATCTGGATTCAATTTGGGGCTTTGGCCGCGTCCAGTCCGGATCTGAAGATTTACAGCTGATCTCATCCTCTTGACTGTTCATTTATTTATCTTTCACATCTTGTTCCATGTAATTTATCGGTTCACCCATCTCTGTCTATATCTGAAACTTCATTATTTCTCTCTGTATACATCTCTCTACATGTACTCATCTCGATATTTATTTCTGTAGCTGGCATCACTCTGTCTAGATTGCTTTATATTACACACGTTAATATTCCACGCTGTTCTCTTTCTCCTTTAGCTTTCCTCTGTTGTCTAACCCATGTTTTCGCTTAATTATATATAGCCTATGACGCAGTCTCCTGTAACAGTCTCTGTTGTATATATTGTACACTGTACAAAGTACTGATGAATTCTCAAATCTGATTGGTCAGAAGCTGTTTAAACTTTCTTCGGTAGCAGCTCGTACAGCAGTTTCATCTGGTTTTTATTAAGGCCGATGCACAACAAACACACACTCTAAACTCCAGAATAAATGAATTTGTAAAAATGTAATGAAGTGATGTATTTACTTTTGGAAATGAATCCCCAGAGTCAGAGAGGTAAAGGTTTTTATTTATATAAAGCTTTTCAATAAATCAATAATTAAAATCGTTGGGAAAATGGATGTGCAGTGAAATGGGGGGGGGGGGGGGGGGGGGGGGGAACAAACACACTTAAGTGTATAATGATATAGAAAAAGAAAACCGTTACATTGACTCAGAGAGAGTCGTTACTTCGGCTCCGCTTTGCATCTGGCCACATCACACCACCGCATTATCATCTCCCTCTATCAGCATTCCAGCTCTCGCACATCTGCCCGAACAGGCGAGTGATGTCAGACATTTCAGCAGTACTCATCGCATGTTGTCAGAGCCTTTCACCTTTCCCTGGTTGTGCCTTCTTTTCTTTTCGTCTCTCATCACGCCCTCCTCCTTCTGGTTTCGAACTTTGATCTCACTCTCTACATGCTTCATGACGGTTTCTCATTCCATCTTTTCAACAGCCAGATCTTACAGAGGAGGCGTACACACAGAGGAAAAACATGCAAACTATTGGCTACTTGTTATGCAGGTTTGTACAGGTGACGCTCACACCCATATTCGAAACCTCACCTGTGTCTTCGGAGCAGGCGCAGACTTGACATGTCCACGTGCACACACGGTCATGAGGATAATATTAGTTTATACTGGTACACATGACATTCTCTGGGTTTACGTTCCCCTGGAGCTTTACTTAAGTATGTACAGTAGATATTGCAGAATGGTTTTCCTGGAGGGTTTTCAACACTAGTGTTTAACTTCAGCACTATTTTAGAATATTAAACAACACTTTCAGACCAATCAGAATCCAGAATTCAGCGGCATTTTAGTGTAAAGCTGTACTGTATAAAAGGAGCAGCATTTTTTTTCTTCTTCTCTGGGTCTATTATTGATGCCAACTATTCATGGGGGGGGGGAGCAAGGTTGTTCCTGCATGTGTTTAGATAAATATTGTCAAACTAAAACCAGCCGTGTCCTTAAGATCAGGACGAACAAGTTTACACAGTATGCGCATGTGTGTTAGCCACAGGCTGTTTGTTCTTTGTGGAAAGGCAGTAGCCTGCGCATAAAAAAAAAAAAAAAACATTCCAATTAGTCCCCTGCATGTGTTCAGCGTTTACACCAACCATAACCTGTAATTTTAGTTCAGCAGCAAGACACTAAAGAAAGCCCTCATAAATTTACTCCGGACCAGTGATTACAACCGCCTCTAATCATCTCTCAGACTCCACACACTCAGCCTCCACTTCCATCTGCGTTACCTGAAACTTGCTGTTAACTTCAGAGGCATTAAAGTAGAGATGATGGGAAGTAAAAGATGACTGAACAGAGTGAATCATGTGGAGGGTAAATATAATCGTTAAAAATTCCTGATCACGGGTCAGTGGTTTAGTTGTAGCGAGGGGGTAGGATCCACAGTGGGAAAGAATCTGTGTGACATCTGAGAACGTAAATCCCTGAAAGACAAAACATCACCATGTGGACACCCACTCTAGAGTTGTGACGGTGGCAGGTTGTACGATTTTTTTTTTTTTTTTTTTTTTTTTTTTTAAGGTTTGCTCACCACTGCTTACCAAATACTTCCATGTAATTCGCAAATACCAGTTGAACTGCCTTTTCTGCCAGTTAAGATGTTTTAGCTCTTATTCAGACTGCTAGCCCAAATTCCAATTTTGGTATGTACAGATTGGAATCGGATTGCTTTTATGTAGTCTAAACACTGAAAGGCCTCAATCAATTTACAAAAATCTGATTCAATCTAAACCACATCTTGGAGGAGGGGTTGGAAATCAGTTTCGTAATGTTGTGCATCAGTCCGGTCTACCCGCTCGAAATGGATTTAAAACAGCCCGTCACGCACAACACGATGCAGAAGTTCAAGTCCACATGATCATGCGGTATGGACATGGATCCATGGTTGAAAAATGAGCCGGAAGAAATGGAGATGGAAATACTGCAGTTAAGCCAGCTGCACTTTTAATTTTGTAGAAAGTTAAGTTGCTATGCTATAGGAGGTCGCAAAGGACCTTTTTCAGCTTTTGGCACTATTGCCACAAAGTGAAAAATAAAAGTGTTGAATTTCAAAATGTTTTCAGAAAGAACAGCTGGCTTCACTGTAGTATGGAAATGTAGAACAATAGTCCCATGACGGAGGACGAAGTGAAATGTCTGAAAGCACTTTAGGGGATGCATCGGTACAGGCAACGCTAGTGGGAATGTCCAGAAACAATAGGCAATATATGAGGAAATGCGCTGCATGCAGGCCTCTGGGGTCATTACTGCAGCAACCAATGCAGAAACGTCAACAACGTGGCTATGATAATCTGGGTTGCCAATCAGAACAGAGCCAAATCCATACTGATCGCTCTTTCAAATAACCGTGTGGGCGGTCAGTTCCAAAGGGCTGCAAGGGACCTGCAATCCAAACAAGGCATTAGTCATGTGGTTCCTCATCCGTTTGGTGTCCAGCCATGACTTGACCGACTGAGTATCGTAACCCCATCCAAAATCATAGAAAGGCAACCTGTGTGTAAGCACTGAAAACACTGATGCTCCTTCTAGCATGTTCATTACTTTATCATGACCCACACAGAAGAAAACAGCAATACTGACCAAATGAGAGAGCTGTCTATTTTTGGCTAAGCTGTGCTGCGCTCTGGCATGCTAGCTGGGTTTTAAGAACAATGTGTAGAAATACTGACTACTGAGTAAAAGAGTTTCATTCTCAAAACAAAAAAAAAGAAAATTCTTCTACGTATGTGCAGGGAGGTGACCGAATTAGGGAGAATAATTGGACAAAATTCTTCCTTAAATTTCACTCCTTTTATTTTCACTCCCGTACTGTTTCCAGATGGCTGACTAATACCATGATGCTGTGAACAGTTTAACCAATAATAGTAGTTAAAAAAAAAAAAAAACTCACGTTTTTCTTTACTTTTCCTTTTTAATTCATTAATGTACAAAAAGGTATCTGTGCTCATAGGAGATTCATTCCAAACTGACGCGCACTGCAGGTGACCACTGTACATGAAACTCAAACATTATGCACACAGCAGAGTTTCAGGAAACAAGCAATGAAGGTCGTCCAGTACAGACGGTTTTGTTCACCAAGCGTTATCAAATTTCTTTTCATTTCTCTTCTGTTTATTCATTTAAAAATTAATACAGACCTAACTCACACGAGCGTGAGGACGGAACAATGCGGTAACTCTAACTTCATTTGGTTTCTGGTTAGCATAAAATTAGTGCTGGCGAGAAGGTTGTTCTCAGGCATTTCTCAAAGGACTCTTGTTCCAAACACTGGAGGAAATGGTTTGAAACAAACACATGTTTTCAAAGCAAAGGGGTCAAGCAGTGATTACAGAATCTGTGCTTTTAGTTTTTTCTTTTCTAAGAACTTTTCTATGAACACTTGTTCAAATGGCTGGATTACATTATTAAAGGCTTCTCTTATGTCAGTCCTTCCTTGTCTATAAGATGAATGAGCAGGTTAATAATGTTGGAGTGATCTGTAGTGTAATAGTCTAATGCTTGAAGATGATCGGTTGTTTCTTTTAAATACTAAAAATTCTCGATAAAGACTCATTAGAAACTGGAATGAGCGCCCACTGAAGAATTCACATGTAGCAACAGCAGCAACCTTCAAACCATACATCATAGTTATTGGCTGCATTATAGTTCCATAAGTGCTGTTTCAGTGTCTGTAGCCTGAACAACAAAATAAATGGAAAGAATTGTATACATGTTGATTCATGATGCAATTATAAATATTTAAAGATATAAAAGTTAAAAAGGGGAATGGGATCGACTTGGTCTCTACTTGTATGATGTCATCATAGGGATTGGCTTGATTAAGCTCTGGCCTGTACAAAAATTTAAAAAGTGACGAACATGAGGGATATTTTTTAAAATTCTTTTTTTCTTTGTGTGTTTACATAAACTGGAGAAGTGAATTTTGCATAATGAGTCCCTTTCAATAATTTCGCTGATGATTGATTGTTTTTTTAAATTAAATAAATACAAAATTCTATACTGTGTATAGGTGCGTTTTCTTTCTGTAATTATTATTTTTTTGGCTACCGAGTGCTGCCACAATTAATCAGATGATTATGCTGATGTATAGGCGTGTCCAGAGTTTGATGAATGAAAAAGTAAAATATAGTTCTGCTTGTTTCCCAGGACTTTCACGGGCTTTTTTTGGGGGCGGTTTGGTAATGTGTTTTTAGCTTGCATTTATGAATACCAGTCTGTCTGTACGGGGTGGATAGAGGTCTTATCTGTCTTTAACATGTTGATCCGCAGTCTGTATGTGCAGTAGAAACTAAGCAGGCGCACAGGCTTTTCCATGAGCCAGACTTGATGTGATGGGGTTATAAAAAAGATCACTGCTTTAGGTCCTGCTCTCCCACAGCACTCATTTCCTTTTGGCTGAAATGTAGCTGCAGTGTTGCTAAACTTTATGAATATAAATGTCCGTCATGAGTGATTTTCAGCAGTAAGCTTGCATTACTGTTTCGGTGCTGATACGTCTGTTTAATGCCCGAGTTAGATTTCAGACGCCGGATTCGAACAATTTATTTACCCTCCGTCCTTTTGTCTGTGTCTGTCAGCTCGGACTTTGCGATGCAGCGGTTTGATCGTGAATCAGAGGTGTACAAGATGATTCAGGAGAACAAGGAGTCGCGTGCGGCTCCTCGCCAGTCCAACACCTTCAAAATGCTGCAAGAGGTGCTGGAGGCTGATGAGAAAGGTAACCCCCCCCCCCCCCCCCCCTCTCTCTCTCTCTCTCTCTGCATTATTTGTTTAACCACTCCATTGTGTAGAAACAATTGACAGAGTTTAACTTGGCTTAATAAAGTTTGCAGTTGAAGTCCATGCTCGGCCCTGATCCGCTTCCAGTGGTCTGTATTCTGGACCATCACCACTGTCAGTATTATCACTAGTGCTTGGTGGCTATAAAACTATAAATGCAGAAGAAGTGTTGGGCGTATCTGTGTCCCTGCAGAACATTTACTTGGACAAAATCCTTGCGGACTCTGATGCAAACTGCAGATCCAGATGGAAATTATTATATCAGTCTGTTTCTTACTATATCTAAAGTAGGTTGACCTTCATCTGTCCGCTATGTGCTTTTAATGGTCTCTGTCTTACATTTTAATCTTCTGAAAGAAGGGTGGAGTGGGAAGATGTCTGACCATTTCTCTCATCCTATATAAACAAAAGAGCTTTTGTCTGTTCATTGGACAGAAATCGCTCTTTCGAAGACATCTTTACATTTCATTCATTGGAGGACCCGAAACCAGTTTCAGAATATTGTCTGTGTGGCTGCCTGTCCAGCTACTGTAGATTTTGTCACAGCATTAGAATTTAATGAAACTTTTACAATACTTAGGTTTTTGCCTGACGTTAAATCAAATCAAAATGTTGAGTAAAAGTGATGTTATTAACAGTTGTGTGCCAGATTTAATGTTCTTTAAAATAAGCTACTAATTGACCTACTTGCTCAATGTGAACACAAACCTGCACCACTGGATATTAATTAGTAACCAGTGTTGGGTGTTACGCGTCCCCGCCCCCAGCCCCCCCCAAACACACACCTCTGTTATTCCTGCTGTTATACCCCTATCTCACCTATGCGGTTTGACTGTGCGAGGACCGACGCGCGGAAAGATGGAAACCTAATCACAGCGGTGAATCTTGATGAACCGTATTTACGGCCACCGCGCGAAACCACGTAGGTGAAATAGGGGTATTAGTAGTTAACAGATTACGGGCCAAACTTCGCTGAGTGATGATGGTAGAATAATTATAAAGGTCTTGACTAAAACAACCTACATGAGGAAGTACAAAGGAGTTTTCATTTTCTGCAGTGGAAAAGTACTCGAACTAGTTACTTTTATCAGAAAGTAACGCAGTAATGTAACGGATTACTTTTCGAAGATTTTGTAATGTAATTAGTTACTTTAAAAAGTAACGCCCCCGAACACTGCTAGTAACTAACTAATTAATATTAGTAGTATTAATAAGAAATAAACTGAATATTTTTACTTGGCTTAGTTTTTAAGTGAATCTTTGAACATACTGGAGTCGTTTTTAGACAAATGTAATCTTTATCCGTTCTACTGGATCTGTGATTCCCTCTCCCAATTACCAAACAGGGAGTGTATTTGGCTGACGATAAAAGAAGTTCAACTTGGCATCAACAAGGCGTAAACATAAACTTTTCTATATCCTCTCATTCAAGATTTGAAAACTTGCAGTGAACTAGTTACATTTTGTACAATTTCTCAACATTTGGCCACCGATTCAGTGGAAACTAATACATGGGTACGGTCTTCAACCTGAAATAATATCACTGATTTAAATTAAAGCTGATCAGCTAATTTTTGGCTTTAACTTTTTAATTATTTCTACAAACCTTCCATCAAAGACGGATCCTTCAGCAACAAGTTGTAAATAAATGTAAAACCCAAAGTTGAGAATTTTAAATTATCTTTTTTTCCCTTCTACTGTCAATTAAATTCATTATTAATCATGTTTATTTATTTAGATCAATAACGTAATAACCGTGCAGGCACAGCCGTAAATTATAACGTCAATTGTTGTACTGTAGTTCAATCCTATACAACAGTTTATTAACCTCTCAATTATTCATTAGCACGCAAATTGTATCGGAGTACAGGGAAGCATTCACTAGATGTTTAACACCATACAGTACAAATGAGCGTGACACAAGCTTTCATGCTTTTGTTTAAATTGTGTGTTTGTGTGTAAAATGTTCTGGTTTGTTTTTCAATAGAGGCCGCGGTCATGTTTCCGGGGAACCTGTCACCAAACCCGCCAAAGCCGACGTCTTCAGTCGCCGGAGTCCAGAAACACCACACCTGTGAAAAATGCGGCAACAACATTGTGTAAGCGACAACACGCTATACCATTCACTACATACATCCTGTTAACGTATACAGCAGCACACGAGTCCTAACACGCAGTTAACACCCAGACACATGATGTGCCCTGGCCTGTTGCTGTGGTGTGTGCATTTATTGCCTAATTAGAGATTAATAAGTGTGTAATAGAGCACACAGTGGTTGGGTTAAGCCTGGGGCTTGCTCTGGTCTCATAATTCATCAGCGTTTATGGGCTTTATACACCAGTGAGAATCAGAAACGCAGCACTCGCATACAGGCTAACATGGAGATTGCGTGTGAAGAACTTGCAGAAATGAAAAAAAAAAAAAAAGGTGGTGTATGGGTGTCAGTGTGCATGCCACACACACACACACACACACGGTATATACACGTTTAGTGACCTGAATGGATGTATAAAATGGACGGTGCATAAAAATAGCTTTAAAAATATTTTGGGCTTTAACTCTTCTTTTAACGCACACAATGCTATAAACAAAAATTAAACATTTAAACAGCTAAACACACTGTAGTCATGTTTTTTTCATGTTCACGCTAGCAGCCTAAAGTGACTCAAAACCAATTTTGAGACACAATTTTTGATTTTTTTATGACTGACCTGAAAGCACAAATGTGAAATCTGAAGTTTTTCAGATTGTAATCACTTTCGTATGTGCTCCTCGATCTAAAATGTCTCTGATGCGTGGTCATGTGACATGAATAAGCAGTCAGTCAGTCAGCTATAACAGTTAATGCGAGGCATCTGGCTTTCTTCCTTCTTTATTACAGCCGACTAACTGCCTCGCCGTCCTCCAGAGCATATTTTTTGCAAAAATCGCGTCCATTGTTCGGAATGAATGCGTGGGCACACAAATATGTGTTTTAACCCAGATGGCGCGAGCAAAAATGCATCACCCATGTGCATACGTGTACCGTTTCACAGGACAGACACTTCCACAATAAGAGTCAGATCTGCCTTATAATGTGAACACGACCTTGGTTACATTATAGTGAGAGCATGCACCGTCATGTTTCATTCCTTACATAGGGAAATCAGAGTATCCTAAAATCTGTTAATAAACTGATGTTAAAATGAGAAATTAATACAAAAATATGGTAGGTTCAGAAAAAAACCAACGACTGATCTGTGTGTAATGTGTTCCAGCACCCAGGCGGTGAGGATCATGGACGAGCGTTTCCGCCACCCCGAGTGCTACACGTGCACAGACTGCGGCCTCAACCTGAAGATGCGCGGCCACTTCTGGGTGGACAATGAGCTGTTCTGCGAGAAGCATGCGCGGCAGCGCTATCAGGGGCCCGGTGCCGGTTACCGCCACCCCATCTCCCCTCAGCACTGAGGCCCTTCACTCTCTCGCTCACTTCATCCAGCACGGAGAACACGGCGAACTCTGAGTAACCTGCACAGAGCACACAGCTGCTTCTTGCCTTAAAGAACCTTCTACATCTTTAGCTGTGTGCGAACCATACTACAGTAGCTGTTTACTCTAAAGGGGAATGAGGAGGTGTATAAAGTATCCTACACTTTAAACCTTGTCTGCCAGTTCTCTTCACATTGTATTAGGCTTTTTGTTTCATTCAAACTTCTTTCTTTGTTCGGTTGGGTTTCACGGAAATCTACAGACCCGGGATCTGCTTCATCACTTACTGACATATTTATCACCAGAAATGTATCGTGCACATGGGACTGGTTTCCATCGTGTGTTTGTGCGTGGAGTCGTATTCAATTTAGGTTAAGTTTTTTTTCGAGCGATTCATAAAGCGATGTCATAAGTATCTTGCCGTTTATATACTGTACGCAGAAACACACACACAAACACGCACACACTTTCCTACAAACATATCCATTTAATCCTTGGCTGCTCACACAGTATTGACCTGCAGCGGTTATATCCAAGCATTCAGTGTATTCACTTTAAAGGTTTTGGGCAGCCCTGATTTATTCTTTTATTATTATTATATATTTGTTTTTTTCTTTTTCAGCTACAAGGGAAATGTATTTCAGCGCAATAGGAGCAACAGTACTCGTGTAAATATTTGTATTTTCTCTTTAAATGATTAAATATATATATAGAATGATAGTGGACAGGGTTGTATGTGTATGTTTTTGTGCATGTCAGACTTGATGCGGAGTACACATCACTTTAATAATGTGGCAAAAATAAAAGAATGAACTATATAAAATTAGTGTATTATTTTTTCTAATACTGGCCATCACACAAGTGTCTTCCCCCCCTTCCCCCCCCCCCCCCCCCCCCCCCCCCCCCCACCAAAACCACTGGTGACTTGATTGTATGTTTGGGTGATTTCAGAAAAATTGTTTTAGGGATTGTAATTATTATTAATACTTAATAATTATTATTATTGTTTTAGGGATTATTTATTTTTCTTCTTCTTCCTTTTTTTTCCTTTTTCAAATATAAAATTTGTATATTTATATACAGTATAAAATTTATATATAATATAACATTTGTAAAAATTTATACTGTATGCAGGTGAGTCACAATTTATCTGAGCTCTGCCTGTGGAATTTATTTGAATTAACTTTTATAAAAGACAAATCATCTTCTTTTTTTTTTTTCAATAGACCTTGTCCATCTCTCAAGCGTTCGTATTCACTTATTAAAAATGTTTCAGGCTGAGCTGCGAGCCACGAATGCACCGCTGTCTTTAGTTCTTCATCAAGTCCCGATCTCTCTATGTGAAAGGCATGTTTGATCCCCCTCGCATGTTTGATCAGAGTGAGATCAGGACTATACGGAGGATGCTTTAACACCTCAAACAAAGCTTTGCAGAAATGTGCTGACGTGCAGATATTTAAACATTTCTGTTTATGCTTTGTTTTGGCACAAATGAACCGATTTTAACACGTTCACACCTGCACAGTAGTGCCTGGAGAGACGGTAGCTTTGAACGGAAACGCTGATGAGACAGCGCGGCCGACAAGACGTTTTAATATCACCGGAGTGTGGAGGATTTTTGACTCCAAATGAGGAAGCTGTACACAATCTAACTATTTATAGTATTTTCTCAGGATTTTCCTGCGACCGCATGCAGAGGACATGGTGCAGCGTCTTGTCTTATTCGTTGCATGTTACGCACATGATGTCACCGTTATGTGGTTTCTTTCACAGTTTCAAGGCATGACATTTTGATTTTTATGAATGTTATCTGCCAGTAGAATGTTTAATCTTAAAGCAAGGAACTAGGTTTAATATTTTTATTTGTAGAATATCGATGGACAATAAGAAAGTTGCCTCTGTATGCAGAATATTTAAGATAGTCTTTGCAGTTAAGTTAAAACTAAAAGTTAACCATTTATTGCTAGAATATGTTCTCATACAGTACTTTATTTCCTCCTTTAGTTAAGCTTTATTATTTAAAGAAGTCTATAATTTAAGGAGTATATTGCTTGCTTTCCAAGTCGTTACTCCTGTGGACTGTGGAGTCGTATGTAATTCATTGTTGCTTTTGAACTCTAAATCCAGCGCTCCACTTCCTCCTCCTCATTTGATCACTAGAGGGCCACATAGGCACTGTAATGCAGGAGAGGTACTACAAACCTCAATCAGTTCATATTCTCTGAATGTACAGTATTCTCATGTGTATTCATGTGGCCATTTCATTAGCTACACTTTATTATTTTTCATTAGCTAGTACTGGTTCGGACCACCTTTTGCCTTCAGAACTGCCTTAATTCTTAATTCAAGTCAACAAGGTGCTGGGAACATTTCTTAGAGCTTTGTGTCCATATTAATATGATGGTATTCAGAAAAATCTCAGGTAGCAATATCTCGTTTCAGTTCTGACACTGGCTAGGTTTTGCTCTTAAGTGAGTCATGTCTGGTCTTTTTTTTTTTTTAATCAGCAAAAGGACAAAATGTGTTTAGCTAGCATGCAAGCAGGGCGAGAGCTATGTCAAAGCTAATCTGTTTGTTTGCCTAAAATTTCAGTTTAGAATTTGTTAGTGATTCACAAAATATTTTTCTGCAAATGAATATACATTAATACAGGTTTTAAAAAAAAGTGTGCGTTTGACAACCTGAAACAGAGTGCTCTTTGTGAAACGAGACGGGATTCAAATTGTGGTCCCTATTAAGTGTAGTTCTGGAGGATAGAGTGCGATTGACACTTCGGTTCAATACGTTGAGTATTTATGTTCATGCACATGTCTATAAAACGTTACAGTCCATCAGCTTAAACTGTTTTGTCAGAGATAAACGAGCTTGACTTTCCCTTCCTTCAGCTCTAAACCCTATTGGTTAACTCGGGCCTGCTTAACACTGCCCTCTTGTCCGTGTCCCAGTCCCACATGTGCGAACAGACATCTCTGCAATCAATCTTTTCCCCGAAATTCCCGTTGAGGCGCGGTGTTCTGACTCCAGCTAACAGCAGGAAGTGCGCTCCACTGAGTGGCCTAATGGGTGTGTAATCAGATGGTTGTTACTCCCTGATGGGAAGCAACAAACCTCCCTAATGGGACCGAGTGACTCCTGCAGCCTCAGGCTCTGCACAGCGCAAATGAGCCCTAGTGCTGCTGGTGACCTTACTCTCTTGTATAATAGTGGACTTGTTCGTTGTTGGTTTGTTTGCACAAATGCTAGAATGCTATCAAATGTTCGAGAAGAAAAATGCATTTTACTTCAACAATCCATTGAACAGATTGCAAAAAGAAATTAATAAAATTCAGTGGACATTAATGCAAAGCAAATACCTGCACCACTAGGTGGCAGTGTTCTGTCATGAAGGCACACTGCTCACAAGTTCTCCCTCCATTTCTTCCTAGAGTTCGGAGTTCAAAAGTTTTCCACAAAGAGCTGTTTATATTATATTCCTTTCCTGCCTGTTCATTTCTCTCTGAGGAAGCCGTGCTGGTCCAAATCCTGATTGATTGATTCGCTTTCCCTGAAATAGAATCTAAAGGTTTAGGTGATATGTCTTTCATATCCTGAAGAATGTTCAGAACGGACCTGATGAGTTCATGGGCAGACCGTTACTGCCTCCAGTGTATGACACATCTTTATACTGAAATAGTTATGATGTTTTTTTTGGTTTTTTTTTTGCTCCTGCGAGACGTCAGACAGGGACATTGACGGTACTAGCGTACATCGGATCTCAAACGGTCAATCACTTTCAGCAAAGTAAACTCATCTGATAGTGTTACATCATCTTAAACTGTGATGTCCTTATCATAAGAAGACCTACAAGATAGAAATTCAATGGAGCATCTGTATTAAACAAGCTTTTGCTTAAATGCATGTCCCATTATTCTTTAACAGAATTTCTAATTAACATTAATTGGATACAAGAAAATTTACTCTCAATGTACACTGATGCACTCGTGATCCAGAGTATGGAATGGAAACATCCTCAATCGCAGACCAAGAAAAAGTTCAAAAGTCAACCACTCACTCATTGTCTATTCCTCTTTATCCTGTATACAAAGGGGGGGCGGGGCCTGGAGCCTATCACAGGACACTTAGGGCGGGGTACACCCTGAACAGGGTGGTAGTCCATCTCAGGACACACTCATTCGCACACTACAGCAATTCAGGAACGTTCCAATTAACCTAACCTACATGTCTTTGGACTGTGGGAGGAAACCCACCAAGCACGGGGAGAACATGCAAACTCCATGCACACGGAGACCCAAACCCTGGAGGTGCAAGGCATTTGGGTCACAAAATAGGGTTTATCCACAAGAGCTGCAGTTCTTCGAGCTGCTTTGTCCATTAGCCATCCCAGTTTGGCCCTTGTCACAATAACTACAGTTACAATATCTTGTTAAAATAGCATCTGAAACTGGGTGGAATATATAAGGGAGCAAATCAACCTTTTTAAAAAAATGGGCAAGTGTAAGGATTTCATCAACTTTGACAAGGGCCGAATTGTGATCAGTGCATCAGGGTAAGGAGGGAAGGGCATGAAGCGATGCACCCATCATGCACAGTGTCCACTGTACAAGCCTCTGGAGGCAGTGTGATGATCTGGGGCAGCTTCAGTAACTCAGGTCAAGACTCATCAACGTTATGTGGCAATAAAATGAAGTCAGCTGACGACCTGAATGTACTGAATGAGCAGGTAAACCACATCTATGGAATTTTTCTTCCCTGATGGCACGGCTATATTCCAGGACGTGAATGGTGAAAAAGTGGTTCTGGGGGCATGAGGAATCATTTTCACACATGAACTGACCAACACATTGTGTACTGTAATGAATACGAAAGGTGATTAAAACAAATCTTAATGTGCGTTATTTTTATTTTGTCCGGGTAACATACTTAAATTTGTCTAAATTTGCTCTATTCTGACTGACTAGTGGGTCTTCTGAGGATAAGGCAGATCCCATCTTATAAGAAAACTTTGTCTCCTTAGTTATTGCTTCTAAGTCATCATGAACCGTCCGCATTGTATTTCGGACTTTAATTACTGCGAATTAACGTGAGCGTGAGCTTCCGCCAATGCGCTGACAGGGTCACGATTTGCCTCACTTCTTTGTTCATGGGTAACGCAAGCTACAAAGCTAACTTGCATCAAGGCTGAATCCCAAATCCCTCTTTTACCCTAGACCAGGGGTCTCAAACTCCCAGCCCCACAGAGTTTTGTTCCAACCCTGCTCCAACATACATACTATGTAGTTTTCAAATAAGCCTTAATGACTTGTTTAGTTGGATCAGGTGTTTTTAATTATGGCCCCACAAAACTCTGTGGGGCTGCGGCCCTCCAGGAATTGAGTTTGAGACCCCTGCCCTAGACACTATGTGGTTTGTGGAACAAGGGATTGTACACCCTCACCTTGTGGCTAAATTATACTGGTAAGAACTTGATTACCGATCAATTATCGGACAGCATCTTAGGTAATGTTCTGGTAATATTTTTATGATTTTATGGTGGTGTTATCAATCTGATGAGATTTGCGCCATCACTGCTCGTACTACGGGATGACATCCACTTTAAAAGATGAGCGTGTCACACTCATCAAAATCATTTCTTCATCCCGCTGCTAAAACATGTTCCTGGTTACGCCATTGGGTTCCAGGCCATAATACTGACATGTGGCATTTATGAAGTATAAAACAATCTTAAAATCCGGTTTTTCGAATGAATCTCAAACCCCAAGGTGCCTTCTGATTCCTCTTAGGTTCACTGCATACTTACTATATGAGCATCATCACATAACTAATGACAGACCGGACACACTTCCGCACTGTAGGTGCCATAAATTGTCCCGCCAAAAAAAAAACTCTGATCCACTGAAACCAGGCTCAGACCCTGCGTTATCATGTGTTTTCTACTCCACTCCACTCTCCTACGCTTCATGGTTATTGTGGGCGACTTTCCAAAAGCAACACGGCTGCACTTTCACACCTATACAGCCTTCGGTTGCATTCTTGTCTACAGGATTATTTTTCCTCTTCCCCTTCTTCCTACCTCCTTTCCCTCAATGTTCTCTTTCTCCCGTCCACCTGGAATGGACTCCAGATGTGGAACGGAGGGAGAGATTGCCTGAGCAGCGATACACAGGAGACCGAGAGTGAGAGAGGGAGAGAATGTTGGAACGACATAAAAGTTTGTCTGGATGCCATTAAGTCCAATTTGATGTAATGTGCAGTTTTCGGGACGTGACATTTTTAAAAGGAAACTGCGCTCCAGATGAGGAAGATTTGCGAGATCGGCGGGACGGGTGTGCCCTAAAAGCAACCTCCGCACTACCTTGCGCGCTACGTCTCCTTTGGCCACCTCCCAAAGCGCATCTCACTGTCCTGCTGATGGCAGTTCTAGATTGCGTATGGCAGCTCTAATGCGGCAGACATATGGTGCGTGCATACTATTTAGTGCTCTACTATGTGGTTTGGGACGTAGCCACAACATAGTTGCAGCAACAACTAGCGGCTCTGCTGCTATATTAGCTCGAATACAACTGCTCCATTGTATGAACCGGCCATGCTCGCGTGCCTGAACGTGGCACGAAGAACACACACGTCAACCTCAATCAGGCCCCTGCATCCGTCTCACGCTTTCTCTCTCTCTCTCTCTCTCTCTGCACACCTTTTCACGTTTTCAAAACACTGCCTCTGTTTTCCTTTTTTTTCACATGCGAGCTAAGGTTTCCCGCTTCGTCTGCTTCTCGTATATATCAAAAGGGATCTTGTTCTATAAAACAAAATAAAAAGCTGCGGGTTTTAAATAAAACACGTCTGTGGACAAAGTTGGAGAACCTTTTTTTTTTTTTCCTTTAATGGGTCAGGTTGATGGTATCAGCTCATAAATATCAAATTTTCTGCTTCCACACGCATGTGGAAACTAAAATGGCTTCCGGTGAGCGTTTGTGCTGAGCTAATGTTTTTTGCTTCTGACGGCAGGATTCTAGCTCGTGTCAAATAAACATAAATGTAGTTTTGTCACTTTTTTGTGCCTTTTTTTTCTTGTGTCAGCAAACCCCCTCAGAGGTCTAATTCAATTGTTAGAATAACTGAGTTGTTGATGGAAGCTAGGCTAATACAGACAGCTAATACAGACAGCATTTTTAGCGTTTAGTAAAACGCTTAGTAAAAGAGCTAAGATTAAAATCCTAGTACATTACTTTAGTTGTGTGAACGCTAGGCTAATACAAATTAATTGCCTCTTAACAAAAATTTGTATTGATTTACTTATGTAGTTCCCTTCTTCAGATTTATTTAGTAGCACTTTGATTATTTTGCCTCATAAAATAAGACTTCAAATGAACTTTTTCAGTGACGCTAAGAAAACTGGTTGTCTTATGATGTCGCTATGATGTGGGCTAATATCAAGGCATTATACTACAATGGGGTATCAAAAAGTTTCAAAAATTCGCGCACCACAGGCACTTTAAAACCTGGCAGAAGAATTCGCTATTGAAGGTCTGGCCTCTGGGAATGAATCCTTGACGCACAGTGCTGTGAATGTTGAAAAAGACTATGCACTTGGTCGAGCTGCAGACCTGCCTTGCCTTTTTCGCTTGTGGAGATGATGGGCTCTTCCACTGTGAAGATTGTTGCTTCGTCTCAGGGTCGTACCCGTACACCTAAGTCTTGGCACTGGTATTGTTTATCAAAATGTACTGTAGGACGGGTCACGGCTGATGGAGTTCTTGGCAGACAATGCGATGTTCTTTCTGCTCCTGGGTCAGCAGCCTGAGGATGAACTTGGCAGCAACACGGCACATGTTCGAATCACACTTGAGGATTGCCTGGACTGTTCCCTATGACACACCAACAATGGCAGCAACTTTGCGAATTGTTCTCCAAAGATCATCATGCACCAGTTGCCGAATGAATTCAAAATTTTCATTGGTTGAGCTCGTTGAAGGACTTCCTGATCTCTCATCGTCTTTCCAGTGATGTTCTTCCGCTCATGCCACTCAAAACACCTTCAACGACTCACTGTAGAATCGCAGTAAACTTGCCGAATCAAATCAAACGTCTCTGTGGAAGGTTTGCCCAGTTTCATACAGAATTTCCTGTTCACTCCTTGTTCTTCCTTGATGTCCATGATGAAATAGAAGACATGGTCAGAATAGCACCAGTTGCACAGCTCATGATGTCTTTTGGCACACGGACTTACTGTATGAAGGTCGGTACATCCTGTGACTGTGTGAGCAGCCAGCTGTGTGAACAGTGCTGAAATCTGTTGGCGTGTTAGAAAACTAGTTTCTAAACCACCTTGTATCAGGAGCGTTCAAGTCAAACTGGGACCTGGTACGAAATTTCTTGTGAATGAAAGCGTATTTCATAGAAGATCTCAAGGACAGTACGATGAGACTCTTAGAAAAACTTGTGAATGGTGCAAATATTTTTAAAGAAGACCATATGCCCGAGGTGGCTCAGAGCAAATTGCAGGTGTCCCATGAACATTCAATGAGTGGCACGTCTGATCTTTTAGAATCGATGGAGAATTTCTCGCCAACACCACTTGCACGTTACAGGAACTCGACTGGGAGTTACGGCAACATCCCCCGTACAGTCTTGACCTCGTCCAAGCCATGTCACCACGTTTGGGCCATTGAAGGAGTTCCTGGGAGGCCAGCGTTTTCAGGCGGTCCAATTATGGTTCCAGTTTATTGAATAAACTTTCTACCTTAATGGTGTCCAAGCACTAGTGAAACCCTGGATAAGTGCGTTAGTGTAGCAGGGGATCATATAGAGAAATAAAGGGTGTTTTTACTCCCTATAACTCTGTACAACATAACTGTGTTCTGTTATTCTTCACATTCAAAAGTTCTGATTTGACTTGAAAGTCCCGTGTAGTTTCTGTCTTCAGTATTTCGATTATTTTAGCTCATAAAATACCACCATGTCACTTCAAATCGAAATGAATATTTTCAAGTATGCTAAGAAGACATGCTATCAGTTAAGGCGCTATGATGTTTCTGTCAGAAGTGAAGCAGATGCTAACTTTTCCTCAAGCTAGGCATTATACTGTTACTCCTGTATCACTTGCTGTTTATTACATGTTTATAACCAGTGATAGAACATTAATCGTACTTTTTTGTTTTTTTTGCTGGTATACACATTTTAATTGTTTTTGTTTTTACTTTTTCTTGTATTGGGATTTTATAACTATCTTTAAACGTAGTTTATCTTGTATCTGTTCTGTATTATTTCCAAGAGTGTTGGACATCTCTATACGTGTCCCCTGTCTTCCAACAGCTGCACCTTAATCAAATAATTCAATTCTATTCTCTTGCATTTGAGGCCGTGAGAAATAAACATGTGAGGAAGCTTTCCGTATCTGTCTTCGCTCCTTATCAGTTTGATGTGTATTAGATTTCCTCTTGTTCTCACACTCCATGTGCATCGTACACACTGGAGCCAAGCATTAATTCAGCACTGGATGGTTCGGTCGCACGCGAGGATTCAGCAAGGTGCTGTGAGCAAGCAGCAGATGTCCAGCTGGGTCATAGTGCCTGGATCCTGAGAGGAACATTAGGATATAAGCGGAAGAGCCAGATTCATGCAATTGAGAGCAATTTTGTTGCATTATGTTGAAAAATAAATCCAGTCAGCATATTATTATAAGGTGATTAGAAACTGCTAAAGCAGCAGGACTGATGGAAAGCAGGGCACACGCATCTTCACGGCAGGATTCAGTTAGTGTGACTTTATGGAATTATTCATGTAAAACGGCTGATGTCATTTCCAGTGTCCCTCCAGTACATCGAGTTTCAAACTCTGGGCTTCAAAGCTAGACGTCATCTTTTAGACTTTTTAGAACTTTTAGAGTTTATTGCCTTTAACTGCAGAGAACAAGTTAAAATATTAAACATGGAGTGAGGAATATGAGTTTGAAGCATGTGTTACACTAAACCACTACAGTGCTTTCTCTGGCAGCTCTGATTCAATCAATTGTTCATTGAAACGAAATCAGGAGTTTGAACAGGAAGTGCCATGACTGTGCAACAAGAGAAGCCCATCATAACCTCTGTGGCTTCCTTTCTTTCATTATCCCTCCATCTTTCTTTCTTTCCTTCTCTCTTTCTTCATCACTCCAGGAAATTTGTTTGTTTGTTTTTTCTTTCTTTCTCCATCAAATATCTTTCTTTCTTTTCTTCATCAATGCCTTTCCTTCTTTCAAGTTAATTTCTGTATATTTTTCCCATCAATATTGCAACAGCTTTCTTTCTTGCTTTATCCCTCCATCAATTGGTATTTCGTTCTTGTCTGCTTTCTGTCTGTCTTGCTTTATCGCTCCCTTCATCCACTTTCTCTTGCTCTTTTTTATTGTTCTCTTGCTTGTCTCCATGCATATTTTTTTTACATTAGTCTTCATTTTTTCTTTCTTTCTTTTGTACTTACTTTCTTGCTTGATCGATTGCACTCTTTCTTCCTTTCTTTCATTTGTTCTTCCTTCCTTCCTTTCTTTGTTTCATTAACCTATTTATTTCTCTCTCTTTCTTGCTTACTCCTGCCCTTACTTCCTTCCTTCTTTCTTTTCTTCTTTATCTGTCTCTTCCTCAGTCGAAGTCTGTAGTAGTGCTTTTTCATGATGCATTTATTGTTTTTGTACTTTGGGGGAACAGAAGTGCATCTGTAAAGTAAAGTGCATATTTCTCCTAAGAGTGAACAGTGTTTTGATGAGGAACAAGTGTAATGACAGTCACAGAGGACACAGCCTTTAAATTCTACTTTAAATTTCTTCCTCACTGGTGTTACAATGTACACGCATCTTTCTTCCCTATTTAGGGGGAAAGTACGAGATTAAGAGTCTCAAACTCTTTCCCCAGACTCCCTCGCCTGTGCACTAGGACCCTGCGGCAGGTCGCGCGTGCGTGTAAGAAAAGAAAATGGGCAGGGGGCGCGCGCGCGCTCTCGGGGCAGTAAGTGAGCTGCGACAGGGTGGCGGAGGAGGAAAAAGCACTGCAGGGGTATTAAGGGGAGTTAAGATCGTACCGTTACTCAAGAGCTACACGCTATGAAGGTTGCACGCACAGTGCGCGAGCTCGAGCTGGAGGGACAGCATGTGTGCACGCGGACATACAGGAGGCGATTATTTTTTTGCGAAACCGTGATGCGTGGCAGCTTTCTTTCAAAGCCCTGAGAAACTTTCTAAATATTTTTCTTTTAGTCTTGTCATGAGTTTATGTTTTTTTGTGTGTTTGTTTCGCTCCGTTTTTCTTTCCTCCGGGTTGGCGTTTTCATGACTGCGCGCGCCGAGCCGCACGCGCCTGGACGCACGCGATGATCCTCTCACGTAAGGATGGAGAGCTCGAGCTGAGGAGCGCGCGACTGTCAGATTCGTTGTAGACGCTTTATCCGCGCAGCAGCGGTAGCGCTTTAATCCTCGGACGTCTTGCGGTCTTCAAAGCGATTCCCGCGCCGATGACATGGGCTGATTTCGGGGCACCAAAAAGGCACCGACGATGTTGCGACGCCGCAGCGCGCGCCTCTCGTTCCGCTACCGGTCGCTGCTCGTGCCGCTTCTGCTGCTGCTGCTTCTGCTGCACCTGGGATGTGCGCGAGCCTGTCGCGAGCTTCTCTCGAGCGGCTGCAGCTGCACGGACGAGCGCTCCAAGGGCCACGCGGCGCAGGCGGGCGCGCGCAAACGAGTGAGCTGCGTCGGCAAGGAGCTGACGGAGACGCCGAGAGCGAGCCTGATGCCCAACCGGACCGTTTCTTTGTGAGTAAAAAAAAAAAAAAAAAAATGTGTCGGTTATTTCAGAAGGGAACACCCCAGAGCTCGTGCACGGGGTAAATGCTTTTATGAAAGTTTGAGGGGATGCACGTGAAGTTGACGCGCGCGCTTGTACAGTTTTTGAAAATGATGCCAATGTAATTTTTTTTTTTTTTTTAAATGTAACAAGTCATCCTTGAGTGCAACTCTTAGTCTTGGTCTCATCTGTTATGCTTCCTCTTTGGCAACCTTTCTCCTCAGTCATTTACTAAAACACTTTCAATCAGACACAACCACCACCAAAAACACTGTTATTAATGATGAGTGAAACTGCCAGTACCACCACCTCCAATAGCAGCTACAATGAATATTGACAGCACATCCACCACCACTCAAAATAACACGTCTTCCAGCACTACCACCACCACCACCAACAAAAACAACCCCCAAAACATCCACCAATAATACTAGCATTACCACCAAGAAAGTTATAACTGTCAAAGATACCAACAATGACAGCCGCACCACCACTACAACTCTAAAACAATCCACAATATCAATGTTACCACCACTTACACCATTAAAGTTACCAAGAGTATCAGTGATATCACAAAAAAATCGCTATATCTTCAGGTACACAACAACCAAAAACTCCATCACGACCCAAAATATCACCAATATCACCAAGCAATATGTAACTGCCATTCGCACCACCACCAACCCTACAACCACCTAAGATGCCAACACGATCGTCAACATCACAAAGAAAACAATATCATCACCAGTAACAACTACACAACAACCAAAGATACCATAACAACTCTATAACAACCCACAATATCATGTTATCACCAATGCCAACAATGCCACCTATGTCACAAAATACTCAATATCACCACCAACAACCAAAGATGCAAATATTACCATCATTCACAATAACTCTGCCACCAAACACTCCATAACTGTCAACAACTGTCAAAGACATGATCAATACCATTCACACCATCCCCAACAGCTCTAAAACCACCAAATATGCCAACATTATCACCAATACCACAAAGAAAGTCGATATCACACCTAAAGATACAAGCATTACCACCATTCACAGTAACTTTTCCACCATCCAATACCATCAAGCACTCTGTAACTGTCGAAAACACAAATAGTACCACTCACACAACCAACAACTTTACAACTACCAAGGACACTGAGGTTTTTTCCCCCAATATCACCACTGTCAAAAATGCCAATAATACCAGTTGAACCAATATGACAGCCCTAAAAATCCTAAAGATACTAAAACTACCATTCTACAACCATTAAAGATGCCAACAATATCTACAACCATTAAAGATATTAACTAAGTTCACAACCACCGCCACCACCAACTTTTCTTAAGTCGCCAAAGATAATGTCAGCGTCACCAACAATAACTCACTACTATCCACAATTAAACTATTACTACTACCAATAGTGGCTTCTATCAATACTAGCATGCATCATGTTTTATTTCGCTTGCAAGTACATCTGTTATATAATGGCGTTACATATGAGTTGCTGGGAAGTTCATGGATGAGCGTGTGACCAAAATAACAGTGTAAATGACTTTTGCCGATCTAATATCAGATGTACAGCGTCTACTGATGAAGAACATGCGTTGCTAAGATTCTTTGGTTCTTTGATACTATCCACCTTATGGTCAGTGTCTTGGGCTGGGTTGTAACCAGAGCCTGTTGGGGTTTATATATGGCGGTACTGTGGCTTAGTGGTTAGCTCTGTCGCCTTGCACCTTCAGGGTCGAGGGTTTGATTTCCTCCTCAAGGTCTGTGTGCATGGAGTTTGCATGTTCTCCACGTGCTTGTTCTCTCCCACAGTCCAAAGACATACAGGCTAATTGGCGTTTCTGAAATTGCCCGTAGTCAATGAATGACAATCGAGCTTTGCAACCTGACCCTTTAACTGCCACGTAAGTAACTGCCACGGAAACACCGAATATATTTCCAGGGTGGGGACGATGGATGGACAAAATGACGTATATATGTCTTGGATCATAACCTGTGGACATGCACATGGGCCCTTGTTCGAGGTTTCAGGTTTAGAATGGGGCTTTCAGGTCGAGTTCAGTTTGGGGAATGTGTTTCAGGATGTGAACTGCGGCGCTTCGGAGTGGAGAATGAAGTCTCTGTATCGCAGCTCTGTCATTTTCCATCTGTGTGTGAGTGTAGAGAGAAAGGAAATGTGCCCCTGGTCAGCACCCCTCCCACACCCTAAAAACCCACCCCTTCCCTCTCTCACACACACACTCACACACACACACACATATACACATTCCGCCCACTCTCCAGTCTTCAGCTGACTTGGCTGTACTGAAGGGGGCTAAACAGAAACACATTTCTCTCTCTCTCCCTCTCTCCCTCTATTTGATATTTTTTAATGGCCGCCCGGCTGCTTCCTTTCCCATTGCTCCGATGCTGCGCTCTGTTTTGAACAGTCCTATCTCCAGTGCCCTCTTTACGGGAAGGAAGGCTGACCAGACGCACGGGGCTGATATGTGATTTCTTTTGTTTTCCCTCTTAGGTAAATACAAGCATTTACGGGTTACGATTGAAGCTCGGACCTTTTCTCTGTTTACATGCTGCCATGAGTGTGCAAAACATCAACTTAATTCCAATCCCCGAGGAAGGAAGCCTGTGCAGGAGTCAAAATATTTGATTTGGTTTCGGATTTTGCACTTTGCATACGCCACCAGTCAAAAGTCTGGACACGCCCTCTAATCTCATGGTCTTTCCTGATTGTTATGTCTTTCGACATTGTAAAACAAAGCGGAACGCGTCCGATATGTGCAATAATCTCCTTTGAACAGTTGATATTGAGATGTACCTGTAATCTGAGGTGCTGTTCGTTAATTGGTGATTTCTGAGGCTGCAGCAGAGGTGAGTTTTGGGCTTGCTTTACCTGGGAAGGTCTTCATGAGAGACAGTTTCATCATGGTGCATGATGGGTTTGCAAATGCACTTGACACAATACTGTCCTTGCAAGAACTATACCCGAACGGCTGAACGTCATGTCTTAAAAAAAAAACAACAACAACTGACTGTTGGTGTTGTTGTTCCTTAATGACCTAATGTCATATGTGTTTTGAAAAAATCTAGTATTGTTCAAGCATGTAGAAAATGAATCCAAACTCGTATCCAAACTTTCATTTCTTTCTGATGGTCAGAATTACTTTCCATTCCCAGGGAAAACCACATCTCCACTGGAGCAGAAAATGTATGCATTAAAACATATAAAACCTGGGACTGTTCATGTGTTTGACATTAACACCTTATACCATTTTAACCCCCCCATGCCTGCCTTCCTGCTCTCGTCCATCTTCCCACAATACCCCAGTGTCCCCCTCCTCGCTCTCACATGAGTGTCGTAAAAATGAAAACACTGAGTGGAAAAAATAGCAGAAAACCGTCCCAGATAGAGAAAAGAGAAGCCGGTAGATTGGTTCCACAGAGGAGGAGGCTGAGGGCAGCGCGTTTATGGAGCGTAATGGTTCTGCTTAATAACCGCTCACATCTGCTTAACACATTGGTCCGCCGAATCGTCAAGGAAGTGGATTCAAAATAAAGGAAAGACGGGCGAGCCCAGGTGGCGTACGACGACGGGTGCAGGCAGCCACACCTCTTTATGCCATTTCCTTGTTTTCCGAGCATGTGCAAAGCACACCATGACACGTTTATTAGGCTTGCGTGGTTTAGAGGTAAACACTTCCAGCTCTCCAAGCTCCCCACTGAGACAAAGGAGAACTCTTTTTTTTTTTTTCCTCCCCGTATGCCATGCCGCATAGAGCTTCGGAATACAGCATTAGATTAGATAGAATAAATGGAAACGGATATTAAGATAACGAGGACATATTTAACTCGTTTTCTACCTGACGCGCCAAGGCAAGTGTTTTTCACACTCTTGTCCTTCTAGATTTAGTGACGTGCAGAGGTTCTGCTCCAGATGTGGAATGCTTGGCGTGATGTTGATGTTTCTGTTTTTTCCTGACATTCCTCGGGCGTTTCTAGACACTATCCCAGGTGCAGCTTCGGATGCATCATCTCTCTTTCTCTCTCTGTCTCTCTCTCTCTCTGTCTCTCTCTCCTCTGCTCTCTCTTGTCAGCTGGACTGGAATGTCAGCGGATGAGGTCAGGGTACTGGGGCAATTGGCACTTGGACTTGGTGTAACACACCCATTTAGCAACAGGGGTCAATCAGCAGTCTGGCGTGAACTTTTCAACCAAGCTTTTTCAATTTAATTTTGCGCGTTTTTGGGTGATTATGCTTTATATTTCTTTCTGAAATGTAAACTTTAAAAAAGGAGAAGGTAGTCGAAAAAGAGTTTATTTAAGTACCAGCTAGCTAGCCAGATGTGCGGTATGACAGAACGATATATGGCAAATGTAGTGCGCTTCGTAGGTATGGGAATCACCAGGAACCAACCGATTCCATATTATCACGATACCTAGTTCGTGATTAGATCTGTATCGCGTTTGGTTTCTAAATTCTAAAGAAAAGAAGCAAATAATTTGCCCATACCATACAGTATGCTGTGCTGCCTGTCAGCGAATAGTGAATAGTTTAGAGAGCACCACCTGTAGGATCATAGAGGAACTGCAACATTTTACCACCTCATATGCAAACATATTTAAATTAACGAATCATTTTTGGAGTCAGTGTGGCAATACATGAATTCATCACACAATACATCACTGAATTGATTCATATGAATACTTCAATAATCATTGTTCTAATTAAACTGTTTAAGGTGTTTTTCTCACATGATTACACTTTCTGATTCCCCATAATGCATTCAGAAATGGCTATTGGTTTAAAAATGCATAATTCAATCGATTATTTAATTAAATAAAGTAACTACTTATAACACATGGTAGTAGCTTTTGTATTTGATTCACGTGGGCGTTCGGGACACACCCACACGATATTCATCTGACTCCTCTTCACACAGACGGGAGCAGGTCGACAGGCGACCGCTTAATGTAGTACTGTCCAGAAAGTTCCTGCATAGTTAACTCTACAGCCGATTGAGGTTAAGTGTTTCCACATGGACTGTGTTATAGGATCGAAGTGTATCCGGGCAGGACGATCGGAGCTGCGAGACGCAGGGTCAGTAGTTTAGGCCCGAGGGCTATCTCTCTGAGCAGCTGTAGGTCACCAAGCCAACATCTGGCATTCCTCACGTGATAAAAGTTAGATAACACCAAATTCCCACTCGAAATAAAGATTAGGGAAGAAGGCCTTTAATAGGTCTGGTTCACGAAAGAAGGTATGAATGAATGTTGCACTATATACAGTAGTGCGGTCCATCCAGTACTGTACTGCACATTTTTTTCTTTTCAGACTCTCCAGGTTTTTTTCTCTCATGGAGATGAGCGGATTTGTTTGTCCGGCACATCTCCTGATCAGATTGAGATCTCAGGAATTTAGAGGCCGGGTCAACAACCTTCCTAAACAATTCTTTGCCCGCTGGGACACATAGACAGCATGCTGTGGTGCACTGGCTGTCCTGATACCTGTCCCTTGTGGCCAGCATTGAGTTTTTTTTCCCTGCATTGACATTTCAGTGGAATAGGACCGGACAGGCTGGCGTTTTTAGATGATCCTCTGGTGCCCCTGATCCGGTCACTAGTTTACCAGTAGCGTACTGTATGTAACTGATAAGTGTTGTGTTAGTGTTGTGGATGATCGTTGTATATTTGCCAGGTATAGCTTGGAGAGAGTCAGGTTGGTTGAGCACGTTGCTGTTGGACATTGGCCACTATCCAGTGTTTTCTCATGAATGCAAGGCTGAACGAAGCCAATCAGCGGCCGTCTATCATTTGCTATTGTTTGGGTAAGAAGGGGTTAATTAGTCCAGCCTCATATTCATTCCACTCCCATTTTCCTTCTCGTTCCTTCTTAAGTCACGGAGCCCACATCTGAATTCTGCACCCCCGACGATAATGGGCTTCGAGGTCTCATCAGCAGCACAAGCAGCACTGAACTTCTACCCAGCCCTTTGCATTCTCATCTCTGGATCAATTTTAGACTTTTGCGTCTTCAGCTTTCACGGCAGCCCAAGTTTTCCATCACAGAACGAGCACCCAGTAAACACCGAATCTGTGTACCCAACCCGTTTGGCATCAGTGTGGCGACAAATAGGAAAAGAAAAAAAAAAAGTCATTCCATCCTTCACTCTTGCACACTCTCACTCTTCCTTTCAGTTACCCCCCCCCCCCCCCCCCCCCCCCCGCCCCGCCCCACCCCTTCTTCCTCCCGAGTTCGGCCATACACAGCGAGGCTGAATCTAAATATTTAGCTGTGCTGGTAGGAAACTGCCATGCCCAAACCTCTTCCAGATGTGGACCAGAGGGCCTCTGTGTTTAGAGCTAATTACGCGCGCCTGTGTGGGGACTGGCGAGGGGGAGGACGAGCAGGGGAGGTGGCAGACACGAAGATAAATTGCGAGGGAGTGAGAAAACATGTAACAGATAATAAAGTGTGTGTCTGAAATGGTAAGTCCACTTTTGACCCCCGTGACGTCTTTAAATAACACTTTAGAGGATAATGCTCACAAACAGAAAACCCTTAAACATTCAAACGTTGACGCATCGGTCAATCGTTTGTATGAAATCGTTAGCAAATGTTAAGTGTTAAAATAATAGATTTTTTTTCTTCCGGATATCTTTAATACACAAATAATCATTTGTTATAGGGAATCATCAAATAACAGATGTGATATTGATTCATCCAAGCATTTTTTAAATGATCACCACGAGCTGAGAAAAAGCAGAAAATTGGCATTTTTAAAAAAAAGAATTTGGTTGCGTCAAATCAGTGAACCGAAATTAAATAAATTCTTGTTCTTGCTTACCAAAGGTGAACTTATCCTGACAGATTGTAATTCACTTTAATGAACTAGAATACATAATCAAGAGTTTCTTCACAAGCTTGAAATTTGCTTAGATGTCACCTGATACTGTGTAAAAAAAATTTTGAAATCACTGTTTCCGAAGAAAAAACAAACAAACATTAAAATGACTGGAGTTGGGTCTAGACCTGTCCAATGCATTATACAAACCTGGAAGTAGTGGTGCAAGAGTTTTGCATCATCTGATCGGCTTTTCTATATAGGCCATTATAGAGACTGCTGAAACAAAGCAATTATCAACCGATTATGATTGGCGACCGATCAATTGGAGCAGCCCTACTTCCAGGTTTGTATAATGCATTGGAAGCCAGTAAAGCCATTTTAGCAGCGCGCAAAAAATTGTCTCGCGAGATGCGAGACAATTTTTTTGCGCGCTGCTAAAATGGATTCACAGGCAGTTCTACATGTTGTATGAAAAAGACAATACATTAGCAATCGGCAACCTGTGTAACAAGCCAGTTCCACGAGGCGGGAAGCACCCAAAGCATTTTAACACCACGAACCTCATCAGACATTTGAAGGTCAGTCACGTGATGGAACATGAGCAGTTTTCAAAGTTGTCTCGCGCTAAGAAAGCGGGAGAACTCAGCAACCCGCGCACCGCTGCTCACCCAGCTGTCTGTAATACCTCTATCTCACCTACACGGTTTCTCTCGGTGGCCGTAAGTACGGTTCGTCATGATCCACCGCGAGTTTTGTCGCTGTGATTGCGTTTCCATCTTTCTGCGCGGAAAATTTAACATGTTTAATTTTTTTGCCGGTCTTCGCGGCTGCTTGAGGAATTTGCAGAACTTCCGGCGACTCAGTCCTACTTGTCTGTTTTTTTTTTCTTCTTTCTTAATTAACTGTATTAATTTACAAGAAAGTTGTATTTGTTAAGCTCTAAGCTGTTCCCAATTACTAACCAACGTGACGTGTTGCACATGTTGCTTGCCAATAAATACAGTTGTCAATTCATGATATTCCTCTTCTTGTAATTTCAATACTTACTAGTTTAATAAATCATGCTACATGATCAGGCTTCAAGTAGACCCTGTAATCGGTATCGGATAATAATTGGATGGGAACTCTCTATCTCTTCAGGTGTTTTCTATTTTTCTTATTTTCTATCATCGAAACTGTCCAGATATAATTATCATTGACTTCAAGACATAACTATACAAGAATGAAAACACACACACACATTGTAGTCCCCTTGGCAAGTGGGCATGTGTTGTGTGAAGAATGTGAGTGTGTGAATTCATACTCCCTCAGGCAGCTGCTGTATGGCTGCAACAAATGGCTGTGTATGTGTGTGTGTGTGTGTGTGTGTGTGTGTGTGTGTGTGTGTGTGTGTGTGTGTGTGTGTGGCAGTTGTTCCAGGTTGGTGTGTGAAACATTGTGGAGATTGTGTTTGTACTGTATTTGTGGGGACACTGAGTACAGTTTCAGTGTAGAACAACTGTGTGTGTGTGGTTGTGTGTATGTTTTGAGAGACCTTTCCTGACAGATATCCTGGGAATTGTGTGGAAGGGCGTCCTCGGAGACCTACTGTTCCCGGAGATAGTCTGTTTACTTCTGTGTGTGTGTGTGTGTGTGTTTGTATGCATGTGTATGGGTGTGTGAGTAAGGGAGTGGATATTAAAGAAAAAAAAGCATCCCTCTCGTCACACCTGTTGCTGACACTCTTACTTCGACCTTTGACCTCTGGCACGCAGGTCAAGGTGTAATTCGGGATTCTCTACGGAGTTATGAAAGCGATATGAAAACCGGGTTTATTCGCGTAGCTGAAAAGATGGATGTCCGTGGCTACGAAATCCCTCAAGTAGCACGAGGGAGAGAGAATACTTAGAAGCATGTTAGAAAGAAAGGAAAGATAGTGAGAAAGAGAAAGGAGAGAGAGAGAGAGCGAGCTAGAACGAGGGAAGAGCGAGAGATTGATATGTTCTCATGCTCTTCCCAGAGCACAGCAGGAATCTGTGTTTGGATAGTTTTTCCTTTCACTGCACTCGTTTTATGTGTCTCCAAAAAATGCCAATCCCTTTCTTTTTTGTTCTTTCTCCACCCATGAGCATCATTCCATTTCAAGTTTTAGTCCATCTAACTCTTTCCTCGATTTTATATCACAGATTAATAGATTTTCCACTCAGAGGTTTATACTTGTGTTTATAATCGCATCACTGAATCCATGCCATGACTTTTCCATAGGCCTGCAGTATGCATGAACTCTCATTTAATAATGAGATTTAATAATAAACAGAATCAAAATGTGGGTTTATTTAACCAGGGAAACAATAGAATGTTAGACAAGTGGTGGGGAAATGATTGTGTTTACCTACGATAACGCCAGTCACAATGAAGGTCCTTTATTCAAAAGTTCAATGAATTAAAACATCAAACCGGGACTCTCCTGAATGAAGGCGGTTGACATTTCCGCAGTAAAACATTCGAATGCTACAAACATTGTCGAGAAATCCGTACGTTAACAACGAACATTCAGCGAGTGCTACGCGCAATCACCGAAAAACCGACGGATAACTTGCCGTCAACTTGCTGAAAAGCCGCCTCTGTCTGCGTGAACTTTACTCGCAGTCATTCATGATCATTACAGGATCTCGTCATGTGCAGTCCCCCACAGAGTCCAAGCCATTTTCCACAATAAAGGAGTTCCCGGGAGGCCAGAGTTTCACACATGATAACAATACATTTTATTTATGATGCACTTTACTGTTTATCTGAAGTAAATCTCAGAGTGCTATAAATTAATTCGACCCAAAAGCTGTGACAAAAAGACAAGTTTTAAGACCAGATTTAAAAGCATCAGCAGTCTGCGGCGTCCTCAGACACTCCTGCGACAGCGTTCCACAGTCTAGGTGCAGCTGAGCAAAAAGCCTTGTCTGTGAGGTGATACGTTCTTTAAGGTCCCCATAAACGCACTGGTGGGTAAGAAGGGAAAATTCTAAACGAAACAGTGAGCCAATGAAGAGATTTAAGAACGGGTGTAATATGGGCGTATGTATGCCCTCTCATCAGGATCCTAGCAGCACATGAATCAGGCAGTCCGATCATGGCTTCAGCATACTGAGAAAACGTACTCTCATACAGTACAGTTCTTCCGGTTTGACTTTGGAAGCCACTTCGACTCTCTACTGATCACAATTTTCCACGGCAAAATGTCTGAAATATCATACCACTAATACTTAAAGGTGTTTTCGTGACATACTGTATGATATGTATGATAACATTTACTGTTGCTTTCATTTGTACCTTGATGGTATTCAAGCACTAGTGAAACATCCTCATGAGTGTTTGATGTACAATTATGTATCGTTAACGCCGCATACAACGACTGACGCAGACACTTGAAAACAAAAGAACTATTGTATCGCAGTTTCAAACTGTTCAATAGTGAAATAAATACAATAACTCAGACCGTAGAGGGATTTAACGCTTTTCAGTTTATATTGTTTATATTACACCTTTTGTTTTTTCGTTCAGATTTTAAGAACGTTTTCAACATTCATGCGAAACGAAATCCAAACTAAGCCTAAACATGAGCGCTTCAGGGAGAAAAACATTAGAATTAAGGTCTCGTGAGCTCCTGGGGTTTGCACTCAAAACCTTCCCAGGACCTCTAGGAAGGTTTTTACTCTTATTACTGCAAACGATGAGGGAATAATTTCTGCTGTACTTACTTGAGATGAGCGAGGATTTTAAAGAGTTAATTCCTGACCTAAAAATCGGTCTTTGTTTGAAAAAATCAGTCTTGGTGTTTTCTCTCATCATAGTTGACTAGATGCCAACGACAGGCAGGCAATATTAATAGCATGCCTTCCCTCTTTGTTTTCTCAATGGGAATTGCTTCTGGCCAGGACAACATTGTGTAGTTATTTGGGTCAAATACATACGCACATGGACACACACACACACACACACACACACACATGTACATATACAGACTTTAAAGGAATGATTTTGGTTTCTAGAGTGAATATTAGAGCTCTGGTCCGCATTCCGATTATTAAGAGTCAACACTGAAACTCGTACTGGTAGCTTTGCAGTGGTTGCACACTTCACGTAAACCCTAAATGCATCACATTTGTGTTTGCACATGCACTGAGACAATTGGCAGCTTTTTGCGGTTTGTTGCAAGACTTGCACGACCCCCCTTCACCCCCACCCCCCACCAGCCTGCAGCCAGAATGAAGACGCATGGATGTATGTTCCTGTGTGTGTGTGTGTGTGTGTGTGTGTGTGGGAAGGGCGTTCATGGCCGCAGTCGTCCAAAATAAGTCTGCGTCCTCCTCTCTGTAATTATACTGTTGATATAATCCAGATTTTAATTTTAGACTGGAGAAGAGTTTGGCACAAACACACACACTCGCATCCACACGTGGCTCAGACACAACCTATAATTTCTAAATGTAATGAGAGTTTGTGTGTGCGCCATCCAGCGAGGGTCACTTTGTTATTTATTTCCATGCATACACACACACACACACACACACAGATATGGAGCTGCACGTCCTGTAACTTTGTCCTAGCCCCAAAAGCAGTAAGTTAGCCCCGAGCAGATGTTTTTCCCATGCCGCATTTTCTCACAACACTCTGCTGAACAGGCCTCAGATTTAAAACCAAAAGCCGGAGGACGTTCTGTCCGTGCTCAACCCAAGTCTCAACAACATGTTTTGAATCTGAATTCAACCGGACAGAATTGCATCCACATATGTAATCGTAATGTCGTCAAGTTGTCGATCACATACTGTATGGCTGCGTGGTAACCTGGGTAACGCCTCCAGAAGGGGGAAATTATATATACAGTATTTTTTTTTTTCCAACGACAGACTTTCTTTAACTGAAATATCCGAACAGGAATTTGTGTGCCCGCGTGTGCATACTGTATGTGTATGAGTGAGGGGTGCGGGGCGTGGTTTGGCTCGGCTATCTTAGCAATGTCTATGGCCGCATGACTCACACACTGACTGTTACTGTTTTTGTCACGTCCCAAATAAACTCCCGAAATATTTGACCAACCTTCTCCATTTAAAGTTTGATCAAGGCAGGGGACCCGGCTACCTTGTGTGATGTAAGTATTTTGGAGGTGTGTGTAAAACTGATTGAGCGTGAGCATCAGTGAAAGACAGAGACAGAGTTCATTTTTGGCTGATTCACTACCTCTCTACTGTAAAATGCTGTTCATTGTCTATAAAGCACGTTTGGAGTGATTTCAGGGGCAGTTTTCATCTAAATTTCGTGAGGGTGCATGCATAATTGAAGGAGACATCCCTGCATAGTCCTGAATCGGAAAACAATTGGGGAAAACCTTCTTAAAATGTATTAATAGCACATCATTCCCGTTGGGGAAGTGCTGGTATCATCCGCTTTAATTGCCAAAGTTTTTGCTCTAAAAAAAGTGCAATAATAATAGAAAGGACACTCTTAATAATGATGACCGGAGCGGGATTTAAAGTTCAGTCGCTGTAGCAAGAGCACTGTGAACTTTATACTGAACCAACAGGGAACATACTGGGGCTGCAAGTAAACACACATAGACACCAATGAGTGCGAAAAACACCATATTACAGTAGAGTCATTTGGGAGCTAAGGGGCACCTAAGGGTAATATTTCTGAAAGAAAATTAAAACAGATTAAAAAATAAATTTAAACACTAGGCCATGCGTATTGGAATTTTGAAACCTGTTAAAAACTTAATGGATGGGGCCTCCGAGTGGCGCAGTGGTAAAAGCGCTCGCCCTATCATCCGGAGATTGCCAGTTCGAATCCTGGGTGGTGCTGTAACCTCTCGCAGCCGGAGGTCTAGAGAGAGCTGATTGGCCGAGCTCTCTCAGAGGGGAGGGATGAGAGGTACATAGTGCTCCCACATTAATCACGGCTTTACAGCCAGTCAGGGGCGTCTGTGAGCTCGCGCAACAGAGGGAGCGGATAGCGCTGTCCTCCGAGTGTGTTACGCCGCCCCCAACGGTGCGCGAGCGAGCAGTTCGAAAAGATGCGGTCGGCTGGCGTCACGTGGTTCGGAGGAAACACGTGATAGTCTTCGGCCCTCCCGGCTGAGTGGTAGTAGTAGCCTTAATGTGGGAGCCCCTTAGTGACGGGGAGGAATTGGACACGACTAAATTAGGGAGAAAATCGGGGAAAAATCAAAAAATAAATAAATAAACTTAATGGATGCGTTCGGACTTTGGCGTACAGTAATTGCTCGAAATAAATTCTTCACTGTTTTGATGTTGTATTTGCAAGGTCATTTTTACTTTCATAAAAGAGCTTGGTCATGATGGTGGATGTCATCACAATGCCCTTACAACCAATTTAAAGTGCTCATTTTAACATTTATGATTCCTCTTGGCACCGACTGCTTTAAAGACGAAACTGAAAGTTGCTCCGTTTTTTCTTGCTGAAGTGCTGTTCACTAAATCTTACACAAAAAAACAAACCTTACAAAATAATATGTAAAGTCGCCTACTTTCGAAGAAGGTTTGGCAACTGGAAGTATGCGCGACCGGCACGTCGCTTGTATGCCGAAAATGCTTCGCATGTCAAGGCAATTTTTTGTTTTATTTTGTTCATAAGATGAAAATTTGTAAGCCACTGTTTATCATTTCTGATTTAAAAAAAAAAAAGTGAGAAAATTGATTTTTGATTGAAAGATTTCATTTTAATTGCGGCACAAATCCACCATGGCCATGTTGAAATTCTGTGTCTGATTTGACCAAGCATAGATCTATTTCTTTTTGACATATAACAAGACTTTGATCAAATTGTTCTTTATGACTAGTGTGTTAATTTAATAATAAATGAGGTTATTTTGTGTTAATATGTTAATAATAAAACTAACAACTATTACAAGTCAGAAGACATGGAAACTTAATTAGTAGGAATAAAAGGGTCAATTCATAAAATCTGGAAAGGAGAGAGCAATAAAGAAAAGTGATGAGAAACCCAAGCCTTTTTGTTTTGTGATTTAATCTTTGTCACTTTATGAACAACTGATATAGACTAAATTAATTAGAAAACAATTTCAGCGTTATTACACGCATTTACTTCAGAACAGATTGGATTTCCCTGCCTCTCTCTCTCTCCCTCTCTCTCTTTTTCTCACGTTGCGTCCCACTCTCTTTCTCTAGGCTGCCTTAACAAAGCCATGTATTCACATCTCAAGATGCATTTAAGCACTAAGTGCTCATTGTGCTCAAGGGTTTTGGCCCAAGCCAGACTTGTGTGTGCGTATGTCTGTGTGTGTGTCTGTGTACTGTATGTAGAAAATGCCCTGCATATCAGCTAAATTAGTGTTGTGTATTGTGCATTTTACATATTCTTGCATTTTTTTCATGGGACATCTTATAGAGTTATACAGAAACATCGTACAGCGGAAACATAGAAAGGCCTCATGCAGAGGGAAGCATCATGACATCATACAGAGAGAGGCATCATTCAAAGGCATCAACTAACATTTTAAGACAAGACAAAACGGCCATCGTATGGGGGGAACTTAGACTGCATAATCATACAGAAGAAGCCATCATAAAGACGAAATCATACCGAGGAATCATACAAAAGGCTAAACTAGCATTTCAAGACAAGTTCTTTTTCCTCATTGTTTCGAGGTTTCACAGCATTTCGAGGATGGTTGGTTGATGCTGATGTAATAAAAGTCTAGTTGAAAACAAAAGTGTGTTTTAACATGTTATCATATTATTTCAAAGGAGCAGGAAAAGGAGACTTTTTGAGGTAGCATGCTGAAATAAAATTCAGATGTAACATTCTGAGGTAACAATCTGAGGTAACAATCTAAGGTGGTATGAGGAAATTACTTTCTGAGGATAAATTTTCGGGTAACATGGTGAAGTAGCATGCCTACAGTAGGTAACGTTTTGATATATTTAGTGAGGTAACATTCTTTTGTTAACATTCTGAGGTACCATTTTGAAATAACATGATGAGGTAACATTCTAAATTGCTATTCTGAGGGTAAGATTTGGAGGTAAAAAGCTGTGGTAGCATTTTGAGATAACATTCCAAGGTAACAGTCTAAGTTTCATTCTGGGGTGGTATGTTGAAGTAAAATTCTGTGGTAACATGTTAAGGTAATATTTTGAGGTAACATTCTGAGGTACCATGCTGAGGTAGCCTTCTAAGGTAGCCTTCTAAGGTAACATTTTGCAGTAGCATGCTTAGGTACCATTTTGATGTATATATAATATTATAACATTCTTTTGGTAACATTCTGAGGTAGTGTTTCGAAACAACATGATGAGGCAAGCTGGTAGTCTGTGGTTAAGATTTGGGGGCTTTGAAGAACATTTTGAGGTAACAGTCTAGGGGTGGTATGCTAGGGTCATTCTGGGGTGGTAACATTCTAAGGTGAAATTTTGTGGTACTGTACCATGCTGAGGTAACAATATGAGGTAACATTCTTAGCTGGTATGCTGAATTAACATGTTACGGTAACATTCTGTGGTAACATTTTTACTATCAGTATGCTTAAGTACCATTTTGATCAAATTTAACGAGGTAACGTTCTAAGTTATTTTCCTGAAACATTCAGAGATACCATTATGTGGTAATATAATAAAATAATGTAACTTTCTGAGGTAAAAGTGAGACAAGACTAAATTTACCTCAGAATGTTGAATAGTGAGACAATTGTGACAGAACTCACAAGCTTCTGGTGTCATGCTAATGTTACATCCTACTTCTCTGTACACGGATATGGCTTGGATTCTACATTATGTATGAAAAATACCTATAATGTGTTTAAAAAGGCGGACAGTTTTTAACAGATTCTTAAGTAAGAAATAAAGTTACTACTTCAGCTCTCACCATGAATTTAATCATGCTATATAAAAAAATAAAACACCGGAAATGATCAATGATTAGCACTGGCTCCTATTGTTTCCTACAGTAACACGACATATATTGTCTATGGTTGTGAATAATTTGCAAGATTTGTGCCTGTCTTTTTTTTCTGAACTCTCGATCCTGTAACCACCTAGCAGGAATATTTATTAATCTTGATTTTCATGCTAACTCATGGTTAATACCACTGTCTAAAATAAATTCATAGTTGTTTTAGCCTGCTTCCTGAGTTAGCGATGTGTAAAACGCAAACATAGTGAGTTCACTTGAGACATTGATGACTCCGAATCACCATATACGGACGATTTACAAAGTACTCCACTTGCTCTGTGTTTCCAGGAAATACAATGAAAATATTCAGATACAAATTGCTATCAAATATCACACAATTAAAGGTAGCGTAGCATTTATAACACTGATATACTGTAGATATAACCCTCAACATGTATTTTGGCAGAATGGGGCATACACCTTGATTTAATTACTTAATATACTGTACGTGTGTGTGTGTGTGTGTGTGTGTGTGTGTGTGTGTGTGTGTGTGTGTGTGTGTGTGTGTGTGTGTGTGAACATACGTGTGCCTGTGCATGTGAGTGGACTCACACGTTTGACCCCTTTCATAGAGAACGAGCCCCAGGACACACATACACACACACATACACACACACACACACACACACACACACACACAGTCATTTCTGCTTTTCCTTGAGTGGCTTTTTCCTGCAGAGTGTTTCTCTGGACCTCCATCCCCCTCCAGCAGCACTCAGGCCTGGCTGTACAGAGTGCGGGTTCCTGGGCACAGAGAGTGTGTGTGGTGCTCTGTGTGTGTGTAATGTGTGAGTGTGTGTGTGTGAGTGTGTATGTGATGTGGTCTTAGCCAGGCGGCTGATTAGGACCGGGCTGTCAAGCAGCAGCGGTGGCACTTGAAGAACTCCAGAGAGAATAGGAGCCCTTTAACAAAAAGCAGAGCAGCCTTGCTTCTGTTCTGAGACGCACATATATATATATATATATACACACACACATACACACGTCTCAGATCAAGTTTTTTTCTCACACTTTTATTTGTACATATGATACATATATAGAAACAGAAATGCATGCTGGATCGGTCATGCTATCCCTGCAGACATGCACACACACAGCAACATACACACCTTACTATGCACACACACTCACACATAGACATACACACACCAGACCACTCCTGCTGTGAAGGCGCTGTAATTGGGCTCTTGGGCTTCATTAGTGGCAAATCTGAGGGGACGTCTCTCTCTCTCTCTCTCTCTCTCTCTCTCTCTCTCGCGCACACACACACACACACACACACACACACACACACACACACACACACACACACACACACACACACACACACACACTCACTTTTTCCCTGCTCGGTTCCCCTCTCATGAACTGTTTTGTAACGAAAAATCTCAAACCAGCAGAGAGACATAGTAATACTTCTTTTGCTTTTGGCGATACACCTTTTTTCAGACGTGGCTTGTTTTGTTTTCTGCAAGAAAAATGATTACTGTAGATGCAGTGTAGTGTGTGTACTTTTGATCACATGATGAACTGGAACATGTGTGTCTAACACAATCAACTGTTCAATGTATGAAAGATAGATGTGATTCATTATGGTGTAGAACTTTTAGTTTTATGGTGTTAATGATTTCGTAGTGTGAAACCGTACCTTTCACTTTGACTGACGGGTTCAGAAAGCATGCTTCATTAATAACGATAATAAACATGAAAGAACATTTAGGAAGTTTGCGAACTCAAATCAAGGTAGTTCACAATTCATTTACTTGTTATGGTTGTGGAACTCATCAACCACAATTATCAGGATTGTTTTATTTGTTTGCATATAATACAATTTTAAATATTGCATAAATACATTTAATATAAACCTATATAAACGCCAAAAATGAGTAATAAAGATGTGTTTTGTGCATGGAAGCTTCAGAAAAAAATATATAACAAAATCTTGTACAATTTGAGGTTGCACTTCAATGAGTCTTTGTAACCCATAATGCACGTCTGTGAGTGATCTCCAACTCCTTCTCTTAACCTGTTTTCATTTAAATAGCTCGTAACAGCAAAAAAAACTCAGTCGCTGCCCATGATCGTGCCTTTGTCGTCAGTTAATGCCCTTAATTATCTCTAACTTCGGAAAAAACAATTTCAGGTAATCAGGCTTCAATTATAAAAAAAAAAAAACTGTCTGGGAGAAAGAAAATGAAGGCTTTTGTTATCTTCATAGAGTCTCATTTAGAAACCCTGAACGATGTACTGTATATGATCAGCTGGAGGGTCTCGTGATAAATTACAGATCCTTGTGATAACTTATAGATGAACATCGTAACATGCAGGGGTTTGTTTAGGCTGTCTTTAGCATTTTAACCAAAAGCCCTGGTTTTAACCTGTATATGCCAAATGTGAGACATATGCAGGGTGGCCTATTGTGTCTCATTTTCACCTCATTTCATTTAACTCCGCCGAGGCTGTATTGCGAGTGCATGTGGGTGACATAATTGCAGCATCATTAAGTTCTGCCTTGTTGCACATTTTTCAAACATTCTACAAGCCATTAAACCCTTGGTTCTAACTTAAAGCGAATCAATCACATAATACATAGATGTCATAAAGATGGATTATATGAATGAATGTTAACAATGTAAAACATTGTGTTGTGTTCAAGTCAAACCGGGACCGGTTGAAATGGCGTTTTACCATGGATTGTAAAAAGGTAAAGCACAGAGTCAACCGATCCCGGTTTGACTTGAACGCTGGACATCTGTCCCGACTTTGCTCCAGGGCATTTCCACATGTTTGGGCCATTAAAGGAGCTCCTGGGAGGCCAGAGATTCCAATGTGGAGCAGGCAGTCTGATTATGACAATTATGAATTATTATGAAAATAATATTTTTAACTTGATGGTATCGAAGCACTAGTGATACGCACTTTAGTGTAGTACGGGGTTAAATAGAGAAATCTATATCTATTTCTTTTTTTTTACTCGCATACATTAAATCTGGTCTGTTATTCTGCACAATCAAAAGTCCCGGTTTGGCTTGAACACATTTGAACTCTCTTTGGACTCTCTCCTGATCACAATTTACCTTGTAGAACTGGGCCAAATGGCTGAAATGTCATACCACAAATACCTAAAGATGTTTTCATGTCATATGATACGTTATGTATTAGACTCATTTTGTAGTTCTTTTGTTAGGGTTGCTGCACACTAGATAAACAGCAAAAAATATATATATATTGTTATTAAAAGAGATTGCAAAAGCAAACCGTTTACAGTGAATAGAAATGAATGAAACCCAATTAGTTACGTGTCACTTCAGGTTGAACAAGTTAATGTAGGAAAGAACAATGACATTATGAGAAAAATGCATTTTGACAAGTCATACAGTACAACCCAAACTGACCCCAAACAACTCATTCAGATTCAGATAGATTTTTTGCATAGCAGCTACAGTAGCATTAGATCCCTAATCAGCAATGCAACCACGGTAAAGACCACGGTAAAGAAAATCTCCATGAGACATCACAAAGAAGAAACAAACATTTTCTACGTACCAATTATATCGCACTTGATTTTACTGTCAGTGTTTTAAAAGTGTGTCAGGAAAGAAAAAAAAATGTTTAGTTAAAACTCTTATTAAAACTACATGCTATACATTATTCTTCAACCATGCCGACACGAATGAGGCTCACTTGCAGGCAACATTCTTAGCTTGGCGTATGTTTGACCGTGGGGGCCCTTGCACTTGCCCTTGAGTTTTGCCTCTGTGGGCAACTGTAGTATCAGGTTACACAGGCTCATTTTAATGAGCCACTCTATGACGCTTATATAAGCGACAATAAAACACATAATATAGATTTTTATTTTAACATACTGTGTCTGTTTTAACTCATGGGGTTATTATTGCTACTTAGGCAGTATTATACTATACGGCTTTGTGTGTTTTTTTTTATATCCGGATGGTTTAGTGTCTTATGGCTTTAAGGTTTTAAGGTTTTCTCTCTCTCTCTCTCTTCAGGCTGCCACTGTCATTTCCTCTTCCATGGTTTGTAGCCCCGTCTGCAGCGCTTAGCAATGCCAGTGTGAGCATCCTGACCTCTGTGGCTCCACTTCAGGCATGGTGGTCAGAGGAGGCAAATCGAGCTGAACCCACCATGGGCTGAGGGGAAACGTAGGGCAGGGTGGAGTTGAACAAGGCACGGTGCCATCAGTACCCAGGGCTGCCGCATCGCTGAGAGACTAAAGCTTACTGAAGTATTGATATGCTGGTTTTAGCAGCGAGTAAGTAACGGTAAATGTAGGTAAATTGTCCAAACCTCACCTCCTGAACCAGTCAAGGAGTCAAGGACGGACATGAAATAACTGAGTCACATTAACTTCGCTTCTAGGAAGAACACAGAAGCAGTGTCGGATTAGTGAAGTAAAGTTCTGTGCAAAAATCCCACTTCTTAGTAATATAAAATAAAATTAAGTGATTCCATTAAAGAGATAGGAACAAATGTTTACCGTGTTTAAAAGTGCATAACGGTGCTATTTTAAAATGGCGTGCTTATATACTGTAACAACTTCAGCAACCTCCCGTCTGCTCCAACCACTTTGCATTCAGCATCACCAGTATACTGCTACTATAGATCATCTGCACCTGTTTCTCACTGGCTAGATATTTTTATTCTTAAATGATTCCTACTGTAGGTCACTGTGTTTAATTTGGAAAATTTAAATTAAAAAGTCAGTCTCTTTGGAAGCAAGATATGAAGAAATGGGGGGACACAGCACTGTCTCAACCATGTTATTGTCCACATCGCTGGATGTTTTTTTTTTCTCCTTCCTGCATCATCCCTTCCTCCACTCAAAGTTCCCTTCCTCCAATTCTGCCGTCCACCTGTTCTTCCTCTCTGCGCCTGTCCATCATGCTTTGCTGCAGGAAGTGCTCCCAGGTTGACCCCCGACCCCAGGCAGCTGGGCTGCATATAAACAGTTCATTTTGTCTGCTTCCTGTTTGGCCCGAACGGGTGCAGCGCCTATTTTCGTCTGTTTATAGATGGGCCTTCTTCAAGAAGTGTGTTCGGATGTGCGTTTGTGTGCTTATGTGTGAGGGTCTGTAATGTTTGTATGCGGGTGTTTATGCCGGTTCCTAGTGAACGCTACCGAGCGCTGTTCTCACTGAAGCAGTGGACCTCATCAAGTGCACATCCCTGGAACGGCTGTATTTCATTTAGGTCGGAAACAGACTCACTCGACTGCAGATGTATGTCCTGGAATAGCCTTAACGCTGATCTTTGACACCACAAACATGGATTATTATAAATATCACAAGGACCACAGAGGGTTTTATGAATTCATAGTGCACTTAGATGTGTGTAGTGTATGGACATTCATTTTCTAGATGCTAAGCCTACTTTCTTGCTCATCGCTGTACTTCTTTCAGCTCTGGATTCAGTTAGGCGGTTTCTTTGCCAGGGATCTCCTTCACTCTGTCTGTCTGTCTGTCTGTCTGTCTGTCTGTCTCTGTCTGTCTGTTTTTTTATCCTAACAGAGATAGTGTCAAACACAATTCTAAAAATATATTAAAGTGTTAATCACAAGGAGTCTCCTAGAGCATGGTGACCAAATGCTAATCAAAGGAAATGTAGCCATTAATGGGAGCAAATGCATTATCAGAAAAGGCCTTATTTACAGTAGATTGTTTTAAAAAATCCAACAAAACCACTTCATTTCAGTTGCGATCTTTAAACCACTTCACCGGGATGTATTAATGAACACAGTTTCTGACACTGATTAGCAGCATTTTGCTGCTGGAACTGATTTTGCTTTCAGAGAGTCAGCCATTTAGCAAATTCTGCAAAGTTTTTGCAGCTTCTGTCCGCTAGCTGACGATGCTTGCCGGCATGCGAAAATCCGTATTGGGAAATCCGTGTTTCATTAGAATTTTTGTTAAAAAACAAACAACGAGAGATGACTTGCAGTATAAATGATGGTGTGTGTGAGTGTGTCCGTGAATATAATTAGTTTAGTTGCCAGAAAAAGGTTTTGTTTGACCCTTATGAACCACTGCATTAGGACATCTTACTGCAATGGGACTTTCCCGCCGTCACAGACAGCTTTCACAAGCGTCAGAATGAGAAAAGAAAAGACACACGTCCTAGATTCAGTTTCAAACCCGAACTCGCTAAATGTAGGGAGTAAAGATTCTCTCATTACACGTTGGCTACTGTACAATACAGTATATATTCTTTGATTTACAGCACCAATCAAAAGATTGGACTCAGAGCATAGATTTATTTTCTCTATTCTAGAACAATACTGAAGATTTCAACACATTTGGCCTTAGGTACTGTAATTAAACGACAATAACAACAGCAACCGTCATTTGTTATTTTAAGACACTATTCTGTTAAAACAGTGCATTTGCGAAACGCATCAAGCACCAGGATGAAACTGACTCTCATGAAGGTCATGCCAGGAAAGCATTAATTGATGGTGTTTTGTTTGACATCATTGTTTACACCTCAGCACCACGGAGGTTCCTTTCTTTGTAGTTGAATCAACTTGCTAATTAGCTAACATTTTAGCTAACATAAGTCCTCAAGCTTGCAAAAGATAAGTAAAACTTTGAGATGGAGTTATTCCATCTTAACATTTAACCATTTCTGTGTTTGCAGTATGTGCTTTAATTACTTTGAATGAATTAGAATGAGAGACATGGTATAGCACCTTTGATAATCCATTCAGTGGATAAATATTAGCCGCGGAAACACTCGATCTGACCGTTGGAGTGGATTTATTCTTTCCCTGGCGGTTTGCCCAACATGGGGGTAACATTAGACGACAGAGCGGGGAAGAAATATACTGTACATCGTCTCATAGGCGCCTGTAGCCTATTCCAGGAGACATAGGGTGTGAGGCGTGGTACACCCTGGACGGATCGCATGGCGCACACATTTAATCTAATATGCATGTCTTTGGATGGTGGGAGAAAACCGGAGTACCCGGAGGAAACCCACCAAGCACGGGGAGGACATGTAGACTCCATGATTCAGAGGCGGGAATCAAACTTCGAACGGACACTGGAATTTGAATTATGAAATTGATTGGCCTTGCAGTTAAAAGCTGTTGTTATGGAAAATGAATCAACACCTTCTGACCAATCAGGCTGGAGAATTTCATCAGAATCTCAAGAGCTGATGACTGGAAAAATTCTTATTTAAAAAACAAAAAAACAAAACTATATATATATATATATATATATATATATATATATATATATTAAATGATTTTTTAAAAGAAATCCGATGTAAGCTGCTCGTGCCTGAGGGAGTGTGATCTGATTCGTCATCCTTCGCATGCTGCTAATTTTAAAAAACAGCTAGAGACAGATCCAGTGTCTTGATAATGACTTGCTTGGGACAGCAGTTTTTGCTCCCATAAATTTTAACAAGCGATATACAGACAGGAAAACACACACACACACACACACACACGCACACTCCTGTGCTTTTTACATGCTGCCACTGCGTTCCGCCATTTAGATTGAAAACACACTTGTGTCTCCAAAAACTGCATTTAAAGCCAATTAAGCGCCCATGGGGTAAAGGGGCTCGGTGAAAAGGTTTGGGGGGGGGGGTTTGTGTGTGTTTGTGGGGCGGGGGCTTGTTATTAAAAGCTGTCACCTTAGACACAGAAAAACACCATTAAAGCCAGTTACGGAGTGGCAATTGTGACAGACACTTATAGCCCCAGTGTGTGAGTGTGTGTGTGTGTGTGTTTAAAAGAGTGAGAGCGAGTCTCTATTTTTGTGTATATGTCCCTTACCCTCTGTCTCTTTCTCTCACCCCTGATAACCCCGTTCCCTCTCTTAAAGCCATTAGTCACCGGCGAGAGGGATAATTGTCATGGCGAATAGCCGCGCCATATGTTTGATGTGGACGCCGGCTTCCTTTTGATGTAAAAATGTATCCAGAGTGATTATCAAGATTACGGCTTCCCTCCCACCTTCTCTCCCTCCTTCCCTTTCCTTCACCCCTCTTTTTCCATCCTCCTGTCGGCCTGGGAAGATTAATTGGATGCAGCTTGCTCTATTAACTGGAGCTGATGCGGTCGACGCCGCCGCCACTGTCGAGTTTATTCAACGTGCGTTTGGCTACTGTCCCTCTCTCCATTTCTGCATGTAATTCGCTCTTGTTTATCCCACTGCATTTTTTTTTCTTTTGTCAACGTAAGACCAAGCATGTGCTCTTTCTCTTCTCTCATGCTTTCTCTTTTGGTCTGCCTCTTTGTTTTTCAAATATTTGGGCCTTATTACAATATTAAGGTCTGTTCGAGTGTTTATGCGGAGTCCCCGATATCCTGTACATCTTCTAAATGGCTCATAAGAGTCTCCTGGCACTCGAACGTCTCTGCTCATTAAAGCCGTTCCACTTACTCCTTGTTGTTTTATGTGCTAGTGGAAACTGATGAGTTGCGTCTAACGTAGCTGGTGGTCTCCGGTCTGGTTTGGGTTCTGTTTTTTCTTTTCTTTTTTCTCCTCCCTGGCATTTCTTGGATACACAGGAGCAGACCTTAGCCCATATACACAACACGTTTGCAGCAAATGCATGTGAGGAACCCTTTGTGCAAGTGTGTGACGAAGAGAGACTAATTCATATGTATGAAATACAAATATGCAAGGGTGTTTACTGTACCGTTATGTTTTTATTGGATGCATGCATGTGTGTCTTGGTCCCATGTGTGAGTGTGTGTGGGTGCTTATGTTAGGTTTTATGTGAGGGTGTGTGCTTGAGAATGATAGTTTGAGCAATTGTATTCCAAAAGCATATTTATGTTGGATTCGGTATCGCCATTTTATTTTCAGGTTCTGTGTGAACATTCGTGAGAACTCTTAAGTCTAAAAGGATATTGTGTTTGCTTTCTCTTACAGAAACCTGAGCAACAACCGCATCCGAGTCCTGAGAAATGGCTCCTTTGCTGGCTTGTACTTGCTGGACAAACTGTAAGTGACTAGTCATTTTGTCTTTAATCGTCATCCTGATTCTCATTTACACAGTTTTTTTTTTGTGGATGTGCTTTGATCTGTTCCATCTTTGTTTTGGATCTTATCCCTATGTTCAAGCCACAGCATGCAGAGACTGGGCTTAGATCAAGAATTAGTATCCCATACTTAGTTATTTTTGAAGTTGGTTTTGGATGTTGTATAACTTTACCTTAAAGTCCAAAGTAGGTCTAGGTGGAATGTCTGCATCATACTACCCAAGCTAAACCAACTCTGATCCAAATTTCCTTCAATTGTTGCACTTGTCTAAGTCAGGGACTAAGTCCCAAAAGGTACCACCCAAATCACATTCATGTCATGCCCGATGTCTCTAAGCTCCCATCCAAATCACATGCATGTCCGGTCTAGTGTCCCTACTGTATTTTACCATCCAAATCACCTCTAGGTCATGTCCAAAGTCCTTAGGCTTCCACCAAAATCACCTGTAGATCAGCTACAGATGATCACCAAAATCACATGTAGGTCAGGTACTAAGTCCCTAAGGTACCAACAAAATCACATGTAGATCAACTACAAATGATCACCAAAATCACATGTAGGTCAGTTTTAAAGTCCCTAAGGTACAATCCAAATCACATGTAGGTCAGGTTCAAAGTCCCTAAGGTACCATCCAAATCACATGTAGGTCAGGTTCAAAGTCCCTAAGGTACAATCCAAATAACATGTAGGTTAGGTTTAAAGTTCCTATGGTATCACCAAAATCACATGTAGGTCAGGTTCAAAGTCCCTAAGGTAACACCAAAATCACATGTAGGTTAGGTTTAAAGTTCCTATGGTATCACCAAAATCACATGTAGGTCAGGTTTAAAGTCCCTAAGGTAACACCAACATCATATGTAGGTCAGGTTCAAAGTCCCTAAGGTACAATCCAAATCACATGTAGGTCAGGTTCAAAGTCCCTAAGGTAACACCAAAATCACATGTAGGTCAGGATCAAAGTCCCTAAGGTACCACCAACATCATATGTAGGTCAGGTTCAAAGTCCCTATGGTATCACCAAAATCACATGTAGGTCAGGTTTAAAGTCCCTAAGGTAACACCAACATCATATGTAGGTCAGGTTTAAAGTCCCTAAGGTACCACCAACATCATATGTAGGTCAGGTTTAAAGTCCCTAAGGTAACACCAAATCACATGTAGGTCAGGTTTAAAGTCCCTAAGGTAACACCAACATCATATGTAGGTCAGGTTTAAAGTCCCTAAGGTAACACCAAATCACATGTAGGTCAGGTTTAAAGTCCCTATGGTATCACCAAAATCACATGTAGGCCAGGTTTAAAGTCCCTAAGGTACCACCAACATCATATGTAGGTCAGGTTCAAAGTCCCTATGGTATCACCAAAATCACATGTAGGTCAGGTTTAAAGTCCCTAAGGTAACACCAAAATGACATGTAGGTCAGGTTTAAGGTCACTAAGGTACCACCACCATCATATGTAGGTCAGGTTCAAATTCTCTAAGCCTCCCCCCAAATCACATGTAGGTCAGGTTCAAAGTCTCTAAGCTACCACCCAAATCACATGTTGGTCACTAAGCTACCACCAATATACAATGGAAGTTACTCTAGAATGCCTAAGCTACTGACCATGTTAAATCTGATTCAAGTTCTGAAATGAAATAGGGTGGAATCTGGTGGCCATGTTGTTGTCTACTATTATCGGAAGGTTCTCTTTCCTTTCTTGGAAACCACTCGGACCTGGGTACACTTTGTTGTAAGATCTATAAACATTTCCCCACAGTGGTTTAGCGTTGCAAAGGTTCAAAACTTTAGATAATACCTATCCAGGTGGTTGCTAATTATCTTACAATAAGAGGTCCATGTTTATCCAGTCACATGTGGGCTTCATAAAGAGTATAGCAACATGCAGTGAGTGGACTCATAGCGTGAAGTAGGATTCTGGAAAGATTTGTCGCAAAAGGGCAATCGTGTTGATGCAATTCCTCTGGCATGAAGGTCTCGTCAATACAACTTTATTGGAGATAATACAGTCCTAAAGCAATAAGGATTCTCTCAAGGGGGAATAGAGACGGAAAGTTAATAAGTGTGAGCTAAAAAGTGAATATTGATATGCAGTGGTTCTTGTCTGAGAATGCAGATGTAGACTAAGGTCATAAGTATGACTTTGGAAAAAAATACCTACTTCATAATAAGTCTGGCTTTGTTCAGCTTTCAGCTTGCGCGGTGCAATTGTTGCTCAGAACGTATCTCTTTTCGGTTTAGTCCTGTTCGTGTAGGTTTTTTTCCAAGGTGGAGTGCTCAGATTTAGTTTCAGCGGGGAGGATGAGATGTGTAAATGAGAAAACCTAAATGCCTTTAAATGGTCTCTTTATACTATATGTCAACAACACACAGTATTTACAGTATCGCCAACTTCTTATGACTTTGATCATCAAAATAATGTTCCCTACAAATTGGTTATTCGCATCATATAAGGTGGAGTGTACCAGCTTTAGCCGGAAAAACATGGCAGGAAATTACCAGCTGCAAAAAAAAAAAAAAGCCAACTTAATGACCTGGGCTGGGTCAGGAGCAGCTGCTCGGAATGAGAAGCAGATTTTCCTGTCTTAATTAAGTCTTTCTCCCTCGTTAATGTCTATTAGGAAAAGAAAGAGAACAAAGATAGCAAAATTCAACTCAAACCTTAATCCAGATAGGCCACTTTATTTATGACCTGTAATGGTACAGGAGAAAGACTTCTAAAAATGTGGGGACATTCTGCTGGTCCCCTAAGAATAAGTTGCTTAGTATAAATTATTATTATTATTATTATTATTATTATTATTATTATTATTATTAGGTGTGGCGTTCTAAGACATCGCATGGCGTTAAACGGTTATTAGCTCATAAGTCAGGGTTGATGCTGCAAAGATGAATTAGCTGTATAGTTTAGGGGTGGCAGTCATGACTAATAGAATCATTCAAAGACAATAGGAGGACATCTTAGCGATCATCTTAAGTAAGACAATATTTCCAGCCCCTAGGTTTATGGTAATGTTCCTCACTAATGCATTGCATAGCTGTTGATATGGTGACAGGAATGTTTTCCTGAGAGGAAACATTTATGTAACGTTTCTGGAAGGAGTCTCCACTGTCCGCGCCTTATAACAATCAAGTTGTACGTTTTCCACAATGGGAAAGCTTTCGCAGTTGGAAGAGCACAATGAGGGAATTAATGTTTATAGTGAACATAGTAAGAAATAGGATGCATCAATGTCTATATAAGATTTATAATTGGAAAATAATCAACCTTTATGTAATAACAGTAGCCTCGTTTTATTAATTATTCAAGCCTAAGGGTACAATAAAAAATAGTTGTTTACGTAACAACTTCAGCAGCGACCTCGTTTCCCCTCTCGTCTGTTCCAACCACTCAGCATTCAGCATCACCAGTGTACTAATCACCAGTCTGATCATCTGTCGTCATCTGCACCTGTTTTACACTGGGTCAGGCCTTCAGTTAGATGGTTTTTATACTTGAATGATTCATAGGTCACTGTGTTTCTTAACAAACAAAAAACATTCCTCTGAAAGCAGTCAGGTACGGGGACTAGACTGAAAATGAGAAGCAACTGGACAAAAATGAGACCAAAAAAGTCTTTCAGGAAGTCTGGAGAACTTTTCCATAAACATTTGGACTGATTTTGATTTCTTTGTACAGTGTAAAACAATACTGAAGGCGTCCAAATATGTGGGGCGTCTCCTTTGAACAGTTGATATTGAGATGTATCTGCTACTTCTGCTTTGTAAAGGCTTCATAACGGCCCTAATCTGAGGTGCTGGTTGTTAATTGGTGATTTCTGAGACTGGTAACTCTAAATGAACTTCTAATCTGCAGCAGAGGTAGGTTTTGGTCTTGCTTTTTTGGGATGGTCTTCATGAGACCCAGTTTCATCATGGTGGTGCATGCTGGCTTTCATAAGAACTGTTCCAGAACAGCTGACTTTTGTTTCTTAGCTGATTTTATTTAATCACTTAATGCCATATGTGTAATTTCATAGTTTTGAAAAAAAATCCAGTATTGTTATGGAATGTAGAAAATGAATCACACACAAAAACACAAAACAGAGGTGTTTGGGGTAAACAGATCTAATAGTGCTTGTTTTTCTAAGTGCAGACACGCCCCCGGGGTTGAGGAGGGAGAAATCTGAGCTGAGGTCACAAATCAGATCTCATACCTGGGTTAGTGGTTAAAACAGCAGGAGGGACGAGGGGAGCATGAGTGGAGGCTGTTTTACAACTTTAAAAGACAGTGGAACAGTCCACACACACACACACACACACACACACACACACACATAGAGACAGAAAAATTAAGCCATACAAACACTGTTGAGGCGCCAAAACTTTTGTTTTTCTCAAACAGCAGGCGTGTGTGGATATTTGAACATTCTTTTTCTCTCTTTTTTTCTTTCTGGTTATCCATCTTACATTATTCACATAATTATCATTGCTAACTTCCTAATCTTTCCTCAAGCTTTTAAAGTGTTGTAATAGTTAATTGCCGCATCAGGAAAACGACGGTTAGCTCGTTACATAGAAACGTGCATGAGTATTAGTGCAGACACACAGGCCTAATGCACACATTAAGCCACACAAGCCACCAATTAAGCCACACAAACACACTTTTCCCTGCTTGACCCGAGTGAGGTCAGTGTCAGTGGGTCACACTCCCAGAGCTCCAGCTCCTACGCTTTGGCAAAGCACGTCATTTTTCCCTAATCGAACCCACCTGAATCAACTCATCTGCAAATTATCGAGTTCCTCCGTTACTGGCTCTGACGTGCTAGAGCAGAGAGAAATACAGAGAAGCGGAGTAGGAGAGCTATCAAGGGTATGTATTTATCACATAAAGAAGATAGATAGAAGAACTAAGGCCTTTTCCAACTAGAGCTGTGAATCAGATGTAGACTGTCCGTTAACTCCAGTTTGACTTCTGGGCACAGAGGTTTCCAACTGGACTTGATTTAATGGCCTTAAATGTTTTAGGTAATAAAAATTGTTAATAAGCATTTAAATGCAGTGGTAAAGCGCTCACCCTATCATCCGGAGATCGCTAGTTTGAATAGTTCGGTGGTGCTGTAACCTCTCGCAGCCGGAGGTCTAGAGAGAGCTGATTGGCCGGGCTCTCTCAGAGGGGAGGGATGAGAGGTACTTAGTGCTCTCACATTAATCACGTCTCTACAGCCAGTCAGGGGCGTCTGTGAGCTCGCGCAACGGAGGGAGCGGATAGCGCTGTCCTCCGAGTGTGTTACTCCGCCCCCAACGGTGGGCGAGCGAGCAGTTCGAAAAGATGCGGTCGGCTGGCGTCACATGGTTCGGAGGAAACATGTGATAGTTTTCGGCCCTCCTGGCTGAGTGGTAGTAGTAGCCTTAATGTGGGAGACCCCTAGTGACGGGGAGGAATTGGATACGACTAAATTGGGCAGAAAATCTGGGAAAAATCCAAAAAAAAAAACCAACAACATTTAAATGCTGTGAAATGTCAAAGAAAAAATCTTTCCTTCCTGTTAATCTTTTGCTCCACCCTCTAATCCAGTAGGCGGCGATAATGCGCCGACTGCACATAATCTCAAAAGAAGAAACGATACTCTCTCAAAAGGCGAGTATGTGCACGAGATGCACATGCATAAAAAATTATTTTAAAATTGAAATTGAAAATTGAATTGAAAAATACTTCAGACCACCAAAAGATCCAATTGCACATTGAATTGAATTGAATCGAACCTGGACCCTGGAAGCGCAAGGCGACAGTGCTAAGCACTAAGCCAGTGTGCCCCCTTTACATATCTCTCTCTCACTCAAAAGAAAAAAAAATGTTGGCCACGCCTGCTGGCCGTAGGAGAGGAATGTGTTCCTTTCCTATATTACAGACTACAGTAATCATCCCTTACTCTAGGATGAATGACTTCCATTACACCGTCTTGACTACTGCGACTCATGACTCATGACTTTCACCTCATTCTCTCTCTCTCTTTCCCTCCCTGTAGCTTTGTTGTGCGTTTCAGTCTTTTTCAATTTGAAGACTGACTTATTGGCTCGACACTTGCATTAGTAATCCTGCCAAAGCATTGATCATTGCAACACATATGCTTTTGATATGGACAGAAATAAAGGGAAAACTCTGAGAATCTCCCTCGATCACCCTCGCAATCTCTCTCTCTCGCTCTTGCTCTCTTTCCCTCTCTTTTCCTCGCTCTTTTTTTCCTCTTCCTCATTCCGTTTTCTCCTCCGTGCGTCCTATTATGGAAATCTCTCTCCGACTCTTTTGGCGGAGCTTCAAGCCTCTAAATACGCCGCGAACGCTTCTCCGTAGCCCGTCTGGTTTTGTCTGTGCTTTAGCGCTGATGTTTATCACTCTTTGTCCTCCTGCCTGGCTTTGATCGCCTTGATTTTTTTTTTCCTTTCCCGCTGCTCCTGCACGCATCAGATGTGTGTAGTTCTAGTCCGACGAAATACACGTGTGAACATTGAAAAGCTGAATGAAAATTCCGTTTAAAGCAGTGTACCGTTTAATAGGATACTATTTATATGGAGTGTGATTTATTATTGTGCAACAGATTTGTAGGCCACACGTCTATAATGGCTTTAAAGGTGTGAGGGAAACCCGTGTGTTTAGGAACCGCCCAGTTTGCTCGGATTTTAGCTTTTAATCGGCTTAAAGGACACACACACACACACACACATGTCGCACGTGTGTACGTTCGCTGCATGCATCGACGGAAAGAGCATTCGTTTTCGGTTCTCGGGAGACCGTGCTTTGTGGTGTGTGTCGATTTACCCTTCCAGTGTGCATGTGGAATTGGCTGCAATAACAATGTAAATGGGAAACATTTGTGTTCAGCCATATGCGGTTCTGCACGAGTATGACATCCGTTTGTAATGTATGCTACTGACTGCAGGTCCCGAGGTCACCGAATATCGTGCAGCTTGTACGCCGTGTGTTAGGAGCGTGGACTTTATGTTTTCTTTCTCATTTTAGAGATATTCTATCCTGAAGAATAGAGAAAAATACAGCCGTCACTCACACACATGCTGTATAACCTTTTAATAAGCTTCAGTCATACCAAGACAGTCTGGTGTGAGATCAGATCCTCAATCCCAGATGTTGTCGTCATGATCGTGTTGAAACCGCTTCGTCTTTAAGTTCATCTTTCAGGTAGAGGAGGTTGCCAAATCTGCCACATTCACCTTTTAATTCATTCAGTCCAAGTGATTGGACCCCAGTAGGCTGAAATAGGCTGATCAGCACCTGAGACATAACTGCTCATAATGTCCCTTCTCCTCAATATTTTGATTTAGGCTTTCGTAGTGCACGTATCATTTAAAAAAAAATGCATTTCGGCCATTTCTGCGTCTTCCACATACTCTGTGTACACACGGTAAAACTATCACGTTGCCCTGCTCACCTCAAGGGAAAAAGCGATATAGAGGTAAGGCCTCTATATGCGTTTATACGTACACTCGTGAGGGTGTGTTACTTCATCCTTTCTTTCTGCAACATCGACCACTTGAGATTTGAACAGGAAACTCACACTTGTGTATAATTGAAAGACAGAGTGTGTGTGTATGTGTGTGTGTGTGTGCGTGCGTGAGAGAGAGAGAGAGAGAGAGAGAGAGAGACCACAATATGAATGGCCTTGTAAACCGAGAGCTTATCATTTTACAATGGAAGGAAAAGTCATGTAATGAGAAGTGGGTATTAATATTGTCTCACACAGAGAAAGTAAGAGTGCGAGACAGAGAGAGAGACAGAGAGAGAGAGAGAGACCAACTGCCAGTCTTTAATATAATGTAGTGCTATGGAAATTGGCCAGGATTGACATTAACATTGTTTCCAATGTAGGCAAGCATCTGACCTTGGAGAGAGAGAGAGAGTGTGTGTGTGTGTGTGTGTATGTGTGTGTGTGTTGAATGAGACGCACAAGTATAAGAATCTTTGTTTGTTTAGCCCTTGTGAGGTCATTTACTCGGTCCTCAGAAAACTGCATTTGTTTGTTTATTTGTTTGCGTTTGTTTCTAATCTCGCTTAGGAACTTGCATGAGTCATGGTTTTATTTTAAAGTAAATGATGCGACCCATCATTAAACTCACAAATGCGATGAACTTCACACGTGACGTCACACACCTTAATCACCCGCAAACTGGTTACACATTAGCTACGAAATGCTTATACGATTCACCTACGAAGTCCTACGACACCTCATGACGCGTTATGAATTGTCGAGACATGATTTTGACGTCTCACCTGCTGAAAGTGACCTCGATACCCGTGTGTTTTGGGCGCCTGTGTCTGCTCAAGCTGTCCGGTTTAATCACTTGAGCTTTTGTTGCCCCATTCAGTTAATCGGCTCAACGGGTAATTTCTCGATCCGGAATCGATTTATGCATTTGAAGTTATTTCGGTAAACTCACAAATGTTAAATGGTCTAAAGGAAAAACAACAACATACTAAAGCTTCAACTGGAAATACAAACCGCTTCTGTCTCCCACATTTTGTGAACATTTCTTCATTTTTTACTTTATGCGCGGTTGGTGTTTTACTGCCACCTAATGGACTGGATGGTTGAGCAAAAGATTGACAAAAAAAAAAAAAAGATTTTGGAAGAAATAGCTGCTTGGGACAAATCAAAAATTAAACATTAACGTTATTGAATCTAATCTAATCAAATAAACCGTCTACCCATGTCTGTTACAGTAACTACCCAGGTGGTCAGGTCTAGTCTAGGCTCAGCAACGTTATGTGGCAATAAAATGAAGTCACCTGATAACCTGAATGTACTGAATGACCAGGATATCACATCTAGGGAGTTTTTGTTCCCTATTGGTACAGGAATATTCCAGGATTCAAATAGTGAACGAGTGGCTCTGGGAGCTCCAGGAATCATTTTCACACAAGAACTGAGCACGAGTGCGTTAATATGAATCAGCAACTGTTAAAGGAAAGTGACATCTTGATAAAGAAAGTGACAACGGTCATATGGTCAGGAGAGGGTTAAAGGTAGAGGAGAGTATAAAGTGAGAAAGAAGGGGAAGGCGTGTGTGTGTGTGTGTGTGTGTGCGCGCGTGTGTGTGTGTGTGCGTGTTTTGGGGGGTAGTAGAGCTGGACTTGATAGACTCCAGATGTGGCTGCGAGATAAACTCAAGGCAAGGGGTTTATGCATATGTGTGTGCGTGTGTGTGTGCGTGGGTGGAAGGGAGTGTGTTTGTGTTGCAGCCTGAATGCAATCGTGTCTTCAGGGCAGCTCGGAAAGCGACAGGCAGGATAGGGTCGGAGATAAAGTGACCGATCGTGCACGCCAAAGAAACTGCAGAGGGAAGAGAGAGAGAGAGTGAGGGAGAGAGAGAGAAGGCAAACTTGCTCAATTTTCGCCACATCCGTCAACCTCCAGCTGAACTGTTTTTTCGAATACTTGTTTTTATTTTATTTTATCTTTTCGAGAGCTATTTTTTTATTTGGTCTCTGTGCTTCCTTCCTCCTTCCTGACTTTCCATTTATTTCCCTTTGACCTAGTTACTCAAGCATGTCTTTCCCTGTTTTTATTTATTTATTTATTATATTTTTTTTTCAGCCACAGGGAGAATGTTCAGGCTTCTCCATTCATCCATTGATATTTTATACATGCTGGGTTGTGTTCCTGCCCAGATGTTTCTTTTTGGTTGTACTGGTGTGTCTGAGCTGTATCCAGCTGTCTACTCAGTTCATATACAGAAACTTCGCAGATCACTGAACCTATTTATGGAAGTTATTATTTTCTTAATAGGTTTGGAAGTTTGCTCAAGACGGTTCTCCGAGCCATAATACGCACTAAACAGCACACTTTAGCGGTTAGGTATGGGAATAAAGTTATGGCGGTACACAGAATGATGCAATCAATGTAGAAATGATATGCAATTATCCTTAAACACACACTTGCTCATGCTAAGGTCCGGGAAATCTGACCTTGTGGCGAGAAATAAAAACTATAAAAGTAAAAAAAAAAAAAATACAGAACAGTTTGAAAGCATCACTGAATAAAAATAAAATTCTGCTTGTGTTAAATGAGGAGTTCCTCAAGGCTCTATATTTGGTCCGCTTTTTTTTGTTCCTAAAAAGGCGGAACTTTTAATAGTTGGCAATTTTCAATGGCATATGTAAGATATAAATGAGCAGGATGCGTTCCTTTAACTATGTATTTTTGAGACGTGTTAAATAATAAACACAGTAATGTGCGAAAATCTTGAGTACTCTTAAGTATAAACTTTCTTCTGCTTTTTAAAAAAAAATATATATATATGATTATTTGAGGACTTTATTATTGGGTTAGTACGGAAACATTTCTGATTTTCAAACATCAGTATTCCAACACAAAATTAAAAATTACAGAAAACTTTTTTCAGTTATTGAAAAATGTTTACAAAAAACACTTTTCAGTCAAATAAACAAAATGGAAGCTGCTGGGTTTTGCAAGCAAAAAAGGATCAGGTGCAACAGGATGCTTAGTAAAACTTACAGGTAGCCGCTACTTTCCGAATATAAAACTGGATTGAAGGGTCCTCAGAATATCATCACGACAATTACTGACTTTGTTTCATTAATTACTGATTACTGGGATTTATAGTTTTTATGTTGTTTTTTTCTTGGAAGACATATTTGCTGTATACCTTTTATTTCCATGTGCCTAAGACTTTAGCACAGTACTTTATATTAGTAATGACTTGTTTTTTCTTCTTGGCGTTAAACCACTGAATGAGCTAAGAAAACGTATAATCAAAATAACTGAAGGAAATACAATTTCTGACTTCACTTTTTTCTTTTTTTGTATCTGAATGAGGCGAAGGAATGGAAAATTACAGCATGAACTGGGCCAGAAATTGGATCGCTGCGTATTCCGTTGTCAAAATGTGAAATATATCTTCATGCTGCATAATCACAAGTTGCATTTATATATCTAAACATCCTGCACAGATCATATGAGTTGATGTTATTTTCATTTTATAACTGCCTAAGCTACTCTCCCATGTTACGTTGCCAGATGTGTGCATTTCTTAGCTCAGGTATAGCTGCTCTGTGTGTATGACAGCGTACGCTTTTGTCCTCGTATTTATGCTTTTAGGAACTATCTAGCAGGTGAAAAACTTAGCTTCAGTTCCATTTGGAAGAAAATCAAAACCTGGGATTTATTAGTTTTCTACATTTGGAACTTAAAGCACGATAAAAAAGACATCAATGAATAAAGCTTTACTGGAAATAGTCAAGCTGAGAACTTTTTTTTTTTTTATCTGAGGTCAATGTGAAGAGAAAGAAAGAAAAAAAAAAAACGCAAAAAGAAATGACTAACCATAACTGTAATACTCAACTAATTACTCATTTTCTGTTGAAAAAGTTACGCTTCTGTTAGCCCGTGGCAGATTTGACTGATTGGCTGTAAATTATGTAAATAATTGCAGACGAATGATGGAGGCAGGAAACGATCTAGCAACACACGGGGCAAGGGTTTGAGTATGGAGTAGATTTGAGGCGCAGAGGTATAAGGACCCCATTGTGTGTGTATATGTGTATTGTGTGTGTGGTGTGGTGTGTGTGCAGTCTGTAAAGTTGGGCATGAGCGTTTTTTGGCTCCTGAGAGCCTCCCCTGTTCGGCTTGCACGGGAAAAGCTGAGTGGAAAAAAAAAAAAAAAACGAGGGAAAGGAAACTGTAAAAATAAACGAGTGAGGGGCTCTGCGCAGACAGGAAATGACACGCGGCACAAAAATGGCCTCTGCCGGCCTCTCACACACACACACACACACACACACACACACACACACACACACACACACACACACACACACACACATACACACACACACACACACACACACACACACACACACACACAGAAACACAATGCAATGCACTTTCACAATCAGTACATTAGGTTAGCTAATGTCTTTTTAATATGTGTGTATACATTCCACTAACAGCTGTGAAAATGTGAACACAGCAAATCTACACACAAATGTACACACAAGCGTCCTCTCTCTCACTCTCTCTATCCCTATCCTTTACTCCAGGAGCATATATAGGACAAGACCTGAAGCAGGCAAGCCCTTAATGACCCTTTAGCTCTTTTCCTCTCATGTTCTTCTCTGTCTTTTCTCCTTCCAGGCCCCAGGTGCATAGACAGTCATGAGTCCTTCAAGAACAAATAAGAGTAACTGCACAAATGGACATATATTCCAGAAATACACACACACACACACACACACACACACACACACACACACACACACACACACACATAGCCTCCATCGTCGCAAACTGAATAGACTTAGCATGGAGGGAATCGACAATAGCTGTGCTGGGTCGGGACTCGGCATTCCGCTCTGCTGCCGTCCAATCACAGAGCACACAGGGAAGTAGAGCAGAAAGCAAAGCACTCTGGGAACAATGGGTCGCTGTGGATTGATGTGCATCAATCTAAAGATGAGAGTCCTCGCAGGCATGGAGAGCTGCTTTTGTGGTACTGAATCGTTGCAGTGAGATTCCAGTTAAACTCGGAGTGATATCCAACATCAGATTCCTGATTAGACTGGAACAAATGTTAATTAGAACTGATAAATCATAAATCAATTACTGGGGTTGGGTACAATATTTTAAACTACGCCTGACTGGATAAGTGTTGGCTAAGTGTGATACAACGGTACAGCGTGTGAACAGAGTGTGTGAACATCATGAGGGGCTACTGTGTCTCAGACTCATAAACCCGCTGACACTCCTAATGAAGGCAAACTTATTACACACTGGATTTTATGCTCATACACTTAGCTATAAAAACGACAAAATCAACACAATAGCAAAACTATAAAATCACAATAAAACTATACAAACACAACAGCAAAACTATAAAATCACAATAAAACTATACAAACACAACAGCAAAGCTATAAAATCACAATAAAACTATATAAGCATAACGGCAAAACTATAAAATCAATATAAAACTATACAAACACAACGGCAAAACTATAAAATCACAATAAAACTATATAAACACAACAGCAAAACTATAAAATCACAATAAAACTATATAAACATAATGGCAAAACTATAAAAAGCACAATAAAACTTAATAAACACAACAGCAAAACTATAAAATCACAATAAAACTATACAAACACAACGTCAAAACTATAAAATCACAATAAAACTATACAAACACAACGTCAAAACTATAAAATCACAATAAAACTATACAAACACAACAGCAAAACTACAAAATCACAATAAAACTATACAAACACAACGTCAAAACTATAAAATCACAATAAAACTATACAAACACAATGGCAAAACTATAAAATCAATATAAAACTATACAAACACAACAGCAAAACTACAAAATCACAATAAAACTATACAAACACAACAGCAAAACTACAAAATCACAATAAAACTATATAAGCGTAACGGCAAAACTATAAAATCACAATAAAACTATACAAACACAACGGCAAAACTATAAAATCACAATAAAACTATATAAGCATAACGGCAAAACTATAAAATCACAATAAAACTATACAAACACAACGGCAAAACTACAAAATCACAATAAAACTATATAAGCATAACGTCAAAACTACAAAATCACAATAAAACTATATAAGCATAACGTCAAAACTATAAAATTACAATAAAACTATACAAACACAACTTCAAAACTACAAAATCAATATAAAACTATACAAACACAACAGCAAAACTACAAAATAACAATAAAACTATATAAACATAATGGCAAAACTATAAAAAGCACAATAAAAGTATATAAGCATAACGGCAAAACTACAAAATCACAATAAAACTATATAAACATAATGGCAAAACTATAAAAATCACAATAAAACTATACAAACACAACGTCAAAACTATAAAATCACAATAAAACTATACAAACACAACAGCAAAACTACAAAATCACAATAAAACTATACAAACACAACGTCAAAACTATAAAATCACAATAAAACTATACAAACACAACGTCAAAACTATAAAATCACAATAAAACTATACAAACACAACGGCAAAACTACAAAATCACAATAAAACTATACAAACACAACAGCAAAACTATAAAATCACAATAAAACTATACAAACACAACGTCAAAACAATAAAATCACAATAAAACTATACAAACACAACAGCAAAACTACAAAATCACAATAAAACTATACAAACACAACAGCAAAACTACAAAATCACAATAAAACTATACAAACACAACAGCAAAACTACAAAATCACAATAAAACTATACAAACACAACGGCAAAACTATAAAATCACAATAAAACTATACAAACACAACGGCAAAACTATAAAATCACAATAAAACTATACAAACACAACGGCAAAACTACAAAATCACAATAAAACTATACAAACACAACAGCAAAACTACAAAATCACAATAAAACTATACAAACACAACAGCAAAACTACAAAATCACAATAAAACTATACAAACACAACAGCAAAACTACAAAATCACAATAAAACTATACAAACACAACGTCAAAACTATAAAATCACAATAAAACTATACAAACACAACGGCAAAACTACAAAATCACAATAAAACTATACAAACACAACGGCAAAACTACAAAATCACAATAAAACTATACAAACACAACAGCAAAACTATAAAATCACAATAAAACTATACAAACACAACGGCAAAACTACAAAATCACAATAAAACTATACACACACAACAGCAAAACTACAAAATCACAATAAAACTATACACACACAACGTCAAAACTATAAAATCACAATAAAACTATACAAACACAACGGCAAAACTACAAAATCACAATAAAACTATACACACACAACAGCAAAACTACAAAATCACAATAAAACTATACACACACAACGTCAAAACTATAAAATCACAATAAAACTATACAAACACAACGTCAAAACTATAAAATCACAATAAAACTATACAAACACAACAGCAAAACTACAAAATCACAATAAAACTATACAAACACAACGGCAAAACTATAAAATCACAATAAAACTATACACACACAACAGCAAAACTACAAAATCACAATAAAACTATACACACACAACGTCAAAACTATAAAATCACAATAAAACTATACAAACACAACGTCAAAACTATAAAATCACAATAAAACTATACAAACACAACAGCAAAACTACAAAATCACAATAAAACTATACAAACACAACGTCAAAACTATAAAATCACAATAAAACTATACAAACACAACGGCAAAACTACAAAATCACAATAAAACTATACAAACACAACGGCAAAACTACAAAATCACAATAAAACTATACAAACACAACAGCAAAACTATAAAATCACAATAAAACTTTACAAACACAACGTCAAAACAATAAAATCACAATAAAACTATACAAACACAACAGCAAAACTACAAAATCACAATAAAACTATACAAACACAACAGCAAAACTACAAAATCACAATAAAACTATACAAACACAACAGCAAAACTATAAAATCACAATAAAACTATACAAACACAACGGCAAAACTACAAAATCACAATAAAACTATACAAACACAACGGCAAAACTACAAAATCACAATAAAACTATACACACACAACAGCAAAACTACAAAATCACAATAAAACTATACACACACAACGTCAAAACTATAAAATCACAATAAAACTATACAAACACAACGGCAAAACTACAAAATCACAATAAAACTATACACACACAACAGCAAAACTACAAAATCACAATAAAACTATACACACACAACGTCAAAACTATAAAATCACAATAAAACTATACAAACACAACGTCAAAACTATAAAATCACAATAAAACTATACAAACACAACAGCAAAACTACAAAATCACAATAAAACTATACAAACACAACGGCAAAACTACAAAATCACAATAAAACTATACACACACAACAGCAAAACTACAAAATCACAATAAAACTATACAAACACAACGTCAAAACTATAAAATCAATATAAAACTATACAAACACAACAGCAAAACTACAAAATCACAATCAAACTATATAAACATAATGGCAAAACTATAAAATTAAAACAGAATAGAAAACAGCAGTGAAATGTAAAACACAACATTAAAACGGAAGATGCAACAACAAAAGTATAAAATCACAACAAAACTATAAAATCACAACAAAACTAAGAACACAACGGTGAAATAAAAACACAACAACAAAAATAGACACAACAACAAAACTAAGAACTAAAACAAAAAATAAAAATAAAAAACAGCAAAACTACTGTATACAATCACAACCACAACACTAAAAACGACAGCAAAACTATAAAAACACAACACATTGTGCTGTCTCAAATCACACACAGTCTATTCTTTTAGACCAATTTGGAGAACACACACTCATGAGTCTATGATGATGTTTCATGTGGAGAGGAAGTGCAGCAGAATCGATTTCGCACAGCACTCGCTCAGTTCGCAGACCCTCATGTCATCGGGGTACTTGAAAGCTTTTTAGGTGCTTACTAGACTCTGATACAGAGAATATGGTGCTTGTGTGTGTGTGTGTGTGTGTGTGTGTGTGTGTGTGTGTGTGTGTGTACTCACTCTCCTCCACATTCCCCATCTCAGTGAAAAGAGGGTGGATGTGTGCATCGATGTTGATCGTCCGCTGCTCTGACCTTTGGGCTTAGACGGGTTTGAGTGTGATTGTAAGTGTGTGTCTGTGTGTGTGTGTGTGTGTGTGTGTGTGTGTGTGTGTGTGTGTGTGTGTGTGTGTGTGTGTGTGAGGAGTAGGAAAGAGTGGGTAGTGTACTGTATCTCCTTTCATCACAGCGCTAATGAGGACTGGGACACGCCGGCCAGGAAACAGCTATTGTTCCATATGAGTGCAGCTACTAATACACACACACACACTCACACACACACGCACACACACACTGATGAGCACCTACTGAGACACCTATAACATTCCCTCTCTCTCTCTCTCTCTTAAACACACACTTATTCTCTTGCTCATGACTTCCATGCAAGGTCATGCATTTAGTGACCAGAATCCTAACCTACTTTGTCCTTCACACTCTCAGTTTCTCTCCTCTTTCGCCTCTTTGTCTCTCTTGTCTCTCTCTTGTTAGTCTATCTTATCTTAGCGCCTTCTGTCTCTCTCACCTGTCTTTATGTCTGTTCCATCAGTCTTGTCTCTCTGTTTTACTATTTTCTTCCCTCTCATGTCTCTCTCATCCCTTTGTGTCTTCCATCTCTCTTTCACCTTGTCTCGCTCTTGTTTCTCTCTTGTCTCTCTTTTTAATTTCTCTCCTATCTTTCTCTTTGTCTCTCTTTGTTACTCTTACCACTCTCATTTATTTCTCCTTTTGTTTCTTCTCATCTCTTCTCCTGTCTCTTCTATCTTTCTTTCTCATTGTCTTCTTTTTGTCTCCCTCTTGTTACATTTTTTTTAGAAGAATTTCTCTTATTCCTCTTTCTCTCTCATATCTTAGTTACTTTAATTTCTGGTTTACCTCACCTTGTGTATCTCTCTCTTTGTCTCCCTCTTTTCTTTTTCTCTTAATTTATTTCTGTGATATGTCGCATCTTTCTCTTTAGGTCTTATCACTCTTGTCTTTCTCATTTCTTTTTCTTTTTATTTCATTTGTCTCTTTGTCTCTATCTAACCTCTTTGTCAATCTCATCTTTCTTTCACCTTCTCTCCGTCTTTTTCCCTCTCTTTTTTCTCTTGGTTTCTCGTCTCTATTTTGCCTTGTCTTGTGTCTCTTTTTCTTATCTCACTTGTTTTACTACCATATCTCTCTCCTTTTTTTCCATAATCTTTCTTCATGTCGCTTTAATATCTCTGGCTTTTTTCATTTATCCTTTCTCTCTCTTTTTCTCTCTCTCTGTCTTTCTCACTCTGTGCCTGTCTTATATCTTTCACTTTGTCTTTCTCTTGTCCCTCTTATGTTCTGTTTTGTCTTCTGTCTTTCTTCATTTCTCATGTCTCTGGCCTGTCTTTCATTTAATGTCTTTTCAACACTCTTGTCTCTCATGTTTCTTTTGATTTAAAAAAAAATGTATCTCTTTTTGTCTCTCTTTAACCTTTTCTCCCACTTATCCTTCTATTATCTTTTTCTCACATTGCATTGCATCTCTCTCTCTTTCTCTCTCCCTCTAGAGTGCTGATCTTTCTCCATCTCGTCCCCCCTCTCATGCTCATTTAACACTCTTTGACACATTTCGCCAGTCGCCCTTGAATCTTATACCACAACACACTGATAGGAAAGCTTGCACTTTTTGATAGCGTAACGTTGTGGTGTTAATAACTTTGGCAACCTACATATGCAGTTCATCTCATGTCAGTAGCAACTGTGACGGTAGCAATCTGTTATTCACGGATTGGCAGGGAGCAAAGTATTATCAGAGAAAATTATTGGCAAAGTTTATTTAAAATTGTACAGTAACAATGTCTAAAATATATATTAAATGGGAATATTTATAAAATCATGATGCAATGAACAGAATTGCAATGCAAATTTAATTGCCACCCAGGTATCGTGATAATACAATAACTGGCAGTTCGTAGTGGGGAATCGAATCACCTGGGACAATCTGATACAATTTTATTACGATACCTGGGTGCTGATTCAATTTGTATCACGATTTTATAAATACTCTTGAGTTTTTTAAACATCCCTGGCAAATTATTCGCTCCTATCACACAGGGTGCTGTTCTTCCTGCAAACGTGTGAATAGTTTAGATTCCACCTGTAGGATTCTAGAGGAACTGCAGCATTTTACCACCTTAAATGAAAAAATATATAAATAAAACATTTATTTAAAAAATATTTATATTTTGGAGTCAGTGTGGCAATACGTGAATTGAATCTAGGGCTGCAACAACTAATCGATAAAATCGATAATTATTGATAATGAAATTCGTTGTCAATGAATGCCGTTATTGATTAGTTGGACTGCTCACGTTACTGAGGAGCGCGACCACAAGATGCACAAATACACAAAGATACACACAGATACACAGCCACTCGTGCAGTGGAGGTTACAGAAGCGTCTGCAGGAAAAAGCGTGCGTCTATGGCGTTTTATTCCTGCCACAATTCTGAGCGCGCGGTTTGACATTGAGAGCAGACAAAGCACTCTATGCGCGTGCAGTGTCTCCACTGCGCGCTCAACAGCTCGATTCTGCGGGTGCAATGTCTCCCCTGCTCGCTTAACATGTTCTTCGCGCACACGCGACTTCTCGATTCTGTGTGCGATCGACTCTGCAAGCAACATATGTTTTCTGTGCTCGCTCGATTCTGTCTGTACGCTCGCTCAACTTTGTTACAAAACTGCCACAAAACCAGCCAATCACAGACTTCCACACACGACTTCTGATTGGCTGTTTCTTCTCTGTCAGCTGGCAATATCTGCAATTATTGTTAAAATGCTGTATTTTGCATACTCAAATGCTGTTATTTATTTTTTTAAATTTTTTTTTATAAAGAGACAAGTCAGCATAAGTGAGTTCATTCAAAAAATAAATCCCCCATACACTCCTCAACAAGCAGCCATTATAACAGATGCCATCCAATATAATAAGAGTACAACAATTGTTTAGCTTATTTATTTATTTATTTATTTATATTTTGGATATTTAGATGAGTTTTACTGTTCAAAAACAAACTTTGTCTTTAATTTAAGGTTTAAAATGTCAAAATGAAAGATCATTAAACTCTATATGTGGCTTTTGCATTTTTTAAAGTTTAGTTTTATACATAACTAATACCCTGATTTATGGTTTTATATAGTTATAAGCAAAACATCAAATTAAAGAAGCGGTGTAGTTTTTATCCGATTAATCGAGTATTCGAAAAAAAAAATAACCGCCCAACTAATCGATTATCAAAATAATCGGTAGTTGCAGCCCTAATTGAATCACATGAAGGAATCACGATAGATAACTCAATTAGTTTTTCCCCATATTTAATATTAATTATATTATTACATTTCAGTGGTTCTCAATAATGCTTGCAGGCTGAATTAACAAAAAGCAGTTTTTAAGGTATTATTCGGCTAAAATATAGTGTTACTTCGGCACGAAGAGGGCCTGCCTTAAGAATTTTAAGAAACTATAAGAAATTAGCCTCGGCATACGAGCGGACAAACCTAGCCGAACACGAATGTTCACAAGGACGGTAGCAAGAAGAAAAGGGAGCCACTTTTAGTTTTGTTTTTAAAGAAGCCGGTGCCAAGAGGAATCATAAATTATGAGGTTTAATGTCTATTTATTTCATATTTTACTTGATTTTAAAGTAAATGAAGGCAGCACGGTGGTGTAGTGGTTAGCACAGTCGCCTTGCACCTCCAGGGTCCGGGTTCGATTCCCGGCCAGGTTCGATTGCCGTCTCTGTGTGTGTGGAATTTACATGTTCTCCCCGTGCTTGGTTGGTTTCCTCTGGGTACTCTGGTTTTCTCCCACAGTCCAAAGACATGTAGGTTAGGCTAATTGGTGTTCCCAAATTGCCCATAGTGTGTGAATGTGTATGTGTGTGCCCTGCAATAGATTGGCACCCTGTCCAGGGTGTACCCCGCCTTGTGCCCTAAGTCTCCTGGGATAGGCTCCAGGTCCCTGTAACCCTGAATACAGGATTATAGATAGATAGTGTATAGATAGTGAGTGAGTAAAGTAAATGAAGTAAAATATGAAATGTCTAAATGTTTTGATAGTTTTTAGATGCAAAAATATAATTATAGTGTTGGAAATTGGTAATATTGGTAATATTTTTTGAGTGGCTTGGATTATGCTGAGGTATCGCTGTACTTAGTATCGAGGTATAATTTCTGAAGAAATCTTGCTATAAAATCGATATGTTGACGAATATCATGTTTTGTGCTGCAGTTTTTAGAAAATGTGATATCATACCGCATAGCATCCTTAACATGCAGGGTTTCATTGCTATTCTTTAAATGGTTAATTCATTTTGTAGTCCCTGTTTGTGTTTTTTGTTTGTTTTTACCGTACTTCTTTGAATTTAGCACTGTCTGTATTTCCATTATTTTTATTAATACTTTTTTTTCTGTGCAGTACAATGATTCTGCATATGATAAAAAGTTAATTTTAGCATCAAACACAACATGGAATGCAGAGCTAGACATGCTAGATAGAAAGTTCTTTTAGTGAACTATTACTGTATGTTGGCTTATATTACTGATGAAATGGCAAGTTTTCTCTTGGCGTCTACTTTATGATCAGAGCTTCAGTGAATAGATATTGCTAGGCTAGTTGTGTTCCATCCATTGAAGTTGGTGTCACTAAGCTGTGGTTGGCCACAATGAGCAATGACTTTATGCCAGCGGCCATTGCTGTAGGGGAAGTTACAGTACATTGTTGAGGACCACAACTAGTTGGGCAATTTGGAAATGCCAGACAACCAACAACGCATGTCCTTTTAGTGTGTTTGGGGGAACAGCGTACCCAGTGAAAACCCACCAAGCCCCAATGTGCATGAACACTGGTTGGATGTTGGACCCCCAACTCCAGAGGTGCGAGGCAATACCGCTAACCACTTAGCCGCCATACAGTATAGCATACAGTATTAGGTCGTTTCTGGTCTTTCACAAGACCTCAACTGCTGATTACAGCTGCTTGTTTATTTGCCATGTGATTTGATTGCTCCATCTCATCTTATAGATGGAATTTTTTGGACTTGTATGAATCCCAAGATCCAACGGTGTAATTTTTCATCTCAGTAGGTCTGAAAATCCTGCGGTCAGGATATGAGAACATTGTGGTACGCAGCCAAGATTTGAGGCTCTGCATGCTTTGACACGTATCAGATTTAAAGTAACCACGCTGGTCAAATAATCAAAAGTAGCTGACTCAAGTGAACATTCATGTAACAGTATGGAGACAGATGAATGCTTGAGGTTTTCTACCTATATCGTTATATTTCTATATCGTGCTCAGAAATCATGAGCCATGTTTTTACTTGTAGGTAAGATGCAATCAGTGGCTTTTGTCCTGAAGAGCCAATATGTATTAGAAAGAAGAGTATTTAATCAGTCTCCTTTCCCGTTTGGAAGCTTTGGTACATTTCTAAAAGGAATCGTCACTCGTGGAACAGACCTGGATCTTAATTTGTGTCATACAAGAGGACGCCGTTGCAAAGCATCAGCTGACCTCCATCATGCTCCCAATTCCCACCTGGCTAATAAATATCATGCCAAAAGTTCCAAAGGTTAATTTAGAGGCCAATAGTCTGTTTATGTTCAGGGGGTCGGACTGATAAGTGTTTCAGCACATGGCTGTGGGTTAAATTAGAGGACAGGAAAAGGTGGAGGGGGGGTAGAGATTCGGCATGAAACCATATCTTCAAAGTTTGTTTAAAAAAAATGGATATTTATGGCTTGGCCGAGGATGGAGCAAGTTCATGTGGGAATTGTCTTTTTAAAAGTACCTTCAAGTACAGCATTTTTCTCGTTGTGACGTGTTTTCTTCCAAGATCTGCTTCTTTTTACAATTAAATGATCAGGTTTCGTGCCTCATTTGTTGTCTGAGTATCTGAAACGTTTGCAAAGTTTGAAACAAAAAAAAGGGTTGAAGTTATGATGGAGGTTGTGTTTAGTGTTCTGTAACGATGATGTTAAAAAATCTCAGAGGATTGAACTGTAGCCAGTAGGGTTTGGGTTTTAAGGCTAATGTTTGTCCAGATTAAAATACTCAGTATTAAATAGAGATTGGTGAAAAAAAAAAAATTAATGGTGTATTGTGAAAATTTTTTGTGGCAGTTCGTGTATCGTCACGCCAACTGAATTTTTGTTTTCATTTATATATTATTCGAGTTAGTAAAATTTTGCGCTTCCTCAATTATCCTTTTTTTTTAAACCAAAACAAAAATGTACAAATTTGGATATTTACAAAACTGTGATACTTATAGAATCGCAATATAGATCAAATCAGTACCTAGATCAGTATCAGGTGTTCCCTGCTGATTCCCATCCCTACTTAAGGGAATAGGTTAAGGTTCTGTCCCAGTGACTATTTTAATTTCCTGGCTCTTCTTTTTTTTTTATCTCTCCTGCATATTTGGAACTTGCAAAAAGTGTTTTATAGTCACTAAAAGCATTGCACAATATGTCTTTCCAAATTTTCCCTTTGTCCTGAACCTTTTGCGTCTTCTGATCTTCTGATTCACATTTGTCTTTGCAGGGATCTGAAGAGTAATCTGATCAGCACCCTCATGCCAGGAGCTTTTCAGGGTCTAACAGCACTGAGAAAACTGTAAGTTCTGACTGCAATTCTTCATTTGCTTTACTAATCATGTATAATGATGTACTGTATGCAGAATAAGAAATTGATAGTAATGTAAAGCTAGTGAATACAATATGGCAGTATGAGAAAAAATATAACATAAGGTATAAAAAGAATAATGAAAGACTCAGTGGTTTGGTGCAGTAGTTCTCCCGAAGTGTTTTATTTTTCCTTATACCAGATCAGTTTTTAAAATCTTTTTTATTTGTTGAGGATCGACTTATCATACTTGTATGTCATTTTTGAACCGATGTGAACTCATTGAAACCAGCCTTCGGTCGTTGCTGACAAGAACTGTGTGATTTAACTGGTCCAATCAATGAGTCAGTTTTCTGTTGCTGATGTTCTATCCAATGGATCTATGCAATGACAGAAACGTCAATGCACTTTTGATACGAGCGTCTGCCAAATTCCTAAATGTAAATTTGCCCTAACACAATGGGTAGGAATTGGACATCACTAAATTAAAGAGAAAATCGAGGGGAAAGAAATTGATTCATACTTTTAGAAATTATTTAGGTAAACTCACAAACATTGAATAGCCTAAAAAGGACTTAAAAATGAATCAACAGCTAAACTTTGCAAAAACTTTTATATCTTCTTCTTTCGGTGTTTATGTGCGGTTCGTGCATTACCGCCACCTGCTGGACTGGAGTATGGAGCAGAAGATTAAGAGGAAAAAAAAGATTCTAGCTTTAAACAATCAGTAACACATATTACACAGTGATTTAATTACTTATTAAATACTTTAACAGTTTTTAATTCTTCAAAAGCTGCTTGAGACAAATCAGGCAATTATTACTAGTGTTACTAATAATTAATAATTAATACTGTTATGATATATGTTATATTTATGCTATAAACAGTCATCTCCTCAGCATTTTTTTCAGGTCTGATTTTCTGAAGGCTTTAGCCCTGGTACTGGAGACGCCATTAATAAATGTTAAATAAACCTCTCCTACTATACAGTTTTTTTTTTTATAAATCCATATAGGTTATGTTTCTGCCATATAGGTCCGAGCACTTTAGTATAACCTTCTGATTTGCCTTGATTTTGTTTGTCTTATTGTTAATAAATAATCCTGAGAATAAAATCTGTATGGGACACTATGTCTGAACTCTCAGCCAGCTGCTGAGGGAACCACAGAAGCCTGCAGAGGATTCTGGGACGGCTCTGGAAATGACCGTACGAATGCGCTGGCTTCTGATTACGTTTTAGAGCGACCGCAAGCTGCAGTCACAGCGTGGCCTTTTCTCCAGACACCAATGGGAGTTTATTTTATTCAGAGGAAATAGTTTGGTCAAGAATTTCAAATGGGGCTGCACGGAAACGATGTCACAGATGATAGTGCTTCTTTTAACAGGAAGTGACCGATCCCAAATACCAGTGAAACTCTGAGGTCTTTCAAGTAATTTAACAGACTCATTATATACTTTCACTCCCTTTCTTTGCCTCCCTTTTCCCCCTCTCTTATGTCAGTGTTGGATCAACAGGCTTGCCTGAATAAACAGGCAGAGGTAGGGGGGCAGGTACCGGACAGATCACTTGAAGTAGTAGCAAACGGTCATGAGGACGCGAGGCAAAGTCGTTGCGAGTGAAAGCAGACTCTGTGCTATTCTGTACTCTTTAATGGGCTCCTGTCTCGTTTTGTTTGGATTAGGTTATGATGAGTTTATATTAGCTTGTATATCTCATATATTGCTTTTCTTCCAAGCCTTTTAAAGGCCATTTCCAGTATGTGCTTCCAAGCAACTAACAAACTAGAAAGGTTTCAATTGTAATGGTGACCCCGTGAAGCGCTCGGTCTCGGTTTGGCCGGATCGCCGTTCTCGATTGCTCAACGTGTATCCCGTTTGTTCCTGTTTACAGTGACCTGTCCAACAACCGGATCGGCTGCCTGACTCCAGATATGTTCCAGGGACTCACCAACCTCACCAAACTGTACGCTGCCATTCTTTCATAGTGAAATTTATTGATGGTCTGAGACTCTGTGACTGCAGTTAGCCTGGGGCTGTGCAGTTGGGAACGATGTCTACATTCCTGAGGCACTGTGTTTGTGTTTCAGGAACATTTCAGGAAACATCTTCTCGTCGCTGGAACCGAACATCTTCCAGGAGCTTCCCTCGCTCAAGCTGGTGTGAGTAAGCGCAGCAGAAATCTGCTTAAGATGTTCTCTTTTGTACAAACACAAATACGTATGAAACCAAAATACGGTGTAGGAGTGTGACACAATGATCAGGTTTCTGGTTGCATTTGTTTCATGCTCCAGAAACTCCAAGTGGGTGTGGTCAGATTTAAAATATATATATTTTTGTTATTAATTGTTTAATATGAGCATAAGCACTGTGTCTTCCAGAAATGGAAATGGACACATGGTCTACATGCTGTGTGAATTCTCACTCTGACAGTTCCTCAACATCAGCTACATCTCCAAACCTCAACCGATCTCAATTCTGCTTGTGCTGGGTTCATTAGTTGCTTCTATTTGGCAAAATTGAAACCCTGCAGGAGGTTTCGGCTTTCACAGCATTGTGGTCAAATTAATTTGGCAACGTTATGGACGTTTTAAGGTTGTTTTTGAAAGTTCAAATTCTTTGATGAAATGTCGTCAGAACACCGTTGACTAAAGTTGAACTAATAAAAGGTTACAAAAACAACTTTACACAAAACCAAGGGCCTATGGGATTTGATCTCCAGATGGTGTGGTGAGAGCATTGTGTGCTTACCGCTCAACCACTAGGGAATGTGATATTGATGCTAGTAAATGTGTGGACATAATGAGTAACCAAAAAACAAACAAAAAACAGGACAATAGAAATTTACAGTACCAAAATGTTGAAAAGCAGCCAAAAGGGTAAAAACAAAAAACAGTTATCATCTGAGACTGTGGATGTGGTCAGACATCATGCGACTGGACGTTTATCACAAAAAATGCTCCAAATAAAAGTTACAATTCCGTTCTCCTGAATGTTGTATTTGCAACGTTGGTTTTGATTAGTTCGCTCATTCTACCGTTCAAAAAACAATGTTGTCCTGAATGTTGTCCTGCCACTACAACTACATTATAGCATGCATGCAACGTTACGGCCCATTTAAATCTAAATGAAATTTATCTGAGTATTCTAGGATGATTTCCACGTGAGGAAAAAAAAATATTTTAAGAGGAAAAGCTCACCTGTTGTAGTGTGTAGGGCTGGGTGATATGATTATGTTACAGGATGTTGTTCTGATAGTGATATTGTGATTAAAGATAGGAGGAAATTGATTAATTGATGTATTGTGACTCTTTTGTGTGGCAATTCAAGTATTGCTGACTGACTCCAATATTCAATTAAAAAAAAAATTATTCAGATGCAGTATGTTCGCGTTTGAGATGGTAAAACTTTGCTGTTCTTTTATAATCCTACAGGTGGTGCACTCTAAACTATTCACAAAATGGCAGGTAGCACAGCATCCCCTATATATGCTACAAGCAAATTATTTGCAAAGTTTTTCTAATTGGAACTAAATCTAATACAGTAAGTCTCCTACATAAGAAACATTCGAGTTACAAACTTTAAAAGATATGAACACGTGTTTCTGCATGTTCATTTGCGGAAGTTAGATGTCCGGCCTATACTGTCATGTGCATGCAGCGCGTATCCCAGTATGTCTCGTGTTATGCGCTAAAACACCTTCGTGATACGACTTTCCCCCATTACACAATCGCTATCTTTAAAGCAAAGTGATGCTGTTTCTTTATGATGGTGAGGGAAAGGAACACGGTCGCTAACGCGTTTGAATGAAAAGGCACGCCGACTTTGCTTTGAAGATAGCGATTGTGTTATGGAGGCAATCTGTGGCAGGAAGGGCATTTTGGAGCATAACTCATGAAGCAAGCATGAAAGCAGCGGCGATGAGGCTGGTGCTACTGAGAAGCACCAAGCAATAACGATGGAGATCAACGTGAAAATTACTGAAAGAATGGAGTGAGGTGAAAAGATGGCAGACGTTCTTTTAACATGAATCGTACAACCATCGGCACGATTCTAAACAACACTGTACTGTAATATACCGTGTAGAGCCAATTGTGTTAGTATCCTAGAACCTAGACTGTGTTTGTTGGACTTACAAACGAGTTTTGGACACGTTTGTATGTAGGGGACTTACTGTATAGAATCGAAATATTTCTAAAATCGTGATACGTATAGAATCACAATACAAATCAAATTGGCACTGGGGCATGATGATATCTTATCAGAAGATCCCCATTGATTCCCCTCCATACGTTTTATCGTTTTTTTTTTTTTTTTTTGCAAACTATCTAAAAAAAAAAAATTTTTATGTTTGTTCTTTTTTAAAACTTTAATAGAATTAATTTAATTATTTTTTTATATTTTTATTATTGTACATTTTCATAAAAATGTTAGTTTTTTATAATAATAAACATTTTAAAATATTTATCAATATAAAAATATAAATACAAATATAATTTCATATAAAAATACAAATATTATTTACAACCCTTGTACGTGTATGTGTGCGTCAGTGTGATCATATTAATCCCCATCTGAAGTTAAATCCGTGTAAGTGGAAGGCTTGATCTTTGTCAGGTATGCCGGGTTAAATCCTATAATGTGGTCATGTAGGATATGATGGATATCAAGCTTAATCTTTTTGGGGTTTTACAGTGAAAGCATAGACTCAAGAACCACAGACATGATAGATTATTCTATAACCCCTCTCTTACCCGGGAGGTCACCAGGGAGCAATGAAGAAATAGATTTATCTAGCATGTGTGCAGAAGAGTATGTATTTATGACCCTTTATATTTACATCATGAGTTGAATTTTATTTTTGAACCTTGTGATCTGTTTATTATTGCACGTCCCCATGCGCCACTTTTGGTTTTATTTTGCTAAATATTTTTAAAACAGTCATATATTTTATTAACATCTGGGTCATTAGAGTGAATATACAGTATGAATTCTATTCATGGAGTATTTTTTTGGGGGAGATAAAAAGCTCCTGATGAGGGGTGCTCCTGATGAGATCTCTGCAATAGAAATATAAAAAAGGTTAAAAAGTAATTTTTCTGTTCAACAGATCCTAAAACTAATATTGACTATATAAAGGATTAAGTTGCTTTTTCTTTACCCCATTAGGAACTTTGACTCCGAGTTCCTGTCATGTGACTGCGGCCTGCAGTGGGTGCCGGGTTTCTTTCGCACAAGCTCAGCCAGACTCGGAGAAGAGACGTTCTGCACGTACCCCCGAAGGTTCCAGAACAGGCCGCTGCGAGAACTGAAAGAGAGCGACCTGACCTGTGGTGAGAAAAGCCATCCATGTATTTTACGTTAAGATTGTTAACAGATCTGAAGATGACTGGAAAACAGAGGAAGTGTCAATTCACAGAAATTCCACTTTGAATTGTTGTTTTCTTAGGGTCTGGGTCGTATCCTCGCCGGAGCTCAGTTTAAATTCCCGCTCGCTGATTTTCCATAGCCGCCATTCCGTGCACATCTTTTGCCACTGGTGAACCGATTCAGTTTCTCCGTTGCTTTTTGTCAGCCCGCATGTGATCCTTCTGTTTTTTTCATGGGGTCTGAGACCATACTCCCTCCTGTTGTTATAATATCACCTCATGTCACCATTCCTTTCCTCTGCAATGTATAAAACATATTTGCATTGGCGAGCAGCAGATAGAGATGAATGCCTCCGAGTAATTCCGCTGTGGTTTCAGTGTTATGAAAAAAAAGAGCCCTGAAAGGCACTAAACATCTCCGATTGAGCCAGGCTCTTTCACAATCATCCCGAGACGGATGAGCTATAATAGAGCATCAAAACACCCAAGGAAAATGATCAGGGAGTTTTTTCGTTCACCGCTTTTTCTCAGGAAAGAAAAAAATTGTAGGCAATTTGTCCTTAGCTATTACCTAAAGGGAATAAATAAACAGGCTTGTGTTGGACATGCTTTCAGATCACTGGCAAATACAGTATATTATATTTACATTTCCTGGATAAAGTACAAACTACAGTATATTTCTATTCATGAAAAACTTTATTGCTGCTATATTTTCCAGAAGGTCCCTTGGAGCTGCACACTCTGTTTCTGCTACCTTCTCTGCGCCAAGTCGTGTTTAAGGGAGACAGGTTGCCTTTCCACTGTACTGCTGCCCGGGTGGACAAAGTCACGGCCGTGCACTGGCGCCACAAAGGCCGAAGTGTCAGCAACAACCCTGAGAGTGGCGTTATTCTAGAGGAGAGTGTTCTACATGACTGCACTGTCATCACCAGGTATTCATACAGCGTGATTTAATTAAATTGATCAACACAGCGTTACGCACCGTAAGGCATCCCTTTTCTTGTTGTTGTTGTTTTTTTTTAAATAATAGCGAGCTGATCTTGTCGAATGTTCACGTCGATGCGAGCGGCGAGTGGGAGTGTGTGGTGACAACAGGACGAGGGAACATCTCACGTAGCGTGGAGATCGTCGTTCTGGAAAACAGCGCCACGTTCTGCCCTGAGCAAAGAGTATCCAATAATAGAGGAGAGTTCAGGTGAGATTGGAACACTCCAACGCCAAAGTATGATCACGCTACTAGAATAGAATAGAATAGAATAGAATAGAATAGTCTTTATTGTCATTGCAACAAGTACAACGAAATTTAAAGTGCCATTCGTCAATGCAACAAAACAAAAAAACAAAAAAAAACACACCACACACACACACAGCATACATTCCATTATTGCACGATCCACAGTTGTATATATAATTTTGCATTAATTGCAGAGAAATGCATAATAATTTAATCTTATTGCACATTGTTTGAACCTTTTCTCATAGCAGCATTAAGTAGATTTATTGCACTAGGATAAAAACTGTTTTTATATCTACTGGTTCTAGTTTGTAATGCTCTATACCTTCTGCCCGATGGCAGTAGATCAAACAGTTGATGTCCCGGGTGTGAATGGTCCTTTACAATTTTATTGGCTAGTTTAAGGCAGCGGGAACTGTGTAAGTTTTCCAAGTTGATGAGAGGGCAGCCGATGGTCTTCTGGGCAGTTGTAATGACCCTGTGCAATGCCGTTCTCTGGGCCACAGTGCAGCTGCTGTACCACACACATATGCAGTATGTCAGTATACTCTCAATGGAGCATCGATAAAAAGACACCAGCAGTCTCTGGGAGATGTTGTACTAATGAACTATTGTTAAGATTTATGTCTAAAAGTAGCTCTGTTGTGCCATTCTATAGGTGGCCAAGAACCTTAGCTGGAATTACTTCATATCAGTACTGCCTGCAGCTGCGTTATCCATCCTTGGCTGGAGGCGGTGCTGTTGATCAGAAGAGAGCGTCACGGCACTGCGATCGCTCCGGGCGCTGGCAGGAAGGAGACTACTCACAGTGCCTCTACACCAATGACATCACCAATGTCCTTCATACGTTCATGCTGGTACGTTATCACCTGGTTTGTAGATTGTATACGGTGCTGCACAATTAATCGAAACCGCAGTATCGACCTCAGAAGTATTACAAACAGAAAAGAAACGCAGTAAAACAAGGCTGGTGTTGGTAAACAAGTGCGCTAAGAATGCGAAAGGACCAAGTATGGAACCTTGTGGTACACCAGTTACAGAAGAATCAGGTGGTTCGTTTTATAAGTGAAAACTTGCGACTGGTTTTGCCAAAAAAAAGTCAAAAAGTAAAAATGTGTACTCTTGGAGTGTTACTCTTCTGTGAAAGAAAGGAAAGAGTAACAACAATTTTAGTTTACTTTTTTTAGTTTAGTTTAACTTTTACTTTAAATTTATCTCTGAATTCTGACTTTAATCTCAGAACGTTTTTCAGTGAGAATTCTGATCTCAGATAAAACCTTCTCAGAATAAAGTCAGAATTCTGAAAAAAAGTAAAAATTCAGAGATTAAAGTCAGAATTCTGCCATAAATACCAGTATTAATATAATGTAAGAATTATTCAGATTTTCTTTTTTTAAATCCTAAGATTTCTGTCTTTGAATTCTGACGTTAATCTAAAAGTTCTGACTTTTATGTAGATAAAAGTAGATATTTATGTAGATAAAAAGATATAATCAATCTCACAATTGTTCTGAATTCAGTCTCAGAATTCTGACTTTAATCTCAGTATTCTGACTTTTTAATAAAAATTCCAACTTTAATCTCAGATAAAAACCATTTTAAAAAAGGAAAAACTATACAGAACTTTAAAATTAAAATAACTTTCCTAAAACGGAATTTAAATGTCCCAGAAAACATCTTGAATCAGACTGAATGTTACAAAGTGAAAAAAATAATCTTTGCGTTCTAGATGCCCATCAATGCCTCCAATGCTGTGACATTGGCACACCAGGTGAGGACATACACGTTGGAGGCAGCAGGCTTCACAGACACTGTGGATGTTTTCTACGTCTCACAGATGATGGATAAATTCCACAATTATCTCGATCAGTCTCGTGAGGTTAGTAGTTTCCACAGATATATTGTACTGCCACATCGCTTATGGCTAAGTCTGAGGGTTATTCAGTCTTAATGTACTCTTTGGTGTTTCAGCTGTCAGAAGTGCTGGTGGAGATGGGCAGTAACCTGATGCAAGTGGATGATAAGATCTTGTATCAGGCTCAGAAGGACCAGAAAGCATGCAGCACTGTGGTCTGCTCTCTGGAGACCTTAGCATGGCCACAGCTTCACCCGAATGCCCAAGATCTCTCCATGGTAGGTGATCCTCTAGGATTCACATGAAGTTTCTGGGAATGCACTGTATCTATAAAGGAAATAGTCATTGAGTTTATCCTCCCAGAATGCACTGCTGTGCGGCCTTAGGGCCAATTCACGCTAGTAGAACAATCGTAGCATTCATAATAAGGGTCATGGCTTGACATATTAGGCTTGTTCTAGGGCAAATACTGCCGTAATAAGATAATGAGTCTAGTCACATCACACAGAAGAAATAATGTTTTGAATGACATTGCATGAAATAAGGATTTGTGCAAAAATGTTTAAGAAAAAAAAAGTATTTCAATGTTTTCTCGCAGATATCTCAGAACATCGTGATGGAAGCTCACTTGATACGCCCCGCCCACTTCACTGGCATGACCTGCACCGCCTATGAGAGACAAGATGGCTCTAGTGCCAGCGGCTTGGACGTGATCGAATCCACCCATGAGCAGCACTTACGCTTCCGCTGCACGACGGGAGCCCACAACATGTCTTTAAGCGCTTTCCCTTTAAAGGTGCGACAGACATAAAAATAAAACTTTTGAAATCCTGGAGCGTAGCTTTCTCTAAATACTGATTTCCCCCCACTCTCTTTTTCTTGGGTTTTGAAACAGAATGCTGTAGCACTCGCGTCGGTCTCTCTGCCGCCGTCCCTGTTTCCTCCGAACGCCCCCGCAGAGTGTAAACTGCAGTTCGTAGCTTTCCGTACCGGAGGATTCTTCCCGTTTATCGGAAACTTAAGCAGCGGAGCTCGCAGGAGAAGAGTGAACACGCCTGTTATCTACGTAGGCCTCGGTGAGCAAAGAATTTTAGCACGTTGATGAAAAAGTCACAATAACAACGTAGTATGCCAGGTGATCCTGTGGAAACATTTAGTGATGCTTAAACTCTCGCTAACATTAGTACTACCAATGCAACACCTCAGATGACCCAGAAATCACATCCGGTATTTTTCTCTCTCGTAGACGGGTGCACCATGTGGAACCAGTCAGCTCCCATCATCGTATCCCTGAGACACAAGTCATCGGGTGACGACCCTGTGGCTGCACACTGGAGTCTCCACGACCTCAAGCATAATGGGAGTTGGAGTACAGACGGCTGCCAGTTAGCGCACAGTGATGCTAGCTTATCGACGCTACGCTGTACCGTACTCAGTAACTACGCAGTGCTACAGGTAGGTAATGCTGAATGTACTGTATGGTACTGTTTAACTGTATGAATATATTTTTTTTTTTATGCAAAAGCAGCAATGCACTTGGAGAGAAATGTTTTTTTTTTTTTTTTTTTCCCCGCAGTAAGTCCTATCTATCTAATGAGCCGCTCTGGCCTGTCTGAGAGAGACTCATTCCTTTAAACAGGGAGGACACATCTCCCATTACTAACAGATATTTAACACTACATACCTCTTATCCTGACACCAGGCGAGGGGTATTATATCTGACCTGGCTTTTGCATGTCTCTGGAAAGCTGCCTGACGTTGATTGAGTGAATCTTAAATCGTGGCTGCTTGCTTCTTGGCACCGACTCTGCCTTTCTGAGCATTTATGTCATATCTCAGGACGTTTGAGTTTAATTAGAGCTTACGTTTCATATAAACTTTGGCGTAGCAACGGGTCAGGAACGCAGCCGTAGAGACGTTAATGCAATTAGTCCCTTGATGTGAAGGCATAGTATGTGGCTTTTGTAATGCTTCTCTCTCTCTCACACACACACACTTTGTCTGTTCCAGGAGGTGCCAGAATTCCCAGGCCTGCCTTCTGGTCTGGTGGAAGTGCTCCACCCGGTGGTGTACACCTGCACTGCAGTGCTCCTCCTGTGCCTCTTCACTATCATCTTTACATACATTCTGCACCACAGGTACTGTAGTGACACATTAAGGCGGAATTGATTAGTTTAGTGCTTGCACACTCTGATTACAGCATGTTACATGAGATAGTCCAACTTTAAATCATCCTCTGTTCTTTTATGCACTTAGCTCTATTCGAATCACAAGGAAAAGCTGGCACACCCTACTCAACACCTGTTTTCACATCGCCATGACGACGGCGGTGTTTGCCGGGGGCGTTACTTTAACTAGTCACAAAATTGCGTGTCAAACGGTAAGGATCTTAAGTTGTCCAGGTTTCATATAAATATGACCACATGGTTTTATAGTACAAGTTATATGTGATATGTGTGTGTGTGTGTGTGTGTGTGTGTGTGTGTGTGTGTGTGTGTTAGGTGGGCATTGTTCTCCACTATTCTTCATTATCCACTTTGTTATGGATCGGCGTCAGCGCACGGGTGCTCTATAAGGAAGCCTTGTGGAGGTCTCCGCGGCAACCAGAGGGCGAGGGTGCAGTGGTGCCCACCCAGCGGCCCATGCTCAGGTCAGTGACGTCATCTGAGTGACACCAGAACATGTCCTTGCTTCATGTTAACTTCTTCCATTGTGCCCAGAACACCCTGTTTTTAACTTTGTTTACGTTCATACAGTATTTATATCGTATGAGGGGTGAGTCAAAAATGATCAGAATTCTGGCAGAAATCTCCTTGCTTTACAATCTGTCAACAAGCTTTCATTTTCCCTCACTGCAAAAGTTCAAGTCCGAGCTGTGAGCCATGAATGGAATGCACCGCTGTCTTTAGTTCTTCATCAGAAGTGAATCTTCATCCTCATAGGGCTGCTTTCAGGGGACCAAGCATGTGCTTTAATAAATCAGGGAGGATGCTTTAATAAATCAAAACTGTACAAAAAAGTTTTTGTAAAGTGTCGACACTGTGGGAGGAAGCGTGCGGACATGCATGCAAGATCACGACGCTCCCTGATAGCAGTCCTCTGCGTTCAATCGGAAATCTAGGCTTCAGCAGGTTACTGTAACGAGCACTGCCTATTGTTGAACCGTTTTCCTGATAATGTTCTACAACTGGCCCTTGAGAATCCCAGGAAACTGTAAGCATCCATTTTCCATCGGATGGTTGACTTCTGTACTTTTTCTCAGTTGGCGATTGAGGATGTTTCCGTTCCATACTCTCAGGCTCGTAGTGATGAATCCGTGTCTCATCACCAGTACCAGTTCTCTTTAAGAAACTTTCACCTTCCTTGGAGTATTAAAATTCTCTGAATTCTGTTTCCAGACATCCAAACGCTCCTGTTTATGCTATTCCGTGAGTTGTTTTGGCACCGGATACACGCTCAGACAGAAAAAAACAAAAACTGAAAAAACCCAGAATCACTGCACGCTGTTCTTCGTTCATGCAAATCACATGTAGGGTGTCCATTTTCAGATTTCTCAGATTTTTGACTGGTCCCCATACTTCACTTATACTACATTTCACCGAAACCAATGATTCGTACACATGCTCGTGTCTTACACTCGGTGTTAGCTGTATATCTACCTATGAAAGTGCTGCTTTGCCTCTTCACATCATGGGTTCGTGTTCTCAAGCACTTAAATAAAAGTGGTATTATGTGAGACTGAAAGAGGGGACAGATGCAGACAGACAGGAGCAATCCGAGGATATAAAGCACCATTTAAAGACAAGCATGCGAGCGCAAGACCACCCTGACACAGAACCTGCTCAGTCAAAGAGCACCATTGTCCTTACAAGAACCAAGAGCCATCTGTTAGTGTGGAACAAGCATGATTCAGGAAAATGTACAGCGAACGGATTCGATAAAAGTGGCCATAAATGTAATAAGAGCTCACTCTTCTCCTTCAGCCAGGGTTCTCGGACTCTCTGTAAAACTGACCTTGTGTATATGTGTCGCTGACCTCCATACATACGGCCTTCTACTGGGGGTAAATCATTCTCCTGTTCCTCAGTTATAGCACTTCTTCTTCAGCTTCCCTTGCGAAACTAAAGAATGGACTATTTCATGTCACACCACCATGACCAGCACGATGTTAATAAATCCAATTAAATAGATCGCAGGGTGTTGAAAACGGCTCGAGTTTTCAGTGATCCTGGTCTACCATGATTGAAAGCAATAGTTGTAAAAGTTCCTGTTATGCTAATACTGGAGACTCCTTCCTTAAACGTAAAATGATCTTCTTATTATTATTATTAATATATTCTTATTTTACAGTTATACTGTACATTTGCCTTTTTTTTTTGGATCAACCAATGTTTTATCACAAGACATTTCTTGCCTTATTTCTTTTTGTGTTTGTCATCCAGAACCTTTCCATGTCTTCCCCTCTCTGTAGGTTTTATTTGATCGGCGGCGGCGTTCCTCTCATCGTATGCGGCATCACCGCAGCTGTCAATATTAACAACTACGGAGACAACATTCCTTAGTGAGTAGAATATTCAGTACATTTAGGTTTGTGAACACATTAAATTCCCATTTTTAGATTTTGTCCTCGGTTGCTGTTTTAATAACCTCCGCTCCTAAGGGAAGGTTTTCTACTAGATTTTTTTTATTAATTAGCATGATTGACATTTCCTTTAGCGCCCATACAGGATACATTGACTTTCTGTGTTTATGGCGACGCACTATAGCTTAGACAGAGCGCTTTTTGTTTGTCCTTAAGTAATTAATTGCCCTTTCTGACCTTACTGCATCTGACACTTTGGCAGCTGTTGGTTGGTATGGCAGCCCAGTATCGGCGCTTTCTATGTTCCCGCTGGCCTGGTGATCCTGGTGACCTGGATCTACTTCCTGTGTACCATCGCACGCCTGAGATGCCGAACCTCCCAGAGCGCTAAGGAACCTCCATGCGCCACCTCTGGATCGTCTCCCTTACCCGAAACACAGCCGGCTCTAAGTGGCAGCACTAGTTTACTTTCGACTGACTCTGCAGTTGGCCCAATGCAGGAGGTGCAGGAGGACCAGTATTCACTGAAAGTGCAGTTCTTGGCACTGGTGGCGACTCAGTTTGTTTTTCTGCTCCTGTGGTCGCGGTGCGATGGCTATGTGGCACACGGACAAAGAGAGGAAGTTGTTCAGCTGCCTGTATGGCGGAACGGCGACAGGTTTGGGAATCTTCCTGGTGCTTCATCATTGCTTCAAACGCTTGGACGTCCAGGCAGCTTGGCTTGGATGTTGCCGGGGGTACCATCGCTCCCAGTCGATCCCAGCCTACAGCCAACCCTGCACTGCGACCGCTGGAGTCCAGAGCACTTCCGAAAGGGGCTCGCAAATTTTTGTCGGCTCTGTTCCTCCAGCAGAGCAAAGCAACTACTCTTCTTCCGCCAGGTCGTCCTCCACGCCAAGTGGCACCAGCAGTATCGGCGCTGGTCCCTGCAAGCTTACCAACCTCTTGCAGGTGACCCAGGACAATGCCAACAACACTACACGCGCTCTGGCAGGCACCAACACCAACACCAGCACCAGCACGGAGAACAACACCAACAGCAAACCTGCCAACAACCTGTTGCTGCCAAGTATTAACACCACTTTACCTGCTCAGCAGCAACAGCGAAAAAAGACTAGCAGTAGGACTAAGACAGGAAGTGGCCTGTACCACCACCGGGGGGAGGGAAGGGGACATTATCGTCTGAAAGCACTACGAGGTGGTGGGGGCAGTGTAGGTGCCTTGGGCCCACCTGGGGTGGACCAAATCAACATTCATCATGTTCCTAGATATGCATCCAGCGAGAATGGGAGTCTTCGAAACAGCCATTCGGAGAGCCATAACGGTCCGCTGACCAATGGCAGGCACCGCGGGGAAGGACCAGGAACAAGTCCCTCAGAAGGAAGCGATGGAGGAAGCAGCGGAAGCAGGAAGCCTTTCCCGCTTTTGCCCTCCATAGCGAGTCGGGTTGCAATGCAGCAGAACGGACAGAAGCGCAGTGCAAGCAGGGACAATCTGAAACTGGTCACTGCAGCTGATAAAGACTTGAAACGAGGTTCATATCTGATGAACCCCGACACCATAACAGCTACCAGAACTACAAGCGGCACAACCTCATCGACGCTACCTGCCACATCGAACGGAATGCTGAAAGGTTCAGGGATCGAACTGGAAGCGAGCGGGTCGGACCATTCGCAGGGTTCAATCGGGATGAGACCGGGAGTTTGGAAAAGCGAGACGACGGTGTGATGGCGACAAAAGTCCGCCCAAGCATTCTTTGTTTAGGGCTCAATCCCAAGTGAAAAGTGCAGCCTCTTCCAGTATTAACCTCTCTGACGTTTTCTTCGAAATGATGTTCAGTGAGCTTCAAAGAATTTGCACCTTCCACAAGCACACCAGACTGGTTGCCAGATTGTGTATTTGTTAAGGTTTCATGAGGGATCCTGTACATTTTTGTACTAAATAAAGCAGGAGGCTTGGTGTCTCTGCCTCGCCATGTTGTTTTAACGAGCGCGAGAGAGAGAGAAAATGAAGGGATTTACAACAGTATATGCAAAAACTGAACCCTTTCCAAATCAGTATTTTTTTTTCATCGAGAAATGATGACACAGTATTATTTATCTGTGATAGATGTGCTTGATGTTTAGGATCTAACATCTAACATGAGGTGACAAAATGAAGACCTTATTTGTAAGCTTTTTTTTTTTTTTTTTTTTTTTATCTATGCATATCAGTGGAAATGGACCACAAAGTGCATTTGGAATTTTTTTGCTTATACAACCTGTTTTTTATTTCTGTTTGTGTGGGTGTGTGTGTGTGTGCGTGTGTGTTTGTCATGCTTTGTGTTTGCTGGTTACATAGCGAACGTGCACATGTGCACATAGTGAGAGATGTGTATGTCCGAATGTCTGTATGAATGGATGTATTAATTGACAACTACAGTATTTAGCTTTATTTCCTCTCCAGCACTGATAAATACCTCTTGGCCTTACTTAATCGTTCCAGTATTAAGGACTTGCGGTGAGTTCACTTCTTCCTTTCTTTGCTTTGTTTGTGGAATATCTATTGGCACCAGGGGATGCTGTTTTTTTCCCTTTTCTTTTTTGTTGCAAGACAGGAAATAACTCAAGTCTGTGTGTTATTACTGTCCCTGTTGTGTGTCAAAGGTCAAGATTATAATGAAAAACACAGGTCTAGACTGCCCTCTAGTGAGAGGACCATTTATCAAATGCACTGCCAAACCAAACATACTGCCAAGTCATCAAGGCTATGAGTGGGGATTTTATTAGCGTTATGTTGAAATAAATTTGGGTGGAGATTTTTTTTTTTTTTTAATCATGTCTGACATGGTTTTCCTGTAGCACTTGGAAAAAATGTCCACCCTTGCTTAAAACCTTAATCAAGCACAAGCGATGTATTAGCAGATTCAGGGTATTTTCTTTTTCTTCCTTTCGTGTAGTCCTGGCTCAATTGTTCTTTTCTTTCCTTTTCTTTCTTTCTTTCTCAGGTGTTCTCATCACCGCTGTCATACAGTACTAACATATTGTTCAGTGCTAACATCTGCTTAGCTTTTCTCTGATTGTAACAAATGAACAAATGCTCAGACAACAACGACAAAAAAACTCTATTTAAGGAGCTATTTGAAAAAACCAGGCTGAAGACATGATTTAAACGGTCTAGATTCAAGGTTGTTCATCAAGCAATACAGTATAGCAGTGTAATGTTGTACACTTAGAGCACTTAGAACAAACTGAATACCAATTTTTTTCTAATACTATTGAAAGAAAGGAAGAAAGAAAGAGTACCCCTGGTCTTAAAAGGGGGAAAACGGTGTTATTCAAAAAGACGTTCAATTTATTTACAAGTCCTACATATGCCAAGAAGTAGCTGTTTTTTTTTTTTTTGTTTGTTTGTTTGTTTAAATATTACATCATATGCAATTTCATGTTAATGACAAAGACATTTTTTTACACTTCGTATCATGAATGTGTCTTCGATTAAAGTTTTCCGCCAGCTCTATGATCAGGGATTTTTTTTACACCAAAGAAGCGTTTTTGAAGCATCTCCAGTACTGCTATGGTATTTGTCAAGTTTTCAAATTGTATACACAATCCCGGAAGTGTCACAAATTGGGCAACAGTTACTAAAGGTTCCGTAATAGCAGTATTTATTATAGTGTATGTCACAAAACAGATGAGCTTTCCTTTAATTGCATATTGGATTCCAGTGCGTTTTATTAGTAACATGATGCTGTGTAAGGTTGAACTATCCTTTTAAAAACAGTCATGACTTATTGTGATCTTTTTTTTTTTTTTTTTTTTTAATCATCAAACGTCTGCATTAATTCCATGGTTCCCAAATTGAAGTTGAATGAAAACAAGATGTGTAAAATGTGTACAAAGCTAATTGTACCAAGCATTTGTCTTGCTTTTAAATGATATACTGTATGAACTTGTGTGTGCCACGGTTTAACAAGCCATCTGATTTTTAAAAATCTTTTCTGTCCCTATGCATGAAGTTTTTGGTCAGCAAAAAGTATTTGGTAGGCTATTTATCCATTAATGATGGTGTCTACTGTCATCTCGAGTTTTTAAAGGGATATTTCATGTTTCGTGTGTATTTATACAGTATGTCACTTTGCATCAATATGAAAATTCCTTTTTCAGTTCCAGTAATATATTTGCTGTTTGTGCCTTATAAAAATTCTGATGCAAAATAAAGACTTTCTAAATATCTTGGTGCTTTCTTTTTATTAATTATCACGAATGTGTCTTAAAAATCAATATGCATGACAAAACTACAAAACCTCTGAAATAAAGCAGACATTTGCATTTGACCGGTGGTGCAGAATCTCGCCGTCACTCTGCACCTCATGGATTTATAAACTGAGCTTCAGGAAACATGATGATTCACAGTCATACACACACACACATATATATATATATATATAGATAGATAGATAGATAGATAGATAGATAGATAGATAGATAGATATGCTAAATGCTAACCACTACTCCACCATGGAACCTACCTCCTGTCCCAATCCACAGCACTGAATAAAAATTTCAGAATCGTTCACTTACATTTTTTTCATCAAGGAAACATTTTCTGAACGATTGCAAAAAATTAATGTACAGTAATAATAACTAAAGAATTTAAACAATCCAGCTTGAATGGAATAGAATGGGTGTGAGAGAATTGACATGAACAAAGAACTGGGTGCAGGCTTCTCTCCAATTAAACTAATCACATGCGTAGATAGATCCCTTTATATGCAAATGGGGGAAATCAAGACAATCAGCAACCAACACATGCTGCTCCTGAGCTCCCAGTGATCCAGACCCCCTATTGCCCTCTGCACCTGTCTGACATCCTGGTGCCGAACTGGACTCCATGTTAACTTGGACATCTTCTGTTAGATTGAACTTCCAGCTGCCGAACACACCGTATGTGCATAATGTCTGCATAATTCCTGTTCCATCACCCAAATGAGGATGGGTTCCCTGTTGAGTCCGGTTCCTCTCAAGGTTTCTTCCTAGTGCCATCTCAGGGAGTTTTCCCTTGCCACCGTCGCCCCTGGCTTGCTCATCAGGGACTATCTAATCATTATGATCTATGCACATTATGATCTTCATACACACTTCCATAATTTTCTTTTCATTTTATGAAGCTGCTTTGAGACATTGACCATTGTTAAAAGCGCCATATAAATAAAATGTAATTGAATTGAATTTAAAAAGACGAGAATCCAAAAGAATGACCCATGGGATTTATTTTAAAAAGGAAAATAGTCATATTTCAGATCTATAAGGTACTGTATATAGAGCTGAGAAAAATCATTCTGGGGGCGTCAACCAGTCTTCTAAAGGAAGTTGTTTGGTATATTGCTAAGAACTTACTGAATCCATGCATCAAAAAATGTGCCTCCAGTGTGCAAGGCTTTCTCATGTACACCTCCTTCGTTGCGTAGCCCCACAGGGAAAAAATAAAATAAAATGGCGTGAGATCTGGACTTCTTGGAGGCCATTCATGATGTCTGTGTTCCCAGCCAACATTATGGAAAATGCTGGTAAGAGCAAAATGAGGTGGTGTGCCATGGGGTGGTGCTCCAGTGATACCACAGGTTCTTATATTCTGGGTTACGTAACACATTTTTGCTGACTACATAATTCCATATACTGTATGTTCTGTCACAATTTCAATGTCTACATTTATAACATATAAATAATAAGAACGATTGTAAGAGAATTTTTTTGTTTGTTTGTTTGTTTCATCGCCATTGGCCCACGGAAACCTTAAAAAATCATTAGTTCATCTAAAAGTTCAACAGATGGCGCTATTCATTTTAATACATGCTTATGAGTGTGTAACTGAAATCGACTTAATAAACACAATCTCACACCTTCATTCCACGCACTTCAGGGTATATATCACTCACTCCTTATCTATACCGCTTTATCCTGTATTCAGAGTCATGTGCATTCATATGCACCAAGTTGCCTAGGAGGAAACCAGAATACTCAGAGGAAACCCACCAAGCACAAGAACATCCATGCACACCGATCCGACACTGGACTCAAACCCTCAACCCTGGATGTGTAAGGCAACAGGGCTAACCACTATGCTGCTAAATAGTAATACCACATTAATACCAATCAATTTTCCAATTTTAATTTATTAACATAATAGTCAAGGTGAGCTGTTACTATAGAAACTATAATTTATTTAAGGAAGAAGGCTCACTCATGGTTATTAAAGGAACTATTTCTAAACTATTTTTAATCTTATTTAATCTGTGATTCATCGTGGGTGTGAGGAAGTCATCCTGTGGGAATGGTAAACCTTTCCGTAACGTATCATGGCGTCATCATTCGCACGTTGAAGCGCGTTATTTCGTGCTAGTTTACACCGAATCCCGCCTCCTGTGCTACAATTGGCTAACCATACTCCGGATTCTGACTCAGGATTGGTTACTGTTATTCATTCTGCGCTCGGATTGGATAAGCAGACTTTTCCCGTAGAAACTTTAGAGTCGATTCCGAGTCCATGTGCTTGGAATTGTGTCGATTGTATGAATCATTTAAGTTTTTTTTTTTTGACGCATTTAATAAACATTCAGACATCTATGACGAATCAGATCGCAAGATGCCTTGACGACTTAAGACGCAGCAAATACAACACATTTTCTGTTTATTCTGAGAAACATTACATTTGAATCAGTTCGAATAGACTCCTGCTTTTCAATGCAAGGGCGTGAAGAATCGATTATTTTTGGAGCGGAATCGACTCCTAAAGCTACGTTGGAAGATCCGAAGTTTATTTATTATCAGCAATTGAGTAAGCCTTTTCATGTAACATTGTAAAAACGCAAGGTAGTGAGAATTATAACCAACATTTGAGTGCAGAAAACCAGTTTCGGCTCGATTTGAACTACAGAAAGGCGGGACCAAAATGGCGTCGAACTCGGTTGGGGGCGTGGCTTGTGTGGCGATATAGCAACCGTCGGAGGAGCCAGGTAACAAGTTCCTGAGGACGGTGAGTGGAACAGGAGGTGAGGAGGAGGAGGAGTCAGCCAGTGGAGTTTGGGATAAACAGTTTGAAACTAATTGGTTAGTTAGTTAGTATGTATTTTATCGTACGGGGTGTTTAGAAGGCGTTAATCTGATCATTGCGGCGGAGGAGGAGGATGTCTCTAGCCGAGCAGAGCCAGCAGTGGTACCCGACCAGCGTGCAGGTGACGGTGCTCCAGGCGCGCAACCTGCGGGTCAAAGGCAAAAACGGTACGAATGACGCGTACGCGATCATCCAGGTGGCCAAGGACAAGTTCTCCACGGCGGTGGCGGAGAAATGCGTGGAGCCCGTGTGGAAGGAAGAAGCCTCATTCGACCTGCCTCTGTTCCAGCGTGGGAATGCCGAGCGCTGCACCCTGTACGTCGTGGTCATGCACCGAGCCCTGGTGGGAATGGACAAGCTCCTGGGACAAGCAGTGATCAACCTACCGGACCTGCATGAGGACAGGAGCCGGAAAAAGACCGAGTAAGTGTCTAGGGTGATCTCTCTCTCTCTCACAGTCTAATTATTGGAACTTACATGGTCAAAGTGTAAATAAATAAAAAGAACACACCGGATGTGGACATGATGATCACTCTTCTTTCTTTATCTAATTATAAGCTCTATTAGATCCCAAACCTGTTATAGAATTTTAGAAGTTCTTTTCTTTCCACCTCAAAAAAAAAAAAAAAAGATGGATTGTCTACTCGAAATTTTCTTTAGGTGTTCATTCATTCATTCATCATCTATATATCCTGTATACAGGGGGGCCTGGAGCCTATCCCAGGATACTTATGGCACAGATGGGGGTCAATCCATCACGGGGTACACGCACACATCCTCATTTTGGGAATGCCAATTAGGCTAATGTACATGTCTTTGGAGTGTGCGAGGAAACCGGAGAACCCGGAGTAAACCCACCAAGCACAGGGATGACATGCGCACAGACCCAAGGGAATCGAACCCGGACCCTAGAGGCGCGATGCCACAGTGCCACTGATGAACAATGTCTGAATCCTAGTATTCAACTGGTCCAAGCAGTTTGCATTTTTTTTTTGAAAAAAAAAGACTTGGAATTGGTTCAGGTGTTTTTGTTTGTTTGTTTTCCGGTTGAATGGTCGTGGTAAGATCTTGAGCCCGAATTTCTCAAATGCAGCAGTAACGGCGTGAGCTTAACGTGTTGCTGCAGATATCGTAACGTGGTGGGCAGTAGAGATGAGACGTAGTATTGCAGACCTCTTCCTTGACGTTACTCTGACTTTCTTTGAAGATCCAGGAAGCTACCTGTCTGTCATAATGAGTTGTAATTTCCAACCAGATCGATTTTGTTCTCCTGGTTGATGTTGGGTATCTTATCGAATAAGAACAGTATGTGCAGTATGTGTTCAATTTTAAACTACTCAAAAAATAGGACATGACTATTTGGAGCATTAAAAACCCTAAAAACTAAATTGTCTTATGTTCTGTCCAAGTACATAATGTTCTAGTCAATACTTGTGAATAGCAAACTACTTGCTCATGAGCAGTTTTAATGAAACAGCAGGGTGACGTCAGATCCAGTTCTCTCGTCACATTGTCGTGTACCTCAGCTTCAGGTTTCAGTACTCAAACGGGACTTTTTGTCTTTTTTGTCCTTTTCTCACAAGTGATCCAGTCCGATCAAGTTTCCCAGACGATGTCTGTTCTGCAAATCCTGACTCGGTCACTTTATCTAGGGAACAAGTACAGTCTGTGGTTTTGTCAACTTCGATTTCCAGTTTAGTTTGTTAAGGGATTAATGATTAGCTCGATGCGTTTCCCAGGTGTGCTCTCAGTGAAGCACTGAAGGACAGAAGGGAGTTGGGAAACCTTGGAGCACCTGAGAGAAGCAGATTGAATGACGAGTTTAGTCATGGTTACCTGGCAGTACAGTAGGTTTAACTACAACACAATACAAGGGCTGTACTGAAAGGAATGCAAGAGTGTGCATCACTTTCTTTTTTTCAGTTTTTTTTTCTATACAATGCTACTACCCAACATAGTCTCCATCACAAGCCATGCATCGAACCCGCATCTTGGATTCTTTTTAAAAATGGTCACATCTCCATGAACGTTCTGTAGTGCCAGTGCCTGAGACCATCGACTGCGACTAAGCGGTTTCCAGAGGATTCCAAAGTCGGGTTTGATGACGGTGCAGAGAGGGATAAAGCACAGAGTTACTGATCTGGACGTTGGTGGTTCAATCCCCAGCTCCACCAGATTGCCATTGAGCAGCTGGAATGTGCCAAGAAAGAATTTCGCTCTGCAATAATATGTATGCGACAAATAAGGGCTTAGTTTAATACAACATGTTGTACTATACGTGTTACATTATACTGTACATTTTGGATGAAAGTGTATACACCAAGTCCATATCAAACCGATCATATTACATCACACATTACTGCTTTTCAGCTTAGACGACTGGACTGTGTACTAATGATGCATTTATATAATACCTTATATTCCTGAGCTTATATTCGTGCTTCATGTTTTCCTGTAGTCTTGTAGTATGTAGTGCTCTGATGTGGCTTGTTTATTTATTTTCCCTGTTTTGCTCAGTTCTCATGTTGAGAATGACGTTTGACCCAGAGCTCAGGAGGAAACCTCACACAAATGTGCTCCCGGGCTGTTATTAGGGCAAGTCAGCCACATTCCAGCGGTTACTCAAGCTTTAAGGGTGGCGGAGTTTATTAAGAGGAGGATGGGATTTTGAGAGCGGCTGTAGAGAAAAGAAAAGAAAAAAAAAAACGCTGTATGTAGCAGTCTGGTGAACTTGGTGAAGTCCAGGCTGTGACGGGGTCAGTGCATGTAAATGAATGTAAATGAATACGTTAATTCTGAGTTCAGGAGTTTGACGAGAGCAGCGTGAAGCTCGGCCGGGGAGGGGAGGGGAGGGGGCGAGCGGGAGGACATTACCAGAAATCTTAAGGACACTTAGATCCCTAAATCCCAAATATTTTTTAATTTATAGGAGCCAAAATTTGATTCCTTTTCATAACATACAGTAGCAAGGTGAACTTGTGTAGCCTCCTTGAATTAAACTGTATTTGAAGCTCAGCTTTCTTAGTATTATCTGATGATGATGATGATGACGACGATGATGATGACTGAGCTCTGAGAACGTCGACTGGCTGACTCAGTCTGTGTATCTGTGGAATCTGATGTAGTGCATGCAGGGTTTGGATGGACATGGCGTGATGGATGGATAAGTCATTTGCTGCGTCCTTATTGGCGATCACATCCAGCGTGGACTGCGCAGGGAATTCAGCCATCTTAAGTAAGACTCCAAATGTAAGGAAGTGAACCTACTCTGTTCTAAGCGAACTCTGAGTAGTACCGGGAACAACCGGACAACGGTTCATCACTAATCCGGGATTTCACACACTATTTGTTAGAGATGGGAATCACCAGGGAGCAGCCGATACGATATCACGATACCTAGGTATTATCGATACAATATTATCATGATACCCAATTCCATTTGTATAAACATCACGATCTGATATAAGGATTTTGTAACAATTCTAAACAAACTTAACAAATAATTAGTTCCTACCATACAGGATGTTGTGCTGCCTGCCAGTGCATGAATAGTTAGGAGAGCACCACCTGTAGGATTATAGAGGAACTTCAACATATTAGCACCTCAAATGCAAACCTATAAATAAAAAAAACATCGGAAATTAAAACAAAAAACGATTAAAAACAATCGATTTTTGGAATCAGTGATGGCTAATAATAATAATAACAATTTGTAATTAATCTACATGTATTATAATTAATGATTTGTTCATATTGCGTAGGCTATTTATCTGCTATATAATAATACTAATCTCTTTAGGAATGGCAGGATCCATCTTGTAAATGAATCAAATCACATTTATTCACAAGTCATAATCATTTCAGTAGTATAACTTTTTAAGTATCGGTTTCATTTCAATATAAACTACCAGTCGAAAGTTTGGACACGCCTTCTAATTCCATGGTCATTTCTGACTTTTATTTCCTTCTACAGTGTAAAACGATGCTGAAGACGTTCAGAATGCACAATAATCTCCTTATGAACAGTTGAGTTTTGATATTGAGATGTATCTGCTATGTACTTATGCTCCGTAAAGCCTTCATGACGGCTTTAATCTCCAAAAGGTGCTGTTTAATTGATGATTTTAGATTTTTAAGGCTGGTGACGCTAAATGAAGGTCTCGCTTTCCAGGGAAGGTCTTCATGAGAGCCAGTTTCATCATAGTGCTTGATGGGTTTTGCAGATGCACTTGAAAAGAAGTGTTACTAAGTGTTACTCTGGTAAAGTAAACACCTCGGATACCTGTTCCTGCGACGGAGGAAACAGGCCTACACAATATCACCAAATGATTACAATATATGTGCACTAGTTACAAATCATTTTTATTGCAACATATGTAACATCAATGTTATGTTGCCCTTGATGGTAGGACACGGAGAGAGTGGTGACGGTCCTGACCTCGCTCCTCATGTTTGGGCTATTTAAGGAGTTCCTGGGAGGCCGGCGTTTCAGACCTGTAGTCTGATCATGGCTCCGGCATAATGAGAAAACTTTCAGTTTTCTTGATATCCAAGCACTAGTGCACCTCCGGCATAAGTGCATTAATGTAGCGTGAGCTTGTTCTAGAGAAATAAAGGGAGTTTTTACTCTCATAACTGTGTTCAAAAGCCCTGGTTTGACTTGATCGCACCTTGTGTTTAGGCACAAACCTTCACCAACAGTCTCAAATATCTTTCGCAGGCGATTTAAAGAATGTCGCTGTGAGTAACAAAGCAGAACCTTTTCTAACAAAAATAGTCCTCGGGAGGATCACACCCGAATGCGTTCAGTAGTCCTGGTACACCTGCTGCCTCTTGCCACAGGGAACATTATTTACCTTCCAGTCGAGAGTTGAGAAGCAGCAGATGCTTTCTTAGGGTTGGTCACTGTTTTGTTCTTGACGCATCCTTGTTAATCCAGTTGTATGATGCGTCACACACATTGCCTTGTTTGTGTGTGTGTGTGTGTTAGTTAACTGGCTGCCTGGTTACATTTAAATTAGCTTGATGAGCTCTTGACTGTTTCAACACTGCCCTCAGTCTTATTTGAGTTTCAGGCATCGAGAGGGTGAAGAAAATCAATAAATACACCAGGTTTCATGCTCCGTGGTTAAAGTACACACCAGAGGCAGTGACATCATCTGTTTGCACTCTAGGCAAACCAACCACACACATGCATATACACACACACACTTGCTCATCCTAATACACCATGTGAAACTGGAAGCTACGAGCTTGGCAAGGTCAGGGTGTGGAATCAAAACCAACAACAAACGAAAAAATGTGAAAATGTCGCACTGAAATAATCCATGAACATAAGGTTTAAAACGTCTAGTGTTTGTTTATTTAATTATCTTTTTTAGTATAATACAGAATTCAAATTCTCTCAGATTGGAAAACAATAAACGTTATGCTGGTAACAAATCCACAGACCTGGTTCTTCATGTACCGCATTATGAACTTCACATCACCATCATACTGTTATTAATTAGGCAAATATCACTCAAGAGGGCACAGCCGGAGTGACGAAGATATCACAGCCGTGCCGATATTCACTACAACAGCACGACCTCAAGTGTGATACTGCATTTATACAACAGTTCCGTAAACATTTATTTAATGTCAGCAGATTTGTTTGTTTATTTACCCATGTATTTTGCTCAGCCAACACGCATCCTTTCGCGACTCTGACGGAGCTAACTTACAAACCGCGAGTGGAGGAGCTGGCGACCGACCGTTAGTGTAATTTAAAGGGGTGGACGTAGTTTTAAATTCTTGCCGGAAGTGCTCTACATGAAGTCTAAACCATGTAGGCGGTGGACAGTCCTGAGAAACTCATGAGATTTAACTGAATTCGTCCCATAGTTTCTGGTCGTAACCCATTTTGGTCCTCGTACCTTTCTTGGAGGAAACTCGCTGATGAAGGAATGGAGGAGAGGAAGATGGATAGGGAGGAGGTTAGTGTTTGGAAGGAGCGTCCCCTTCCATAATAACATTAGGGGTTTTCTCTCCCTTATGTTTCTTGGCCTCTGGTTCATACGTGGCAGCTGTTTTCTCTAAAAAAAAATCTATTCAGAGACAACGGTTTCTTCTGCGCTGGACATCGCGTTATCGCTCGTAAGGCGTGGTACTCTACACAGATTTGTTCGGGTGATATTTCCCGTCAAAGGCTTGGACGTCACTCCATCTTGCACAAACTGATTTTATCATGTGTGCGATCCACGACCGCGGACTGAGTAAAACCGATGCTGCGTTCCGAGAAGGAGTTCGTGAATTTTAGAGTTCGGCAAATTTTAAGCGAATGTTTTGTTCGTAAACCGATCTGGACGTACTCCAGGGCGTTCGTGAACCGAGGTTCCACTGTATTTCGCTTTAGGAGATCAGCTGACTTCTTGGGTTTTGAGGTTCAATCTGAAATGGCGTTAAGTAGTGGCGTTAATCTGGGGCTAGAGAAGGATTTGGGATTCCGCATCGTCTTATAATCTAGTTTCATGACGCAATTCAGAGCGACTTTGAAGCAATTATGTAGACAAAGTGTCGTTTAAGATGACATCACTTGCTATCAGATGTGCTTCCATGTCTGGTTTTGAACCCGGGTTTGGGCAGGTCCTCTTTCCAGTACTGCGGACCGTACGGACCTTCCATCACCCAGGCTGTTGGTGTAATTAACGATTCTTGGGACACCTACGATGTGGTGTGATGCATATACTGTAGGTAAACCTCCCAGTGCTGTTATGCTCGATATCACCACTCGTCCAATCGGATTACTTGGTCAGAACTATCTGTTGTATAATAATGTTATGTAATATAATACACACAGACGTAAATCTTAATCATAACCAGGCCAACCTTAATACCGTAAAGCTAATCTCACACAGGACGGAGTATAAAGTGTGGGAGTATGGTTGATTTGATCAGTCTTGTACTGGAAGCCTGCGCTGACTTCCCCTCGACATGGAGAAGTTCAGCTCGGTCATGAAGAGCACGTTCACGGCACACTTCACATCCGTCACCTGGACGCCTGCCAACACGCCTCTTTATGCAAACGGACAGGCTGGAGGCGTTTCCCTTTAATTTGCCTTCTGAGCTCATCGCGGTTTGTTCGGATGTTTCTGAGAGAAAGGACCGGTCTTTCAAACCATGTCTGTTTTTTTTTTTTTTTTTTTTTTTCCTTTCAAAAATAGCATGTCTTATTGTGAGCGCCTAGATCAGAGTAGTCTGGGTGTGAGAACACGGTTCGGTTCCCCGCCCGTGTTAAATGTCAAGGGGTAGGGTCGAGCGTGGAAAGAAATCATTTGAGTCGTTTAAAAAGGTTCCCTGAATGACATTTTCTGTACTTCAGGACTTTATCTTTTATAGAGGCGTAATATAAATTTATCATGATTGTTATCGGAGTGAAGGACGTTCAAGGTTCAGAGTGTAATCTGGTTTGCAGTTGCGTGGCCTATCTCTCTCTCTCACACACACACACACACACACACACACACACACACACACACACACACAAACGCAGAGTATTAAATTCTGCTTCTCCTTTATCCTGGCACTTGCTGGTGTCGAGTTACTGTCCCACTTCACTGTAATGTTGATACACAGCATTGCTTTCCATCCTGTCCCTTTGTCCCTACACCGTCCACAGTGCCATGAGGACAAATGCACTTGTTTATGGCCTAACATTAATCTCGAAGACTATGACTGTATTTGCGTATCGGGTTTGTTCAGGCTTTGTACGTATTTAACCCTGAATGCTTCCGACCTGACAACAGGTTCGCCCCGCACAAAGGCGCACGAGTCTAGAGTTACGTCCTGCCTTCACGCTGTGAATAATTTATTCTCCCGTTCTTGAATTCGTAAGATTCTGACCAACCGCCTAAGCTCGAATACCTGTCCGGCTTTAAACAGCGCTCGCTACACATTCGTATTGTTGCTAAATATATTGTTAAATATCGTCTTACGCCCTGGTTGAGAAACGAGCGCTAAAAGAAAAAGAGATGACAAAACAGGTCGAACAAGATCCAGGAGTGTGTTCACTGTAAACGCGGATCCGCACGTGGAAACCGTGGACAGCGGTACCCACATGAAACTATGAGATCATGGTTCCTGTCACTAGCGTTAAAGCCGTCCTTCTTTCCTCCGCATCGTTCCCGAGGCAGTGTTTCATTTCCCTACATGGAGCAGCGCTGTTCGTCTTGGCCGAGTTGTTAGCAGCCTGATAAGGCGTTTGTCTGTTTGTTTGGGTTTTTTTTCTTCTTCACTTTTCTCTCTTTTCTCCCATTTGCCATCCGCAAGGAGGAATCTGAGCCCTCGGCTGTCGTTTCCTGGTGCCGTTATCAAAGCCATTACGAATTCTCCAGTGTAAAGAGCAAGAACATATTTTTCTCATTTTCAAGAAACTTTAAAGAACCTCTGCTGTACCGTCCTTACTTTACTCAAAGTGAAATGTGTAATACCCCGTGGTGTAAGGTCGGTTCAGGTCAGCAGCCAGTCGCTCGCTCGGTTATCAGAGATAATCTGCGAATAGCTCTGGCATTTTTAATCAACGGTTTAACGCTGAGGTGCGTAACCGACTTGGAGTACAGACTTAGATCTGAGGAATGTTGTTGAACACCGTCTCTTCATTAAAGACGAGATTACATTCTTTCGCCTTAACCTTTACAGAAGGAGTGTGTCCTCACGGGTCGGTGGTTTGTTTCCACTGGCTACAGTGCGTCACGTACCCAGGCCTTTACGCCTCAGCTGACTTTCAGTGCTCTTGTTAACCCTTATTTAACTTCACCTCAGGGTGTATTCTCCTTTATTCTACTAAAGGACAATGCTCATAAAAGTCCAAATTTATTATAGGTTCCTTTATGGTAATGCTTATTTAAAATTTTGGAACTTTTAAGAAAGTAAAAAAAAAAAAAAAGTTGATTCTTTTTGGTTATCATATTAAATTTGAGAGAAACAAAGCGGCTGCTTAGATGATGACCGTATGTCATAGCTGCTGTGACGTTCTTAATTGTTTCATGATTGATCCAGTGAAAAAGTATTTCCTGATATATTTTTTTATATACATGTTGTTCATTTGTCACACTTAAATTATACGGTTGTTACGATATATATACCTTAAACAGGCCTTTCATGCTCGAAAACTCCCGCATGTGGCTGAATTAAAACAATTGTGCAAAGAAGAGTGGACCAAAATTCTTCCACAGCGATGTTGAAAGACTCCTTACCAGTTATTACATACGCTTGATCGCAGTTGTTGCCTCCAAGGGTGGCAGCCTCGAACCCCCAACCAACGTTACTGCCCCTCGCATTTTGTTTCATAGTAAACGTAATTAAAAAAAAAAAATGTGATGTGCAAATTTTTTTTTAAATTGATGAAGTGGCTAGTTGTTCTATCAGATAGGAGTGTAATGGTACACAATTACCTCACAATTCGATACGTACTCATCTTCCCAAATCAGAGTTTCTTCCTTGTTTACAGAGTGACATCAGATCAACACTATATTGAAAATAAACAAAGGGAATCACCAGGGACCACCTGATACGATATTATTATGATACCCAGGTGCCAAGTCAATTTGCATCACAAGTTTATACATATCCCGATTAGATATTATTATTATTATTATTATGATTTTTTAATTATTATTCTAAACAAACATGGCAGATAATTTGCTGCTACCACACAGAATGTTGTCCTGCCTGCCATTGTGTTAATGGTTTAAAGTGCACCATCTGTAGGATTGTAGAGGAACCACAACATTGTTTTTAACCACCTCAAATGCAGTCATGTATACATAAAAAAAAAAAAAAATGAGTCAGTGTGGCAATACATGAATCGCTACACAAAAGAATCATAATGCATGACTGATTCAATCTTTTCCCTCCCTTATCATGACATCTAGATGTCAATTCAATTTGTATTGCAATTATTAGTAACACGATTTTATATATAGATAGATAGATGTGTGTGTGTTTTATTTATTTATTTTCCAGATTTTGTCAATTCTAAACAAACTTGGCAAATACAGTAATTCACACATGATGCTGTGGAGCTTGCCAATGTGTGAATAGTTTAGAGCACCACCTGTAGGATCATAGAGGAACAGCAATATCAAATGCAACCTATATAACACATTAATAAACCTATATAACCTATAATTTATATATATATATATATATATATATATATATATATATATATATATATATATATATATATATATATATATATGTTGGTGTTAGTGTGGCAATACATCAATTGCCACATAACAGAATCGCAATACAGTGCTGTACCTGAATATGAATGCACTTTGGGACATGCTGCTATAGGAAATTTAAAAAATATTGGGCTAGAGTATGCATCATGATTCTTTTACAAAAAAAAAAAAAAAACTCCATTATTTAAAAAAAAAAAAAAGGCATTTTATTACATTTATAATAGAGACGCACCAGTCAATCAAACCAGTTTTTCAGTTCAATCAGTCATGACCGGTCATGTGGGATAAAACTTTCAAAGTTTCAAAACTGTGCGAGCTACAGTAATTACTCCCGAGACACATTCATTACTGTAGCGTATTGTGATAATATTGTATCGGGTGGTGATTCTCATCCTGCTTCAGTCCTCTCCTTCATGTCAGTGCTTTAGGACAGTAAATCTGTCTCTGTGCTCATTCAGTCCAGTTTTGGGACTGTCACTGTGACCTTAAAGGATATATCAGGAAAAAACCTGCTTACTCTAAAGGAATATCGTTCATGGTACTATGAATGTGCACGTGGCTGTTTGTTGGAATGCCGTATCAGTTTCCTCCTTTCGTGTTCGGCCGACTCGGGGTGTGGGGGGAGTCACGGCGTGGCTTCCCGGCATCGCTGTATCTCGTCATCCCACAGTTAATGTGTTTTATCACATCTGTGTGCGGGTGGATAAAGGCATGTTATTCTACACTGAACAGCCTCTCCCGGACAATCGTATCTGCCGGCCGAGCAGAATGCAGGCTAATTCCCTCGCTGACGACAGAAAGCAGGTGCTGATAAAGCACAAAAACGTCATTGTCTTTCTTTTTTTCTTTAAAACATGCCGTTCATGACCTGGGGTTTGGCAACTTAAAAGCCCACAAAAAAATAAAGCAGATGAAATTTAATAACCTCTGTGTCTGTTTTCAGTTGGTACAAGCTACTGGATAAGAGCGGCAAGGCGGACAAGGAGAGAGGCGAGGTTCTCCTGGACATCCAGTTCATGCGGAACAACATGACAGCCAGCATGTTCGATCTTTCCATGCCAGACAAGCCACGGTCCCGTCTCTCCAAGTTCAAAGACAAGGTCCGGGGCAAGAAGAAGGACGGAATCTCCGACACCACGTCCGCCATCGTCCCTTCCACGGTCGGGCAGATTCTGACCGATAGCGAGGAGGAGGAAGGGCAAAGCACGGACTCCCCAAAGCTGAAGAAGTCCTCCAAATTTAAGGGTCTTTTTGGATCGAAGACAAATCTCCACAGAGGCGTGTCTCAGTCCATGTCCACCCTCGGGTCGCTGCCCGAGAAGAACAGCTCGGTGAGCAGCAGCCGGTCGTCGGGCCTCAACGAAGAGTTTCCTGAAACTAAAGATAGTACGTGGTATATTTTTATTTTGTAGTCGTTCCCCTTGGTGATTGACATTGCAGGTTCAGGGTACTGTCTGGCATGGTACTAAATTTTTGATTTGTTTGTTTGTTTGTTTGTTTCTCACGCAGCCAAAACGAAGCTGAAGTTACCGGGCCACAAGAGAAACGTCAGCACAGACAGCAGGATATCGCTAGGCCCTTTCGCACTGCTAAGTCGCCCCAAACAGAGCACTCCCGAACAGGGCGTGTGCATCAACGGCAGTCACGTGTACGCCGAGGATGAAGATCCCAAACAGTGCGGCCCTGCAAAAGATTCCGCAGAAGACGTGAGGAAATACCACGAGCGAAATGCTTCTGCCAGCTCCACCGACTCCTTCAAGGGCCTCAGCATTCCCAGTTACAAGCCTGACTCGGAAAATCAGCTCCAACAGCGCCCTCGTGAGGACGAGGAGAAGAAGCACAAGGTTTTGGACGAGCAGCAAGATGAGATCCGGAGGAAACTCGAGGACGAGGAACGGAAGATGCAGCAGGAACGGGAGAGGAAGCGGCTCGAGGAGGAGGACGAGCAAAGGAAGAGGCGTGAAGAAGAAGCGAGGAGAGTGGACGAACAGAAACGCCAAGAGGAGTCCAGAGTGACAGAGAGGCTCAGTTCTCTGTTCGGGCTAGGCCGGAAGAAAGAGGAGCAAAGTCCTCCAGCTGTGACGAGTCCCAAACTACCCGACTCCGCAAACCCGTTCGAGGAAATCCCGCTCGGCTCAGACAGTCCGAATATTCTCCCAAAGAAGAAGCCGACAGAACCGCAGACGGAGGTGCGAACTGCATTTGCCCCGATGCCGCCCTCCAGCGGATTTCCATCTCGCACAGCCAAGGTTTCTGCAGTCAAACCAAGGTGAGGTTTTTTTTTAATAATACTGTGACTTGCCTACAGTAGTCGTCTAGCATGCTCTTCACAAGCACAGTGCATGCTGTAGAGCTCGTCAAGACGTCTTTTTTAAATGGTAGACTTGACAATTTGAAGGTTATTTTAGTTCAAGCTGTGTTCCTGGACGAAGAGGAAAAGGTAAGTTGAGCTGTCTGGCATTCAGTCAGCAGCTTGACTGAGATCTGTAATTGAATTCCTCCAGTATGTCTACCTCAGGTCTGCGATCTTTTAGAAAAATCTATTTCTAAACTACAATTGAACAGTTGAAAGGGACATGACTGGTGTTTTTTAAATATATCTTGTGACTGGAGACTGAGATACGCACATCATTATGTGCTTCGTCAGTTAAAGGTCCGGTGTTTTACGGTTTCGTTAACCACTTAATGCCTTGGTGAAGAGAAATGCTTCAAATTCAAGTTTATTCATCATATACGCAACCATGCACAATATGATACGCAGTGGAATGCTTCTATGACTCTGTGATCTAAAAAGAAAAAAAGATTTCTCTGGGTGAGCATACAATTAAATTGAAATAGAAATGTTCCCAATGAAAGTAATATAAGAATAAAAAAAAAAAAAATAAAAAATAAATATATATATATCAAAATTATGAAGATTTTGGCAGGAACTTTTTTCAGAAGTTACCAAAAATAGTTTAATTTAAATAGAAGGCTATACATTATGCAGGATTTACAATAAGAAATGATGAACTATGAAAGTGTAGGAATATAGAAGTGTAAAAGCCAAGCTTCAGCTGAAACACCCCTCAGTTTCATACCTTCATTTCACTCCTTCTCCAAATGCGCCTTTTCTGCGTCTACATAAACGATATGCTCCTGAGCCATGCCCCTCCAGAGCACAACAGCGCTCAGCAAAAAGCTGGCGTAGGGCATCTTCTTATATGAGGTCACAATAGGGGAAAATCGAATTGGGTTGTTTAAACTCTAGCCAGACAAAAATGGGTGGAAAAACAAAGGCAGGGAATTTTCCTCACTTTTTTTTTTTGTGTGTACATTTTCACTAGCGCCTCGTATGAATGTATAAAACGCAGTAAAAAAGAAAAGAAAAGTGATTTTTGAATAATTGAGAAATTGGCACTCCTTAATGGTTTGGAAAATGTTTTAGACATGAAGGACAAAAATTTCTGAAATTGTATTTTTCTCTAAAGATTAAAATCATTTTAATAAACTGTTTAATATGGTTATGAATCCTTAATAGCTGGTTGGCGTTGTTAATGTGGTGATGCCCAGAAAATACTTCTCCTAATACCTAGGAACTTTTTCTGTTGAGTTTATTGTGGATTGCTAGTTGGGTCCATTGGTAAATTTGGAACCAAATCAAGAAAGTAAGCAAAGCTTTTTAAAAACTTTGCTGAAAAAAAATTCACATTGTGATGTTCTACGCAAGGGGCAAACTCCGGTTCTGAAACAACTGGTTCAAGGAGGAAGTGCCAAAACATGCAGTTCCTCAAATGACCACTAAGTGCTGGCTCCAAAAGTGAGTCATGAATCATGAATCATCAACAGACCAACAAAAGTTTGATTAAATCTCATAATTTATTACATTTCTACAAATCGCAGACCGTGTCAGGGTTCGTGATGACTGAAATCTCACTGCTGTTCTAGTCTTTTATATCAGAGGCAAGTCTTAAACTGTATAAATACAGACCAGTCCAAATGTTCACTAAAGAAAGGTATGCAGTTTTCAAAATAACCAGCAATAACTAATCTGGTTTCAATTAATATTAAGATTACGTCTAGGTACAAACTGATGTTAGAGCTAATTGAAGCTAATGTTTCGTCCTAAATGTGCAAGTATGTCACTTTCTTGACTTCCACATTATTTTGCTTCAAGTATCAGAATATCATTGCTCACCTCAGTGCAGGTCTCCACTTCAAACATTTGCTTATTATTTATTTTCATTTTAGCTTAGTCTGTTCCTAACAGCTGTTTCTGTATAATGAATTTCCAGTGAAGGTACAGGAACCTCTCAGCCAAGGCAAGCTACATGCTTTTTTTTTCTTCTCCTGTAGCTACTGATAGCGTCTGAGCAGCTTGTTCCGTCCTCCTTGCCGCTCTTTTCCCTTAGAATCACTCTTCTACTCTTCTCTGGATGATTGATTTAATAACTTTTTTTTTTTTTTGGTTCTGCAACATACTCATTGCTTTGGCCTTTCCTTGCTAACCTTCCCACCAAATCCTAGTCCTGAATTCATAATAAAGGATTGGTTATCTTTAACCTGAGTAGGACCCATACGACCAGTTTGGTAGAGACGCTCTGATTGGTCAGTTGGGAGGGAATGTGGTCTGGTATGTTAACTGAGGTGCTTAGGTATGGAGAAGAACAGGTTGTGGATGGGTAATGTGACTTTGTGTACTCGCAGGCTAACGCATTGCACGACTGAGAGTTTCTAAAGTCGTAGCTCTTGTTGTCTTGAAGGCTTCTCAACCGTACAAGAATGTATTTGTATTTGGTGTTTTTTTTTTTTTCCTTAATTGGTGAGTAATTTTGCTGCAAATTGTGGTTGTCAATTAGTGATTCAGCAACCGGGCTACAGATTTGCTAGAACTGCTTTTGGTAGGATAGATAGTTGATGTATTTTGTGTATTTGCCTTTTGTGAACTGCTATAGAATGTTGATAAAGAAAATAGCTATATTATTTTGATGTTTCTCTATGGGTTGAGATAATTAATTAAATATAATAAAAAATAAAATCAAAAACATTCCCAGAACGACTTATTAGCTATCATGATTGGTTGAGGTGTGCAAGTGCGAGACAGTATGTCCTATGTGTGTACTGTAGACTGAAATACAATACTTTTCTTGTGTAATTTCCGTCACCAGAAAGACTTAAAATAAGTAAGCATTATGACTACACATATTGGTATGTAACCCATGTTGCACAAGTGTCTTAAAGGAGATACCATTATGTGGTATTGTATTGGTTCTGTTTGTTTAGAAGCAAAAGGTTAGCTAGAGATCCGGGACCGAAATAATTTTTTGTTCTTGCTCCTTTGGCAGATTGACTCTCAGTCAGAAGCCTGAAACAGATAATACTGATTCCCTTGCCTCCCCTGTTCCCGTCTCTGCTTTTCCCCCTCAACCATCACCTTCTAGTGATCCCTTTGAGTCTTTCGATATGTTCTCTAACCTTCACTCCTCTATGGCGCCTCCTAAACTCCAGAGAACGTATTCAGGTGGTGAGAATACCACTAGCCCGTCTGAGAAAAAGTACAAAGCCCCTCAGCCATCGGGCTATCCTGGGGATTCGTTCAAAAATGAAAAGTACAACCAGAAAAATGGGGTACAGGTTAATTCACCAACTTCTGATAAGAGTCAAAGACCTTCGCTTCCTCTTCCTGACTATGAAGCCCTTTTTCCCAAGAAGAGGCACGGCATAATGGCTGACACCCGTTGGGAACACATCATTGCTGAAGTGAACCAGAGACAGATGATTTCTGAGGATGCTGAAGAAGAAATGAGCGTAGACGCTCCTAATATGCCCATGTCAAACGAATCATCAGTTTTAAAAGAAAGAAGTATGAACCAGCGTCACCGAGATAATCAGGCCCCGTCTTATAGCTCAATAAAGGGGATGGAGCCTAAACAGGCTCTAATTCCGTCCAAACCAGGCAATTTATCAACACCAAAGCGGCAGCTTGGGGGCAATTCTGAACAAGGCAATCCCCGTGAAGGATTATATTCGGTACATGGTGAAAAACCCAAAACAGATTTGGGAAAAAACCCAGGACCACCAGTCCAGAGTCGGCATGAGGCTCAGACGAATATCAAGAGAACTTTAAACCTCGCTCCTGACCCTACACTGAGTCAAATTTCGGAGCTGAAAAAGGAAAAACCAACACCGATAGCAAGGACTATGAAAAATTCAACTTCTTCAGCAGATTCAGACCGTGATGATACTCCAGTGTTGCCTCTTGCCAAACCTAGGCAAGGAGCTCCAAATAAAGAACCTGCCAGACAGGTTCAACCAGAGCAGAGTATTCTCGCTCATACATCCTCAGCACATTCTCAGGCGGAAAAAAACAAAAAAGGTTCCATGACCTCTAAGAGTCTGTGGGAGAATTCAGACTTTAAAGAAGAAAAACCTACCTCCGTAAATATCAATATACCTGTTGGCAAACCAAAAGAACAGCCACTTGTGAATGTCCCAAGTGCACCTGGGAAACAAATGACTGAGTTTGATCCTTTCCCAATGGATAAGCTAATATCTCACGATCCCTGGGCCTTCCCAGAAATGACCATGGATCAAGATGACCTTTTTACTGGTGGTCTAAAGAAAGGAAAAAAGCCTGAAGATAAGAAATTATCCCCAGATGACTTTGATAACATATTTGGGTCAGTTGCATCAAAAAATGAAATGGATCCATTTTTTGCATCCAAAAATGAAGCAGATCTCTTCTTTGAACCACGTTTGGACAGATCGAATAACGCAAGGACTACTTCCCCGAAGGTATTCTCACAAAAGAAAAAGCTAGCGCCTCCGCCCCCTAAGAAGTCTGTAACGGGGAAAGATACCACTGACGGACTAGTCCTTCATGACCCTGATGATGATGAAATAACTGTTACTAGTCTTGTTGTACCAAAGCGTGTTGAAACCGCATCCAAGGTGCATTTAGATCCATTTGCGTCCCAGTCTTCAGCTGTGCCAGAACTTCTATCTGGAAGTGCTTCTGGCGGTAAAAACACACTGAGAGTATCACCCTCTGAGGTTCAGTCAGGTATCTCACAGAGCAGTGGAGGTGCTGGGGTATTGAGCTCTCGCAGGTGAGAATAACCTACAACTCCCCAACACCACTCTACACAATAAAAACAAACAAAAAAAATATAAACTAGTACTAACAACACTTGGAATCCTCTTGGCCTTCTTGTTTCTGAGGTGCCTCTTTCAATCTCTCTATAGATCTCTGTCTGATCTTCAAGCTGAGAGTTCTCGTTGATTGATTTGGTTGATTGATTGAATGCAGCTTGTCCAGCAAGAACAATTTGTTTCAGACTAAAGAATGTTTTTTAAAACCATTAGATTAAGCCGGCACGGTGGTGTAGTGGTTAGCACTGTCGCCTTGCACCGCCAGGGTCTGGGTTCGATCCCCGGCCAGGCTCGATTCCCGTCTCTGTGTGCATGGAGTTTGCATATTCTCCCTGTGCTTGGTGGGTTTCCTCCGGGTACTCCGGTTTCCTCCCACAGTCCAAAGACATGTAGGTTAGGCTAATTGGCGTTCCCAAGTTGCCCGTAGTGTGTGAATGCATGTGTGTGTGTCTGTGCCCTGCGATGGATTGGCACCCTGTCCAGGGTGTACCCTGCCATGTGCCCTAAGTTTCCTGGGATAGGCTCCAGGCCCCCGTGACCCTGAATACAGGATTAAGCGGTATAGATGATGAGTGAGTGAGTAGATTAAGCCTGGTTCCAAATACACCTTCGTTCTTAGACCTTTGACGATTTTGAATGATGTTGGGTTGTCTCCTACTCAAATTGTGATGGATCTTTTGGTGGCCATACAATCTATGCATGAATACTCTGGTGTCAGTGTACTCGTATTTTTAATATAATAAATTTCCGATTGGATCGAACACCATGTTTGAATCTCTCAGGTGTGGTTAATAGTTCCATGGAAGTGTGTTAATGGTGGAAGAACTAACTTATTTCTTGCGGTTGTCCGCTTCCTCCAGTTACTTTTCTTGGCTGCCTCTGGTATAGAACTATAATTCGGTTCTAATTATTTGTTCAGGTTTTTATTTTTTCTTCACTAACTTGAATGTTTAAAGAAACGATTCCAAGCACTCTGATGTATTTAATTTATATTTTTATAGATGTGGAATTATTGGATAAGCCTCGACAGTTTCATCACTAAAGTTTGCTTTTGTTTTTCTTTAGACCACACCCGGTGAAACCAATGAGTCCTTATGAAAGCCAGTCTCCGGCTAGTGTTTCCATGGGAAAAGATTCGAGGATTCCAACCATCCGAGAAATGGCTGAAAAAAAGGTTTGCTTATTTGTACAAAAAAAAAAAATCTTTTTACATTCTTTTTAACAAAGATATTGGATACTATAGATGGGGGTGTTTGAGTCAAACTGGGACTTTGGATTCCATCAAGGTTGAAAGATTTCAAGCCTTGATCAGGCTACCTGCTTCACTTTACATCTAAAACACTGGCCTCTCAGGAACTCCTTTAAAGCCTCAAACATGTGGAAATGGCTTGGAGCAAGGTCAGGATTGTACTGGGGAAGTTGCAACAACTCTTTTTTTTTTGCTCATGAGACTAGTCCCAGTTTGACATGAAAGGCCCTTGTAGAAATAATAAAGAAGATGATGTACAGTAGATAAACTTAGAGCTATTAGAGGTGTTAATAGTGATCATGCCAAACAGGTTAGTGTAATTCACTGGCTTCATATACTGAATAGTCCAATTAATAGGGCTGGGTTTATAATAATGATTGTAATAGTTTTGCTATATTGCTGTTATTGTGTTTGTTTAAATGAAGTACCTCACGCAAGCTTGAAGAAGAGAAGATTTCCAGCTAATGTTTGTTGCTTGTGTTACAGTAAGTGCTCAAACTCTTACGATCTCTTCTTCTCTCTTGCTTTTCTCTAGCCCGGAGAGAGTGGCCCATACACCCAGCTCACTCAGGAAGAATTGATCACCCTGGTGGTGAAGCAGCAAACCGATTTGTCTAAAAAGGATGAGAAGATTGTTGAACTGGAATCCTACATAGATAACCTGCTGGTGCGCGTCATGGATGAAAAACCTAGCATCCTCTTATCCATGGAGTCTAAGGCTTAAAGGATGAGGTTCTTCATTATAAGACTATGAGATGAAGGAAAATGACCGAACCAGCTATCTACACCAAAGTGCAACACTTTCATCTTTTGATGAGAGGAGCTTCCACGGAAACCCAGTCTTCCAATGATGATACACTACGGTTTCGTATATAGATTGAACTTCTGAAAGAAGGAAAGTGTACAGTGATCGAGATGGACATGTCCAGTGCAACTGACGTCCTACTTTAAGTCTCAAGATGAAACCGGATTATCAAACGGTGACATGAAGGATTAATACTTTTTATGGTGGAATTATATGTAAATGTTCTACAAAGCACATCTTCAGTTAGAAAAATAATGTGTGTATTCATTGTCACATTAATATAATCTGTGGAATTATTCATATTTTAACACTGGATGATTTTTCTTCAAAATCCTGGACTCGATTTCACCCCGGACACGTCCATTATAGAATACCCACAGGTGTTACATGTGTCTTCAGTTTTCCATTACGATGATATAATTATTTATTGTCTCGGCTGCTGTCTTCAGACTTGCACGTTCTGGTACTGCGCCATTCCTGCTACATAACTCCATGTCTCTGTTTATCAGTTTGTCCTCAGCTATTGTCGCGTCTCAGCAATTCCCGATTGATTCTTTTAGATTAACTGCAATAAGACTATCATTTAATTTATATACCTGTGCCTTATTATTGTGTGTAGTTTCTTTCTACATTTCGATGATGAAATATATTTTGGATAAAGTACGCATATTGAACAACGAACATTTTTATGTTTGTCGCTTTGAGAAAATAATCAAATGTACACCATAATAAATAAATATATTTATACCACATGGCTCTTGAATTTTGATTTGTCAGTCGGTACAGAGAAGATGATTGCCGGTCGTTCTGGCTGCAGAATATACTGTACATTACTGTGCTTGTTCTAGAACACTCAATGTGAACAGTTTTGAGAACGTGTAGTTGTTGATTTCGTGACATTTTTCTGTCAGGAAATATTTCATTCATCTTCTATAACGCTTATCGTGTACAAGGTCACTGGGTATTTGCTGTTTGGTTCAGTTGTGCTAAGTTTAATGGGGAAAAATTTGGAAAAATGTACAAAATTTTACATTCCTGACCATGCTTTGGCTTCCATATATGTTTGGTTCTCAGAGAAAATGTTGACTAATTTAGTTTTTTTTTTAATCTAATCACACCAGATCTTTTAAAAAAAAAGATTATTTTCCCTAATTTTAGTCGTGTCTAAATTCGCCCCGCCACTAGGGGGCTCCCACATTAAGGCTACTACTACCACTCAGCCAGGAGGGCCGAAGACTATCACGTGGTTCGTCCGAACCACGTGACGCCAGCCGACAGCATCTTTTCGAACTGCTAGCTCACGCACCGTTGGGGGACGGAGTAACACCTTTCATATTTAGCCAGAGGTGGAAGCTAACCAAGTACATTTGGCTAATGTTATTGTACATAAGTACATATTTCCACATATTTTTCGCATATTGTCTGTACTTTACTTGAATAGGTTTATTATCTGATACTTTTTAGTTGTACTCAACTACATCCTACAGCAAATATTTGTACTTTCGACGTTACTGTTTGTGCTCGGCTTTATGTTACAAAACGACAGTGGTGAGTAGTGTTAAAGCGGGAATGTCTCCACCTATAGGCTGTTGCGTGTAAGTGCATGATTTGCAGAAACTCAACCTTATGTAGCAGGTGTTGGTAATCAGAAGCAGAGCTAAACAGCACTTTCAAAGTCAGGACACGCGCACAGATGATTATTTTAAACTCTGACTTAATGGCAACTATAAGCTAATCTAAACAATTGGTACTTCAGTACATTTGAAGGTGAGTACTCGCACACAATTATAAATGGAGGACTTCTTCCTTTACTTGAGTGTATATTGGGTATATTTTTTTTCCATTTTTTCTCAGATAAAGGATTTGGTAGCCCACCGTGGTATTTAGGCTACAAAATTAATCAAATGTCCTTATTTTCCCCCTCTCTACCTGTAATTAACAGTTTACATTAATCATTCATATAAATAACACTGGGTTTGGTGAATAACTGCTCGTCCTGAGGAGATTATCAAGTGTGCTGAAGTACAACCTGCTTTCCATCTCTACCTTGTGATGCTCTTTATGAACAGAGCTGCCAAAGGTAATAACAACAAACTCCTGACAGACAAGTGACAACAAAAGGAATTTTACCACACACACACACACAAACCCAACCATATGCGAGTAATTAAAATCAACATCAGCTACTGTTTTTACTGGCCACAGTCCAATCTTAATTATCATTAGTTCTAGAGGCTGAGAAAGTGTAGTTTTTACTGATCTAAATGTCATAGCAAAAGGTCAAAATGTACGGTGTAAATTATAATTCAAGATGTTAAGGTTAAACCATTTATATCAAGTTGACATTTAATATTTGGTTCAAGATTTTCAAGACATGAAAATAAAATTTACTGGTTTGTTTCCATTTTCTAACACACTGCCATAGTTTTTTTTTTTTTTTTTTTAACTACCATTATTATTATTTTTTATTTCCTTACAGTACAAAGGGTGTGTTCAAGTCAAACCTGGACGTTTTACTGCTACACTAATCCATTTATCTCAGCATTGCACTAGTGCTTGGATACCATCAAAGTAGAAAGTTTTCTCAGGACACCGAATCGACAATCTGACCGCCAGCTTCACGTCTGAAACGCCGGCCCCCCATTAACTCCCTTAATAACATGTGGTAATAATTTGGAATGAGATCAGGACTGTACAGATTTCTGTGCAAGTGTGTGCAGTCCCTACAGACAAATGTGTCTCTTTTCCGCAAGTTGATGCATCCATTTTTAAGGATCAGGCATATTATTATTCTTGTTGAATGTTAGAGCCACCTCCATGGCCTTCTTTAAAATGTTAAACGTCAAACATTTTGCTGCGCTTAAGTGTCTCATCGCCGTACCGTGCTTAAAGTCTTCTGCAAATGCCAATTGGTTTTACACCTTCATTCACAACTTCCAGTTTGACATAAACGGCCAGTCGTACATTCATTTGTAGACTACGTTTTATATAATGAAAAACCATAAACAACCCTAAACTCTTCAAATTGTATGTAAGCCAGCGAGCGTTTTTCCCTTAATAGGAAACAAGCATGTCTAACGGTCTTCTCTATCATTTACTAGAACTTGTGTTCACTGAGTTCAGGACTGCGAGTATCTCACACTGTACGTTTGATTTGCATCACAGCATTGTATGAGTTTCAATCAGTTTCATTAAAGGAAATATTTTCCTCTGGAAACAGGATTTTCTTCTAGATTTTAGACAGATGGAATATCAAAGGCATCCACTAGATGGTGACATCAGTCTTTTTACTGCAGAAATTTCCAGCTCTGTTCAATAATATGCATGTAATAATAATTTTACCAAGTGTTATGGTTATATGTTTTAAGCTTGCTACATCGAGCAGTTGTACTCATATTCCCAATATACATATTGTGCCAAGGGTTGGGTGGTTTATCTGTTAACTACCCCAATAGAATGGGATGAGAAAAGGAAAAGTACAAAAGTGGAAGAAAGCAAAGGAACACACAGAAAAGGGAAAATAGTTTGAAAACAAATCAAACACTTTTAACATCAAAATTAAAAGTTATTAAAAATTAAAAATTCAGCATATTTGCTTAGTGGTTAGTAGTGTCACCTTGTTCAGAACCCTCTGAGGCCCGGGTTTGATTCCCAGCCAGATTTGATTCCAGCCCCGCACTCTGATCCAGGGTTTCAGTAGCCCTGACCTCGGCCTGACGTACAGTACTCTTTTTCACTGTAAACGACTTTGCCTATGCATCTCGCTAAATGTGAATATTATTGAATATTATTTCAGTATTTCAGGTAAAAAAGTGAAACTTGTATATGCTATAGATTAATAACACACAGACTGATGTATTTCAAGTGCTTATTTCTTTTCATTTTGATGATTATGGCTTGCAGCTAATTAAAACCTAAATTTTAGTATCTCAGAAAATTTGAATATTACTTCAGACAAAAAAAAAAAAAAGACATTTAGCACAAATGTTGGACTACTGAAAAGTATGAACATGTACAGCACTCAATACTTGGCCAAGGATTCCTTGGCATGAATTACTGCAGCAATGCGGCGTGGCATGGAGGCGATCAGTCTGTGGCACTGCTGAGGTAATAGCGGCCTTCAACTCTTCTGTATTGTTGGGTCTGGTGTCAAACCACCACTGACTGTGCAAACTTTACACTGCACCTCAAGCAACTTGGATTCTGTCTCTCTCCTCTCTTCCTGAAGACTCTGGGACCTTCATTTTCAACTGAAATACAAAATTTACTTTAATCTGAAAAGCGTACTTCTGAGCAACATTCCAGTCCTTTTTGTCCTTAGCCCAGACGAGACACCTCTGACATTGTCTCTGGTTCAAGTGTGGCTTAACACAAGTAATGCGACAGTTGTATCCCCTGTAATGGATACGTGTGTGTGTGTGTGTGTGTGTGGTGGCTCTTGAAACACTGACTCCAGCTGCAGTCCACTCCTTGTAAACTTCCCAAATTCTTGAATGAGCTTCATTTCACAATCCTCTCAAGGTTGCGGTAATTCCTTTTGGTTCTGCAGCTTTTTATACCACATTCTTTTCTTCCATTAAACTTTACATTAATGTGCTTGGATACAGCACTCTGCGAACAGCCAGCTGACCTTTTGTGTCATTTAAAGGCCCAGGAAACCTGTGCAAGTGTTTTGAGTTAATTAGCTGATTAGAGTGTTATACCACAAGACTTTTGAACTTTTCTGAGATACTGAATTTTGCATTTAAATTATCTGTAAGCCATAATCATTATATTAAAAGAAATAAACACTAAAAACTGTGTAATGAATCTATATAATATACAAGTTCACTTGTTGAATATATATAGTACACCTACTGTGCATATACACCTAAAGATTACAGGTATACATAGACTTTATTGTAGACTCTAGGTCAGTTTCCATTACCAGTAGCTTTCTTGAAAGGGTAACAAAAAGAGCAGGGATGGTTGCAAAAACCTGAGTACATAATGGGTCCTGGAATGAAATCCGTCCAAAAATGATTGCCCTCTCAGTGCGATGAGGGTTCCTTTCCTACAATCAAAATCATGGCAACGGTGAACAATTAGAGTTAAATCCAGCAGATTGGTTGATTTCCTGCTGAAATATGTCTGATTCAAATCATTCATGATCTCTCAAGGTTGGGGTACTTAAAGGGTTGTAATGAATTGATCTTTAATTAGGCCCTGGGAATTAATACCTACGATGCAAATCTGTTGTCAAGTGATCATGGCTGTGAGGAATCTTCCCTGCGTAGGTTCAAAACTAATATTTAGAGTGCACTAGACACTGATTATACACACAGCTCTTCTAGCAATAGCATACAATTTATAACTAGGTTACTAAAAAAGTATCTGTTTGAACTTCACAAGTTGCAGCTGCCATTTTTTAATTTACAGTATCATAAATGTGTGATTTGTGAGTGTATCAAGTTATGTGATTATGTAAGTATTGTCAATATTCACATTGGGAAAATGCATGCTATGCCATTACTTCATGAATTCAAGCAAGCAAGTGTCACATCATAGGAATTATGAGATAAATATGAGGGCTGTTCAAGTCAAACCTGTATTTTTGATTGTGCAGAATAACATGAGAATAAAAACAAGCTTCATTTCTCTATATAATCCCCAGCTACACTAATGCACTAACCACTAGTGCTTGGATACCATCATGGTAGGAAGCTTTCTCAGTAATCAGACTGCTTGCTACATGCCTGAAACACTGGCCTCCCAGGAACTCCCCAAACATGTATACTGTAAATGGCTTGGAGCAAGGTCAGAACTGTAGGGTGGATGTGGCGCTAACTCCGAGGTGAGGTCCTCTACTGTGTAAGTGGTGTTTGTAAATGATTGTGTGTACAGTACAGTTCCTACAATCACGTGATTCTACGGTGCCTTAAGCCTCAAGTACGGTTCATAACATTCTGACCAATTCAGCACTATTAAACTAAGCTGTGCTTCCTACAGTCTTTAAAAAAAAATATTTAAAAAAAAAGTTTTTTTAGGATGCAACTTCCACAACAGTTTACATGATCGCCATTCCTGATTTTTCTGAGTGTGATTGTGATTATTCACATGTGAAGTCAGTGTAATTTATCTGCACTGCTAATAAATCAGCAAATAATCTCACAAGGCTTCAGAAGTCAGCACCCTGAATAATGACTGCTCAGTTCCCCTACGTGCATCCCCTCTCTTTAGTGTCTGCCTTCATCAAATCTCAATGAGGCTTACAACTGCACAAGCTCGGGAAGATCACCAAAATGGTTTGGACTTGAATCGTATAGGGCCACAGCTGGGCACCAGCACAGGTGTTAGCAAGAAAATTGGAACGAGGGCCAAGCTGTCATGAAGCCAGACAGTCTGCAACACTACCCCCCACCCCAACAAACTGAAAAAGAAAAAGCCCAACAGAGAAACACTTTAGCAGTTCCACCTCCAACAACACTCAGCTGGAAGATTAGTAAATTGCAACTTTTCTTTTTTTTTCAAAATAATATTCGATTAAAGCTTTCATGAGCTCTACCAAGGGAATAACTGCCTCGAATATCCTTCATAGTTCACTAAATTCAGTGCACTCCAACTTCACCCATTTATACCCAGTAGATTCTACATTATTTAAAGAAAAACCCAGAAACAAATGTCTGCGACCTGCTTAGCGATTCTGTAGCGGTATTTTCATCCTGCATGGGAAATTGAGTGGCTGTGCCATCTTGGTGCGATGCCACGTTCTGACTTGGTCACAGTGCTGATTAAATTGAGGACAAAATTGTATAAAGGTCATTTAAAAAGTAAAAAAAAAGCATGACATTTCTCGCCACAATTCAAGCTCAACGTGGACTCAAAGTTCCACAACATGACACGAAATTATGCTTGAGTTATGGCAGAGACCAGTGATCAGAGACTTCGGAGAAGATCAGAGATCAGGGATCAGGGGTAGAGATGGTGCAATGTGTTCTGTGAGTGACTGTGTTTGTGTGCTCTTTCACGCTTCGATGCTAAGGGAAGTTCTTCGCCACTGGGCAGCTTGCTAAAGGTCAGCCACTGAAGCTGCTTTGGCACATATGTCTTTTGCTCTTGAGATTCAGCCACTGTTAAGATATCAGCCGCTGCCTCAGCCTCGAGTTCTGGTCTGCTGCTGCCATTACCGGACTGCCACAACCTCATCAGATCTGTTGCTTTAGACTCTGCCACTGAGCTTCGATTGGCCCTTTCGGTCTTCAGTGTGGATTTGTTGCTAGCGAACATGCAAATGCTGTCTCCGTTTTATTCTTACTTCTCCTCGTCCTACTTTCCTGTCTTACTTTCATTTTTAAATTTGTCTGTTTTAAATGATATCTTTACATTTCATAAATCAGGGGATCTAAAAACCAGTCTCTGAAAATTTTCTGACTGTCTGTATGTCTGTCCAGCCAGAATTTGTCACAGCATCACGCAAAACTGGCTGGACAGAATTTGCTGAAACTTTGGAAGTACTTGGGTATTAGCCGGAAGTTAAACCTGCGCCAGAAATGAAATCAGAATGTTGAGTAGAAGTGACGTTATGAGCAGTTATATGCCAGATTATGACACAACATTTAAAGCTTTTTTGGACAAATATAACACTTTTTACCTTGAGGTGGGCGCGGCTATACACATCACTCAACAGAGCCAGTCAACTGGATAGTTACCCTGTATACACAGAGAAACCAAAGTCAAGCATCTTTCACCTCGAATAATAAGATCCCCTCCCCCGGGTTGTTGCCTAGCTATGCTCTGCTGTTGCTCTGCTCATTTACATAGACACCGAAACAGCATGTTCAGAAGGTGTAAAACAAAGGGAGATTGAGGTATAAAAATTTATTATTTCAGCTAGAACATTAACAGACACACTTTTGCAGAGCTCTGAAACCTGCACTCACTTGTTAAATATGGAACCTTTAATGCATCAGGAAAACCGTGTTAGAGCAGTGGAAGCTCATGGCTTTAGAAACAAAAAAATCTCATCCTGTGTTAACTCATAGTTTGACATAAGATGTTCACATACTGTAACAGTCAGGTGTTCAGATACTTTTGGCCATTTGGGTATGTGATGAAAGTTCTGGATTGTGGAGAATGAAAATGTCGGTAATGATTTTTTTACAAGGTACATCACAAGCAGGGGACAATCTGCATGACACAAGCCTAGAGTTGAACTGATCTGATGAAACAGAGTCTCAGTGATGTGAGGAACATGTGCTCATGCACCGGAATACAGACTAACGACAGCCTGCTCCTTTCTCAAGGTGAACCTGAGAAAAGAAAGAAAAAAGTTCAAAAGAATTACGTGCAGCACTCCTCAAGTACTTTGCCCGAAAAAAAAAGAGTGTAAGAGAAGTGAAGTGAAGGGAAGTTTACCTTAGCACCCAATCAGGATCAAACCAACAAATGGCATTTGTGAGCCCTGGAGATTGGGAAACCTGAAGAAGAGAATATTAAGGAATAAAACCAAAACAATTTGGATTTATTTGCATTTCCCAGCTGACATTTTAGCAAAAGTCACTTAATATTGAGTCAGAACTAATTCCAAAGTATAGAGCTGAGCATTCAGGGTTTAGGGCTTTCGGCTCAAGAGACAGTCTCGTCTGCACTCTTGAGATTTGAACTCATAATTTTTCGATTGCTTCCAGAGAACTTTATCCCCGAGGCCTCAGAGCAATTTAGCCACTAATGCATCCATTTCTTTCACTGAGCTGACACCATATGGCTTAAATTTTTTTTAGACGTTCATAAAATCCACAATATAACAGTAGTCAAGCATAAAATACTCTCTTTGAGCTAGAAAACAGTTTGCATGTGTGTAGTCATCTTTGCATCTGATCCCACTATTTTATTTCAGACTCATTTGTAGGAATAATCGTGTGATAATCATTACTTTGTGCTTGAGTGAATGTTTATTTCACCCAAATCATCTTGTTTAATTTTGCATTAAGACAATTGTAAATTAGCAATTAGCAAAAATCCCGATATATTGCATGTTTATATAAATTGCTAACAATACAAGCAAGTTTAAAATTATTAGCAGCATTTAAGAAAATTGGGTTAAAGTTATTATATAAATATGCATTACAAAAAACAGAAAGAAATATTAAGAATTTTGCATTCAAGTAAGCTAAGAAATGACTAAACTATCCAATATAATTGTCACTAATAAGGAAGATTTTAATTGTTAATTGTGGCTTAAAAAGTCAGGATCACCAACTTTATATATTGGAAAGATATATATATATATATATATATATATATATATATATATATATATATATATATATATACACATACATACTGTACTGTGTGTGTGTGTGTATATATATATATATATATATATATATATATATATATATATATATATAACTGGATGGCTCTACAGTAGGTTGTTGTTTTGAGGATCGGGGGATCTAGGTTCGAGCCCTGCCTTCAGTAGGTTGCCATACCCCATACTACCCAGTGTGCAGTGCTGGTCCCAATCCCGGTTAGAAAAAGGGGAGGGTTGCATCCGGAAGGGCGTCCAGTGTAAAACCTGTGCCAAGTGGTGTGAGGATCAGAGGGTCCACTGTAGCGACCCCTCTGATGGAAGCAGCTGAAAAAAATTTGCATGAATGATCCTAGTGGCACCTTGCACAAGAAAGAGAAATATCACAAATTAAATATTACTGTTTCAGAACCTGATATTGATCACCGTGTCCACATCAACAAGCTTATTTAGATGGGAGTTCCTTTCTGAGAAAACCCCACATAACCCAGTTCCTGACTCTGACCAAAATCTAACACGTCCATGAACCATCAATCTGGAAAAAAAAAAGTATATATATGTGTGGGGCAAATTGTTCTTCTTACCACCAAGTGATTTTGAGTTTGTTTCCATGAGTCAAGGGAACAAAATTAGAGGAGATGGGGGACACTCGTTCCACAGTCAATCACAGCAGCACTAGCCAATCAAATGCATCATGTATGCAGAAGAGGGCAGATATGTTTGCTGCAACTGGAGGTAGTAACAAGTGAGACAAGGTTTGTATGAATAGGAAGAACCACCTAGCAGTGCCGAGCAGTGGTCTGAGGTTTACAGACTAGGGTTGAGTGCTGAAACCCGGTGCCAACATGGCATTGGTACCTATAATAAGCGGTATGTACTAGAACCAAATCAGAACATAAATTCTGGTGCCTCACTTTGGTGTCACAGCACATGAAAAATGATTTCCCGACTGAGAAAATGCATGTGGATGGCAGTTGGAAAGCAATGATAATGTATGTCGAACTAACATTTGTAGTAAAGCGAGTTGTTTTCACATTCTGAACACAACTGGGGAAACTGTTGTGATATGCAGCAAATGTCTTTCAAAAATTGCGTGTAAAGCGGAAAATACTCCCGCACTCATCGTCTATACCACTTTATCCTGTATAAAGGGTCGCGGGGGGTCTGGAGCCTGTCCAAGGTGACTTGGGGCACGAGGTCGGGGTACACCCTGGATGTGGTGCCAATCCATCGCAGAACACACACTCATGCTCAATCGCACACTCCAGGCAATTCAGGAACCCCAATTAGCCTAATCTGCATGTCACATCAAATCTGATGAAACATTTCAGGACACGGAATGAAGTTAAAGCGGAGGGATGCATTGAGTTTAACGGACATCAGCTGGCAGCAGTTTTTGAGAAGTGTGAGATGCGCCCTTGGGAAGTTTAAACAGCTAACACAATGACATCTTACTGTGTAGTGTAGATGAGACATGTCCACTGCACTTGTGTTAATTAGTGCTGAAGCTGTAGTGCATCAAGAATCTTAACAATCAGTTGAGATTAAGACTGATCAGCACGTCCAGGTGCAGTTGACAGCATTGTGCTCGTTTTAGCATTCAGAGGCAGTAGTGATAGTAAAATGCACAAACATCCTTTCCCCGACAAATTAGCCTTCTTCTTTATGATTGGTTTAACAATCCAAGAGTGTGAAGGCGAAACATAAAAACAGCTCAGTCAAGCACCTCATTAGTGTGAATTGAGGTGACGGCGATCTCTGAGCAGAGCGTGATGTAAGCAGATATGTGTTGCGCAGGGCTAGAAACTCAGCACCCAGTTTATCCATACTTTTAGTTTTGGAAGCAACAATATGCGCAGTATTTCTGATGCATGTGGTAGGGGCATACTCTAATAGTGGAATGCTACGGTACAGTACGTGCTGCTAGAAAGGAAACACTGAGGAGGCTTAGCGTGAGTTTTGTGTGAAAGGAGCTAATAAAGCATATGTTTGAATTGTGGTAGTTTAGACAAAAGCAAACATTTTTGCTAAATGTAATTCCCTTAAGGATGGTTTCCCTTGGTACAGTGTAGACACACATTGAAAAAAGAAACCTAAACATCGGGAGGTTTTTTTTTCTCCATTGTCCTGGTCTGGAGGACCTTTTTTAATTCACATTGTTCCCATCACGCTGTCCCTGAGTCGCTGGCCTTATTATCCAAGTTTCCCTTACATGTTTGGCTGCTTCTGATTTGCCCGTATGGCACATCATCAAAAAATAAAAGTGCCTCTCTCATGGTGGGTGATTGAGTGGGGATATATATATATATATATATATATATATATATATCAGGGAAGAGCAACTGAATGAGTCACCATGGTGACATATTCCTTCCTTTTCTTTCAATCTGTCTTCTTGTTGCCTCTTATTTTCATGTTGTGGTCATGTCAGGCATCTGTTAACATGCTCACGCAGCATGATAGTCTGTCGACTGTGTTAATCTTTCTGCCGAGCCGTTTGGGTGCACGCCGCGGATCGCGGGAGTGGCAACCCGTCTGATCTGGCTACTGCGGGCCAAAAGCAATTTAAAACATAATCTAAGAGCTCGGAAGTAGAAGTGGGACATGTGATAATACCAGTGCTTACACGTGTGATGTAGATTGTTTGAGGGGGTGATGCCGACAACTCACATGCAAAATCAGGTCAGGTGGTGTGGCCCAAGTAGGTTTTTGAATACGGTACTGTTTTAGCGGGTTAATATACAGTATAAGCGTTTGATTATTGCACTTTTATTTATAAAGAGGGAGCTACCACATCTTTCTTAGTGGGGAATTCGTAGGTTCAGCCATGAAAACGTACATGTGCTAAATATTCGGGACGAACATTGCCTTGCAAAGTGATTGAATCATGGAAAAACAGAAGTCTACATCTTGTTTTTTGTTTTTATTTCTGACCAAGATAAAAAATTATGATTTTTATTTCATTTTTTTTCAGACTGACTATTCTGTCATGTAATTGCAATGACATAACTGCCCTTTCTTAAACCTTTGTGACAAAGCAGCAATGACATAAAAACACATATATTTGCAGGTCATTTATTAATGCCATATTGTACTTTACATCACGATTTGTACAGCGCGTTAATCTCGGAATTAAATACAGAGACGACAAGATGTACTGTACTGACTGGCATCTTACTGGTACAGCCATTTGAAAGTTCACTTTCTACACCATTCAAAAAGATTGTTTTCAGCTCTGTAGAATATTCAGTAGGGACATCCCTCGAAAATCAGGTCATGACCTCAACTTTATAAGCATCTCCGTCCAATATTAAGGTCACGACGTCTGCGGCGTAAACAAATGTCATGTCTCAGGCTTCATATACACAGTAAGCCATGATGTTTGGGATGAAAATTTAAAGGTCCTTTTTACCACATCTAGACAGATCAAGCATATGAATGATGTATTACAATAATAATAATAATAATAATAATAATAATAATAATTCATATTATGGAAATCGGTGTGAATCACTACAACTCATTAAACTGTGCCTTAATAAATTCCAAGGCTAACAAACAAACACATCAAATAAGCTGGTGCTCATCCTAAGAACATATTGGACTATGGGGTTGACAAAATGAATGTAATGTGTGATCAACATCATGTCAGCATCAAATCAGCATTCTGTAAAATTCTTTAAGCATCCATTGCAATTATACTGTTATAACAACTCGTAGAGTACAAATATGTAAAGCGGTGACTGATGAAGTTTGGAGCTCTTCAGTAGCTTACAAATGACACCAGGTTCACACTACTGTGATCTACGTACAGCGCTTAAGAAAGAGGCGTCAGTTTAGCCCCCTTTGGAGCTCTATTTCTGGATAAAATGTCATCTTACTGTAGGTGCTGCTACTGTACCAAGCTTTTTGGTCACAGATTTTGTTTAGTCAATAAAATTTTGAATAATAAAAAAAAAATGTTTGATATTGTTTACAATATTACGAGGTGGTATCAAAAAGTTCTGAGATTATCTCTGTTTATAAGCTCTGTCTTTTTTTTGCCATACGTCCTCCCTCAGATGCCTTAAAACCTGGCAGTAGAATTCCCTATTGGTGGTCTGGCCCCTGGAGACGAATTCTCAATTGCTGAAAAACATTTGCTTCGTGCACCTCAACATGATGGACGGGTCACCCATGGCACACTGATGGAGTTCTTGGCAGACTTTGACGCAATGTTCCTTCTGCTCTTGGGTCAGCATCCAGGGGACGAACCCGGCAGCAACACAGCGCACGTTCAAATTCCATGTGAGGATTGCCTGGACTGTTCTGCCTGACACAATGACAATGGCTGCAGTGTTGTGGATTGTTCTCCAACGACCATCATGTACCATCAAATATCCTTGATATTTTCGTGGGCTGAGCTCGTTAAAGGTCTTACTTGATCTCTCGTCGTCTTCTGATGATGTTCCTCTGATCTTGAAGCGTTCAGGCCACTCAAAACACCTCAAAGGACTTGTTGTAGCATCGCTGTAAACTTGCCAAATCATGTTAAACGTCTCTGTGGTAGAATAGCACCAGTTGCACAGCTCTTGATGTACACAGGACAGTGTCTTTTGGCACACTGACTTATGAAGGTTGGTGACTGTGTGTGCAGCCTTGAGCTGCCATCTGTCTCAAAACATTTCTTTTTCTTTTTCAACCGTAATTTAGTCATATCCAATTCCCACCTGTCAGTGGTGCGTCCCATCAAGGCTACAATTTCCAGTCAGGGAGGGCCGAAGTCTCTCATGTGTTTTCTCCGAACCATGTGACAGCTGCCAGCCGCATGTTTTTTGAACTGCTTGAGCTGCTCTTGCACCGTTGTGGGAGACGTAAACCCTCGGAGGACAGTGCTATCCGACGCCGGTGACTGGCTGTAGAGCCGTGATTGATGAGAGAGCGCAAAGTACCTCTTATCCTTCCCCACTGAGAGAGGTCGGCCAATCAGCTCTCTCCAGGCCCCCGGCTGAGAGAGGTTACTGCATGACCCGGCAACTGATTAGCGATCTCCAGGACAAGCACTTTACCACTGCCCCACTCGGAGGCCTGTCTCGAAAGTTTTTGATACCACCTTGTAAACATATGTTAATTTAAACAGAAAAAAATGCATATAGTTTTTGCTGTGTTCATGATACAGAAATCAAGGAGTTTTTCTTACTTTTCTTTGGTAAAATGTTCTTGAAAATATTCTAAAAATCTAATTGAATTGTGACGCTAGTAAAATGATGAGCAGAGTGTCCTGTTATACCCCAGAAGTCTTCATTACATTCAGTGTAGTCTTAGGGCAGATACAAAAGACAGACTTCCCTGTGATTCTCGGTTATGGTCGCCGTCCTTTCACAAAAAATAATATCCGTTCTGCTCCTTATACAGGTACAAGGGGACTTTTTGACGTTTTGATCAAAGGTTTTAATTGTGTGGTTTTCACAATAGTTCACAATATCATCAATAGAGAAGTTGTGTGCCTGTGTCAAATCTGGTAGAAATACAACCGCACTCCTCACCATGCTGCTAACAGACAAGCCTTGCGACCCAACTTTATCGTGTGCATCTACCAGTAACCACACCAGATGTTTTTATTGGAGCGTTAACTCCCTCGGATTGTGTTCATGGGCTTCATTTTTTGTCAGAGCACCACGCTGGCAGCGGTGCAGTTGTTGGTGGGTATCCCGATGCCAATGCGTCTGTGGCATTTGAACATCTTTCGCAGTTCTGCTCGGAAACGATCGTGCAGCCACGCATACAGAAAGGGGTTGCAGCAAGATGAACTCATGGCGCACAGGTGGCACAGCAGCTGGATGAGCAGAAAGTAGCGCTTGTCAATCAAGTCGATATCGATGTCCCGGAGGACGTTGAAGACGCTGATGGGCAGCCAGCAGACTGCAAACGCCGCCACCACCAGCGTCACTAGCCGGAAGGTTTTGCGTTTCCGTGCCCGCTGCGCTTCTGCCTGGCTCTGCGTGTGATGTCCAGGCACTACGCAGTTGCGGAGCTTGACAGAGATGCGTAGGTATGAGATGCAAAGTGCTGAGAGCGGGAGGACGTACGTGATGAAGAGCGTGCTGTAAGCGTAGGCCAGCCGCTCGCGCTCCTGGCCCATCCAGAACTCCTCACAAATGGTGAAGCCTTCGTCTCTGAACTCTACATGGTAAGTGTGCGCCACAGCTGGAGCCACCAGCCCACAGGAGAGGATCCAGATGCCAGACAGGAGGTAAGCACAGCCCAGTACTGAGATGCGTTTCTTCAGAGGGTGCACGGTCGCATAGTATCTACCAGGCAATAGAAAAGTTTAAAAAAATTACTAATTCCACAGCGACATAGTTAAGCAGTTTAATGAGCCTAACATTTCATTAATATTCTAGATGTGCTCTTTCTCTCTTTCATTCCCAGATTGTGGACCAGTTCTTAAGTAAAATAACAGGATAGTCTACAGCTTTAATTTGTTCCTTAGCTGCAATGATTCCACAGAGATTAACAGTGGTCCTTAATGTTAAATTAGGCAAACTATTGCTATAAGCTTAATGAACCTGGAGATCAAGACATAGTATTCTGCGCTCCCGCAAATTAGGTACCTTTCCAATTGCTATTATAGTAGTTACTGAGTATGAATTACTCAGTAACTACTATAATTATGTTCTATAATAACATAATAATATAATTATATTCTGTAGTTATTAGATGAGTGAATTAAACTTAAACACCGCTCCTCTTATCCTGATCCTCCTAACACACAGTACGCCTGCAGATCAATCCCTGCTATGTTATACCATATAATATACAGTAATACCATTTATCATAATAAATAATGCTTCTTATCTCCTGACCCATGCTACATTTTTTTGTAAATATGCATACACATTTATATCTTTATCAGATAAGAAAGAAACACATTTGCTGAATACAATTTTGTGCCCTTTCATGTAGTGCACATACCTAAAAAGTGTATTATTCTAAAATGCAAAACATGATAATGTCAAATGCAACATGAATTTGACATTATTATTGTTTGAAACTCAAAAAATTAGAACATTATTTCTGAGTATGTATAAAATAATTTGAACTTGATATTTTTATGGAAGCAAGATCGGTCACTTCCACGTTGCATAAACTTCAGAAGTAGCTTCTTTGGCACAAACATTTTCTGTTTTATTTGTATAACATAAAAAAATAAAAAAATCAGCACCAATACTGTTTTTTTTTCTTTTATAAAAGCTGTGGTCTATTTTTAAGCAATTTATAAATTTTAGACAATTTGTTTACCTAAAACGTGAAGCGAATTCTGACCCAACTCAACCTACAAAAGATAAATTAAACTGCATAATCAATAAAAACCCACGGCTCTAATAGTCACCAAACAACATGCTAGTAGTCTAAATTAAATCACTGTAACCCTGACCATCCAGTTACTAAGGATGCTACGTATACAGTAAATGCATCATATATCATTCAAATTCATTATGGTAAACATTGTTGTTTCATCATGCTTTTTACTAGATTTTAATTTACTCGAAACAGCATGAAGGTACTGTAATAACAAAAAAAAAATGTGTGGGATATCTTGAAAGATACAAGGACAATTCAACTTAATCTTTGTCATTTACATCGCAATTAAATAGCAATTCCAACGTACCTGTCCACACCAATTGCTGTTAATGTGAACACCGACACGTACACAGTCACAGGTTGAATGAGGAACACCAGATAGCACATGAATTTCCCAAACACCCAACCTCGAGGGTTAAAGGCGTACGCCAGTGTGAACGGCACACAGGTGGCACACATCAGCATGTCCGAAAACGCCAGGTTCCCGATGAAGAAATTAGTCACGTTGTGCATCTTCCTGGTCTGGCAAATGACATAGAGCAACAAATAGTTCCCAAAAACTCCCACCAACACTACCAGCGCGTAGCAAGGAATGATAAGGAGTTTGTAAGACTGGAGCAGCTCCACCCCGACGAACTGTGGACTGCGTTTTGCTGACCCGTTCGCCGACTGTACCGCCACCTCATATATCCGGCCCGTGCTGGAGTTCTCGGTGGTGAGGTTCCCGAAGAAGAACGAGGTCATGGGGTCAGTTGGCCAACCACTACCACTGGCATCCATGATTGAAAGTTGGATGGCAGGTTCACTGGCCTGTAGTTGGAAAGAAAGCGATTTGTTTAATGACATTTGAGCCAAAGCTTAAAAGCCCAAGAGTGTGGATGTCAGTTTCATAAATCGCAGATGGTCCTAGAAACCCCAGAGGAACTAGAAAAACAGTTGGCCGCGTCCTGAGTGGGCGAATTGTGTCGACTGCTAATGCAGTTTTTGCCAAAAGGATGCATGATTTTGACACTTGATTAACTTTTCGAACAGATGACAGGAAATGTGCGCAAATAGGCATTTGGAATGTAGTGAGATGGATTTAGGATTCAGCAGCTCACATTATTTTATTTATTTTTTTTAATTCAGGGCAATGCAGTCGCAAATAGAGAGCTCGTTCTCTCCGATCTCCATTATGAACCGAGGAAATGACTTAATTGACTGAATTAAGTGACTATTCAATCTCTTGGAGAAAACAATGACACAGGTATTGATGGAATTTCTTTTTTAATCATCAATCGTGAGTACGATTACTCGCATAAGCATATTTTACTGAATATATTAACATTACAAACAAAACACAGCTGTTAAAGATTTTGCATATCACTCTTCATGTTCAGATTTTACTCCGTTTTTCGTTTACTTTTTTATATATATATATATTTTTAAACCAAAGTACTTCCACATACTTTTTTTTTTAAGACAATTGTAAAACTTGAGATGCATCATCTGCTATTACACACGTGGACAAAATTGTTGGTACCCTTCGATCAATGAAAGAAAAACTCACAATGGTCACAGAAATAACTTTAATCTGATAAATGTAATAATAAATAAGAATTCTATGAATGTTAACCAATGAAAGTCAGACATTGCTTTTCAACCATGCTTCAACGGAATTATAAAAAAAAATGAACTCATTGAAGTTCATGGAACAGGCCTGGACAAAAATGATGGTACCCCTAACTTAATAGTTTGTTGCACAACCTTTTGAGGCAATCACTGCAATCAAATGATTCCTGTAACTGTCAATGAGACTTCTGCACCTCTCTGCAGGTATTTTGGCCCACTCCTCATGAGCAAGCTGCTCCAGTTGTTTCCGGTTTAAAGGGTGCCTTTTCCAGACAGCATGTTTCAGCTCCTTCCAAAGATGCTCAATAGGATTGAGGTCAGGGATCATAGAAGGCCACTTTAGAATAGTCCAATGTTTTCCTCTTAGCCATTCTTGGGTGTTTTTAGCTATGTGTTTTGGGTCATTGTCCTGTTGCAAGACCCATGACCTGCGACTGAGACCCAGCTTTCTGACACTGGCCAGCACATTTCTCTCTAGAATCCCTTGATAGTCTTGAGATTTCATTGTACCCTGCACAGATTCAAGACACCCTGTGCCAGATGCAGCAAAGCAGCCCCAGAACATAACAGAGCCTCCTCCATGTTTCACAGTAGGGACAGTGTTCTTTTCTTGATATGCTTAATTTTTCCGTCTGTGAACATAGAGCTGATGTGCCTTGGCAAAAAGTTCCATTTTTGTCTCATCTGTCCATAGGACATTCTCCCAGAAGCTTTGTGGCTTGTCAACATGTAGTTTGGCATATTCCAGTCTGGCTTTTTTATGATTTGTTTTCAACAATGGTGTCGTCCTTGGTCGTCTCCCATGTAGTCCACTTTGGCTCAAACAACGTCGGATGGTGCGATCTGACACTGATGTTCCTTGAGCATAAAGTTCACCTTGGATCTCTTTAGAAGTCTTTCTGGGCTCTTTTGTTACCATTCGGATTATCCGTCTCTTTGATTTGTCATCAATTTTCCTCCTGCGGCCACGTCCAGGGAGGTTGGCTACAGTCCCATGGATCTTAAATTTCTGAATAATATGTGCAACTGTAGTCACAGGAACATCTAGCTGCTTGGAAATGGTCTTATAGCCTTTACCTTTAACATGCTTGTCTATAATTTTCTTTCGAATCTCCTGAGACAACTCTTTCCTTCGCTTCCTCTGGTCCATGTTGAGTGTGGTACATACCATTTCACCAAACAGCACAGTAACTACCTGGAGCCCTATATATAGGCCCACTGACTGATTATAGATTGTAGACACCTGTGATACTAATTAGTGGACACACCTTGTCCCTTTGGTCACATTATTTTCAGTATTTTCTAGGGGTACCATCATTTTTGTCCAGGCCTGTTGAGTTTATTTTTTTTAAATAATTCTGTTGAAGCATGGTTGAAAAGCAATGTCTGACTTTCATTGGTTAACATTCATAGAATTTTTGTAAATTATTACTTTTGTCAGATTAAAGTTATTTATGTGACCATTGTGAGTTTTTCTTTCATTGACCGGAGGGTACCAACACTTTTGTCCACGTGTGTATATGCATTTTCAAGTATAATACGTACTTTATGCATGTCCCTCAGACTTTTTGTGCTTTTCCACTACACAGCAGAAAAAAAAAACAGGAACATTGTGCCTTTTAGGAATTTTGAACAATTAAAATCGTTTGGCATTTTTCATAATCAATAGCATGAAATGCACAGGAATGTGACTGATTGTTGACTCTAATCAATAATCATCCCATCAATACTGTTAAGTTTTTATAAACTTACAATTTTACCAACTCAGTGCCGGACTAAATGTGAATTTGCACATGTTAACACAAATCTATTAAAATGATTTGAAAAACAAAACATCTTTCCCTTTTTCTTTTCTTACCAGCATTCCAAAGCCCACACTGTGAACCTAATGACCTTCCTTTAGAGAAGCTTCCTTCCAAATTTTCAGAAATTTTTCAGTAAAAAAGCATATTTCTGGTGTATGATAGGTGAGCAATTAAGCATTTCTCTGTGTGCTGTTGTAGGAAAATAATCCTGGGGTTACTGTGTCATTGAAAAAGTATTTGCCTCTTCCTGATTAAAAGTTTTTTTTTGAATGGCACATAAATGAATCAGATTGTCAAAAATGTTAATAACTTTTGTAAATGCAAAAAAACGTTTTAAATGATAAATTGATTTAAGTAAAAAAAAAAAAGCTGACCAAACCTACCTGGCCCTATGTGAAAAAGTAACGATGAGAGGCATTACCCACAAACTTGGAACAGTGGTGAACCTTCCCAGGAATGTCCTGCCTACCAAAATTACTCCAAGACCACAATGATGACTCATCCAGGAGCTCATAAAAGAACCCAGAACAACATCTAAAGAACTGCAGACCTGACTTGCCTCAGTTAAGCTCAGTGTTTATGATTCAACAATAAGAAGGAGACTGGGCAAAAATGGCATCCATGGAAGAGTTCCAAAGTGAAAGCCATTGCTGACCAAAAAGAACACAAACTCTCACATTTGGCAAAAAAACATCTTGATTATCCCCAAGACTTTTGGGTAAATATTCTTTGTAAGATGCCAGTCCCATTACATCTGGTGTAATTCATAAACAGAAAATCATACCAACATTCAAACACAGTGGCAGTAGTGTGATGGTGTGGGGCCACTCTGCAGCTTCGGTACCTGGACGACTTGCCGTAATTGATGGAAGCATGAATACTGCCCTCTATGGGAAAATCCTGAAGGATAATGTCTGGCTGTCAGTTTGTGACATCAAGCTCAAGCGCATTGGGGTTATTCAGCAAGACAATGATCCGAAACACGTCAGCAAGTCCAGCTCTGAATGGCTCAAAAAATATATTTTTTTATTTTTTGGAGTGAAGTCTGGACATCAATTCAACTGAAATGTTAAAACAGGTCATTCATTCCTCAAAACCCTTCAATGAGGCTGAATTAAAACAATTCTGTAAAGATTTGCCAGTTATCACAAATGCTTGATTTCAGTTGTTGCTGCAAATGGTGGCAAAACCAGTCATAATGCTTTAGCTTACTGTAGCTTAGGATAGTTTTTTCCCTTTAATAAATGAAATCATAATTGAAAAACTGGATGTTTTTTTTTATTTATTCAGGTTATTTTTGTAATAGCTTTTTTCCTCGTATACCATGATGATCTGACTTTTTTTTTTTCTCCCACTATTTATACTCTTAATTATTGTGAGACCTTGCTGTGTTGGAAATCTAAAAATTATACTAAAGCTTGGCTTGTACCAACACTGGAGACTCCTTACAAGACTAATAAAAAACAAACAAACAAAAAAGAAACCAAATACATTCAAGTATGTATTCACCATACAAGTCATCATGTCAGTGTATAATATGAACCGATGATTTTCCAGAGCTACTGTCAGAGCTGTTGCTGCTGCTATAAAAAAGTCTGCCGACACAGAACCTAGCATTGTGGTATAGAAACGTTCTATTCCACCCATTGTTTGTGCACAACATATGTGCTTTGAAAAGTGTCAAATTGGATACATTATTTTGAAGGCGTTCAGTTCTTGAGCTGGTCTTGAGTTCAGTCTGTTCAAACATTGAACTCTATGCCCGAGCGCTACAGATAAGTACTGTATATGGAACTTATAAAAGAGCTCAAGATCAAAAGATTGTCTGGTCCAGAAATATACTTCTTCCACCTTAAGGGGCTTTACATCCTGTGTGATCAAGTTTACTTGAGGAAAAATGGTCTGACCTTTAGCTATTATTTGTTGTACAATTTCAGAGGGCTTCCTGTGTCATCAGACTGTTGCTTTGCCCTGATAAGCTTCTAAAGCCACATTTTCTGAAAGGCTTATATTTTGCTCTGATTTTGTACTTGGTAATTCCCCTTGGCCTTTCACTCTCAAACTCTTTTATTAATTATTAGACAAATGCCCGCAGCAACTAAATGAATGAATGTCTCCCAAGGTTAAAATTAAAAATCACAATGAGGAAAAAAAAGGTAAAGTTAATTAAAGAGAACCCTATGATACACAGGTTTTCAATACTGCAGTCAGGTGGGAATCTGAAAAACTGCACATTAAGGTGGATTATGTAGAGGAAAAAACGTGGTAAAAAAAAATAAGAATACTATGTTTCTATGTTATATAGTAGGACCGGTGGTGTAGTGGTTAGCACTATGGCCTTGCACCACCAGGGTCGAGGGTTCGATTCATGCCTTGAGTCTGTATGTTCTTGGTTGGTTTCTTCCAGGCACTCTGGTTTCCACACACATATGTACAAGTGGAAACTTGAGTAACTGTATGTTTACGTGATTATATCAGCAAATTTATGTCGATGCCCTCATCAACTGACATAAATTTTCCATTTTGTCCTCGTATTTTAACGAGCGGTTTTCCACTGCAACGTAATCAGTTATCATCCAGTAATGACTGAAGTGTACTTTTTTTTTTTTACCATGCAGCGCATCATACTGTGCTTTTAAAGCGATCCGAAATACAATATTTTGCTTCAAGCACCTCGAGTACGCCGTTGACCTTTGTCCTGTGTGTAACGTTCTAGATATCCACAAGCCAACGATGCATTCTAGTTTAAATGCTAATGATGTGTACACTGCAGGAAACGAGCCTTTAATCATTTCCTTACTGTGTGAGGCGCTGAAGCATAAAGCAATGAAGAAAGCATAAAAAAAATTATACTCTGCAGACTTAATGTAATGGAATGTTGATATAATGTTGCTGACCAAAGACTGGTCTCAGTTCGGTTCCTTTATAAGAGAAAAAAATGAATTGCTTGGATACAAAGAGCGGTTATTTCTACCTGCAAATTGAAATATGAAATGAAAACCACTTTTTTCCCTCGTTACTTTTATTCGCCTTTGTATTAAAATGTAAAATGGTTCTACGTTGTATTGATACTGATTCTGTACCACGCGACGAGATAAACATGTGAAGCGATCAGTTTTTCCATTTCGCCAGCCTTTACAGCATGATGGCTTCTTCTTTAAAGTCCATCATGTTTATTTACAGGTGCTCCTATTTCCAGGCAATTTTGTGCTTCACCATTTATTTCTTGTGAAGCTCCAGTGCCTTAACCGGCAAGAGTCAATAAAATAAATTAGCCAGAGAGGGGCAGGTTATATGTGACTAGCCTACTAGCAGATGTCGATTTCTCAAAAAGCTCGCTTCAAGAGCCATCTTTGTGTCCAATTACTTTATGTTTCCATCCAAATAATTTGACCCAGTGAGGAATGCAGGACATCTTCAGAACCATACATACTGGAGAGCCATTGGGGGACGCAGAAAAGTCCTAAATAGGTTAACAACCCAGACATTTTCCAGACAAACTGACAAAAGTCATCTTAAGGGACTCTTCATGGAATAAGTAGTAATATCTCTTCTTTATTATTTTTTTTTTTTGAAGATCTCTTAAGAAGCCTGGAGTATTAAAGACCTCATCCTGAGTGCTAGTCAGGGGAACCCACCGTGCATGCTACAGTATGATGTCTGTATTGCAACTAATGGTGGGAACCAACGCGAAAAAAATAATGAAATAAAAGTTTGGTCTACTGTGCTAGAAACTGTAACGCAAGCAGTTTTCTTTAATAGATCAGTTTTCCCCCTGTACAATGCTGATTCAAATGTTCAATCTCAATAAGACGTCTGACTTAATGGACGTTTATCAGACATGTGGATAGGCTTCGCTCTTGAGTGTGTTTTAGCAAGCTGTTTAATTCTAAAATTGAAATCCTTTCAGCAGGAGTCCTTCAGCGTCTATGAAAAAGAAAAAAAAAATCACCTGCTCACTGGGCAGACTGATTAAATGAGACTGATAAAAAATTCATTCATTTGTTCATATTAAATCCTCACTTTATACACATTATTGTCAAAGTAGATCTACAGACTATTCTGGGAATACCGAGCACATCACCAGTCTGGAACATGTTAGAACCTAGGAGGCATTTTAGACCCGTTAGTACTTACCACAATGTGTTTTTATGGTGTACTCGGAAACCAGACTAGCCAGATGAGACCTGGGCAGACGTGGTAGAGTATGTGAAACTCCAGACAGACAGGATCCTGAGTACATGATAAAACCTGGTACCCTGGAGATGTGAGATGGAATCGCTACCTGCTGCACCACAGAGTTGCAAAATTTGCATAAATATTACCTTAAAATATTGGCTTCTCTCTGTTACTGGTACTTGTGTGGGAAAGTCAATCAAGTGAATGCAGGCCAGGAGAACTAGGCGAGTCTAATTCATAACATTTAAAATTAAGGTAAAAATCTGTATTTTTAAAGACCTTCTATTCTCCATAAAAGAACTCAGACAAATGCATGCCACTTGACAAAGTTATTAGAGTTACGCATCAAGAGTGCCCTCATTTCTCATATTCCCCTGCTACAATAATGCACTTATCACTGCTTTTTACTAGTACTTGGATACCGCCAAGCCTCTCAGGAACTCCTTTAATGGCCCAAACATGTGGTACCATATAGCTTGGTCCGAGGTCAGGAGACTGTAAGGGGGATGTGTCAATAACTCCTAGCTGAGGTTCCGGTAACGTGCAAATGGTGTTCGTGGATGACTGTGTATGCAGTTCCTACAGACAGGTATGTCTCTTCCACAGGTAAGTGGCAAGTTCTCCACTGATTTTCAAGGACCGGTTGTTCCACTCACTGAATGCCCACGGAAACTGATGCAGTGGGCTCCAAGTCACCTCGGCAAGGATCGCTGTTTACCAACGTAAGGTCTTTTGCTCCAATCGAATATTTTACTGCAGCGAGTACTGTGCCGTACTGTGCTTTAAATCTTCAGTTAATGTCATTAGTTTACTCCTTCATTCACGGGACATTTCATCACAAGTTTTGACTTGAACACCTCTTATATACACGTACACTGGTGCATCCCAATGAATTAGAATATCATGAAAAAGTTGATTTATTTCAGTAATTCAATTCAAAAAGTGAAACTCGTATATTATATAGATTCATTACATACTGTACAGACTGATGTATTCCAAGGCGGCACGGTGGCTCAATGGTTAGCACTATCGCCTTGCACCTCCAGGGTACACGTTTGATTCCTGGCCAAATTTGATTCCCGTTTCTGTGTGCATAGAGTTTGGATGTATGCGTGTGTGCATGCCCTGCGATGCATTGGCACCCTGTCCAGGGTGTATCCTGCCTTAAACCTCAAGTTTCCTGAGACAGGCTCCAGGCCCCCCACGACCCTGTATACAGGATTAAGCGGTATAGAAGATAAGTGAATGAGTGATACTGTATATCCCAAATGCTTGTTTTTCTTTTCATTTTGATGATTATGGCTTATAGCTAATGAAAATTCAGTATCTCAGAAAATTTTTATATTACTTAAGACCAATAAAAAAAGAGATTTGGCAAAGAGGCGATCAGTCTGTGGCACTGCTGAGGTGTTCTAGAAACCCAGGTTGCTCTGATAGCGGCCTTCGGCTCTTCTGCGTTGTTGGGGCTGGTGTCTTGCATCTTCCTTATCACGGGACCCCATAGATTCTCTATGAGTTCTCGGGTGAGTTTGCTAGTCCATCAAGCACAGAGATACCATGGAACTTAAACCAGGTATTAGTACTTTTGGCAGTGTGGACTACAGGTGCCTGCTGTAAAATAAAATCAGCATCTCCATAAAGCTGGTCAGCAGAGGGAAGCATGAAGTGCTCTAAAACTTCCTGTTACAGGCTGCTCTGACCTTGGACCTGATAAAACACAGTGGACCCACACCAGCAGATGACATGGCTCCTCAAACCACCACTGACTGTGCAAACTTTACACTGAACCTCAAGCAACTTGGATTTGGATGCGCCTCTCCTCTCTTTCTCCAGAATCTGGGATCTTCATTTCCAAATGAAATGCAAAATTTTCTATCATCTGAAAAGGGCCCACTGAGAAACAATCCATTCGTTTTTGTCCTTAGCCCAGGTCAGATGCCTCTGTCTCTGGTTCAAGTGTGGCTTGAAACAAGAAATGTGACAGTAGTAGCCCATGTCCTGGATACGTCTGTGTGTGATGGCTATTAAAGCCCTAACTGCAGTCCACTCCTTGTAAATCTCCCCCAAATTCTGGAATGAGCTTCGTTTCCCAATCCTCACAAGGCTGCGGTTACTCCTGTTGCTTCATGACATTTTGTGTCTTACCCTTCATGTGCAGGGTGTCAATGATCGTCTTCTGAACAACCCAGTCAGAAGTCTTCCCCATGATTGTGTAGCCTACTGAATCAGACTGACAGACCATTTAAAGGTGTTTTTAGTTAATTAATGGATTAGAGTATGACACCATGAGTCTCCAATATTGAAACTTTTTTTTTCACAATTTCCAATTTTCTAAGATACTTGATTTTGTTTTATATTAGCTATAAGCCACAATCATCATATTTTGAATTACATTACTGAAACAAATCAAGTTTTTGATGGTATTCTAATTTATTGAGATGCACCTGTATATATGTATATGTGTATATATACAAAGTACCAGTCAAAAGTTTTTATTTTTATTTTTAATATTCTAGAACACTACTGGAAATGTCCAAACTATGAAATAACACACATTACAGTATTGTCAGTATTGTCAAGTGCATTTGCAAAACCCATTAAGGTCCATTAAGAAAATTGTCTCTCATGAAGACCATCGCAGGAAAAAGCAAGACCAAAACTCAGATCTGCTGCTAAGGAGAAGTTCTTTTAGAGTTACCAGCTTCAAGATTCACAAATTAACAAACAGCCCCTCAGATTAGAGCCGTTGTGAATATTATAAGATTGCCTGGTCACCAGATGCATGTATTCACACTCCCCTGGATCTTGGCCATTTTTGTTAACTATTATAAGGTGTTTAAAGCATGATCAAGCCAGGCTCCACTTAAACAGGATTACACACTATATTGCAGCATTCCATTTGTCTCCTATAAACACATAGGAACAGCTGGGAACAGATTGTCAGAGTTTATTACACAATGGGAAAATTCATTTTGTAATGACCATGAAATTAAATGACCATTACATCAAATCAGTGCTTGGTCTTGGTTTACTAATGAATAACAATCAATAAACAAACAAATCCATTGTATGTAAAACAGATGCATAACTACAGATCCAGCAGCTGATCAAATGGACTAAGATGAGGTGCTTCCATAGTTTCTTAAATTATGGCAAAAATAGATACATAAACCAATAAACAACAAACAAACTAAATAATCAAATCCTGCATGAGAATTAATCATGTAGTTCCATAAGATCATAACTAATCATTAATATGAATTAAAGATCAAGCATGTGCTGTAATTGCTTCCTCTCATTACCTCAGTTAACTCAGTGACGCATACACAGTGTGTGGTGTTTGGAGCGAGCTTACCTGATGCTGGGGTGTCGCAGATCGTCTTTAAAGCTCAGATCAGCAGTCTTTCACTCGCATTGGTTCGCGTGGCGCTCGCTCTAGTTTGAGAGCCCGGCGCGCGCGTTCTCGCGCCTCTTAGGTTTCCCGCTTTGACGAGCGCGAGGCATGGGGCGGAGTCTCACGAAGCTTCGCGCGCGGCCACTGCGGATGCACGCGGGGTCAGGTCTGGCACAATGACAAATGACACGAGCTCAAGAAACAAACAAGCAGGAGTAAGCAGAGGGATATATGCAATAATAAATGTAGAAGTTAAAACAAATACTCACATTTTTGTGTATAGATTATATGTATTATTATTATTATTATTATATGTATTATTATCATCATCGCCGTTATTGTCATCAGTAAAATACTTAAAACAACATAAACACCATTTATATTCAAATATTCAAACACCATCATCCTATTATTATTGTTGTTGTTGTTGTTTGTGTTATAAATTAATGTCATCAGTAAAATGTTTTTAAAAAATCAATAAATGCATAGTCTTTTAATTGAAAAAATTCTTCTCACGAAACTTTCACACCTTCAACAGGAGGTTGAGGATCTTATCCTGCTTTTCCGAAGATCATGAGAAAAAAGAAACGTAAGTTCTCTCATTTCTTACTTGAAATTTTTAATCCTGATTTATATCTTTGAATGAGTAAGCTGCTAATTAAGCAAATTAGGAACATAATGTCCTTAAAGTCACTGGGTCATTAGCATGAATGGTAACTTATTACACACAAACAAAAAGAACAACAAAAAAGATATGGTTAAATGCATGCAAATGGGTTTGATTGGCAATCCACTAATAGAAATACCCATGACTAGTTTATATATATGTATAATAATACCATCTTGTTCTCAGTATTAGTTAGATCTTAGTATTTTAATTAAACTACAATTACAGGTATATCTCAATAAATTAGAATATCAAAAAGTTGACTTATTTCACTAATTCAATTCCAAAAGTAAAACTCCTATATTATATAGATTCATTACACACAGACTGATATATTTCTGTGTGAAGTGCTTATTTCTTTTAATTTTTATGATTATGGCTTGCAGTTAATAAATAGTTCTTTCTCTTTATCGAGACGCATCTGGATGTTTTTATTTTTGGTCCATTTTTGAATATTAAACAGCATTCTATATAACCATATCTGTGTCTGTCCACAAAAGTTGGAAGTTAGAAGAACTACAACAACAACAACAACAAAAAAGACATGAATTTGTGCTTTAAAAAAAACTCAGAAGCAAATCACTAGAGAGCATGTTATTTCTGAAAGAATAAAATGTGGAGAGAGTCTATTAAAATAGGAAGAATATCCTGTGTATTATCTGCAGAGAAATCTCTTTGACTGGGTCTCTGATTAGCTAATCTGCTTGATTACTGAAAATTCTCTCAAGTCACTGCCTATTGACCCGTTTTACGTTCACCCGATTAGCCTTGAGGCCATTTGAATCGCCCAAACCCATGGTGTTTATGCCTCACTGTAATCGCTATCTCTTACTGAAAACCATTTAATTACCTTGACTGAAAACTTTTCAGGTCAGTATGAATAGAATATATTTGCACATTTCCAAGGTTTTGTTTTGTGATGCATGGACTGGCATTGCTAGCAGTCTGGCTTACGTAAGAATGAGCCAGTTTGACGGAAAGTCGCCACTGAAAGTTAATCTCTTTTTTCCTTGCTTTTAAAAACCTCAAAGAAAGAAACTTTGCCTGGGGGCTAAGAAATCTGCAGGGTAAGCAAGGTTAATCAGTGTTTTCTGTGGAAGTGACACCGGACAAAAGTGAATACGTGCTGGTATCTTCGGATCATGTTTGCTACAGCGAAATCTCATGTTAAATTTATTCAGACTGTTTTCTATTCCGTTGTTGTGCTATGGCTCGCTTGTGAATAATGCATGAGATTCAGCAAAATCATTTGTTTGACTAAAAGCAATTTGCTTATTTGACAGCTGCCTTAGTGCCATGCAATCTTAATCTGAATACATAGGTAGCATAAGGCTTGTATGGGGGGCGTTCAAGTTAAACCCGGGACTCATGACGAAGGCATACAACCGACATTAACAGAAGTCTCAAGTGTTGAGACTCTCAGCCGCAATAAAACATTTGAATGTTGCAAACCAAGGCCGTACGCCTGTGAATGAGGTGGCTAGAAGCCCACTGTAGTCGTTCCTGTGGAAGTTGAAAATCTACAGATAACTCGTTGTCAGCTTGCGAAAAAGAGACGCATCTGTCAGTGGGAACTGTACACACAATCATTAATCAGCACCACTTGCGCATTGCAAGTTATTGCCACCGCATCCCCTGTACGGTCTTGACCTCGCTCCAAGCCATTGCGACATTTCTCACAGACCTGCATTTCAGACGTGAAGCAGGCAGTCCGATCATGACTCCTGTGAACTGAGAGAACTTTCTACCTTGATGGTTTCCAAGCACTAGTGAAACGCTTGGATAAATGCATTAGTGTAGCCGGGGATTATATCGAGAAATAAAAGAAGTTTTTACTTTTATTACTGTGTTCTGTTATTTTGCATAAAGTCCCCGTTTGATCTGAACAGCATTGTACATTTCCTTTGAAGATTTTCAGTCATTCAGCCAGGGCAATGTTTATCCCAAAGGTTTTTTTTTTCACATTTTGTCACGTTACAACCACAAATGTAAATGTATTTGTATAAACGTAAATGCATTTGCACGACTAACAGTTATCCTGAGGACAGATTCTCCCACCTGAGCTGTGGATTTCGTAGTTACCATGGGCCTCTAGACTGCTTCTCTAAATAATGATCTTCTTGCCCGGCCTGTCAGTTTAGGTAGTAGGTTTGCAGTTGTGCCAATGAAATACATTTACATTGTGAAAAAGTTCAAGGGGTATGAATACTTTTGCAAGACACTGTATATGTTATATTTTTATATTGTATATTTTATCTTACACATGGTAAATCATTTGAATGAGAATCTAAAGTGGACTTGACTTGGTTTCTTACTCAGGATCATTTAGGCATATTCAGATAATATTTGTACAACTTCTGTTTGTAATTTTGAGCTTCATTCTGGGGAAACTTTTTGCTGTAACAAAGCATTATACAGTAGGATATTATCGAAATCAGAAATATGCTGGACTTCCTTTCCATACTGGTTTAATGATCATCCTTGCTAGATTTGGGTCAAAAGGTTGAACTATTAAATGGCCTCTGCCTTTGAGTGGCATGCTCGCATTAGTTCACTAAGGAGCTCTCCTTTGCACCATGTTTGATTCGTCTGGTTTTAATGTCAAATTTTACAGTACGAGCATGCCTGGTTTATGAATTCAGTTCTTTTCTCAGATTAATGCTGAATTAATGCTGAATGATGAGAGTGTACTGAATTGTTGAAAATCCTATTGTTAATTTCTACTGTTTAACTTTTTAAGCTACAGTGCATGAGATTTATTTGCTAAAAGAAACAATGCATTTACTGTATGGTGGGACATCATGCTGTGAGTCATAGCTCTTGTGTATAGGGTGTCTGGGTGGAATTGACATGAGATTTATACTCTTACGCATCATCAGGCCCCAGCGTAATCACAATGAAGTCTGATTCCATGTTGACAGCTAGTCAGTGAAAGAAGAGAATTAATAATGATAGAATAAGAGTTGTTCTATAATTTGGGGGACAATACATGACTGTTATTAATAAATATACTTATTCTAAACATTTTCTTCAAAAATATCATATTTTACTTATTAAGGGAAAATAAGCTATAATATCACTCAAATGTTATGTGCTTCCTATGCTTTGCTTATCTTGAAAGTGACCATTTTTGCCATGTGAGTGTTTTGGTTTAAAAAAAAAAAAAAAAAAAAATGTAATTAAAAAGCATGATATGCAGTGAAATGCATATATATGACTGTCCGTGACCTATAATATAAATATTTTACTACAATAAAAGGAAAATTGCACTAGAAGAATAAATTTAACTAAATTTAATGTCTAATTAAAATAAAATAAAAAATATTTTTAAAATATGAAATAGAATGTATGAATCTACAAATTTACAGATTTACAAAAGTTAAAATATAAATATATATCATACAAAATAATGTCTAAAATCCACTCAACTTCACAACAACTACTTTTTAATTTATTATTATTTAATTTCTTTTTATATATTTTGATGAATAATGAATAAATTCTATACTAAAAGTCATATTTTTAATATAATTAAATTGGTTGAATTAATTAAAATACAATTTATTAATGTCCACAAAAGTTATGTCAACTAAGCTAAGGAGTCTTTTTCTGCCATGTGACCAGCACCACCTGATGTCATTCCTCTCTGCGGCACACATTTTAAACACACTGTGCTCATGGTCATTGTGCATATTCACTGACGATCAACTATGTTACATAGGCTGTTGGTTTGCAGATTCTTTATGATTTAACTGTAATTATTTGTCTAATTATGATGTTAAACACATTTTGTTGTATTACCACTATGACAATTAAGTCTCTTTGTCTTATAGTGTTCATGAAAATGAGAATTGTCAACCAGGCAAGTCCTAGCAGTGAAATTATGGGTTGAAATAAGAAAATTGTCAACTATTTTACCCAGTAGGGTACATAATCAGTCAGCGTTCCCACATCATTACCATTATCTGTCTACATCTGTCACAGCACACATTATTCATTTGGGTACGCTTTCACTTCCTCCCTCGTCAACACCATTTTAAAATCCATTTGTTTTAAATAGATAAAAAGATGAGATACAGGGTTCATTTGGGATGCTGGTACTGTATTTGAGGAGAGAATATTAGGAGAAGCAGAGAGAAGCACAGCACACGTGTGATCATTGTGTATGCCATGAAGAAAATTAATATGAAAAAAAAAAATGAAAATGTTTAATCTTCACGACTAACAGATATGTTACACTTAAGGAGTTTACTGACTTAAACCACTATTTGTTCTCCTGAGAATGAACAGGTACTTTTATTCCTAAGTGAAATGTACCCCAAATTATAGAGTGACTCATGAATATCTCCTATGAGGAAAAGTAGATTTTGGCGTGATAATGTTTTAGCGTCTTCCTTTGTTGAGATAATTCATGGACTGAGTTGTTGTGTGAGCTTTTGTGCTTTGTTAAACCTCAGACAGGTGACAGCAGTACAAAAACCCAATACGCAAGTAAAGGTACAAGTATGTACTTACTGTACAAATGTGCTCCATCATAAATAGAAACTCATAAAAGTGAACGTAGGTTTTCAGATGATGGCTTGAACAGTGCTCTGTGAGATGTCCAAAGCTTGGGATTGTTTTTTTTTTTTTTAGAATCTAACCCTGCTTTAAATTTCTCCACAACTCCATTCCTGACCTGTCTGGTGTGTTCCTTGGGCTTCACTAATGTTCTCTAACAAACCTCTGAGGGCTTCACAGAACAGCTGTATTTATACTGAGATTAAATTACACACTGGTGGACTCTACCGTATGTACTCATTAGGTGACTTCTGAAGGCAATTGGTTCCACCTGATTTTAGTTAAGGGTATCAGAATGAAGGGGGCTGAATAACAAATGCACGCCACACATTTTAGATATTTATTTGTAAAACATTTTGAAAACCGTTTCTCATTCTCCATCCACTTCCACAATTATGTGCCACTTTGTGTTGGTATATCAAATAAAATCCCAATAAAATACATTTAAGTTTGTGGTTGTAACATGACAAAATGTGGGAAAGTTCAGGGGGTATGAATACTTTTGAAAGGCACCGTATACTTGAAATACAAAAGGACTCCATAAAGACACTGATTTTCTTGATATACTTTACATCTGAGTGAAAAAAACAGTATTTTAAAGTATTTTAAACACAAATGAAGTTGATTCTGTTGATTTAAATTAATGTGCAAGTCTTGTTTGACATTAATACAATGAATGGTGTGTAGCATTTCTTTCATTACTTCGCTAGTTTTGCTAGCTACAGTAGATGCTACCCTACAGAATACAATATAGTTAAAGGATATGCCCAAACATTATAATTATAGGCTTGTTTTTTGAATGGACATAAAACACAAACCAAACGTGCAACATTCAGCAGGTTATCTAGTTTGCTTGATCAATTCTAATCTTACTTTACTGACAAATAAAAATGCTATAAAAAAAAATCAAATAAAAAAGACCTGTAGTTGCCAGCTCTGACCTTATGGATTATGTCTCTGTGAACTTTATGCTTTCAGAAAGGTCTTTCTTGGTGAAGAGATCTGAATTTACCATCTTGACACAGCAACAGTTTCCCAATTGTGGCTTTATTTAATACTGGATTACAGCAATACTACAGTCTAATTATGGCAGGAACGGTGATGGTGTTAGAAATTGTCTTGGGGCTTTTTTGTTGTTGTTGTTGTTGTTGTTGTTAATAAAATATCTTTGAAGTTGGATTTTGCACATTAAAATTATATATTATGAAGTGCTTCAAGGAGATGGAAATCAGAAGAAACACAATTTAAGAATTCAGTAAGGGATAAAGGCAACCCAATAAATTCTCATATATTTAAAACACACTTACTACAGTAGTTTGGCACTTCTTTTTTTTTTATTTATTTTTTTTTTTTTTACACCTGTCCACTCCCCTATTTGGTCCATTATACTGTAGCTTCAGGGAAGTTTTATTTAATTTAAGATCATTGTGAAATAATAGCTTCTCCGTGAGTTATTAAACGCAGGGGCGTGACATATTTAATCCTCTGCTGCTCTAAGGATAACTTGATGGATAGACTTTGAATGACCATGGATTTTTTTTCTTCTTTTTTTTTTTTGGCCTTACTATGACTAGTGATTTTTAGGCAGGGATAGCTGGGCAGCGACTTTACAGATTTTCGTAGCCACAGGGACATTCATGACGCACTTGTGTTTGCCGTACGATTTGGCATCTTTATTTATATAGCCTGTAGCTCTGGTAACGAAAGATCATGTGCGGAGGGTGAACCTACGCGCATTACTCACATCACAGGCATTCTTAGCAACACTTTTCTATCTCATCGGCATGTCACGATGTCTTCAAAAATATATACAGGCATGTACGACTTCATAACATTTATATTGTCATATCGCCCCAACGGGCTTTTGATCAATATCTGTAAATGGCCACATTGTATGGAAGAAGCATCATATCATCAAGGACAGGACAGCTTAATAGATCTCTCTCTCTCTCTTTCTCTCTCTCTCTTGCTCTTTTTTTTTTTTCCAGAACCAGCACAGACATCTGTGTATTAATATTCATAATTTTCTCACTACAATCTGATAAACCAAGCAAACATTTGCAACCTCGTTAGATCTTTCTCTCTTGCTTGATTTGCCTTTGCAGTTTTCTTGGCCTGCCCTGACCTGTTGCTATCTGCTACGCACTAGGGAAGGATAAACTCTTTTAGATTTCTTCCACGTTTAAAATGAACTTCACTTGATCCGCTAAATTAACTATAATTGACCCAAAGACACCAGCACTGAGAATTGCTGCCTCTGTCTGTGACCAATTTAAGATTTTTTTTTTAACATTTAAATTTAATTCATTGTCAATCCAATAGATTAGATTAAAAAAAAAATGTATTTTTTTTTTTATCTCTGGTCATTTTATAGAAGCCAGGAATTCAATTTTCCATTCATATTTTTGTTTGCCTTGTTACATTAAGAACATAGGTAAGGTAAAATTATCATCATGCTCAGTATAGCCTTACTTTATCATGGTATATACTGTACAACCCTTATCATCATAAAGCATGACGTACATCATACACAGAATTTGCCATGAGATTATGTCCTGCTGAAATGTCTTGGTAATAAAAGGAAAACATTCCGATGCCCTGTCTGGACAATGCTAGCAAGATGATTCAGAGAGCAACACAAAAAGACGTCGCCGGATAGTTCGGAGTTGTCGGAAATACCATTTCCACAGCTGGACTTACTGGACGTGCAAGGAGGTCGTATAGTGCGCCAACCTTGACTCTATGCCATTGTCAATGTTGTCTGAATTGTTTTTTTTTTCTGTTGCTGATAAACATTTTGTTGTGTGTACCCAATGTTGTGTGTCCATTGAGAACACACTGGTACCTCAGCATACAAATTTAAACCGTTCCACAGGCGAGTTAATAAGGTCAACTTTTGTATAGCAAAATGCATTTTCCCATAATAATGTAAATGAAAATAATTTATTCCAGCCACCAAAAAAAATGACCAATATTACCTATTTCCAACACTATAATCATATTTATGCATATAAAAACAATGAAAAAAAAATGTAAGGAAAGACATGTAAATAAAGTGAAATATGAAATAAATCCTCACTTAACTTTGTTTATTATTCATGATTCCTCTTGACACCGGCTGATTTAAAAACTAAACACTTGGTTCAGCTCTGTTAGTTCGCTTTTATGCCTAAAATGCTTCGTATGCAAAAACATTCTTAAGATGGGCGTTTGAATGCCAAGGTACAACTGTTGATCTTCTGTTTAGCATCATCAGTGTGTGGGCCTGATCCAACACTTACTGTACACTTAAGCAATGAAGCTACTCTTTACCTAGGCTGCTTTCATACTGGTCTTACTCATTTTTTTTTTTTGGGATTTTTCCACGATTTTCTCCCCTAATTTAGTCGAGCCTCCCCGTCACTAGGGGGCTCCCACATTAAGGCTACTACTACCACAATTTAGTCGTGTCCAATTCCTCCCCGTCACTAGGGGGCTCCCACATTAAGGCTACTACTACCACTCAGCCGGGAGGGCCGAAGACTATCACGTGTTTCCTCCGAACCACGTGACGCCAGCCGACCGCATCTTTTCGAACTGCTCGCTCGCGCACCGTTGGGGGCGGCGTAACACACTCGGAGGACAGCGCTATCCACTCCCTCCGTTGCGCGAGCTCACAGACGCCCCTGACTGGCTGTAGAGCCGTGATTAATGTGGGAGCACTAAGTACCTCTCATCCCTCCCCTCTGAGAGAGCTCGGCCAATCAGCTCTCTCTAGACCTCCGGCTGCGAGAGGTTACAGCACCACCCGGGATTCAAACTGGCGATCTCCGGATGATAGGGCGAGCGCTTTAACCACTGCGCCACTCGGAGGCCCCTACTATTTACTATTCTTATTGAAATTTTTACAATAAAATGTAATCTTCTTTAAACATCTTTTACATTTTCAAGTTTGCACTGTAGCTCATCAAGTATTTTATGCTTGCATATCAATCATAAATATGTAGAATCGTTCAGTCATGTTTGCTGTCGATTTATGTCAATTAATGCCAAGGAAAGACGCAACCTTTTGGCTTTTATTACTTCATTCCAGTACAGATGATGTATTCCTTCCAATTAAGATCATCTATTTCTCTCTCTCTCTCTCTAGATTTTACTGAGCATTGACATGTCTGTGAATGCAAAGGGAAAAGTTGGGTAGTGACAGGGTTCTGACCTTGACCCTATTATTTCTCCACATGTCACTTATTATGGCATCTACTTCTAGAATGATGTGACATACAGTACACATGAACTGCCTCCACAGAGTCCTGACCTTAACCACATTAAAAGGCTTCAGTATGTGCTGGAGAAGACTTTATGGAGTGATTCGACTCTCCCACTATCACTATCTCGGATCTCGGAACAAATGTTGTTGCATGACTACGTGACTGCATCTTTTTCATGACCACAGAATACTTCAGACAAGGTTGTTTAAGAAATGAGAAGCTATCAGTTAAGGGGTTAAAAGTATTGTTTGCAGCTGAAACATATCAATCACTGCAATAATTAGCCACATCAAAGGCTTGCTTATTGAAGTCCAAACAGCAGCTGTAGGGTTCAGTAAAAAAATCCGATTGAAACAAATATAATAATTTAAGCAGTATATATGATTTTGAGTCCGATTCCTCTCAAGTATTGTTCTTTATGTTGTCTCAATAAGGTTTTCTTTATCCACTCACTTTTCTTGTTCGTTATTGGAGATGTACAGTACAATACTGTAGGACTTCCACCCTGCTTAACACCACCTATAGAACATGTGTTGTAGGAAAGTTCGGTTTTAGGTTCGCACATGGAAAGGTGTCTCATGGAAATCGAGTCAGTAGGCTCAAATCAGTACCTTAATTGTTTTGTTTTTTTCACCCACATTCAATCGAGGCTCTGAAAGCTTTGAACACATTAATGGCAATTCTCTTCTTGCGGTTATATCGTCGTTGTGTTGCAAAAAAAAAAATGCATACAAACCCATTCAGGGTAATGGCACGGACTTACAGTATGCGGTATCTGTACTTGACAATACAATCCTCCTGACCTTTAAATTAAAGCAATACTAAGTAATTATCCAGCCTTGGTTCTGGCATGTGAGCATTTATCAAAAAGGTTGAATAAAAGAGACATGAATAGCTTTTGTCTTCAAGAGTTTTTATTTTTAATTTGATTATAAATTCAAGTTGTGTGTTTCAGTAAAGAGCTAAGGTTTTGCGTAGAGGAATGTTTTCATTAGCTTTACACATCAGCTTTACACATCTGTCGGATGCAATGTTACGCTTTTCTGAATCAGAAAGTTTAATTTGATCAGCGCTTGATTGGTTTTATTGGTCTTTAAACAGCCTTATTAGGCCTACTGGGAGCCAAATTGCTTTGTTGAACTTTTTCCTGTCTTGTCATTCCCGTAAATGTGATCTTGGCGAAATGTAATTATGGTGAAATTTGTGTATGAACACACAAACCATTTATTAATAGAAAGGGCCAGGAGATCCAGTGTCTTTAAAATTAAAATGATATATTTTAACCATGATTTAATTGAGGATTTGTTTAATGTCCTGCCTCAAATAAAGGTTTATAATTAATAGTATTGTATTTCCTTTAACATTTCGCAAAGATGCATGCTGCAGTGTCAGTACAGGATGGCATGACAACACAATTAAACAAAGAATATAACAACAGAATGAGGTGGCACGGTGGCGTAGTGGTTAGCGCTGTGGCCTCGCACCTCCAGGGTTGAGTGTTTGATTCCTGCCTCGGGGTCTACGTGTGTGGAGGTTGCATGTTCTACACAAACCGACATTTTCAAATTGCATAAATTCCTTAGGGGTGTAGAAAATGAGTAAAAGAGAGTGAGTAATTAAGTGCGCATCACCTTGACTACATTTTATCCTAAAAAAACTGAAGACTTCAAGGGGAAAACCGAATGTTCAAATTAATCGTACAGTCCTGCAGCAGCAGTTCTTAGTCAGACTATTAAAAAAAAAAAAACATTATTAGCCAGCTCGGATACATCACAACTTCAGGCATGAATAAAGTCATGCACATGCTGTACATGGTGATTGTTAGGAGTCAAGGAAAATCAAAAGAGAAGGGATGCGAGAGCACGCGAGAAAATATACAACACGAATACGAATTAGAGAGTATATAAAACTGATCAGTCATAATTAAACCTTAAATCATTAAGCCAGGTATGGTGTACTGTAGGTTCCCCCTGTGCCACTAAAATACTGTAGCTCTGCCTCCTTGCGGCATGACTCAATAAGATTTCTAAGTGAGTGGTTTAAGGGTAAGGCTGTGGTGTCTGGCATGAGGATGTCCGCAGCAAACTGCATGCTTTAAATGCTGTAAATTCAGCAATTCATAAGACTCGTTTGTCCGGTGCTTTCTATGGATCAACATCAATCCATTTTTCTTTCATCGAAACAACCTTCTTTCCGTCAGCAACCTTGAACAGCAAACTGTCATGCACTTTGTTCTGATATCTGTCTATCATTGCCAGCATCAATCGTCTTTCAGCAATTTCTGCTACATTAGCCTTTCTTTCGGATTAAACTAGATGGGCTGGCCTTTGGTAACATCAGGCATAAATGGGCCTTGGGTGTTCATGATCCTGTTACCAGTTTATTGGTACTGTATATAATTAATGATCAATATTATTAAATTCACCTGGCACTGGTGTTAATGTTATGATTGGTCGGGAACCAAGAGTTATTTGCTACTCTGCACAGTGACTGTAATAGTCATGTTTCATCGTGTCCATAAGGTTGTTTTGTCTCATAATGCTTTTAAGTTCTTACACATTTCATGTATTTGAACTTATATGGAAGAAATTGACATGCTCCATTTCATCTTTTGGTTGATAGCTAGCTGAACCTCCAAGGGTACAAAATCTTGGTAAAATCTTGTGTGCTAGGTAGGAGAAGGTCAGGCTTATCGTCAGTCACTGTCCATTTTTGGAAACAAGAAATTCACAGTGTGATTATCCGACATCAGGGTGGGAGAAGATTATGTCTCTGCCATGTATGTCGAAACCATTACATATGGTTCAGGGGTGACCTGAGATGAGCACAGCAAATTTTTTGGATATTTCAAGGGAAAAGGCAGAATAATGTTTTTTTTTTTTTTTTTTTTTTAACATATTTTTATATAAGCTTGTATCATACTAGTTGGCCAAAAAAAAAAAAATTCAATCACATTCCTCATGCTCACAGAAACACTCTTACACATTGTGAGTCTTGGAATACAAGACTAATTACCTATACAGTACCATCAGGGAAGAAAACCTCCACAGATGTGATAACCTGGTCGTTCAGTACATTCAGGTCGTCAGCTGACTTCACTTTAGTGCCGCGTGAAGTTGCTGAGTCTAGGGCCATGTCCACACGTAGCCGGGGATTTTTAAAAACTGAGAATTTTTATCATGCGGTTTTGTCCTTTTGTCCACATGCAGACGCAGTTTTGGTCGTTGAAAACCTAGCTTTCGGAAAGTTACGATTTTCCAAAACTGAGATTTTGGTTTGTTGTAACGTCACCTTGTGTGCTGATGATGTTATTGTCTGTGCGCTAGTCTCCTTGATTTGACATCAGCTATGTTAATGGGGATATTTTGTGCAATAGTGGACTCACAGTAACGTATGTACAGTGAACCAGTGGCTGTGTTAACGTTGCTTACTGGACTACATGCGGGTACATACTGTACACCCGCCGTCACACATTACTGTACGTTAACAAACAGAGGTGCCTGAATGTACTCTCACAGCTACATACAAAACTTTGACGCCACTTTGGACGAGACCGGTCGGACAAAACCGATAATGCCATTTTGCCTAGGCTCCTGATTGGCTCCCTATTGATTAGAGATGCTTCTAACAGCACTTAACAGGGCATTTTGCGTTTTCATGTGGGCAAAAATATTTTGAAAACTTAGGTTGTGTGGACAGAATTATTTTAAAAAACAAAGTAGAAAAAAAATCACAGTTTTTAAAAATACCCGGCTACGTGTGGACATGGCCTAGACCTGTCCAATGGAAGCAAACCCAGAACATAACACTGCCTCCAGACGCTATGCATGATGGGTGTCACTTTAACCCAGTTCTTGCTGTTGGTGCTTGATGCAGACCAGTAATTTGGCCTGTCTGAATTGTGAAGGGAGTGTATATTCAGAGAGGATGATAATCTTAGAATCAGGTTTCAGACTTTGGAAATGAATGAAAGAGCACCTAACGTAAAAGTATAATGTAATAGAATCCATGAATACCACTTTTCTTCTTCTGATAATATGTCTTCAATGAGTTATTCTGTTCTACTTTTCTATCTATATAAAGATCCAGTGAAACACCTCATTTCAAAATGTGCAGGAAGAAACTATTGAATGGTTTTAGTTAGTAGTTTATTTTTTTTTGATTCCATAGAACATAATGTTGAGAACTAACACGCATTTGCAGATCCCTTGGTCTTATTTTTATACGGTTTATTTTTTTCCTCCAGCACTGAACATTGTTAGAACTACTTATACATATGAATTATACAGGTAAAGAAAAGGCTTCTTTTAGCAAGCCTTGGTGCTCGTAGGCTGACATGTGCTTTATACTGGTCTATAGTGCGTTATTATATCTTATTCCCAAAGGAACCTGATACATGATTAAAAAAAAAAAAAAAAAATCTAACATTTAACAAGACACTCGTTTGATTTAGAAGACGACAAACCGTATTTCATTATTATCTGAACAAGATTAATAAAAAAAAAACTCAACCTATGACATTATTTTTAAATGTCTAATCAGAAAAGTAAAGCAGCAAGAAAACAATTACTTTTAGCTCATCTTAGTTCTCAGAATCAGAAAATGCGAGCACTATTTTTATTTATTTATTTATTTATTTAGCCGTGTTTGTACAGTATATGATGGTTTAGGTGTGTGTACTTGTGTGTTTTTCCGAGTATATGAAATACTCTTTTCTGAGATCAAAGAGGAAGCAATTTGTAGGTCTTGCTTTTTAGTGCGAAAGCAAGCCCACTCCGGCTATTATGAAGTGTGTGACAGCTCATACCGCTAATAAACTGGCCTGGCACTAAACCCCTTTGAATAGCTAGCCTTGACTCACACAGAAACACCCCCACCAGCACCCAACCATGCGTACTGGCTGTATTATACACAGTGGCAAGGTGTCTGGAAATAACACTCAGTAACAGGTGACTTATTTTCCTTTAAATAATCACACTTTTTGAATTCAGTAAAAATATTATTATTATTATTATTATTATTATTATTATTTAAGATAGGAAGAATGAAAAGAAAATTCTGCCGGTGGTTACGGCAAATGATGTAACTTCCAGCAGAGAATGGAGGGTTTTATCCAAAACTTTAGCCCTTCATTTCTCTATATAATCCTCTGCTACACTAAGGCACTTTCCCCAGTGTTCCAGTAGTGCTTGGATACCGTCAATGTAGAAAGATTTCTCAGTACGACAGAGCCATGATCGGACTGCCTTTACAAAATTTAAAAAACTTAAAAACCTTTTGATTTATTTGCTATAAACACCCTCTCATCGCCCAGAGTCGGGAAAACAATTAAATAAACATACTGTAGGTTTTACTCTCATAACAATGTTCTGCACTATCAAAAGTCCCGGTTTGATTTGAACACCTTCCATAGACCGCGTCAACATTTAAATGAGTCATTGAATACAGTATACTGTTTAGCTTGGTTTGTAAACAGTAATCCGTTATCACACAAATGTCAATAAAACAATATTTCACTACTAATAAAAAACTACAGTTTTTTTTAAACCTGTAATGTATTAAATGTATTAAATCTTTTTAAATGTAATTTTTAGTAATTTATTTAAATCAATGATCTGGGCAGTGGCGGCCGGTCAATACGGGGCCCCTTAAAGTTAGGCAGAGAAGAATGCTACTTTAACATGTAATTATTTAACATAATTATTTATTTTAATAATGAAATAAAGTCATTTAGTCACAATATTCCGATGTATGTCTTAATATAATTTATTTGCGATTTAAAAAAAAATCTAAACTGTATTACGTTCATTTGTGTTCGTGTACGCGGGGCGCCGGACAAACGAGTGTCTATGTTAAAAAGGCACGTACGTTTTTGAAAAGCATGTGACTTGAGGCTGAGCTCTGATTGGATCTTTTCAAATCATCCTTGGGACGCAGCTCTGTGCGCCCTGAACCCTCCCACTTTTGTTCTTAGCGAATCAATATTGTTTTTAAATATTTGGGCTCATGTGATTGGACCATTCTCAACGAGTCTTTTCCAGCACTTCTTATGGCAAGCGGAGCTGCTGACTGGATGCGATGTGAGTCAGCACTTTATGTTATACTAGTAGTAATGATGCGCAATCACCTGATAAATGCCTATTTACAGGCGGGTATTAAAAGTTTAATTTAAATTTTGTTTGCGCCCCCCCCCCCCCCCCCCCCCCCACTGGATCTGGGCATTGGTAGCTCATTGGTAGGCTTCTCACCTGCCTTGAGGAAAGCCTGGGTTTCGAACACTCTGAACCCAGCCCCTGCAGAGCATCCTTAGTGCTGGTCCCGATCCTTGATGTAAACTGGAGGGATGTATCAGGAAGGCTATCTGGCAAAAAAAAATCCCATAAAAGGAGAATCATTAAATCACCTGGAACATAGACGCACACTACAGTACATGCAGTACACTATAGTTCTCAGTCCTTCCCCGAGGACCTTGTTTCCTCTTCATCACTGCTGTGAGATTTTAGAGAAAATTTAGGAATGCAGGATTGCTTAGCTTCTAAGATTTGTTTGATGCAGTCAGTCACTCTCTCTTGAAGCAACATGGTAAACTGAAGAAGTTACACCCACATCATTTGTGACATTTCTTTCTACTCGCCACTGCACTGGGTTGTCTGGGGATGCCGAGGATGCTTCAGCCTTCTTCATGCTCTTTCAACGAGGACATTATGTTCTTCTTCAAAGGAGTGAACAAATAAAAGATGACTTCTCCAGGCTCTTCAATAATAAATACTTTATTTAGCAAGGTGCAGTTACAAAGCCTAAAAATCTACGTCGATGCTTTTCTCCCCAGGCGCTTCACAGAAGATCTCTAGGAAGAAGGAGATCTAGACGTGCTCTTCAGGTCAAAAGTGTTTTGTTGTTTTGGCAGAAAAGTGCACCGACGGGTTCACAGATTTATGGCTTTACCGCCTCCACTTGACTTTGTTTCTGTTGTCCTTTGAAAGACTGTCATTTGATTCACCGAGTACCTTGATCAAAACCTGTTATTAGACTTCTCTGCCCAAATCAATACTCAGCAATTTACCTTGCTGAAGCTGCCTGTCAGGGTTTGCCTGCTAGGTCCTGTGTCTTATTGGGTGCAAATGGACCACCTAATAAACTCAAACCACAGGCTTGGGACAGTGGCTTTGATCGATCTTTAATCTCACCACTCTGTTTAAGATGAATGTGTTTACTACCACTGTTTCACCTTATATATCACAAGTCCGAGGTTAGATTACCTTACGTAAGACTTTCTATAAACTTATACAAAATTCCTTTGAAGGTTGAGATTAATGCTGGGAAAGCTGATAAAACACTTAAAGGTCCCATTTAAAAAAAAAAAAAAAAAAGTTAACACAGGTCTCTAAACTCCTTCAAAGTGTGTCTGTTAATGCTCCAGCTGAAACACTCCTTAGATAATGCATTTTTTAAAAATACCTTCTTGTATTTCACTCCTCCTCCAAATGTGCTGCTTCAGTGTCTTAGTAAATGAGTTACTCTTGGAAGGAGGGGATGTTTTTATGAGGTCACATTAGGGGAGAGTCATTTAATTGCTATGTTTAGGCTCTGACCAATACCAAAACCAAATAAAAATGAAAAGCAGGGAATGTTTTTTTTTTCCTCCATATTTTATGTTGTATAAGCACAATTTTGCACAATAAGTGCTCTTTAAAAATAAGGAGATATAATAAGTGTAGCCAATCAATGATGACTTCCCAAAACTCTCCTCCTGGAATATATACTGTACAGGTCCTGCCACACACTACCCACTTCAAGTGGTAGATTTGTTTAAGATCGATCAGTGCTTCTTATCTCCGGTCCAAGAGGACTACTACCCCGTGTACTTCAGTGCTTTCTCAGCTACCAGCATGCCTGATTTGACTAATTAAATAATAAAAGTCTATTTATTTATTTAATATATAATATGCAGGGCAACGGTCCTTTAGGAATAAGGATGAGGACCACTGGGCTAGATGACTGAGCTGTAATGAATATGAAGTAGCATACTGTAATAATGATAAATGGTGCTCCATCTGAACTGAAACATCTGGGGCCTGACTTACTCAAATGAATAAAGATATTCTGAACAATGCGTTCATCTTGTGTACTGCTGCGTCTTGACCAGGGTTATGACGGCTTTAGATACACTGAGTACTAGGCAGGAGTGCTTATTAGACTACACTTTAGTCCACTATTTACTCAAGACAACTCTAGATCAACTCTAGACTTGGGCCTAGAAAGTTGAAATGTTCAAACGGAGTTGTCCAAAGAACCGATCCCTGGGAAGCCTTGATTTCCAAAACTTGGGTGTGGACGTTATCTTTTGAGGAAGCTAAATGATCGGTTCAACTTATCATCTCATGAGATTTTGAGATAATACGGAAATGAAGAAACCTAATTGTCACATGAGGAAGAAATATGTGAAACTCTTCAGGATCGAACCCTACAGCCACGATGCACCAACGCTAACTGCTGCCTTCCACCTAAAACGTGGTTGATAAAATGACAAAGAGGGACCACTGCACTTGGTTTCATTACAAGGCCTTACATACATGTCTCCTGGTGGTTTTTGTACACTATGGTTTGTTCTCCATTCATGTACGGTGGATTGTTCATTAGTTGGTTAAAGAGAATAGCCACTGGTCATGAACCGAAATGTTCAGATCCTTGGGGATGACGTCCATTTGCTCCTACATCCTCGTTGATAAACAAGACATAAATATTTCTTTTCGTCCCATGTATACAGCCATGTTTCTCACGAATTGTATTGGAAGGATTGACCTTCACCTTGGTGGCAGAACTTTTAATAGATTAACCAGTGCACCAGAGCTGATACATTAGCTCAAGTGCACTGAAAGCAGCGTTTGCTTTTCGGTATATATGCGTGGTTTGTGTAAGCACACAGTAAGTGAAAGTAGGGTCAGGATAGACACCTAATTTCAAGGTGCTAATGGCTTTCCCTGTGATCCTGAGTAATTACCCATATTGTCAGTGCCTGTTGGTAAAAACCAGCTAGCACATCGCATCTCCTCTCAGACACTTAGCACACACTCAGGGCTTTGAATATACCTCTAATTATACATCAGTGGTGGGAACCGGTATAAACAATCAGCAACATATGAAGGGAGAAAAGGGTTTTGTCAGTGAATGGAGTTAGAGATGAGGGAATGGAAGAGAAATGGGCGAAAGCAGGAAAACTCAATACTCAAAGCAATACTACAGTATATGGCAAAAGGTAGATGGACACGGACTCCCGAGCGGTGCAGCGGCAAATGGCTCGTCCCTGCCATCCAGAGGTCTCGTGCTCGATTCCCAGGTGATTCCCATCCGTATCTGGGAACCTAGGGAGAGCCGATTGCAGACACTTTCAATCACAGCAATTGGCTCATGGTCTGTGAGCTCACAAATTGAGGAAGGGATTGGATAGGGCTCTCCTGTAAGTGTGTCACCCTGCACACTAATTTTGAGAAAGCAGTAGTTTGAAAAGAGGCGGTGGGCAGCTTCAACTGTGATTGAGAAAGCACATATTCACTTACACCCACCCTGTTGGAAGTTGTTGATCATATAGAAGAGCCATAGGATTATGGGCGCGACTAAATTAGGGAGAACATTGGGGAAAAACAAAGTTATATGCAAAGAACAACGTTATATACTCTACATATACTGTACAGTACAGTGGAACCTCAGCATATGGATGTAATTCTCTCTGGAGGTGAAAGTTCGTAGATAATCCGTTCCAGCCACCCAAAATATTAGAATTAAAACACTAATTAATGATAATAAACTCATTTCGCTTGGCTTTCCACTAACTAAGAAGCTTTGAATGACTCTCGGATGTACTGTACATGCAACTGAACTGGTTAGGTTCAGTTCATATGTCACAAATGCTTTTAGTGCCGATGCAAACTTCTTGCAAAATTCGAATGCTTCAACCTAAAATTTGTAAGGGAGGGCATTCTTCCCCAAACCGTTTCCACACAGTTGGAGGAAAACAACTGTCTGGATTGTCTGCGTATGCTGTAATATTACAGTTTATCTTCACTCGCACCAAGGCGCCCAAACGTGTTCCAGAATGACGATGACCCTTTCCAAAACGTGAGGTCCATATAGATATCACTCGTCAGTGCTGGTGTGGAGAAACCTGAGCGGCTCGTACAGAGCGCTGACCTCCACCCCACTGAACACCTTTGGGAAGAACTGGAATGCTGGACCTGACATCACTGAGTGACCTCATGAATGCTCCTGTGGTTGAATGAGAACAAATTCCCACAGCTGTGCTCCACAATCTAGCGAAAAGCATTCCAAAAAGACTGAAGGTTATTATAAGGTTAGCCCAACCCCCAAATTAATGTCCATGTTGGTTTGATTGTCAGATTCGGTCCAAGGATAAATTACAGGAAACGCGAGGAGTCTCTAAATGGAGAATCTGATGGAGGCTGACATGGCAACAGAGGCTTTCATTTTAGGCTCGACGTGATGATAGCATGTAAATCTTATATCTTATGAAAGCTTTAATTAACTCTAAGAGGTCAGATCCTCCATTGTGTTCTTTTATCATTGTCTTCCATCATTTGTACTTTGTAAGCCTTTTGTCTTTTATAGTCCTGTTGTTTTTCTGCCGTACATGGTGAGTGTATCTTTCCATCATAATAGCGCGAGTGTGTGCGTAGGCTTCATCATGTGGTAAATTGCATGATGCAGAAAGAAACACAAGGAGCCAAATTGTTATGCCCTGCATTTGTCATGTATAAGTTGACTGCCGAAAACAAGTGGTAGGCTTGCGCTCTCAAGACGTTCACCCTGACTGCATGACGGCCTGAATTTCACATATCCACAGGGAAAGACATACAATAATGCTTGCAGCAGCCATTTTCTCACAGCAGCACTCCCAAGTTATTATACCAATTCTGTGATGTGCACCTATTGTGTTATTACACTATCTACTGGGACTTAAAGTAGACGAGTGAGCCTCTCTCTGTCTCTCTGCTACATCCAGCCTCTATCATATTTCACATGTAGCCATCCAACCTGTAATATTAGATTTAATAACTGGTTGTAGTAGAATGTGAGGACCCACGTCTCCGCACACAGATTGTTAAGCCCTATTTTGCCCTATAGCCACAAGATTGTGAGTTCATATCTCAATAATCAAATAATCAATAATTCAAAGTGGCCATTATAGTGGGATTATACTTAAAAAAATTTTTTTTTTTAAAAAGGCCCTGCTTTCTCGATGTCTGCTTTGCATTATGTTCTGGTCTGTTGAGAGACAGAAATGTCGTTTGGAATGGGTAGATCTCATGGATAGAGCTTTCAACCTTCAAACTTTGAATTTATAGGTCTTTGGACTCAAGTAATGCAATCGATGATGCTGATTCTTAGTTAGCTAACTTTACAGTATTAACACTACTTCTTTCTTCAGTTCTCAATGGCACACGGTACAGGGGAACCTCGGCATTCAAATCCAATCAGTTCCAGAGACGAAGTTCTTAAGGTGAGATTTTGAATTGTGAAAATCCTTTCCAGCCATCCACAAATATGACCAATATCACCATGTCGCCATTTTCTCCCCAAAAAGCATTTAAAGGCTTGTTAGAGAATATTTTGGGCATGGGTGACTTTCTTTGAGTCAAGTGTTAAAAAGCACAAATGACAAAATCTCATGATAAAAATGGTTTGGGTTAAATCAGTGGGAGTTTTGCAAAACCCCACCTTCCACTGAATAAATCAGCCTGCAGTTGTGTTCGTGGCCACAAATATTCAAAATGACATCAATAATAGTGTTCAATGATCTTAAATAAGTTCAATAAAAAATATAGGAAACTCATGATTAAATTGTCATGGCAGCAACTTGGATCACGGAACCAAAGTTTTTTTTGTTGTTTTTTTTTGCACACAAAACATTTTTAATTACAAAGCTTGTTGAAAATCATAAAAAAAGGTTAAATTATCTATTAAATTTTACTGAGCATCCTACAGAAACACACACAGTTCTTGCTATGGAAAAACCCAGCAGCTTCCATTATGTTTTTTAAAATAATTTATATATATATATTTTTTTATTGTCATTTATATAATGTGCTGCTTTCCTTTCTGGAATACAAATATTTTTCGGCAACTTGTAATTTTGTGGTGCAATACCAATGTTTGAAGATCAAAAATGATTTTGTATTTACTCAATAATAAAGTCATAAAATAAAACTAAAAACAAATCTGTAACAAATGTGGTACTAAAAAACATAGGGTGCTTTAGACAAACTTTTGCACAGTACAGTATGAGCTGAATCACAAAAAAACCATAAACAGCAAAAACTGCGACCTGATGTGGTGCCGCTTTCTGTAAGGAGAACGTTAATTGGCATGTTTGGTTAGCGTTTTGTAACAGCGAAATATAAATTGGTAAATAGTCTTTAAGATGGACCGGATTGAGTTCCTTAGTAACAAGGTGTAAATGTTTATACTGTAGTTACCATACTGTAAGATCAGGGACGGCAGCAAAATGGTCCTTAAACGTTCCCCAAAATTCCTTGAATTAAAAAATATATATATAAATAGATGCATTTAATGTAATTTTATAATAAATTAATTTGTTCGCCGTGGGAAATTATTCAATTGTTGTGGTACAATAGCAGTAAAGCACTTCAGGGGAACAGTAACTCAATGTAATACTGGATTACACTAATAAACACTGATTCTTTTCCTATAGTGGCAACCTCCCTTGTGTTCTAGTCTAGTTTTTTTAAATGGCCAAATAGTTGTTGAGAAACACTTAAAAATACAGCCTTAAGTTTTAGGACCTGAGACTACTTGTTACTTGTACGAGGAAGTATTTACTGAATGCAGTTACAGAATATGCTTTAAAATAAATCAACATACTGTAATAATCTGGGACTTTACAGGGTTTATTTTCCACATTATTTCTTCTTATTTTTCAGCTTTGCCTTGAAGCCATTCATACCCTAGATATTTGTCCCCCCCTAACCCCCCCCCACCCCCTCCCTGCTCTTATTTGTGGCCTGACTCAGAAGAGTGCAACGCTGATTGTATCTTGTTGACAGAGATCAAGAGGAATAGAATTGCCGTGCAGGGTTTTTTGATCAAACGTCGGTGTTCATTCATGTTCCGTGATGCGCACTCATATTTGTGTAAATAACAAATAGACTCTTTAGGGCCGGCCTGCATTTACCGGGCAGCGTGAGTCATCAGCGGAAGTAATTTCTAAAAAACATTTGGCTGATTTGTGGCCTGGGCATCAGGAACACATGATGGGTTCAGCCTGCGTGGAGATTAAAAGCGGCACGTAGACAGGTTCCTTTATGGCACTGCTGATGTGCTGTCACCGTCCTTTAGGATGTGGAAATTGAACTCCATTTTAAATGAAACTTAAGTGATTCATAAGAAACATGACATACAGTAGGTTTAACCACCTGCAAATGGATTTGTGAAAATAATCCAAGGAACAAGGTACACTGTATAAACACCAATTTACTATGAAGCAGGTAATAAAACGATGGCATACGATGTTCATTTTTATATTTTATTCCAAAATACGAGGGGTGTTCGAGTGAAACTGGGACTTGAATGATTCTACAGAAGACAATGATGAGACTCTTAGCCAGAGTAAAACATTTGAATGTTTTAACAATGTTGAACAATCAGCGAAAGGAATGCGTGATTCTTGAAAATAAAGAATTAACGTGTCACCAGCTTACAGAAGAGACGCATCAGTCTGTGGGAACACAATCATTCACCAACAGCACATTATAGGGACTCGGCGGGGACCTCGCTCCAAGTGATTTCCACATGTTTTTTTTTTTGCCATTAAAGGAGTTCCTGGGAGGCCAGTGTTTTGGATGTGAAGCAGGCAGTCTGATCATGGCTCCGGTGCACTGAGAAAACTTTCTACCTTGATGATGCTGAGATAAGTGCGTTAGTGTAGCAGGGGATCGTATAGAGAAATAAAGGTTTTACTCTAATAATTCTTCTGTTGGCTAAGGAGGCTGCAGTTCCAGTTTATTCTAAAGGAGTTGAGTCCCTGAATGGACTAAAAGTCAAAGTCCGTCTAGCTTTGCAGCTACGCATGACAGAACTTGCCAAAGCAACAGGACAGAATTTCACTTTTACTGCAATTATATACTGTAGATCAGTGCTGCGATTGCAACAGGTCCATGAATTTCTTCCAGCCTGGAATGGGACCTCGAGTTTATTTCACGGTTGCATAAATAGTTTCATTATTTTGACATTATTTAGAAAAACAATTCAAGCGTCTGGGAAAAAAAACATAATGATATTGTACACTTTTTATACTGAAACAACTGCACTGCAGTGCGACATGAATCGCACTTGATTAGGCTGCAGATTAAATGCTAGAGGTCGTCTAGATTTAATTGGATATGTTGGATGTGTATACCATATCAAGTACTTGAAATAAGCCTCTTAAAAGTCCTCCTCTCTACACTTTTTTACCTTATTTTACCTTAGGAGCTGTTTTTAGGGCTAAGATGTTTTGTGAATCATTTTTATCTTTACTAAGATTTAATCCTAAATTTAAGAGGAAATTCTAAGAAAATGCCCTAATTCTAAGATTTTTCTTCGAATTTCGTCACTAGGAGCAACTTTTAGGCTTAAGAAACTTTGTGAAGACGGGCCCAGGTGTATGAGAAAATGAAAGTCGCTCTGGATAAGGGTGTCTTCCAGATGCTGTAACTGTTGGTCAGATGTTGAGTGTAAACACTCAACATTTATTGTTTTGAGGTTGTGTTTATAAAAACAAACAATAACCCTCACAACCATATCACAACGCTCATCAATGTTCGGTGTCAGTCTACGTTTTTCACTTTATTGATCACTTTATTTAAATTAACCTGTTTTGCAGACATTTCACGACACATACCGTAACTTGAAACTGAGATCTATTTTCATGCTAAATCTGTGCTTTTTTAAATTTTTTTATTTCAAAACCAAGTACATAACTACATGATTTCGACATTTAAGCCATAGTTTTGCACGCTGTGCGAAGTCAGCCAAGGTCAGAGTGGAGTGGTTAAAGTCAGATGAAGAGATTCTGCTACGTATTCAAGGTTACTGCTGTTGATGGCACTCACGTTGACGCAGCCACCCGGGAGCAGATACACGTGCCTCTGCTTGAGCAAAAACTCCACCTGCTGAACTAATAGACAAAAACGATTGGAAATGGTTAGAAACAGGCATCCATTTGTTGACCTTTCGGTTCCACCGTTCTCTTTATAATCACATCCAAATAAATGAGCCACTGATGTAAAGCTCCTGTTTAGAATTTTCTGGTGGGGAAAGAAAAAAAAAAAAAAAAAACCCGAGAGTGCACATGAATTCGGCTCAATCATCTTTTTTTCACACTCTGCTACAGTACTGACGTCAGACAGACACAATTTCCCACCATTTACAACAGACATCATTCCTGCACTTGCATTCTTACTCATTCATTAGCGAAAGATCAAGACAGCGATTACTAGTGAAATGACATTTTACATTGCGACGAGTTGCAGTTTTTTTTTTTTTAAAACATCAGACCGTGCACATCAGACGTAAAAAGGACAGCCAGCTCTTTTTGAATACTCTGAAAAGAGACTTCAGAATTCCACAATTAAATGTTGAAGCACTTTGAGATGCAGAAATACAGAACTGGAGAAAAAAACTGATGACTTAGAGTTTGTCTAAATGTCATGAAAAACCCACAGTTACTTGTTAGACACGACTGCGTTATTGTTTAAGCGTCGTGGATGAGGCACTGAACACTGTGTTCAAACTGCAGATGAGTCGAAAGTACGATGGCCCTGAAGTACAAAATTAACCAGACACTTCCAAAAGCAGTAGAAGATTTCCCGAAACTCAAAACACAAGCACATTTCACGATTTTTGTTCACATTTTTCTGTAATTTTGAAATGATCGTGGTTGTTTTTTTGTTTATTTATTTTTTTGTTTCGAGAAATGTGTTGTTTTTTTTGTTGTTGATTTGTTTTGTGTTTTGAAAAATGTCACTGTGTTTTATGGAATGTTTTTGTGTTTTGAGAAACGTGGTTGTGTTTTGTGAAAAGTTTTTATGTTTTGAGAAACGTGTTTTGTGAAATCTTTTCTTGTTTCAAGAAATGCACTTGTATGTTGTGAAATGTTTTTGTGTTTCTCGAGGAACATGGTTGTGTTTTGTTGATTTTGTTGTTGTATTTCGAGAAATGTGGTTCTGTTTTATTTTTGTGTTTTGTAAAAAAAAAAAAAATTATGTTTTGAGAAATGCTGTATATATCGAGAAATGAGCTTGTATGTTGTGTAATATTTTTGTGTTTCGAGGAACGTGGTTGTGTTTTTGGGAAATGTTGGGTTTTGTATTTCAGGGCCACCATACAAAAACTTACAAGACTCCATCAGAATTTAGCAGAATTTCGTCCTATCCAAACATCAACCATCAAGGACAACTATTGAGGGAGAGTAGAAATAACGTCTGTTTACAGATAAATTTTCTTTATTTTTCAGAAATAAAAGCCTTTAATGAACAGCCCCTGAATGCCCCTTGAAAAAAGTGCATTTTCTTCAGCCAATCAGAACGCAAGGATTGGAAATGCGACTCACATTTCTGGGAAACAAAACGAGGTAAAAAGGAGTAGAAAGAAGGTGCTGTGTAAAAGTTTTGAGTCACTTCTCATCTCTGATCTCAATGTCAGTGAAATTAATGATAGCTCAAGACTTTTGCACAGTACTGTATATAAATATATATTTCATTTATGATATTTTCATTTAATTTTTAGTGATCCATCCCATACAATCATCTAGGAACATCTGTAGTCCAAGTCGGGAGTGTGGAGGCCAATAGTGTTCAGTGTATTTATTCCCATTTTCACAGCCGTGGTAGGACCTCTGGTCAACATTCAGGCAATTTGGGAAGACCAGTTAGCCTAATCTGCACATCTTGGGACTGTGGGGGGAAACCAGAGTACCCAGAGGAAACTCACCAAGCACTGCGAGAACATGCACACACAGACACCGAGGCGGGAATCAAACCCAACACCACCGTGCTGGCAATATTTAGTGAAATAAAGTATAAAACACAACTAAAAGCTGAAGAAGGCTAATGCTATTGTAGCTCATGAAATTGGTACCCAGAGAACACCAAAGCTGGGCGGAGCTGAGCATTGAGACAGTGGAGGGTTTCTTGGTATATATGAGGTCACAACAGGTGGAAAATTTGATGAGCTTGTTTAAGCCCGGATATACAAATATGAACAAGCAAATATGGACACACAGCAGCTTGTGTTTTTTTTTTTTTTCTATTCATACAGAATAGATAAACGTTAATAAAAACAACAGGAAACTTTAGAACAGCTTATAAAGGTGTGTAGGTATGTTTTAAAGAAGTCTGTGGTTATGGCCAAGCAGTTTGTTTGTTGTAAAATCATCTTCAATCAAATGCTTTCCACCTTTACATAACCCTGCCTTAGTGTGTGTCTCTGAAATCTCTGTCTTGATCTTCCAAGGATGAATGTGTGACAGTTGTCAGATAGCTGCTATTACCGGTAGAATTTACCCACTTTATTTAATAGATTTGTTAATGCACACATTGCTCACCAGAGAGCCCAATACAACAGTAGAGTCCTCTCGACTTAATCAAGTGCTCCCAAGTGCCTGGGCTTCCTAACAGCCGCAGCTTCTCCCGGAGACGTTCCTTCATCAGCATGCATCTCTCCGCTGTGCCTTTTAGTCCTTCCTGCCTGATGGAAACGTCATGGAAAGCAGTCACTTGACAATGCGTGAAGCGTCTCCCCCGGCGAACTGATAAGGGCTTTATTCAAGGATGGATTATTAAGTCTATTCAACTTTGGGAATTAAACATTTGGCCATATTTACACAGGGGAACGGTCCTCGTATTCATATACTGTACAGCTGCTTAAACTGAATTTCTGAATGAGTCCGTCAGATGATTATGATTACCTGTATACAGTTCATGCCTTCATGGTTGCCAGATGAAGCTAAAAGGTACACATTTATTTCATACATAGAGTCATACTGTACATTGCCCTGGCTAAAACAAAATGTTCAGTAGCCCGCTTCAAGCAAAGAAAACAACTAAGGATATTTGGAATTGGGTAAAGAAACATTCATCACATTTCTAAAACCTGGAAGAATAGTGCAAAAATCTTTTGGAATAAATTTGATGAGTGAAGATAATGCGTTTCATCAGGATGTTATTCTGCTTTTACATTTTTTCTGTTGTTTATACAGTATTTTTTCTTTTACTCTTTTTTTTCCTTCTTTAAAGCTATCCAAAGCACAAAGGGCAAGCTATACATAAAGTTTTCGAAAAGCAATCAGAAGTGATTTCCTGTAAAAAGAACAGACTTACCATTCCACCATATGGGCCGGATTGCTGAGCACTGTTGTCACCACTCTGGCCCCTTCCACTGGTGGGCGGGCCCAGAGCGTTTGGACGATCTTCTCCGCCTGGGATTGGACAGCCACCAGGGTGGTGTTCTCCTTCAGAACACACAGGAGGTGAGCCACTCTCTCTCCTAGGAATGTGAGATCAGGTACAACATGAGACAAGTGCAGAATGAAGGGTGACCCCGAAACTGCCTGATCCAATGCGACACCCTAGCTCTGGTTGGAGGTGGTTAGAACTACTTGGACGGTCCATATGGACAAGTAGGTTGCTTACACAACCTTGAAGATAGCTTTGAACTTGAATATTTTTGCTACACTTGCTTAGGTCTACAGTTGCCATAAACAGCTTTTGTGAACAAACCACCAGTTGATAATGTCCACAAAACAGACTTCATTTTAATACTCTGAAGGGGAGCTATTATGCAAAATTCACATATCAGTCATTTTTAGACATTCGGATCTCCAGTGTGCTTGTGCATACTGTACATCTTTCCATTCATTTTCCATGTTTGTATTGGCCAGGGTTTAAACAAGCTAACTCAATCCCCCCCCACCCCCTTGTGACCTCATAAAAGAAGATCCCCTCCCCTGGTTTGTTGCAACTCTGCTGATGTCTGGTGGGTGTGGCTCAGCAGTAGCACATTTACATAGACACTGAGACTTGCATTTGGAAAAGGAGTGAAACATGGAATGTGATATATGGGGGAAAAAAAAAACATTATCTAAGGGGTATCTCAGCTGGACCCCGGGTATACCACGCCTCATGCAATAAGCTTCCTGGGATAGGCTCTAGGCCCCCCCACGACCCTATATATATATGATATTTCAGCTGGCGCATCAACTACCACACGAAGTTGAGAGGAACTCTGAGACCTGTGAAAACTCTGAGACCTTGTTAAAGAAATATGCAGATATGAGAACTTTAATGAAGTTCCTAGTTACAAAGTTACACTTTTAACAATATAAGCTCATGGATATAGAAGGAACTTATAAATGTATCCCTAATGAGCAAGCCAGAGGAAATGGTGGAAAGAAAGAAAGACGGCATGAGGAAGAAACCTTGAGGGGACCAAAGTTTAAAGGATACTCATTTGGGTATCGGCGGATAGTGCAATTATGAATAATTCCCTTCTATATCCATGAGCTTATATTGTTAAAAGTGTAACTTTGTGACAATACAAAATGAAATGTGATTTGATTGGAATTTGACTGAAAGTATTTACTGCAGGATTGCACAAAAATGCGACATATTTACCAAACACATGCAGGAATATTATGTAATTCCACAGTGTTATATTTGGCCGTGAACAATGTGAGTAGATTTCAAATATGTACACAGATGGATTGTTGTTTGGTCTCCACATGCTTAAGGGGATATTCTGGGCATCACATTCAGTTGAGGCAAAAACCTCACAGTCATGAGGTTGCCAGATTTTTTGTAAGATTAGGTTTTTCAACAGCATTTCGACCAGTTCCTTTACAACTTTAAACATGATTTTAAATACAGAAATATCAAATAGGGAACATGAAACAGCGTAACACAATGCAATATGACATAAAAGAACCTCTCATGATCTGAACTATCTGTCTGTATGTAGCTCAACACTGAATACAGCCCTTGTTCTTGATATTTGGATATATTTTCATTGCATGTCATGTCTCTATATTGCTAAAGAGTACAGTTGGTCAGACAGGCCCTACAGTAGTTGCACTTGGAGACAAAAATCATTAGGGCCTTACTACTGTGTTTAGTAGCGGTGTAACGGTCCGGAGTTGATCCGATCATGCATGTGAACCACAGATTAAAGTCTTACCATCGTAGTGCAAAATAAAATGTAAATGTTAATTTATGTCTCTTGCATGTGCACAAACTCTAATTAAATAAAAATCACAATAAATGAATGTATTTCTAACTAACTTGACCATTGCAAACTTTCTACTTTCTACACATTCTAACTTGCTCACCGGGGTTGCCAGATCATACAGCCAAAACCCCACTTATTTCCCCCCCTTCTTTTTAATAACAGTGATTGAAAAAGTGGCCTGTTTCCAAATCAGCAAAACAAGATTAATTGAAATACATGAATAAATACTCATATTGCCTATCCGAGGAGACTTACTGGAAGGGCATGAGGCAAGGTACACCTTGGACAGTGTCCCAATTCATCACAGGACACACACATCACACACTACGAGCAATTTGGGAACGGCAATTAGCCTAAACTGCATGTCTTTGGACTGTGGGAGGAAACCCACCAAACACGGGGAGAACATACAAACTCCATGAACACAGATCCTGAGGCGGGAATCGAACCCGGAACCTTAAGATGCAAGGTGATAGTGCTAAGCATTAAGCCACTGTTCCGCCACATATTGAAAGTCATGTTCAATCAATATAATGGGCAAAGGATTCTTGCTTTAAGTAAACTTACATTTTTTTATATAACTGTTTTTTTTTTCTTTCCACAAAGACGTGCTATTATATTTCTGTTTGCTCTCACCATAAAGGCTGAAGTTGTGCGAGAATGACTGAGCACACATTAGTTCCATCCCCAAAGATACACAGTATCTCAGTGGCCAGGAGTCCTGATCAATGTCCCTGCTGCACAAACCCTGAGCCAGCAGCAAAAAGAATGGAAGAAGCCGACGTTTCTGAGGGAGGAGAAAAGAGAGGTACGTTCCTGATAAAACATCCATGAATAAACTATAACAAGTCAAAGACTAGCTTCCTGCAACAGTGTGTTCACAGTTCTCTATGTTTGTCAGTTTGGCTTCCCTGATTATATGAATTCATCTTACTAGCTAAATATTGCAATCATCGAAGTTGTCGAATTTAGGAATTTAAGTTGTTATTTTTATGTATATCTAGTTTATGTATATAACCTGATCAGCCATAACATCAATACGTATCGGTATGTATACCAACTATACAACAGCAAAACGGGTGGCAGGATCATGGCCACCCAATGCTCACCCATGTCCATGAGGGCCAAAAGCCAACCCGTCCAGTCCCACAGAAAGACCAATGCAGCACAAATCCCCCTGAAAATTCAACGCTCGCTTCAATAGCAAAGCACCAGAACATCCAGGTCACCATAGCCCACCACAGCAGGCAAAGAGTCCAAGCCGCCAACCCAGCCTTAACATTCCTCATGTCCCAATCCGATCAAGAACCCATATGGAATGCGCTGGGCAAACAAGTCTGATTCATGGAGGCCCCACCCTGCAACCCACAGCACCCAAAGGATCTGTTGTGCAAGACACCGCAGCACGTCCTGGGGCTCTGAAGAGCCGGGTCTCGAGGGGACAGGGCCGCCCCAGTGGTACAAGGCGAACCCAAACCCTAGTTGGTTTTTATGGTAGTGGTGTTGATATTATGGCTGTGAGTTTTAAAAGTTTTGAGTTAGAGATTAGAGATTATAATATTATTATTATTATTTTAGATATATAATGTCTACATTTGTTTGATAAAGTATTATTTATTATATCCTGTAGGATGGTATTATATGAAAACGGAATACACTTCAGTATAGTATTAATGATTTCTACAGAGCAAGTAGAATATATTATAAATTGCGGTTAAACTACTGTACATGTAACTAAAGAGAAACTAAACAATATTATACCACCAGGATTTCAGTCACACGTTTCCATTCATCCTGTGAGAGATCGCCTCCTGTGGGACGGTGTCCTGAGGCGGACAGGACCACCACGCTTTGTTCCGGAGCGTTCTCCAGGTCCTCTACCATTTCTTCCACACACACTCTGTTCTTCTCATCGTCCCAGTAGCGGTATCGCCTCACCTCCACGATGCCTGCTGCCTCGAAGATACCAGCTAATGTCTCTGTGAACAAATCCCGCCAGAAATGTACAGTAGCTCAGCAATGAGAGAGCGGTTCTGACCGCTTATTCATTTTAGTATCTCTGAGCTGTTCAATACGATAGTGTTGAGATTGAAAAAGGTATCTGAATTGTCTTCAGACATTACCCACGAGCCAGTGTTATGGTATACCTCACCATACAGAACAATATTGTGTTGCAATATTTCTATCATGTTCTATCATTTACATTATTGTAATATAGTATTATATTATAGCCTTTTATGTGATGTCTTTGTTTATACCAATGGACTACAGAGGTACCATCCTTCCAAGAACCTCTGTAGTCCAATTTTGGACCATGGAGGCCAATGGTGACCATTGTGTTTATTCCCATTTTCACCTCAGGTCAACATTTACATGCGCATTCGCACACTACGGGCAATTTGGGAGCGCCAATTGGCGTAATCTGCATGCCTTTGGACTGTGAGTACCTCGAGGAAACCCACCAAGCATGGGGAGAACATGCACAACTCCACAAACACAGACCTCAAGGTGGGAATCGAACCCCGACCCTGGAGGTGCAAGGTGATGGTGCTAACCACTACACTACACACTTTTCTTTTAGATTTCCAGTTAATGACTCACTCATGTCCTAAGACTAAAGAGTGAAGAACCTTCATATTAATGCTACCGTTATACACACCGTCACATACAGAAGGCAGGAGAACATGGCCAGCCCAGGATGAGCTGTCACAGTAGCAGCGCTTTAGTAACTCTGCTCCCAGACGCACTGCTCCGGAGCTCCCCACCGCCTGCACGCCTAAAACCTGCAGAGAGCGAAGCATTATTAAAGAGTCATTGGTTCAATCATAAGGACTCCACACTGTTACCTAAGGACACAACAGTCCTCTCTTCTGACGTGATGGTCCCCTGTTGTGTTTCTACTGAGAAATAATGCAATGTAGCAGTAATGCGGTGAAGGCTTTGCTGTGGCGTTGATTCCTTATAAATGCAAAAAAAAAGCAAGCAATTCTGGATTTCTATTACACCTTATGTTTCCCCTTCAGTGAAATTACTTTCCTATCTGGCAATCAAGTATGTTGTTTACATCTGTACTCCCGCTGTTTTTCTCTGCTTTAGAACTATATTGTGGAGCACAGTGTTGAAAGGGCAGCAGTTAGAGTGTGTGTGTCATCTGATAGCCTTAAACACTTTGTCGCCCTTCAAATAGCATCAACGCAGAGATCTTTTTTTTTTTTTTTGGTTCAATAATGTATGAAAAATGACTCACAGTTCGAATGGAGCACTCTGTGATTATCAAGAGTGCGTTCCTGGGCTACGTCAAAAAACCTGCACTGATTTGCTGAGATATGTTCTCGTTTTGTGATTTTTCCACTCATGAAGAAGTCATATTTACAGAATTCCTTGAGTTCGGCATTTAGAAGTGATGCATCATTTGTCACACATTTGGGGACAAAAGTCATGTGCGGGATTCTGTATATTCATTCATTCATTATTTTTTTTTAGACAGATGAGTGGATGGATGAATGGATAGATACAGTAGATAGATAGATAGATAGATAGATAGATAGATAGATAGATAGATAGATAGATAGATAACAACAAAAACAACAAAAGTGCAAATAGTAGTAATCGTGCAAAGAAAGTGACGTAATGTGTGTGTAATGGCAAAATGTATAATAGTGAGAGTAACTAAGCAGACCATAGCACCGTGATGTATATAGCAGAAGAACCTGAAGTCCAGATCTTCCAGTCGAGCAGTTTTGCGACAGAAGTCTTCCACTGGACACACACTTGTTTTTGCACAAGTGTGCAAAACAGTGGGAGATCGGGGTTGGCCATGATGGGCAGCATTGTGTTTTATGGTATGGAAATTGAATCGTAAGGGCCAGGAGGCTGTCCCAGCAAGCTCAGGGCACATGACGCAGGACTCCTGGATGGAGTGCCAATCCATCACATGACACAGATGCACATGTACTCAAACATGTAATCACACACTACAGGCAGTTTGAGAACAGGTTGGGGAAGGACCCAGGAGAGAATACACTAACTCCACACCTCTCACAGATTCGAAACGCCGAACATCCATTCAAACACCTGGAGATGTGAGGTAAGCGTGCTAACCAGTGAACAAGCATGGCCCTTGTTTCTGTATGTTCAGATGTATTCTAATGATTTTTTTTTTCATCAAACTAGGTTTGACTTAACCCATTTGAATGTGTCTGAATAAATCCATCCAAAAGATCAAAACAGATGAAAATGGGGAAAAAAAGAAGAAGAAAAAAAGGCTATTCTTTATAGATGATTTAATTGAAGGCTGCTCACATAACCCTAGCTGATTGGCAGCGATGAAAATAAAAACAGTGTTAAGCTTGTGAATCGCTTGACGGTCTTTCTACTTGACAGTTACTACCTTGTGAATGGATTTCAAATTAAAGGGCAAATGAAACTATACATGTAAGGAGATTTCACCGTAGTGAAAGCTACGCTTCTGTATAATGGGAGGAAAGTCATAAATGGCAAACGCTCTCTATAGAAAATCGGTAGAAATTAAATGAAGAGCAAATTATCTCTCTGTAGCTGTCTCGCTCATTTCCTGCCATTTTTGTATAATCCAAGCATGCTCTTCTGTTACCATCTGGATACAAAATCCACAGTGATAAATGAAGGTGCTACACGATGGCACATTTAAAATAAACACCAGCCTTTGGTCGAACAGGTGAACCTACCATCCAGGCGAAGGCGTCTCCTGTTCTTGTCCCTCGTCTAAACAAACTACTGCGTGTAGATATTGCGTCACTGGCGTTATCAGTGTATTCAGCCGGCAAGTCGTCGCTGGTGAATAAAAAGCCCGTGGATTTAACGAGCGATTTCAACAAAGACGGTTATATTGTATGTACAGTAGACACAACGTAGCTCTAGGATGTCAGTCTGATGTTGCTTAGTTCGAAGCTGAGTTCTGTGGTTTTTCATAACGTGGAATGCTGATGATTTAGTGCCACTAATAACATTCAGGTTCTGGCACTATCTGAAACATTCTAAAAAGAAATAAAATCTCAGCATTTCAACAATGATGAGATTTTATTTCTTTTCAGACGGTAAATCTGAAATCTGACAATAAAATGACATAATGGAAGAATGAGGAATGTTACGGTTTATGCAAGGATGTTTTCTTGAAACATTATTGCACAATCTGTTACAGATTTTACTGCGAAAAATATGCACAGAATACAGTAAATAATCCCAATGGAGCATTTAGTACAAGTGGAAACTGACAACTCACCCTATTTTCCAAAATGGCACGGCTGTCCCGGCCTAAGGCCAGCTGTGTTGCCCTGTTGTTGAATTCTGCGATGCCAAGTGGAGGTTGGTACTCAGGGATAAGTGTGGGGTCAGTGGCAATTTGCTGTTTAATTTTCCGGATGAGAGGCACCGCTACGGGCTGGCCGTCCTCACCCAGATATTCTGAAGAAGAAGAAGAAGAGCACAAAGGTTTGTAATTAGTTTGTATGCATTAGAGGTACACAGGTGTTTCCTGGCACAGACTGGTCAATTCCCTATTCAGTTTGCTAATCAAATATATTTATGCATGGAATATATTTGCAAATGAGTTAATGCTTGTTTGGTCATGGTATTCATATTAATTATCCTGACAATATCCGGATTGGGATTATCCACATTACTAATGCTTCTGTATGGCAACAAATGAAAGAAGAAGCTGAAATTTACATACAATGAGATTTGTATGAGATGCTCAGGTACAACTTAAGTGCATTTACAGTATATCCAGATTTTGATCTAGATTTAATTTAATATGCTTAAATGGCCTGGCAATTTTGGTGCAAGTTAAAGTCAAATTAATATGAACTGAATGACCAATTACATCTCAATTACATTTACATACAGAATTTTGTTGTGAATTAAATCCGAATTAAGATGTGTGAAATGACCAGGTTGATCTCAGGTAAATTTACACACAGAAATGATCAAGTATACTGTACGGACAAAAATATTTGGCCAAACCTGCAATGACGTGACGTGGTACAAAAACACACATATACTTTATTATAGAGTTAGTTCCCCTATTTGCCGCTTTTGCAGCTTTCACTCTTTTTGCAAGCCTTTCCACAAGATTTTTGAGTGTTTCTCTGGGAATTCGTGCTCATTCATTATGTAAAGCATCTATGAGGTCAGGCACAGATGTTGGACGAGAAGGCCTGGCTCGCAATTTCCGTTCCAGTTCATCCCAAAGGCACTTGATGGGGGTTGAGATCAGGGCTCTGTGTTAGGGCCAGTCAAGTTCTTGAACACTGAACTCAACAAACCATGCTTTGTGCACTGGGGCTCAGTCATGATGGAATAGAAAAGGGATTTCCCAAAACTGTTTCCACAAAGTTGGGAGAATAGAATTGTCGAAGACATCTTGCTGTAAAAGCGACATTGTTTGTGGACCTTCACTGGGGATAAGTGACCTGACTGAAACACCTGAAGTCAATAATTAACAGGTTTGGCCAAATGCTTTTGTCCATATAGTGTATATCTCGGGTGTATTTACTGTAAATACAGTTATAAACTAAGATTTTGATCAGATTTAATACATTTTAGAATGCATTTTCTGGTGTACATTTACACCTGCATGTTATAATCCTGATATTTAAGATCCAGTTTATATGTATATCATATATATAACGACTTTTGGGTGCTGTACAACAGCTCCACAGGTACAGTAGGTGATGGTTCGCGCGCGCCACCAATTCCCGCAGTTGCGTCACTCACCCCTGCGCACGAGGCAAACCTTGTCGGGATGCGAGTCGCGCTGGTAGTCTTCCAGAAGTTTCTCCTCGGTGTTGTGCGCAGGCGCAGTGCTTTCCCGGAACGCAGACATAGAGGATTCCATTACTGTGAGGAAAATGGTGTTTTATTGAAGGTGTTTCGCGTCAGTCCAGTTTGGCCGAGGTGTGTTTACTGGCTGTTGCTAGGAAACACTCACTCGTAACCAGGTAGCCATGGGTCGCAAACCGCATAATATGCCTAAATAGTGTACTAGGCCATGGAGGGTAAACTGCAGTGTTGATTTGGGACGCAGCCCATTGTTAGGTCACAGTACTATCGGCTTAGATTAGTCCAACTGTATTCAATAATAATTAAAAATTAATATTTTAAAAATAATAATTGCTTATCAAGTGTTCAGGCTTTTTATAAAAATATTGAACTTCCCCTCTCAATTTTATTTATTTGACATCCAAGCTGATTTGCATCAGGTGATTTAAAAAAAAATTACATTTAATTGCATTTTCATTTGAAAAACACACCACGTTTATCACATTAACAGTACAAATCATTATCATTCAGGATCAGACAGACGATCAAACCTGCTTCGGTTCATATATTTACATACATATGCATAGTTGGATTCAATACAGCAATCATATTTGCTCTTCTCTCATTTGCATCACTGTGATTGCTGAAATCAATCACTTTATCAGGGGTTCAGCATCTGTATCTGATTAGTTCGAAAACAAAAAAAAAGGCGGACACGTCACATCACATTCCATTCAGCCCGCTTGCCTGAATACACTCCAAGACTTGAGGTGTTTCAGCTCACATGGTTCTTTGCTTCTTTTCTAATTCATAAATTATCATACACTTTCATTTCAGTACACATGCTGATATTTGAACCCACAGATCCAAGCTGTACATTTTGATCAATAAATATAGTCAAGTTCATCCATGACAATTCAGACTGCTTCAGTCTGTCGAATCATCAATCAAGAAGCTTCCTCCTCCTCCACCTTCTTCTTCCTCTATGTTTTCAGTAGGATTAACTAAAAAAAAAAAAAAAAAAAAGTATGGAACATTGAATTATTTAAGAAAACTCCACACAGTTATTCCCACTATATCCTCAGTGCTTACGTGTAATATGTTGCGCAGAGATGAACACCGGCCCCTTGCCTGAACACAAACTAAAGGTAACAGGTGGCATAAGTTCCAAAGCAGGAAAGCTGACCTGAAACCCAAAATAAAGTGCATTTGAAAGTCACGTGCATGCTGCTTGAACATACTGTCCTAGAAATGTAGAAAGTTTAGCTTGCAGTCGACTCACTGTGGGCATACAGTGACGCAGGGTGGCGATCGGGACAGGCTTGGACTCGCCTACTCCATCAGATACAGCAATTACATGCATCTCGTCACTTGCCTGTGCACTGAGGCATATCTGCACCAGCAGATGGAAAAAGGAGAATAAAATACAAATCACTTGAAATCTTGAACTGATTTTCTTGCCTTAAACATAGAAGAGACTAAGTTTCTGTACTCTTATTTTTCAAGGAAATGTACATTTCAAATATGTAAAAAAAAAAAAAAAAGTTTGCGTATATATAGTTGCATAATTTTAGATCCTCAACAGAAAGATTTCATAAAGCCACTTTCTGACGATTGGGTGGAAGAATGGACTGCCGTTTGCATTCCCATATCAAATTGTTATTCACAGCACAGAATCTCACACACCATTTCATGTTAGAAGCTGCAACATTTATTCCAGACCTGTCATTTTCAAATTCATCCCCAATACTCCACACACACAATATCAAATGAATTGACTAAGGTGGAGCAGCTACCCATGTTTTTGGACATTAATGCAGTAGCAAGACTACTGTGAGGATCCGCATTTAAGTCTTTAGAAACTTTGCTGGATTCATCGAACCACATGTACATCTTGAAAAGGATTGCAGTTTTGGGCCAAAAGTGAGGTTTAGCTGTATGCTCTGGTTCCTATCACATTTTCAGCCAAGATATTCTAACGGTTGGGTTGCTGCTTTGTTCTGGGAGCCAGATTTGGATGAGTTCATTGCCATTGTTCCATGGCCACATGCAGGCAAAATGAAAGTGATGCGTGTGGCCTGGCACCAAGCCATCTAATATTTTGCTACTCGCTGAACTAATAATAGTATGTGTGTGTGTGTGTGTGTGTGTGTATGCATGTATTGGAGGAGGGAAAGGGTGGGGTGGATTTTCATGCACTATTGATCAGGTCCAAATGTTGCCGCTTATCCAGTCCTATCTTCTATTAAAGATATTCCAAATGAATGAAAGTCCTCTTGCTATGGAAGACAAATTCCAGAAATAGGCTTCAATCTAAATTTGGTTTCGTTCCAGCTCATGGAAGACGATCCATCACTTAGGAACTGATGTGTGACCTTACTGTTTTAATGAAGAACTGGTTCTCCAATAGATCATCTTCTGCCGCGAACACGGCTGTGGTTTGGCTAGAACTGAGCTCGCATCCTGGACAAAAGACAAACATATCAACAGAGAGTGAGCATATGGATGGTGTTAGTCAGTCAGACAAAAAACAAAAACAAAGAAAAAGCCAAGTCCCACCCCAGTGCACGCAGACTCTATCGGAAATGGATGAAGAGCTGGTGATATCTGACAGGCTGACTGAAGATATGGAGTCGTCTCCAGTAACGCAGGTGGTCATTTCACTGAAATTCCAGGCCTCACCTAGCTACACAAGCAAAGTTAAAGATACAAAGAGTTGTTCATGCCTTTGAGACAAAGAGAAAGGTCATTTCTCCAGCTTTTGCTGGATCAAAGCAAATGCATGAGAAAAAGTTATACAGCATATAACATTAAAGAAAAAAATTAAAATAAAAAATAAAGTTTTTACAATATGGATATGCTTCAAATGAAAACAAAAAACTCATTCATTTCATCTCCAAATACATCCTTTTTTTAAATGCTTTAGTTTGAAACAAGAAATATTCCTTCAGCTCTCTGTTTGGAAATTCCTAATATTATTTTAATATTTATGAGATTTAAACTTACTGAAAGACAAGGCGAAATCAGACTCGAGGACGCCAGAAATTCATTGGAAAAAAAAAAAAAAAAAAATCAGTGAGTAATGAATCTCAGGTGATTTCTGAAACGCCACTATGATGAACTCAAATGACCGCTAGAGGGCAGCGCAGACCTTTTAACAATATGCCTTCTGTTGACTAAACATGGAGTTCAGTGTGAAAGTAATAATAATAATAATTATTATTATTATTATTATAAAGTGTTCTGCTTCTTGCCAAAAAAGTCTAACTTTCTGTAAATAAGGAGGTGAAGACCGTTTGAGAGTCAAGGAAACGGTGTTGAAGTGACAGGTTGGTGATTCTACAGGAGTGCCATTTAGCCCTTCACTCACTCGCTCATCGTCTATACCGCTTTATCCTGTATACAGGGTGGTGGAGGGCCTTGAGGGACTTTGGGCATGAGGTGCCCAAGAGGGTGCCAATCAATCGCAAGACACACACATAAACACACACGCTTATTCATACATCATGGGAAAATTGGGAACGCCAATTAGCCTAATCTGCATGTTTTTGGACTGTGGGAGGAAACCGGAGTACCCGGAGGGAAACCCACCAAGGACGGGGAAAACGGGCAAACTCAAACATGCAAACAGACCCTGAGGCCGTAATTGAACCCCTCAACCCTGGAGGTACAAGGCGACAGTGCTAACCACTAAGTCACTGTGCCTCCCTTTCTAGCTCATAATAATAATAATAATAATAATAATGATTATTGCCACTATGATTAACACCATCAACAGCAACATTTAAAGCAATGAAAAAAAATCAAACCTTGTGTAAGCTTAGGCAATTAAAAAACACTAATGGCTTTTTTTTTGGTTGGTTCTTTTCTTAAGAACAGAAAATTGGCAACTACACAATAAAAATAATAACAGTTTAAGAAGAATAATTTGCTTTCAAACTATAATTTGAGAAGCAAAGTTATCCATTTAAAAGAATCTTGGATGTTGCAATGTTCTTGAAAAAAAGAAAAATAAATAAAAAACACACAGTTCTGCCCAGAAGTTCATGCATCATCATGCTGGTGATACTGGGCTTGAAATTTGTCTTTTTTATAAAATAATTTCCCTGGGACAGAATGATTGATCATCATACTTTTTTTTTTTTAATAGAACAAAATGTCAAGACTGTGATACACAAATTTGAATTTTATTTTGGGTTTTCTGAAACCAGCAGTTTCAGTTTCAAAATGATACAGACAAGGTAAAAAATATACTCATGGCAGAATTCTGGTTGGCTATTTGACCGCTCTTCCTGGCAGAATTGTTAGACGTCAATCAGATGCGTTGGTTTCCTGGTACAGACCTTTACTTTAAGCAGAGTCGCCAAATTTTCAACTGATCTTTTGCACACGTGACTGTGTCACAACCGTGGATGGCAGAAGCACTGTTGACTGACATTAGCCTATTATGTATTTTTTATGATAATTACATTCGAGGTGTATTTCTGGGCCAAAAAAATAACAGAAAGATTACCTGATGATTACATGATGAACTGCCTCATTACCTGATGCTTTGTCATACAAGAGTAAAAAAGAGTAACCTAGCAACTGACAGCTTCTGTTCTGCTGATTATTTTCATATGCAGCATGTTGTGGCGGCCCTCGTAGCTTATTCAAAACCTGACAGTAGTGAAACGTTTAAACCTACCAAGTAAGACGTCCAGTTGCTGTGACTCCCAGATAACCTTACTTAGATGTCTGAGAATCTTCATAGACAACTTAACCAAAAGAGAAACAAATGTGTGAAAAATGATAAAGAGGGTTGTAATGATATTAGGTTGGTTATCATAAGTGATTATCTCAGACGTTGTACACATATATGATTCCTCCTGGATTTGGTGGTGTATGCTAAAGTTAGCATTAGCTCCTTTAGCGCTCCTTTTGCAAATGAGATGGTGCTGTGAATTACGCTGTGCTTTATGTTTCATAAAATAATGTTCAAGAAACATTAACTTATACTGACAAAGCATGAAGCTCCTCCGTGTTTAACAGGTGGGACAGTGTTCTTAGGGTTGGTGTGCTTCACCTTTACTCCTTTCATGGGCCACAGCTTTTCAGTTCTTGGCGGCTTGAAGCTTGCTTCTATTTTATAGCAGGCCTGCAACTATGTGGTTCCTGAGTTGTCCCAGACCACCCAAATCAATTTTCATTTCAGCTGTGGATGAGGATTTGGGTCATCTTCCATACCTGGGCAAAGTGGCTGCACCTCCCAATAACTTGTACTTTGACTTTAAGCTCCAACAAATGAATGATTTAAGAACCTTTTTACCACATGTGTGTTTTTTCTTTTGGTGGTGGGGGTGGGGGTGGGGGTGGGGGGGCTGTATGCATACTTTTGATCCTGTGTTGATATCAGAGAACCCCAAAATAACTTAAACATGGGGGTTCCAAGTTATTGTGGTTTGCCGCCCCAGAAGCAGATCCGTTCAAACAAATGATTGCAAGTCCAGTATTCCCATGGCATTCATCTTCCATGATGAGTTTATGTAAACTTCTGACCACAATGGTATTTTTCATCTTTCCATGATTTTGGTGACATTCTGTATAGTGAAAACTCCTGGTGAGAATGTTCCTTGTGGAATAGTCCAATTATTATTCAGGATGGTACATGGTGTAGAGATAACGTTTAGTGCAAATGTTTTGGAACGAGAACGAAATATACACTTTTCATTACCTATAACGGGTGACACAAGTATGTTGCAAGCATTAGATGTTAAATGGATTGAACAATACTCACTCACTCATTCACTCCCTCATTGTCTATACCGCTTAATCCTGTATTCAAGGTCACAGGGGGCCTGGAGTCTATCCCAGGAGACTTAGGGTACAAGGCGGGGTACACCCTGGACAGGGTGCCAATCCATCACACACTCCGGCCAATTTGGGAATGCCAATTACCCTAACGTACATGTCTTTGGACTGTGGGAGGAAACCCGAATTGAACAATAATGTATATATATATATTTTTTTTTTAACAAAATGAGTTGTTTCAGTGTTTAAACATTTTAAATCTACAGTATAAATGAACTGCCCCTGAACACCCGTTTGAGGAAAGGTATTTTCCATATACCTGTATAAGAGCGTTACAATGGCATACTTAATATTTCGGGAGATAAAAGTTAAAAGACCTATAACCTAGTCTTACTTACTGTAGCTCATAAAGTGGCTTCCACAGGACAGTAGAGCTGAGCATAACTGGGCTGATGTGAACATTGAGAGTCTTTTGTTCTATGAGGTCACAATTGCGGAGAATCTAATTTGCTCGTATAAGCCCGAGTGAATACAAAAATGGAAAAAGTACGAACAGCAGGATATTTTCCCCCTCATTTTTTTGTGTAATCGCACAGACCTGGAAAAGTACATTTTGCATAATAGCTCTGCTTTCATTTCAATTGTAGCTTCAGTATAGTGGATTGGGACAACAAAAATACTGCTTTAGTAGGTTTTCACACAACACATACTTCTTTACATCTTGGGGCGATGTAGCATGTTGCACCTAACATCATGGTTTTGGCACGTGAAGAACGTGCAAAAGAGAGTAACCTGAGCTCAAGATCGAACTCAGGACCCTGCGGCTGTGAGGCAGAATTAGGTAGCTGTAAAACACACTTTATCTATGGCTCATACTTTTACATTGCATTCCTAGAGGTAAATGTAATGGCACACCACTAGCATTGTACTGGCGGAGTAACTTTAATCCTGAAGTAAAAAAAAAAATCAAACACTCCTTAAGAAAAGCAGGGCAGTGATCACTTCAACTTTTTTTTTTTTTAAACATCGTTTTTAAACTTAGTTTGTTTTAAAGTCAGCGCTCGCTAACTGCCAAAAGCGGAAGCTTTAAACAGGTAACCACCTGGCGCTCACACCACAGGGATCTGCCACCCTACTGATAAGTATCAGCCTTTTATTAATGTTAATTATGGGGTCCATGATAAATGTTGCCTTAATGGCACAAGTACAGATGGTTTCACTTAAGCATCTTAACGTAGACGGCAGAGAACAAGGGGGAAACGAGATCTCCAAAATTTGCCTTAGTACAGTAGCTCCTCTATTTAAAGAAAAAAGAAAAAAGAAAAAAAAATGTAGGCTATTCACTTTTCACTTCTTCAGCTGCCATATCTTTAATTGTTAATGTTAATGAATTCGGACATATTGCTGCCGGTGCTGTAATTGCTGTGATCTTTGCTGCCAGTAAAAACATTGAGGAGTCTGTTGAGATTTTTGTCTCACATCAATTCGCCCCCTTTCTTTTCCAGTGTTTGACTTTAATAATAATAATAATAATAATATCAAAATTGGTTTCACACAGATCCTGATCAATGTGGTTCTTGGTTTATTTATTTGATGAACACGTGGTATGCTCATACAGTACATTCACACGGACAGATTTGAAATATATCAAATAAAATAAAAATACAGATTGTCTTTTGACACGCTACCTGATCAAATACGTCCACGGAGTTTAACGCCGCTCTCCGTGCAGCCGGATGTACACAAGAATACAAAGCACTTGGTCTTGCATGCAGGAATGCAGAGTTTATCTTGCATGTGCTGAAGCTCTGTTCTTGTGTAAAAAGCGACGCAACAGGGACGATAACAAGTGTCAAATTCTTCTGCCTCTGATCTTGGATGTGTTGGAATTGAGATCAGGGGTCATCACGGGATGATTAAAATCAGCTTTTTCAAATATCTGCCATTTGCATATTAAAGCATGAAAAGAGTATTAAAAAAAATACATCAAGTGAAAGGAGAAAAATGAAGGATATGTACTGTACTGTATAGGTCACGTTCTAACACAAAGCCAGTAAGAAGAGGCTGGGCAATGGTGGGACCAATTTTCAGCTCAGGACTACATACAGTACCAAAGCCCAGACCAGATCTTTTCATGGTGGAGAAACACGGATAAAAAAGAGACAGAGAAGTGCATTACGAGGGATCTCCAAGTCAAACTGGATCATTGATTATGCACAGTACAGTGAGGAGGCTCTTACCCGCAGTAAAATATTTTAATTGTGCAAAAGTTTTCAAGAAGGCCATATGTCCATGAATGACATTCCCGGGCTGAGGTGTCTCAGAGCCCACTGCAGCCGTTCTCGTGAACACTAGATTCTTGAAAATCGACGGATAAGTTGTCGCCAACTAGTGGAAGAGACGCATCTGTCTGTGGGAACTGTATGCACAATCCAAACAGCACATGATCATTACAGAAACTCGGCTGGGAGTTACTGCTACATCCCCCGTACAGTCCTGACTTTGCTCCAAGTCATTTCCACATGTTTGGCTCATTAAAGGAGTTCGGTCATGGCTCCTGAGAAAACTTTCTACCTTGATGGTATCCAAGCACTAGTGAAACACTGAGATAAGTGCATTACTGTAGTAGGGGATATCTGCATTCTGTTATTCTGCACAATTCAAAGTCCTGATCTAACTTGAAAGTTTCTCGTTGTTACTAGTCATATTTAGCAAGAATGTTCTTTTTAAAATACAAAAAAATGAAAAATATTTATTAAACAAAGTGCCATTGCAACGGTCTGTACAAGTTTTGGTTTACACTCTGGAAACGCCAAAGCCCTATGGCATCAACAACCGCCTAAGCAATGTACTGGTTTCTGCACCTTTGTTTATTACCATGTCACTGGCAGGGCTGGACAAAAAAAAAATCTGCCCTGGTATTTATGTGGCCCAGCACTACAATCCAGAATCAGTCCAGATGGACACCAATGATATATGTTGCATGTCAAAAAAATGTCAATATTATGGAGAAGTTTTTATTTTATTTTATTATTATTATTTCCATAATAACATCTTTTTAATAAAGTCACATCCTTTATTATGCGTTCTAGATTCATTACAAACAAAGTGATCAAACACAAATGATTTACAGTGCAGACATGTCTCAAAAGCAGTACGTTCATTCATGCACACAATACGTTCTGTATTGTAAATCCTTTTTGTGCTTCATCTTAGGTAATACTTTAATATTTGGGATATTGGATTTTTTATATTTCTAATCATCAAAATAAAACAAAAATGGCTTGAAATATTTCACTTTATGTGTTATGAATGTAGAATATATGAGAGTTTCACATTTTGAATTAAATTAAAGAAAAAAAAAAAGAATTTTCCATCATATTCAGTTTTTTTTTGTTTTTTTTTTTGTGATAAACTGTATTGGCTACCTGACTTTAACAAACCTTTTAGCTTTTTCCCATGTAGCTTTTTCATACCACCTTGCCGCTTAGATCTGTACATTTTGCCCCAAGAGATGCAGAAGAAGGCGTGAGGGGTGGCATGAAAAAAGATTTTGTATAGGCAAAGCAAGATACTTTATCACTTTGCCTATGGCGCCATGTGATTGGGCATTCACTGTCAGTATAAGAGACAAACCAATGGGCTGCTGTCCCTGTATGATAAGATGGAATATTTATTGTATTGTGGGAAAATGTCTGGTATGCCAGACTACCAACCCAGACCTTGTCGTTGTCTATATGCACATTAGCATAAGGGTATCCAGGTGTTTCTGAGCCAAACTGCTTCTTAGCTTGTTCTTTTACCAGATATCAATGTTATTCAGAGAAGTGTCGAGTCCAGTTGCATAGTAGGAATCAGTGAATAAGTAATGATGAAGTGAACACACATGGCACAGATACTATTTTCCAGGTTTAACTTTGGTTTCATGAACAGTGTGGTTCACCTGTATCCTTCTACACTCTAACGGTGTAGACCTCCAGAGCAGGCTAATTCAGCCCCTCGGCTAGACAGTGACAACAGTAGCATTGACATTGAATTCAAGCAGACATTTACTGATTGACAAAGAAGAATTTACATATTTTTAGAAAGCTGATTTGGGGATCCTCCTTGCCTCTTGGGGCCAAGACAAGGAAAGTCTGCTCAAGATCTTCCACGTATGCAAAGTGTCTCAGAATGATGGTGACCTCAAAGTCAGCATCTGGTGAGGCCATTGGGTCATCTTTGAAAAGTTCTGCTTGCATTTATTTTCTTTACACTGGCCCATCTCTCTGGGAGTGCAGTCTGCACCACTAGCTCACAGCTGTCCATCTCTTGCAGCTGTGAGGCTGTCCTCTGTCCTGTTGTCCAGACACTGAGCAGGAAGAATATCCATTCTCTGTGTCTGTAGGTACAAAAATACAAAGGAAGATTTGAGCAGATTTGTACTTCAGAAGGGGATCAAAGGGGATAAAAGATTTAAATACCGCAAAGATTTGAAAGAATCCCGTACGTCCGTGTATGGCGATCCCGGGCCAGGCGACTCTGAGACCACTGCTGTCGTTCCTGTGAACTTTCAACGAGTGGAACGTCAGATCTTTGAAAATCGATGGATAACTTGTCGCCAACTTCCTGAACATGACAGGAACCCGACTGGAGTTACTGCCAAATTCCTACAACTAACCCAAGCCATTTCCACATGTTTGGCCCGTCGAAGGACTTCCTGGGAAGCTAGCCTTTCAGACGCGAGGCAGGCAGTCCGATCATGGCTCTGCGGTACTGAGAAAACTTACTACCTTGATGGTATCCAAGCACTAGTGATACGCTGGGGTACAGTAAGTGCACTGTCCCAGCGGTTAAGTGGACCACTGGGAATGTTCTCCTGATTCCTGACTCTAAGTATACAAAAAGACATACATATGGTATATTATACAACCATTAGTCCACTAATATATCCACTGATTTAATTGGACTAAGCAGCATTCCACGACTGCTCATGTTTAGTATAAAAACAATTTTTAATCACACTGCTTGTCCTTGTTTGCTACAGAAGATTCCAATTCCAGTTTGTTCCATTGAACTTCAGGCTGCCAGTCAGTCTGTATGCTGTCATGGCAAAACACTCCCATCTGTTCTGCTTCTATGGTAACCATTTTCATTGTCTGAGGGAAAGAAATTGAACATATTTGGTTATATTTGGTCTAACATTGAGTGTTAATTTCTTGTTTGGAGAACTGTTGTATAAACACAATCATGTCGTGGTTTCCATCACGTTCCAAAACTATGCAGGTAGGGAGACTGGATACTTTAGACCGTTCAGGCTTGTATTTCCACAGTCTAGCCAGATTTTCACAGTTTGGTGCTGGATCCATCATGCATATGAATGAATGAATGCATAAATGAATAAACTGTCAAACCAGTGTATTAGTGCCGCAATAATATCGTTTTCCTCAGTCTGGTGTGATGCCAAAGCTTATTCTTTATTTCTTTCTTTTCAGTAGTCCCACATGATTAGAATCGGGTCCTAGCGGGCTGTAAAAAGTGAAAGAAGAGGAAAAGTCCCAAATGATTGAAGAGGACTTAAGATAAACAGCGATCTGGAATGTGTATCTAAAGATGGAGGTGGTTGGACCGGGTCCAAATGGAGGGCCACTTCTGGATTTCAAGGCATGCTGCTGTTTTTCGAGAAGAGGAATTGAAAAAAAATGTGCTGAGCACGGTGAATTGAGAAACACTGAAATAGGCCATAATTAAGCCAGAGTAGAGACTGTTGACTTTTGGATGATGTGGATGTGCCAGATTAAACCTGGGGGGGAAACTACTGTATATTTGCAGTGTAACTACATATATTACACACCTATTTATTTAACAGTGACAGCTGGCAAAGGCCCTTCCTTCCTTTTTTTTTTTTTTTTTTTTAATGTAATGCCTCCTTACAATTTATATTAAAAAAAAAAAAACATCTTTACGAGTTTTGCTCTTTTGCATTTGGTAGTCATCAACAGTTTTTTTGAAAGGGTTCCTAAATTGCATAAGAAAGACAATTTCTAGTACAAACATATGAGCATTTTTATTCTTTTTTTTTTACAGTTTATTTTTATACTTATTTTCAGCATCCAGTGATTTTTCAATGTAAGAAGGCTTTTCAAGTCAAACTGGGACTGAGGATTGTGCAGAATAACGCCGGAGCCGCACTGATCGGACTGCCTGCTTCTCGTCTGAAACGATGACCTCCCATGAACTGCTTTGATGGCTCAAGCATGTGGAAATGGCTTGGAGCGAGGTCAGGACTGTATGGGGGTTGTGGCAATAACTCCTAGCCGAGTTCCTGTAAGTTGCAATTGGTGTTTTGGCGAATGAGTTTTTCCACAGTTCCCACAGACCGATTCGTCTACTCCGCAAGTTGGCGACGAGTTACGAGTCAGTTTTTAAGGATCATTCAATGAATGTTCACAGGATCGACTGCAGCCGGGCCTGGATCGTCATTCATGGACATACAGCTTTCTTTAAAACGTTTGCAGCATTTAAATGTTTTACTTCAGCGAAGGTTCTCATCACCGTCCTGCACTTGACGTCTTCCGTAAATGTCAATCGCTTTCACGTCTTCATTCACATCTTCATTCGCGAATCCCAGTTTGACTTGACCGCCCCTTGTATTTCTCATATACAGTATCTTAAAACCGCTAACTCATAGCAGTTGTTGGCTAAATATGAAGCTGGTGCACTGTAAAAAGTGATATCCTTGCAAAGTGAATTTAGTCCAAATAGTGGATTTCCTATTGTAAGGTATAACAAAGCAAATATAAAAGCATTAAGCCTATTTATAGAGAAATTCTTATGAATTCTTGAGCATATATTTATTGTTTTATTGAAAGATCATTTTGCTAGTTTGAAATAAATGCCTAGAATTTGAAACTTTTAAAAATGAGAAAAATAACGAATAATCTTATATTCGCATTGTACCATCTTAAATTGTACAAAATACAGGTAGATATATTTGACTAAGATTGGTTCTAGATATTTTCTCTTACTAAGATATCACTTCTTGCAGTATGTATTTCTGTACATTAGTCTTTTATTTGCGTAGGAAATGGTCAAGGTCGCATCCTTTCAAGATTTTACATTTGAATAAACAGTCGAATGATATCCTTAAACGTTCATATTTGTTTTAGATTTTTATTTACTATTGAAGTTTATACTGTATAATATGAACGTATATAAGATATCATTAATAATAATAACATTTTACATTGAGTCTAGAATTTGGGTCACAGTATTAATATCACAATATCAGTGCCAAAAAACAAAAACGCTGGAATTTCCCTTTGTTTTCTTCCTATGCGCTTTAAAATTTGAAATTTGGTGATGTAACTTCCTGTTGATCATGTGACTCAAATAGAAAAATATTTCAAAGAAGGATGTGTTATGGTAACCAAACCTAACACGATTCAGACAAAATAATATAACATTCCCATTTTTAAGTGAGATATCAGTAGGACACAGACACACACGACATGCTAGCCATGAAATCACCGTTGTAAATTCCAGTGTGTGGCCCTCGGGCAAGTCCTTTAACCCCCAGCTGTTCGGTTTTATGGTTTGGCAGTAATGTTGCCTCGACCTTCAGTAAAAGCCACTCGTACTAAAAGCTTATGATCTTTTAATCTTTGGTCTTGAAAGGAATTCCTGTTGCATCTTTTGCGAGTTCTGAGGAGGTGCGCACACGACTCACGCTATCCCTCTGTTATCTCGTGTGTCTGCTTATCTGGACTTCGACACCCTGCCGAGTGCTGCAGTTGACTTTTAATGACCAAAAAGAAGAAGAAGAAGAAGAAGAAAAAAAAAAGCACAGTTCCTATCTGTTTGGGGACAAATTGTGAAATAGGTTGTAAGACTAGGCTACTGTAGCTCTGTGCTGTTGTTGTTGTTGTTGGATTGGGAGTGTTGGGGGGTGGGGGGGGGTGGGGGGGGGGGATGATCGGGTATGCTGAGTAAGTGTAACCCAACAATGAATGGTTTGCTCAGTTTTTATTTCGAGTACTTTCAAAACTAACTCCACCTATCCTTATTAGTCATTTTTTTCCAGATGGACATTATACATTTATTAACACTGGATGAATTGCATGGCAAAAACATTATTGCGATATGAAACTCTTCCTGAGTCTATGTCCAGGAAGAACAGTCTTGCATGTGGTTATAATTCCATCATATCAGGTGAACCGGACAGTGTTTTTAGAGACACCTTTCCCGCTGATGTACTTTCCAACTGAACCGTATATTGATTTTGGAGAATCTGAGTGTGGGCTACTGTTACTCAGTGCTCACGTCTCAGGTGATGTAGTGTACGCTCCCAGAAAGCCTGTCCGTCTCACAGTGTCTCCGCTTCCACTCTGTTTTGTAGTCGCTCCTTGAAATGTTGGATGCGCCAGGCTTTACCTGTCTGAGATGATAGATGAAGCTAAGCCGGATGTGCGTATGAGGTGAAGAAACTGCCATTCCACATTAATTCCATTATCACTGCAAGCTCTAACTGGCTCCAACCTGAAGAACCTTGTGGGATTTCGAAAGCGAGAATTAGAAAGTTTTTGAATTTCAAGAAACACTTTTTTTTTGTTATTTATTTATTTTTTATCTCAGCGTGCCGCCCTGACCCCAAAATCTTGGAAACTTTTCATATGAGTTGGTTCAAAACTTTGTTGTAAAACCTCTGTTTTGTTGGATCTGCTCTTTCGTATTGATTTAGAATCTAAAGCAGGCTGAAGATGGCATGTCCCCGCTGATAAGGGCTGAGCCTGGCACTGTAGTCAGAGCACTAACTTAACCACACTGCATTGTGATACAGCACTGGCATTTGCTTTGTCTCATTTAAGCATTCCAAGCATAGAAGATTACTTACAGTATGTATGAATACATATATTGTGTTGTTTGCATTAATAGCCAGTGTAAATTTTTCTGCTTTTTTCATTTCATTTCCTCATTGTTTTCTTCCTTACTTATCTCAGTTCATTTCATTCCATTTTTTTTTTTTACATTTTTTTCAATATTGTTTTCCTTCTTTTGTTACCTCCCTTCACTTCCTTTCCTCCCTTCTGTACCTTCCCTTTCTGTCTCTCCTTCCTATCTTCTTTCATTTCTTCCCTCCAGACATGTGACATCCTTTCTTCCTTTTAACTTCCTTCTCTTTTTGTACTTATTCCTTTTTGTCGCTTCTCTGCTTCTTTCCTTTCTACCTTATATCAGTAATTTTCTTTCTACTCTTTCCTGCCTCCTTCTTGTTTCCTATGCCCCTTTCTTTCCTTCCTTCCTCCCTCCCTCCCTCCCCTTAATTCCTTCTTTCAGTTTTGTTCCTTCCATTTTCCATTCCCCTCTTTACTTGTTTTGCTTGCTCATTTCCTCCCTTACTTTTTACACTTTCCTTTCTTGCCATAACTTCCTTTCTTCCGTTTTGTTGCTTCCTTTTTTTCACTGCATTCTTCCTTATTTCATTTCTTCCTTCCTTTATTTCCTTTCTTCATACTCTTTAAATTTTCTTCTCTCAACTTTTATGTTCCTTTGTTCGTTCATTCGTTCTTTTCTTCCGTCCTTCTTTTATAACCAAAACACAAAAAAAGTAGAATCAGAATATTTAAGTTTTCATGAATTTATTTATTTATCATTTTTTATAGGGCTGCATAATGAATCATACAATCACAATCAACGCTGTGTTTTGTGTGTGTGTGTGTGTGTGTGTGTGTGTGTATATAGTGGTACACTTACATTAAAATAAGGCATTTTTGGCTTCGAAGCAGTGCTGCTCTTCTTCAGTAACCTGTTCAAACAGTCTGTGACTGGTCTTATGATGGCCGTGTTTTAGTATTAAGGGATTAGCTTTAGTTAAATCTTTAGTTGAACGATTAAATCTCTACTGAGAATGGCTCATAACTCCAGGATTAGGCTTTCTTTAATCACTTTAACCACAACTACCAATTTATAAAGACCGCAATGACAGCATGGTAATAAATCTCTCTCTCTCTCTCTCTCTCTCTCTCTTATTTAACATTGTGCAGCCCTGGATATTTTTTTCTTTTTTTTTTACATCCTGTTATTTATACGCTTTATTAAATGTTAAGAAAAGTCACATTGAACAAGGAATTATGTACACAGCTCGAAAGCAGTACAGATGCTACCGATTGATTCCTCTGAAACAAATCAAAACAAACAAACAAACAAACAAACAAACAAATAAGAACTGTGTCAGAGGGCACAACAAATATCCTGAGATCCACAGAAATTGTGTCCGTCATTGCGTTTTTCTATTATTATTCATTTTCTTTTTTTCGGTTGCTTTCCTGGCAGAAATTTAAATCTCAATGATTGCACCTGATAATGAAAAAACCGCTGCGTTACACTAGAGAAAGTGTAAACAGTTGTTTTTCTTTTAATGTTAGAATAAATTCTATGTTGGGGGATTTTTTTTTTTTTTGTTAGTATAAAATGCTAGTTAAACAAAAGTATAATACAGAATAATATTGTTTGTCAGGCCTCAGGGATTAGATGACTGAGGCTACACATCAATTTGTGTGCGTGTGTGTGTGTGTGTGTGTGTGTGTGTGCGTTTGAACAAATTATTAGAAACCTTAACAGCTCTAAAAAAAAATTAAAGGGAAAGAAAAATAAGAAGATTATCCTTTTTTTCTTTTATATATATATATATATATATTTTTTCCCCTGGAGGTGAGCTATAGGGTTTAAGATTTTGTGCACATTGTGTTCGCAGCTTATAAAGGACTTTTTTTCAATACAAACAGAAGAAAAAAAACAAACAAACAAACAGAAAAAGCTACCATACTATTAGCTATACTGTACATGTCAGTGAACAGACATGGACCTGTACGACATGAACACCTGTATCGTTCTCATAAACTCTTTGCACATTCACAGGTAAAATTGGGGAATAAAATAAATAGGAAATAATTTAAATAGGAAATAATTAAGTACAAAATTTGGTTTCAACCACTATTTTCCTATATTCTAAATGACAGACTACATCCGTTGTGCTTTAAAAAAAAAATAAAAAATGTCGGGTGTAGGTGTTTGTGCGCCAGAAGTGTTCTTTTTTTCTTTTCTTTTCTTTTTTTTTCTCTTTTTCTCAAGTCCTTGCTTATGAAAGATAGAAACTCGCTGGGATGGATTCGGCCTGTGAGAAGATCTGCAAACTTTAGATTGCTTTGAGACTACTTCACGTCACCCAGATCCAACTTGGCTTCCACTAGCCCCTTGTAAATTGTTGTCCATCACACTGACCCAGCTGAACTGGTTTGATCCAGTTTTTTTTAGTTGTTGCCCTATGGGCTAAAAGTAATAGCAGCCTGGACTTGTTCTCCGGCGTGTCCATCCGCTTTTGTGCGCGAGCCGTCTCTGTGCGTGTCACCGTCCGATCAGCCGTTCCCATTCGTTTTATCTTGTGTGTGTATTTCATCGAAGTCATTTGTGAGGTTGCTTTTGTGGCTCTTGTGCAGTCCTTGGCCTGCTGGCCAGAAAGTTTCTCCAATCTTGGCTGAAATTAGCTTGCACTCGCGCGCTCTCTCTCCCTCTCTCTCTCTTTCTTTCTTTCTTTCTTTCTTTCGCTTTCCTGCTCTGTTTTTTCAGCCAAGCTGTGGACTCTCATTCTCCCAGCCGCTGCAAGGTAGAACTGGAAAAGATAAATAGACAGGGATTTTGTTAGAAGTGATGCCAGACCTCTTTTAATATAATACTTTTAATCTATAGCTTGATTCTGGCAGAAGTGTTCTTAGCATTTCGAGAAAGCTTTTTCGTGAAAATGAATGGCCAATCATGAACAGCACGCATCGCCACAGATCCTTAAACCATCTGTGAGTCCTTTGGTTTTAAATGTATTCCTTATAAACCAAACGAAAGTGCGGGACCTACGGTATTATCTACCACGTAAATAATGACTGTGTTATACATACTGTAGTATGGCCTGGATGGTGAATAATAATTTCATATATGATAAAAGATTTTTATTCATAAAACAGCACTCCTGAGTCCCTAGTTCTGATCGTCAGTATTATGTGCATATTCTAATACTTTTTTGAGGCTCTGAAATATAAATATAAATGATCAAAGCCAAAGAACAAACAACACACACGTATAACGTATATGTAACTTATTTACAATAATTCAGGCAGCTAGGTACTGTATGTTAAGGTTAATTATGTTACAACCGTGGTAACACTGGTAAATTGTTTCCTTTAAAAAAATAATAAAATAAGTATAACTGACTTAATTCCCCAACAGATGCAGTATGACCTTACAATGCAGTATTGTTCATTACTAAAGCCAGAGGGCTCTCTTTCTCTCTCTCTCTCTCTCTCTCCTTCGTCTGTAAAATCTGTGGTCTCATTTCTAAAACGTCCATCCTGTATATACGGTGAAGCCCGTTTTCTCATCTGCTTGGCTGGCTTGTTGAACTTGGCAAAAAATGCGAGACCTGGAATTGACAGAAAAACGCAGAGACCCGCACCACATGCAGCAACTATGGCTTTAGTGCTACAGTTTAAAGGCTCACACTAAGTTTAAAGCCCCTGCATAATGCAGTAGTTGAACACATCTAAGTGCCCTCTTACAGTATGTATCCCTTTCTGTTTCAGATTATTTGATTTCTGTGGGTCAGAAATGTATCCGCTCATAACTCTTGCCCATAAAACATCCTGCCCTAAATCCGACCGTGTTAAAGGAAAGAAAGCCGAGCGGCCCCGGGAGAACGTCGCTTCCCCCGTGCGCTTTTTCGTTTAACCTAGGCTGTCGCTCATCTTTCTCTCCTTCATGCCATTCCCCTTCCTCCACCTCTGATCTCATCACCGCTCCCTTCATCACTCCGAATGCCGCAGATTCCGATCCTATCTCAGCTACTGTACATGTCTCCACAGGAACAGATAAACAATACCCAACGTTTATGTCCTATCAGAGGGAAAAAACAAACTAAGCAATGTTCTGAGAGGGCCAGGCCCTTTGCTGCAATCCTCCCGGGCTTAGGTGTGTGGTCATGAGTCCGATGTCATTTTAAAGCCTTGTTTGTGCACCTGGTAGGCAAGAAAGCTTTTGATTGGCATCAACACTATAGTGGTTACACTTCTGTTTAAATCTCCAAGCAAAAAATGTCAGATATTTGTTCTTATGGCAGAAATGGGCTTCGGGTAATATATTATATTTAAGTAATGCGACACTACTTAATATATTGCCATATGTCCATCAAATAGTCGTGAAGCCTCATAATGACCTCCACATATGACTACGAAATGCAGTTTCAGAAGGACACACAGTTCTCCATCACTTGAAAATAAAGTTCAGTGACATTCCACACTCTAACAACCTTGTTTAATGAAATCACATATAAAAATAAATGTTTACAAATACCACAATCCTATCTTACTGTGCAGCAGGTTGGATCTCAAATTTGGAGTTCAGCTTTTAGGACACTGGTGAAGGAAAATGGCCAGACTGGTTTGAGCTACTGTACGGTACCTACTTCCATGAGCAAGAATGCGTCTCGACTCGCCAAGACCTTCAAGCAGGTAGGCTACAGCAGGACAACACCATATTGAGTTCCAGTCCAGGCAGCCAAGAGAATGAATCTGAGACTATAGTAGGAACAGGCTTACCAAAACTGGACAGCTGAAGATAAAAAAATAAAAAATAAAAAAAAACATTGCCTGGTTTTCTTCCAAAATTTTTTTTTTTCGTGTGTGTGTGTGTCAAAATTCTTGACGGTGACCTGAAGCCATTTATGTCTCCGTGTTCCGTCAAGGCAAATCTAGTGCCCTTGCTTGTACAGTATATCCCTTTACTGAATTGCAGTTTGACATACATGAAATGAAACAATCCATTGCCTGCCCTTGGTCACAGTAACCTCAAGCACTGGTTGTCCACTTTATACAAACCACCACCAGTCCACTCTACCCTACTTCTCTACTACTACAGGCATTTCTCAGCTCAAATAATCAGATTACCCTGGGTTTGAGTCCCGGCTTAAAAATACTGACCGATTAATCATTTTGAATAATTGTTCTCCGTTGAAGTAAATGATTTGATTCGGTTCCATGGACCGCTGCTGTATTTGGTCAAACGCGTCAGTGAGGTGTCAGACCCAGACGTCTGCTGATTTCGATGATTGATGGTCTGAAAATATTTGAATCAAGTCTCTCTTTGCAGTCTTGCCCGTAATGGCCACCTGGCGCATGTCTAATGTTTCTTCATATTACCATTCTGCTAACTCATCTCAAACCTTTCCCTGTATTTTTCCCACTTTTGCATGTCTGCTGATGACTGTTTTGTTTTTTTCTTCTTACAAGACTATTCTTGGAAAGGCCAGAGGGATACCAAACACCATTGTACTCAATGGCTCAGTTATGAGGAAATAATTTAAAGGATCCATTACCCAAGATTAAAAAAAAAAAAAAATCATTTGTAGGCAAAAACAGTGTGGCAGTTATCAGTATAATGCTATACCATTCATCATTCATCCATCTTCAGGAACCACTTTGTTACTTCCTGGTAAGTGTTTACTTGATTTCTAGAGCTGCTACTCCAGGACTCGAAAGCATACAAGCAGCTACAGTGCAGGAACTGCAATCATCCATCCATCAATCCATCATCTATACCACTTAGCCTGTGTAAGGGCCAAAAGGCTCTGGAGCCTATCTCAGGAAACGCAGGATACAAGGCAGTGTACAACCTGGATAGATTCCTGACCGTTTCCAGGGCTCACACAAAAAGTCAAAACTATGTGCACTTTGGAAATGGAAATCAACTACAACTCAGGTCTATAGGCTGTGGGAGAAAACCAGAGTATGCAGAGGAAACTCATCAAGTACCCCTGGTACTTTGCAAACTACACGCACACAGACCAGAGGCAAAATTTGAACCCCCAAGCCTGAAGGTGTGAGGTAACAGTGCTAACCACCAAGACTTATCCTGAAGAATCCGGAGACAATTCTAGAAAGACTGGGTGCAATGTGAAGATGCAGGACACCATGCAGGCACATATTCATAGCTACAGGCAATTACATGTAGACAATCCCAGAGAGCATGTAGAAAACCCAAATGGACATTAAAGGAACAAGGAAAGCTCCCCACAGTGTAACCAAAGCCCAGGATTGGTGCGATGAGGTACCAAAATTACACTACCTTTCCACCACAAATAATCTAATTTTAAAAATATTGTATCGTCAAAATGATACATACTGTACATTGGCATATATAATGACTTAATGTATGTATGAGGGACTTTTGAGTGCGCAAAATAACAAAACACAGAACATTAGATCCATGCCTGATCAAATCTAAAACACTGGCCTCCCAGGAACTCCTTTAATGGGCTTCTCCTTTCATGGAAAAACAAACAAACACCTGGTTTGATCGCAAACCTGCCTTTCTAATTTTGCAAGGCAAGACACAACCTCATACTGCCCACCGCAACAATTAGAGGATCTGGGCTGGGAATTAATGTCACATCCCTCATACAGTCCTGATCTCGAGTCATTTCCATATGTCTGGGTCATTAAAGGATTTCCTGAGAGACGAGCATTTTAGATGTAAAGCAGTAAGTGCATTAGTGTAGCAGCGGATTATACACATTATAGATTTATACAAGATAGGGTAGAAGATTGTTCTAGAAAATTACCCTAGCACAATTTTTTAAGAAACGTAATAACTTTTCTAAGTACCACTTGAATGCACACTGACTTGAGAACACCGCAAAGAATTCTTTCCTGTGGATTGCACGCATTAAAATATTTTCTCCAGACGGCCAAACTTGACAATGCAGCTTTAGATCCTAAAGTCTTAAATCCAGCCAGACAGGACTGGTGTTTATTCCCAAAATAAAATTCACATTCTTTAAAAAAACAAAAACAAACTGTATTTCCAGTTCCTCCAGATAATGGATAGTACATTTTGATTAACAGGAATTAATAAAGGGTAACAGGAGAACGTTTTATATCCTTCCAGTAGTGTTGTTTTCGATATTGTGTAATTGGAATTGTGTTTACTTCCAGTTAGCTTTACGTATAATCAGTAATCGGTATTGAATCCATGTGTGTTTACTTTGCTGGTTTTATGCCCTGAATGTTGATTCTGAAAATTTAAAAGAGCCGAGGCAGATGTTTAATCACTGGTTGAATCTCTCTCTTTTTTTTTTTTGATCTTGCTCAGCGAGACATATTTGAAAGCAGTAAAGGAAAGAAGCGTATAATCAGTTTCAATGGTTCGTCTTTCGTTTCCCTTCTCACAGTTAATTACAACTCTACCAAACACAAGCTAACCTGGACCGAATCATTTTATTGGGGATTTTCCACTAGCTCGGACTCCTTCATGGTTCCTTTCCTCTTTGTTTTTCTTATTAAGATTTACGTTTATGACCAGGGAGAAGAATGACAGATTACACTGTGACTATTCAGTTACACCACTAAACCAGATACATATAAATGCAAATCTGACAGGTGAAAGGTCCACAAATACAGCATAATGGATTCACCTTTAAAAAAAAAAGAAAAAAAAAAAGGACTTTTATGAGTAGTTTTACCGCACCATAGTTTTTACTTTTACTTGAGTAGATTTGTGAAGAAGAAATGCTCCTCTTACTCCGCTACATTCGGCTCCACTCGACTTTTCTAACCATTTATTCAACACTTTAGATATTCTTTGTGTTTGCCAGAGAAATGCAGCCGGTGGATCGACCACATGACTTTGTTTCACCAATCAGATGTAGCAACAATAATCATATGACTCAGTTTGACCAATCAGCTGCAATAACAATAACCGCATTGAGTCACATGACCACACAGAAAGAGGGGGGAGGGCTTGTCTTCAGCAGTGATAGACAGTGAAGCAAACGTGTCGCGATTAGTTTAGCTGTTTTATTTAATGTTGCAATCTTAGCATGTATAAATGCGCAAATAAACTAGAAGCTAAAAATATATATCATTTTCTTACATTTATTCTGCTGGACACAGTTTATGGTTAAGTGAGACTCTTGTACACATGTGCTAATGTTATTTTCTGCTGAGTCATTTGCAGGGTAACTGAACCTACAGTAGGGATTTATTTCAAAAGCTTTATATTGTTAAAAAAGGGAGATTAGTGTTTCTTATTCCTTACTTTTCTGTTTTGTAAACATATTTAGTTTCATTCATTTATTTAATTACATTAATTTAATTAATTGTATTATTTGGAAATGTTGCAATTTGTGCATCATTTTATCATTTTGTCTGACTGCTTACATAAGAAAAACCAACTAAATAAGCTACTCTTACTTGAGTACATTTTTGGCTACTTTAACCAGCTCTGACAACGACAAACACAAGGAACAAGTGGCATTAGACGATCTGCATAGCAAAGGCTATAGAACAATCAGATTTCAATCCAGCTAACGAGAGGTGCGAGTTGTTGAACTGTTTTCAGAACAGAATTTAAGAACAAGACACATACAGTAAAAAGACCAGATGCGTATAAGCATCTGTAATATACAGGATGAGAGCGTTCAAGTCAAACAGGGACTTGTGATTAAATTTCTCATGAATGAAGGCATAAAATGTTTTAAACTGACATTTACTGTATGGAGAGCCGCACCACGAGATGTAATAATGTTTATAAGAGCCCTGACGCAGGGCTTTAGGGCGGGTCAATGAAGTAGGAGCTTGTAAGAGTGCTTAGAAAACGCACGGGAAAACCTTTCCATTTAGAGATAGCGTGGGATTATTCATTAAGAACTTAAAAGGAGGGGCCTCTGAGTGGCGCAGTGGTTAAAGCGCTCGCCCTATCATCCGGAGATCGCTAGTTCGAATCCCGGGTGGTGCTGTAACCTCTCGCAGCCGGAGGTCTAGAGAGAGCTGATTGGCCGAGCTCTCTCAGAGGGGAGGGATGAGAGGTACTTAGTACCTGTCACCTTAGGTTACTAAGGTACTAAGTACCTTAGGTACTAAGTACCTCTCTACAGCCAGTCAGGGGCGTCTGTGAGCTCGCGCAACGGAGGGAGCGGATAGCGTTGTCCTCCGAGTGTGTTACGCCGCCCCCAACGGTGCGCGAGCGAGCAGTTCGAAAAGATGCGGTCGGCTGGCGTCACGTGGTTCGGAGGAAACACGTGATAGTCTTCGGCCCTCCCGGCTGAGTGGTAGTGGTAGCCTTAATGTGGGAGCCCCCTAGTGACGGGGAGGAATTGGACACGACTAAATTAGGGAGAAAATCGGGGAAAAAATCCAAAAAAAAAAAAAAGAGAACTTAAAAGGAAATGAAAGACAACTGAAAACATAACATAAACGCGAGAATTGGCGTCTACGCGAGAACGGGCGAAGCTCTGGAAACTAAAAATAACATTGAAGATCCTCTCGGGGCTTATGCCCTTACCGAGGAATTATTTGAGAGAGAGGGGTTTGTGTCTTTTTTGTACCTGTATACATTAAGGTGAGAGCGCACGCTAAACTGATGCGTGTCGCTCGCTCTCTCTCTCTCTCTCTCTCTCTCTCTCTCTCTCTTGCCGCGTTCTCTCTCTCTCTTGGTCTTTGCCGCTGTCTCTCGTCTTTCTGCGCGCTTCTCTATCTTTCTATCTTTTCTTTTTTTTTCTTTTTTTTCTTCCTGTCTTTCTTTGTCTTTGGCCCTGATACCTTACCGGTGCTACCTAAATGATTGCATGAAGTGCAGAGGTACAAGGACCTTTAAGTAAAGACGCCACCAGGTGATGCTCGTTCAGGCTGATTGCCTTATGGCGGAGTTGCCTGTCAACCGTGTGTCTACCTGGCCGTGCCTCTGCCTGTTCAGAACTGCAGGGTAGCAGCCTGAGGATCTGCCCATTCCATACAGTGCACGGTATTTATGGGTCATTACGCGTCACTGCATTTACAAAAGACTTATGGTGAAGCACATTATGGTGATGAGAGTCTTTGCTGCAGCGAAACATTTGAATCGTGCAAGCGTTTTAAAGGAAGCCGTACATCCTCCTTAAAAAGTTGACGTATAACATGTCCCTAACTTGCAAAAGAGGTCACCACTTGGTCACTACAGGAACTTATTGCCACCTCTCTCCAAGCCATTTCCACATGTGTGAGCCATTAAAGGAGTTCCTGGGAGGTGAGCATTTTAGAGTCAGGCAGTCCGGTCATGCCTCTGTCATACTGAGAAAACATTCTACCTTAATGATATCCAAGCACTAGTGTATTAGTGTAGCAGGGGATCATATAGAGAAATAATTCTTTACTCTGTTTATTCTTTAAATCTTTACTCTCATAACTGTGAGGGCAGTGTTTTAGTTCCAGGCAGTTCAATCATGTGTCCAGTGCTCTACCATTCTTCACAATCGAAAGTCCTGGATTGACTTGAACGCCCCTCATATAATTAAAGAATTTACTTAATAATTGTAACCTGATCCTGAGAGCTGTAATAGGGTTTGCTTAAAGTGGCAAATGCACAGTGACTTAAATTTAGGTATGTGTTCATGAGGTCACACAGCCTGTATTTGAGCAACATTGTGCACATAGTCAACCTCATACCTTAGATCCAATCGGATGACTAAAAGCTGTCTCTGCTAGCTTCTCTTTAAAACATTTTTCTGCTATTGTTGGCGTCTCACATACTACAGCGCCACGATTACTATACATGGAAGCAGGGTATCAATTTCAGAGCATGTGTACAAGCGATACTCCAAACAATTGTAAGTCATTTCTGGCATCCATACAATAATAACATTTCATTTAGATACATCTATCTAATAAATTCAAATTCAAATTCAAATTTTATTTGTCACATACACAATCCTACACAGTACGATATGCAGTGAAATGCTTAGGCAACTGCCCTGACCTAAGAGAATAAAATAAAATTAAATAAAATATAAAATATAGAATATAAAATGTAAAATGTAAGAATATAAAAATATAAAATGTAAGTAGGTAAAAAAATTGAAATTGCACAAGTGGAAATAAAAATATTGAATATGCAGATATACAGTAAAGTGACATTTTAAATGATAAAGTGGCTTATGTGCATATTTAAGTGACGTGTGCATACTACCCATGAGTGGGCAGGTGTGCAGTGAGGACAAGTGTGCAAATGTCCTGAATGTCCAGAGTGTCCAGAGTGAGTGCAGAAGCATGTGTGGGTGTGCAAAATGGATCAGTACTGTGTGTTGTACTGATTAAGAGACCGTATCGCCTGCGGGAAGAAGCTCCTCCTCAGTCTCTCTGTGTTGGCCTTCAGGGAGCGGAATCGCTTTCCTGACCTCAATAGAGAGAACAGTCCATTGCTGGGGTGACTGAGGTCCTTCATGATCTTCCTGGCCTTGGTCCAGCACCGCTTGCTGTAGATCGAGTGCAGGTCAGGGAGCTCGGTGTGGATGATGCGCTCAGCTGATCGCACCACCCTCTGAAGAGTTCGTCTGTCCTGCATGGTGCTGTTCCCGAACCAGGACGTGATGTTTCCCGTCAGGATGCTCTCTATGGTGCAGGAGTAGAAGTTCCTAAGCACCTTGGAGGGCAGTCTGAAGTCTCTCAGGCGTCTGAGGTGGTAGAGACGCTGTCGGGCCTTTTTCACCACGGTGTTGATGTGACAGGACCAAGACAGGTCCTGCGTGATGTGTACACCGAGGTAACGGAAGCTGTCCACTCTCTCCACTGGGCTCTTGTTGATGACGGGGGTCTGGTAGTTCCTCTTCTGCTTTGTGCTGAAGTCCACTATCAACTCCTTTGTCTTGCTGACGTTGAGAAGGAGGTTGTTCGTCTGACACCAGTTCTCCAGATTTCCAATCTCCTTCAGGTAGGCCGTCTCATCGTTGTCAGTGATCAGGCCGACCACGACGGTGTCATCAGCAAACTTGATGATGGTGGTGGAGTTGGTAGTGGCTACGCAGTCGTGAGTGTACAAAGAGTACAGTAGAGGGCTCAGAACACAACCCTGTGGGGCTCCAGTGCTGAGGGTGATGGAGGCTGAGACATGTCCACCCATCCTTACTGCCTGTGGTCTCCCCGTTAGGAAATTGGAGATCCACTGACATAAAGATGAGCTGAGTCCCAGGTGCTCCAGCTTGGTAGTGAGTGTAGAGGGAATTATGGTGTTAAATGCTGAGCTGTAGTCGATGAAAAGCATTTTCACATAATTCCCCCTTCTAGTGTCCAGATGAGTGAGAGCAGTATGGAGTAGATGAGCGATGGCGTCATCTGTAGAGCGGTTTGAACGGTACGCGAACTGTAGTGGATCCAGTGTGTCTGGTAGTGAAGAGATGATGAAGTCTCTGACCAGCCGTTCAAAGCACTTCATCACCACTGATGTGAGGGCTACAGGTCGATAGTCATTGAGGGAAGCAGGATGTGGTTTCTTCGGAACAGGAACAATGATGGACTCTTTGAAGCATGTGGGGATCACCGACTGAGATAAGGAGAGGTTGAATATCTCTGTGAACACTGGTGCTAGCTGGTCTGCGCAGGCTCTGAGGACTCGACCTGAGATGCCGTCTGGTCCTGCTGCTTTCCTGGTGTTCACTCTCCTGAAGGCTCTCCTCACGTCATGCTCGGAGATGATAAACGCGTTTCCGGTGCTGGCAATGACTTCCTGTCTGCAGCCATTAGCAGCGCTAGCATTAGCAACGCTAGCGTCTTTAGCTGCAGCCTCGAAGCGAGCATAAAAGGTGTTCAGCTCGTCTGCCAGAGTCATGTCCGCGTTTGTCATACCGGATGTTGGAGCTTTATAGTCCGTTATTGTTCTTAGTCCCTGCCACAGGCTCCTAGAGTCACTCTGTTGGAGTTGTGACTCTAGCTTCCTCCCGTAGCGCTGCTTCGCTTCCTTCACCGCCTTCCGGACGTTATATGCCGCAGCCTTGTACATGTCCATGTTCCCCGAAGCAAGTCCCGCATTGTAGGCAGCAGCGCGAGATCTCAGAGCGTCGCGGATGGTTTTATCCACCCACGGCTTCTGATTGGGAAACGTTCTGATGGTCGTTTTCTGTACGGTATCATCCGCTAGTTTCCCGATGAATCCCACAACCGCTTCCGTAAACACGCTGACGTCATCGGAGCTGTTTCGGAACATGTCCCAGTCTGCGTCATCGAGTGCGTCTTGAAGCGCGGCCACCGATTGGTCCGTCCAGCGCGCGACCTCCCTCTGAACCGGAAGTTCCTGTTTAAGCCTTTGTTTATATTTTGGCATGAGGAAGATGGCGGCGTGGTCAGATTTCCCAAACGGTGGACAAGATTGTGCCTTGTAGCCGTCTTTAACTGGTGTGTAACAGTGGTCCAGTGTCCTTTCGCCCCTGGTCGGGCAGGTGATGTGCTGATGGAAGTTAGGCGCTGCACGTTTGAGGTTGGCACTGTTAAAGTCCCCCGCCACAATAAGCGCAGCGTCCCGGTGTTGTGTCTGGTGCTGTGTGAGTGCCTCATGCAGCTCGCATAAGGCAGTGTCCGTGTCCGCTTGTGGCGGAATATAAACGGCGCTGATTATGACCGATGTGAACTCCCGAGGAAGATAAAAAGGACGACATTTGATAGTCAATAGTTCCAGGTTGGGTGTGCAGGAGCGTGCGAGAGGAACAACGCTCGCGCTGTTGCACCAGCTGCTGTTCACCATTAAACACACGCCGCCTCCCCTTGTCTTCCCCGAGTCCCGTGTCCTGTCCATGCGGTGAACCGAGAAGAACTCGGCCGGCTGGATGGCGTGGTCCGGCCCCGCTGGGTTCAGCCATGTCTCGGTGAAGCAGAGAAGATTGCAGTCCCGAATGTCTCTCTGGAACTTTATCCTGGCCCTGAGGTCATCGAGCTTGTTCTCCAGTGACTGGACATTGGCGAGCAGGATGCTAGGCAGAGGTGTGCGGTGTGCACGCGCTCTCAGCCTGTTCCTGACGCCGGCTCGTTTTCCTCGGGGCCGCCGCTTCGCGTCGCGTCCTTTGTTTACCCTCAGGATCTCACTCGGCCAGCTCGGATCCGGAGTTAAAAACGTCGAATTGTGAGTACATTGTAAACCAATAGAAATAAGAGTATCTCTATCGTACTTAATGCACTCAATGATGGTGAATTAGCCGGATTAAAGTTATTGAAAGTTAACTTAAAAAACGAAAACAAGGAAAAATAGGTCGGAGCAGTCGCGACGGCAGCCGACCTCACCGGCGCCATCTTGATAATAATATTGTGTGTTTGTTTTATTTATTTATTTATTTATTTATTTATTTTCCTGCTCATTAGACATTGAGATAAAGCTAACTCCTCATACCTGTACCACACAATCCAGTACTCAATTTGTGCTGCTCTCCATATGTCGTGTAACCTTTTGCCCTTTGCCTCAGTCAACAGAGGACACCTTATGGCAGCTATATATTATCTTCACCGTGGGTGACTGCATGTGCCGGGAGTCTCAATAAACCTGTTTATTTACAGCCAAATTCATGCCACTGCCACAAAAAAAAAAAGAAAAAGAAAAAGGAAAACAATTCCCCACCATGACAGCGCCTAAAGCAACAGGAGTGGAAATAGTTCTTTGAGGTCACTTCTGCATTCAAGTTTCTTTATTGCATCCCTTTGTGACGTCCCAGTGATTTACCGAGCCCATCATCGCTGACCACCATATATTTCCAGCACAATACCTGTCACATAGTACAGCTGAGAGGGAAATGAGCTTGTCAGTGTGTTAATGTGGGCCAACAATAGTCACGGATGATTTGTATTACATTAAATAGGTTCTACATGTACACTCAAGGGGCCCGTCATTTTCCTGTAAGATGTTATTTACACCCAAGGCAGTGATGGAAGAATTATGTACGTTTTTTTTTTTTTTTTTTTAAACTGAACGTAACTCAATGCCAGGTTTCAATCAATCAATCGATAAAATAAATAAATAAATAAATAAATAAAACACTGCATTTAGATTTGTTCCACTGAACGGACTTCTTTCTCATGAGAAAACTGCCTTCTCGGTGAAAGGAAATCTGATACACGATGCCCGGCTTTTCCCCGAGCGTAGAAAGTATGAAGGGCATACAGTGGGATGCAGATGCAACTGGGAACCGCATAGCATGCTATATAAATGTATTCCTATTGTCTATTTTATTCCCCAAATGCTCATGAGAAGATCCCTGACACATCTTAAACACATAGGCATTTATTTACTGGTCCTTTCTACATACTGTAGTCGTGAGAATTTGGGTGCGGCCTTATCTCTGCAGTTTTGAGGATCCTAGGAGGAATCACAGGGAGTGGTGATAAACAACAGAGTGGGACTTTCCGATTATAATGAATGAGAGCGGTATCCGACACAGAGGGGTAAATTGTCTACATATAGTACTGTATCTTTACTATGCAGACAATTCACAAAAAAGAACTTGTTATTGTCCATTGAGGCTACACTCTGAAGAAATAGCTTCCATCAAACGTCAAGGTTCTGTGACCCGTCTCTCTTATGCCTTAAAGGTTCTCCGCAGGACCTGAGATCAGATTATTAATATTTTTCTAAGCTTCCAGTTTCAATAGAACCCCATTAGTTCACTATGAACATTAACCAAAGAATGCTTGTGAAGCGTTTGTTAAGTGCTGATTGCAGAGAGTAAAATCTTTTGTACCTGATTGTATAAAATTGTTAACCTTTATCATTATTTTAACCATGAAGTATAACATCCGCCAGCGAAACAAACCACAAACGTACGTAATACAGAGAGAAAAATCCCACAAAACGTTTTACTGTGTTCCTGTGTTAATCCCAACTGTTTTACTGTGATTGACACAGTGTGATTAATCCCAAAATGATTCATAATGCAAATAATCTCAAATACTTTATTATATAATAATTTCTGTTTTTAACTTTAATCAACTTTATGGTTAATTAATCCCAAATGTTTTACAATGTGATCAATCTGAAATGCTTTATGATGAATTCCAAATGATTTCTAATGTGATTAATCATACAGTAAATGTTTTACTATCATTTTCTATTTATTGTACTATATGTTTTTATTAATCCCAAAACGCTTTATAAGGTGATAGATCCTAAAGGTTTTACTGTGTGATTAATCTAAAAAATTTTAATAATTTACCCATTGCTAATTAATCCACGTGCTTTACAATTTAATTGATTTAAAATGCATTGAGATTAATCGCAAGATGCTTTTCTAGCATGATTAATCGCAAATTCTTTAAGATAAATTCCAAATGCTGTATCCAAAGTGATACGTTTTTTCTAAAAGAACTGATTGATCCCAAAATGCTTAACAGTGCAATTAATGCTGCAATAAAATGTCAATGATTCAATTTTTTTTCTACAGCTATGTGATTATCCTGCGTCTTTTAAAATAATGCGATTAGTCTGAAATGTTTTACTGTGTGATTAATCCCGAATGGTTTGATATTTGATTAATCCAAATGAAATGAAATGAAATGTGATTAATGAGATGCATCCCAAATGTAATTATTCCCAAAAGACTTTGAGATTAATTCCATATTTCCATATGTTCAGTTCAAAATGGTAGATAGTTATTAGATTGATTTAGTTATTTATTCCAATGGTTTTACTACAAGATTGTTCCACTCACTCACTCACTCACTCACTCGTCATCTATACCGCTTAATCCTGTATTCTGGGTCACGGGGGGTCCTGGAGCCTATCCCAGGAGACTTAGGGCACAAGGCGGGGTACACTCTGGACAGGGTGCCAATACACACACTCACACACTTACAAGATTGTTCCAAAAAAAAGTATTTTATACTGTATGAAAATACAAGTTTGTGTGGGTGTCAAACCTGGTACATTTTCATGCCGGTTAGCCTTTAATCTAAAGTTAATTTATATAAAAAGCCTAAAACTATGCTATAACTAGGAAATGGCTCAGTTCCTTATTGTGCAATGGGAGTAATAAAAATGTATGAATCTATGACAGAATCTATGACATAACTATCAGGATGTATGTAAATTCTTTGTCTATACATTTGACATTTTTTTCTTAGAACAGGACTGTGCACATCAATCTTAGAAAGTCAGTGCCAACTAATTTCTGGAGCGTACCGTGAGGTTCAAATGCCATTTCTTCCCCGGGCAACACTTCTCAGTGGTTTCTGTCAATACGTCGATTGCAGTTAGCTGGCCTTGAGTGGTTCTCACAGTCTGCACACTGTAACCACTTTAAGCCTGTCTTCTCCCTAGCCCCTGTTACTGCACCCTAACCAGGAGCCAAGATATTAATGCAGTGTTCTTTAGGTCAAATTTCAGCATAAACACATCTGCAGATTTCTTCCTGTCACAATTTTTGTGCGCCCCGGTCCCGAAATAACCACTACAAATTTGCTTTGGAATTCCGACCAGTGAGATCAGTCGCTCCGCCCAGTCCAACCACAACATTGCAGTGTTTGACCAAGCTTTGTCAGCAACTAAGTGACATGTTACATATGCCATTGCTCTAAATTCACGAAAAAAGATTGAATAGGGCCAGTTATAATTTCAGCAAACGTCAAAGAAAAGTGGACTCCAGGTGATTTTCTAAATGAAATCATCCGTTTGGGGAAGAACGCGACTAATATGATTTTCGGTGCCAAACAGATCTTTCTGAAGGGGCTTTTGTTCGACGACATTAGACAGAAGAAGTAGCGGCAGTGGCAGCTGTCAACAAAACGCCAGCGGAATTTGGGAAAGTATTTCCACTGCTCCGTTTGCACAGAAACAGTCGCAAGAGTGCAGATTGCATCTTGCATTGTTCCTAACAGTGCATTAACTGAATATGCTCTCAACTACCCTCAGTCCTGAATCATAAAGAATCAGATTATGCGAATTCTTAGACCTTGTCTTTACTGTTTTTTTTTTTCCCGCTTATTTTTTTTTTTTTATCCATTGTTATAAGCACTACACAGACAAAATTGAATTGAACTTTCACAGTTTATGGCGTACCCTTGCACTGATGCATACTCTGTCTGTAGGTGGAGTCTCAGCAGGGCTGAATTGCTTCCATTTGGGAATCGCATTTTCTAACTCTTTCCAGTCCGTCCTTACAGTCTTGTTTTTCTTTTCACTCCTTCTGAATCTCATTCGGATCTGGTCAACAGAATTCTTGACCAGAATTACTAAACAAATTAGCGTCTTCTTGTATATCTATATATCTGTACGGAAAATCAGATCAGCCTTAGGTCAGTTTTCTGAGAGAACTTTTTTGTTTGTCTCCGTTCTTTATTTATGTCTACAATTTCTTCAAACCATTTCATAAACATGACACATTTTTCTAATGAAATTTAATCAAAAGTCAAATCCTATTAAAATAAAAAAAAACAAACATTCATGCAGAAATACAGAACATTTCAAACAGGTCAACTTGATTGCGCGAGCAGGAGAAACAGGAACCATGTAAACAGCTTGCTGTTGCTGTCAATTGTGATTGGAGAAATGTTTTGCAGCAAAGTCGAAACAGTTTGTTCTGATAACATACAGGGTCAGGATGATTATAATGGAGGGATTAACCGATCAAGTTCTGCGATGTGGTGCGAAATGAAATAGCTCAACTTTAGGTTGTGTGAAACTGTATGATAAAAATGCGAACAAGATGTTTAATAGCAACATAAGGAATCTGGTTGAATCCCGAGCTCGACAGATTGCTGCCCACCTTCTGTAGGAAGACGTTTCTCTGGCATCGATCTACTGCAAGATCTGTTGTGTCTCCTTTAACTCCTGAAAACAGCCTTATGTGAGAGGCGTGTGCAAGAATGCTGGAAACATACACACTGGAACTGTTTTGCAGGGAGAAGGGGGAACATGAGGAACAGAGTACTTTGGCAGGCTTGTTTGCTGGCTATAAAAGCATAATTGGATTCATGAGAATGTAAACAGAATATTATTATTTACCTTTACATTACCTTTAGGCATTTAGCAGACGCTCTTATCCAGAGCAACTTACAAAAGTGCTTAAGTTATTATTATTATTATTATTATTATTATTATATTAAGGGCAGTCTCTTAGCGACTGTGATCAGAATGTTGCTATATTTCTTTATCCAACTCTAGATTAATTGCCTCGGCCTTTTTAAATCACTCTTCGCTACAGTGTGACTTTGGCATCGTGTTCCACAGTTGACGTCAGGATCTCAGCTGAATCAGCCTTCCATAGAACGGTCTGGTTTGTGTGTGGCGGTTGCGGTGGTGTGTCTAATTGTCTAATCGTGCCTTTGGGCAAAGGTCTGCAAAATGTATTATGTACTTAACACTGTAAAGGCCAGCAGGTGGATGTACTCCGTGAACCTTTATAGACGAATTTATGGTTGGAATTCAGTTTTATGCTCTGTGCCAACTGTAGCCCATGCAAAAATATTTCTCTCTTAAAGTCTTTACAAGGAGGTTCCATTAAAGCAATGCGGAGGAGACTTTTACGGAGTTGTATTAGCACAGGTTACATTACCTTTTAATCTTGTTTTGGTATTGAGGTCAACTGGATCTCCCATTATCTGGGTATTTTGTGCTTATTTATTTTTTTCTTAAAATTTTATTGGAAAAAGAGAGTAAATGCTGCTGATTGATTGATTGATTGATTGATTGATTGATTGATTGATTGATTTGCCAACACTATATACTGTACAGTGGCACGGTGGTGTAGTGGTTAGCACTGTCGCCTTGCACCGCCAGGGTCCGGGTTCGATCCCCGGCCAGGCTCGATTCCCGTCTCTGTGTGCATGGAGTTTGCATGTTCTCCCCGTGCTTGGTGGGTTTCCTCCGGGTACTCCGGTTTCCTCCCACAGTCCAAAGACATGTAGGTTAGGTTAATTGTCATCCCAAATTGCCCGTAGTGTGTGAATGAGTGAGTGTATGTGTGTGTGTCTGTGCCCTACGATGTACCCTGCCATGTGCCCTAAGTCTCCTGGGATAGGCTCCAGGCCCCCCGTGACCCTGAATACAGGATTAAGCGGTATAGATGATGAGTGAGTGAGTATATACTGTACATAACAAAGCTTAATGTTTATTTTTGTTTGTTTTTTTAACCTCTTTATAGGGCACTTATTGAAATACTTAATACTTATGGAAAATCAAAATTTCAAGACTTTTTTCGAGACTTTTTTTTTTTTTTTTACTTTTGTGAAAAATTGTGTTTTTCCAAACTGTACATATATATAAAACAATTCTTTAAAAAAAATATATATATATATATATATATTTCTTACACATTTCTTTAAACCTAACAATGTGCACAAATACAAAAAAAACAAAAAACGAATATGTTTTGTTACTGGCACTTGCAAGTTACCAACTGTGGTTATTCAAGTTAATATTACCTTGTATAATAAATGTTTTGATAGTGAAAGAAAAATAAACAAAGAATAAAACTCAAATACAAATAAATTCATGAATCAATTTATGAAAAAAGGTCCATTTCAAAAAAGCGCATAAACAGTGTGAGTTGACGATGATGTTATTAGTTGTTGTTGTTCCTGTGCTGTTCAGAACATTTTATGACAGGTTACGTCATTTCTAAAGCAATGGTGGTTTTTATGGGGCTGGGCTGCTAGCCCGCCACCCAACCTTCCTCATTTCACATCTGGGCTTTGGGCCCGACAACAGCGGAATGATTTTGTGTGGGCGTAACGTTACAAGACCCAACAGTGGCAACCCGGCGATGGCGGGGCTCGACTCCCCAACCCCACGATCATTATCCTACAGCCTGAGCCACCATTGCTCTCTATGATCTATGGAAGATTATATTATAATATGTTTATATTTCAGCACCTGGACAGCATGATACGGTACTATTTTTGTTCCATCGGCCATGTTATCATGCTTGACAGTCTCCTCCTGTTATTTTGACAAAGAATGCTGTGATTAATTGTTGTAAATTTAGCCACAACTCTACATAGTTGTATTTACACTGTCATATAATTCTTGTATTTCTGTTTAATGAGAAATACACTAATGCGACGTACGGTACACAGACCTTCTCCCAGGAAGGGTAAAAGGTGAACACAGCCTATTCTTAGTGTGAAAGGAGGAATGGTTAAAATTAGAACCTGGGGAATTTGTTCGAATGCCCCTATGTGTTCGCAAAGCTCTCTCACTGTCGTCCACGTCTATGCGACCAATGCACCAGGCTCCTCTGTGTTGATGTGGGAGTTGGACAAATACCCAGATCTCTGTCTATGAAAATAAACCTGTGGTTGATAATCAGACGCTTTGCTTTCACTGTGAGGTGCTGTCCTCTATCTAGCAAAACACCTGCTCACTCAACCGGAGCAATGAAGCAAATTCACCCTCACCTTCAACACGAGTCCTGTAAGCGTTTTCCATCATCATGTTACCAAACATTCTGCAATGCAGGCTAGGAAAGTAATGACTTGCCTGCTCTTTGGAAAGAGAATTACAGTATGTGCTTTCCTTCAGTCGTTCAGTCACTCGGTCCGAGTGAACCGGCAGCCCCAAAACCTGCCAATTGAGCACTTAAGCATTGGAGTCACTTTCAAAGGCACCTAAACCTGTTTCCATCCTACGCCAAGGCATGCCTCGTTCCTCAGCTCAGCACGGAGACCTCCCCTGCCTCCTCTGATTACACAGAGCAACTGCAGACACCCCGCGTGATTTCCAATAGACGCCCTTCTATGTTTTCGCTTCTAATGGGTGCTAATGATTTTATAATGTGTCCTCTCTCTCCCAATCCGACAACTGTGATGAGAATCCAAACGTGAAGTTAGCCTGTGTGTTTATCATCCAAACTGAAGTCTCTCTGGAGTTCCTTCCATGCACAGGAGCACGCTGTTGATTGGATCAATCATGCTTTTTTTTTTTTTTTTTTTTTTTTAACAAGTCACATCTCATAAGTGCTCTAACAGGTTGAAACCAGACTGTTTATTTTTTCGAATGCAAATGAGAGCTCTGGTAGGGGTAATGGCTAAAGGGGCCCTTGTCCAAATAAATAAGTCTTCAAATATTTATTCAACGCTGACCAAATCATATGGAAAGTTACGAAATGTTACAGATCGGACGAGGAAGCTTTGCTTTGAAGGATTTGAAGGGCCATTCAAAGATTAAGTGAAAGCCTTGTTAATTTATCATGTATGAATCGGTGCTGTTGAATGCTCAAAGCTGACTGGTCACATGGTGGACTCGTCTTCTGTAACTGCGGTTTGTCGTTTCTATGGAAACCTCTTTGACTTTGATTTTTTAACCCTCCATATCGTTGTTGTCGTGAAGGCTTTAATTTTGGCCTTTTATTTAGCAGTTTTGGAAAGAGTCGCAGCAGGGTCAGTGTTTGGTAGTCAAAGTCAAAGCTGTTTGACACCAAAACAGCGAATCAAAACAAACAGGAGACGATAAAGAGATAAAGACTTATTTGCCTGTAACGTGTTGAGCTCAGACTAATGGCCAGCACGCCACAGAGATCCAGACAGCTCATTTGGATAAACCCAGGTTTGTTCTTATGATATTTTAATGCCGTGTGCATGATTTGACTCAGCGTCGGATTATTTCACCGTACTGTCACACTGTCGATCGTTCCAATACTTCTGTTTCCGTTTCTATATGGTAGGTGAGACAGGTTTCTTCTTAAATGTTTATAATAATAAACATTTTAGAAGACTGCATGAGCGGCCTTGGGATGAAGTATTTGTTTGTTTGTTTGTTTGTTTGTTTGTTATATTTTGGGCAGTTGTTCTAAAGCCTTACTTTGAATTAGAATATGTCTAATTGAATTCAATATTTTACATATAAAAGCATTTTATAAATTCAATTAAAATAAATGAATAAATATGCAATAAAATGCATTTCAATTAATACAATTCGAAAAAACAAACAAATTTGGAACTTTTCAGACACGGATGGAACTTTTCCAAAAGTCTGGAACCTTTCAGGCACGGATGGGGAGCGTCGGGGTTTCTCAGTCTCAGGACAAATTGCGCTGTTTTGTCTTATTTCAGAGGTGAAAAAAGTCAACCCTCATTATGGATGAATAGAAACAGAATAACTACTATGGTAAAATAACAGAAGCTAAACGCTTTGATGTGATTTTATTGGAAGATATTCAGCATCAGGGTAGTCCCAGTAGCTGTGCTTCATGTAAGGCTGCAGCACACCATCCTGTCGCCGATCACTTTCTATAACAGCACGTCCCCGAGTGTTTTATTCCCTACTTCTATAAATAATACATAATACAATGTAAGGTAAGATCATTCCTGGCTGTTAAGCTGTTAAGAGCCAGATCACATCAGGAATTCGCTTGAGACACGCACGAGCTACAGGCGGAATTTCCTTCAACATCATCTGATTTCTCTAATGAACTTTTAGGGCATGTGCTAGATTAGATGAAGTCATGTGTTAGAATGTGTTTGGAAGCATGGCAGGACGGAACAAACCGTTTTAACCTGCAACGTCTGGGCCACAGGGACTGACCATTATACCCCTCCAGCCAGTTCTATTTTAACCGTCTCTCAGAAGAGCCAAGGTTCTTTTATCAAAAAATATGATCTGAAAATAAGATCTGGCTTCGGCCCGGACAGCTGATTTTCAGAAATTCCCCATACTGTGTTAATATCCTGAAGTAAAGCATGACCTCATTGCTTATTCTATCTCCCTCGTTCCTTCTTCTCTCCTGTAACTGCCCAGTGTAGTAATCAGTGCATGGCATGTGTTGGTTAATGCACAGCATATGCGTTAGTGCACATGGTACAGATCGTGTTACAGATCATGACGGATTGTTTTTCTCCTTCAAAGCTTTATCCTCTTTCAGCTAAGAGCAGAAATAGGAAAATGGTCCGAAATAGCTGAAATAGTCAGACGGAGCATGTGTTTGGTTTACACCTCGTTCTGTCATCATGATATACTGTATAGGCGAACAAGTAAAAAAAATTTTTAAAAAAGGCTAAACAAAAAACATGCAAAGTATTAGTGTTGCACAAAGGTCTGCTTGACTTCTCTGTCACTACTTATTAACGCCAATGACTTGGGTGTCTTCATTGTTCTTTTGTTTTTTTTGTTCTATCACACAGGAATCTGACTTCAGCGTCCAGAATGTTGAGTGTAGACAGATCGACACCAGTAGCTCGAGTCTCTGATCTGTTTGGAAAACGCCCGGCACCAAAACAGCGAATCAAAACAAACAGGAGGCGATAAAGAGATAAAGATTTATTCGCCTGTAACGTGTTGAGCTCAGACTAATGGCCAGCACGCCACAGAGATCCAGACAGCTCATTTGGATAAACCCAGGTTTGTTCTTATGATATTTTAATGCCGTTGTGCATGATTTGACTCACACTGTGCATGCTAAAGTCGATCGTTCGAATACTTCAGTGTTTCAAGTTTCTATACGGTAGGTGAGACAGGTTTCTTCTAACATGTTTATAATAAAGGGCCTAGGGATAATGTGTTTGATTGTTTGTTTGTTTGTTTGTTTGTTTGTTTGTTTGTTTGTTTATTATATCCTGGGCAGTTGTTCCACAGCCTTGCTTTGAATTTAAATATTCATAATTGACAATATTTAATATAGAAAATCGGTTTATCAATTCAGTTAAAATAAATCGACGAATTATGAAAAATAAATAAATATTAAATAAAATGCAGTTCAACGAATAAAATTGGAAGCAAAATATAAATCAAACTATTAATAGTCTCAACTACAGTATCTTCACTACTCCAGGGCGTTCCGTGTAGAATATTCTGAATCAGCTTTCATTTTTGTGTCTGTGTGTTTTACTGTACTGTTCAACCAATAAGCGGAGGGCCATATTAACATCGTGTTTGCCGAGGCCACGCTCCCTTTAGGTGGTAAACAGCCTCTGAAGAGAAGCGGAAGTGTTGTGGTACACTGATAAAGTTTATCAGTTTCTGGGAGTGCTTCCAAACTCACGCCAGTAAATACCCTCACGCTGCTCTGGAAGCACGCTAAGCGTTTAATGTAATGGCAGCTCAGTGACTCAGATCGCACTCAGATCCAGGCCCGATCTCTATTTCCACTCACAAGCCGTCGTTTTACAACTGAACAGTTTTTGTTGTCGAGGCCACATCCAAATAATCATTCTTCCATCTGTGCACGGGAGTGCAGGAACGGCTTCTCGAAAAGTGCCTCTCCATTTATTGTTAATTAACGCGCAACATGCTTCTGGCCAGGGCTATTACCGATGACGTGCACAGAGGTCTTGACCGACACGAATGGCTATTTTTGCATATTATTCTTCTTCTTCTTATTATTTCTCAGCACATCAATCCCTCGTCCAGAAACGTGTGTTAATAATCAACACCATCTTGAACCCCAAACACCCCGAGCCCAAACCGCTTTCACGGCATCTTTCGAAGTGTTCCTGCTCAATGAAACACGTTCAGCGTGCTCCGGCTCTGATTGATTACAAACAGCACCGAGCTATGAAGAGCATCCGCGAGACTCGAGGTACTGGATTAATACAACGGCTGGCAAACAGGCTTTTAACGCGGCTGACACGAATGGCCTCCCGCAGTTCATAGCACTGATTTGATTTCACTCAGCGCACAAACACTTGATAGTGGATGTGCATCGGGCAACTGCGCTACTGACCAGTAATGTGAATTATTTTTATTTTTTTTAAACAACAGAGAAACAAAACATCTGGAATATAATTCCAGTCCGGGTATATTTTCTGCTAGTATGTAGAATGGGATCAAAGCCTAATCTACTCAGAGTTGACAATTTATTAAAACCAAGTGAGCATCTGCTTTTATTTATATATATATATATATATATATATATATATATATATATGCTAAAACCAGATGTTCATCCGGACCCAAATTACAGGTAACATAATATTTGCAGCACAGTGATTAGATAATCAGTTAATTTCAGGACAATTTTTTCTGTCATTTCTACACATGAAAAAAAAAAGGGTTGCCTCAAAATGGTTTCAAACCTATTTCTCTTTCAGGCCGTGTGACATCCGCAGCCATGCTCTTATAGCTCTGTAACCAGTGATTAATTTCTCTTATACTGTAGCAGTGCGGTTTGTCAAGCATTACAGTTGTAATTAATTAATGATCACCACGCATTTAATGTTGTGGAACGTCCGCAAAACAAGCTAGCGGTAAACAGTGATTCCCTCAACAGCCTCTTTCACTTCCTCTCGCTCTCTCTCTCTCTCTCTCTCTCTCTCTCTGTTTCCTCATCTTGTTACCAAGGAACCAGACAGCACAAAGTCCTGTCACTCACTGGCACTGGAGACTCCTTCCTCGAACGTTTAAAAAAAAAACATATTGGTACAGAAACCTTCATCGGATCCATAATTAAAGGTTGATAGTAGTAATAATAATAATAATAATAATAATAATAATAATAATGTCATTTAAATAACACAATTTAGTCATTAGATTATTATATCTGAATTACTGCTGTCAGAGCTATGCTTATAAAAAAGTAAATAAATAAAAAAAAAACAATCAAAATAAATAATTAATCAACAATCATGTATTAAACAGAAGTGGACCATCTTTAAAAAAAAATGTTTTTTTAAATAAACAGTTTGATTTTTGTTGGAAGTTAAAAGAGTTTAAAAATCTATTTCAAGTTGGAAATCCAGCTGCACATTTTGTAACCAAGCGAATAAAAACGCTGTTTCTTTTCTTCTTCCCGTCGATTAAACCCAACCTCCTCCTTCCAGTCCGCGTGTGAGTGTTTGTGTGTTCGTCTCTGCGTGCGTGTGGACATTTCTTCCGCTTCATTTCAGCTAGGTAGTGGTCTCCAGGGTCTACCCGTCTTTAACATCTAAGTTAAAGCCTGTCCTCTGCCGTTCCTTCGGCCGCGCGCATTTTTTACTTTAAACATTCATAATGCAAACAAGCACGACTCACTTCTTCGGGGTTTAGATATAATTTCATTTAATATAAAAGGCTGATTTTTAAATGAATGCTGACTAGGTAGCATGGCTTGTCTATGAAGCTGAATAAATAAAGGAATGTAAATCTTTTAGTCGTTTGTTTGCAAAGCAGAACCATTATTATGATGCGTGGGCCGAACATGAGGGTCTGAACAGTCCACGCTGAGCATCACAATAATTAGTGCAGTGGAATTAATGCTAGGATGTTATGTTATGCGCTGTATGTATTAAGGTGCACATATTCATCTTTCTCAGCTCACTGACAAATATACTGTGTATGTAAATATGACTAAGACCAAACGTTTTCATCCCCTTAAGACAAATTAGATAAACAAAAATGTTTAAGATTTTTTTTTTTTTTTTTTTTTTGGAATTTCTTTTTCTTTTTTTCTTTCACATTATTTTGTAGATAAATAGTTTCAACCCAGAACACAGGTTGCAAAAAGCTTTTCCTTTACAACCTCCTTTTTAAAAATTATTATTTTATTATTATTATTATTATTATTATTTATGAAATATCTTGTATATAAACTTGTATAAAAAAATGCATAAAAACTTCTTGGCATATTAAACATCATTAAATCTGTTAAATTCCTAAATAGTCTATTTGAACACATAAGATCAGGTGGTGATATTAATCCTCAGTTCCTTCTTGCCTCCTTGTTGGACCGTTCCTTGATAAATGACTGTAAATGACTGAGTCAGAGGAACTATCCTGCACTGGTGGTTTACTGTGTGTAGTGGCTTTTATAAAGATTAAAAAGAAAAAAGAAAAAGCAACCCAGGGGGAAGCGAGTGGCTTCTTAAAAACCACTTGACCACTTAGATGACCGCAATCATGGGTGTTTATGAGACCCGGAGTTATTTTTCCTTCTGCAAACTTTTCTCAAGCGTTCTTTTTCAGATTCGACCATGAGCCCCTGACGTGACAAGTTACATTAAACGTTCTGCGGGTTTAAACACTTGCCATCTCAAAGCTGCTTTATTTTTTTGACTTAAAATTCACTTGTCATGAAGCTATATCTTCTGCACACATTTTCAGGTTATGGTATATATACTGTATATATATTGTATACTGGGATATATTTCAAATGCATCTCATGCATGCATGAAACCACGCAGTATAAAATGTCATCTCTGCCCAAATGCATATTATCAAAATTGCATATGTTGAATTTATACGTGTATAACAATAAGCATTTGCACATTTTTAAATCAGTTTATAGACGGTGGTGAGTTTTTTTTTTTTTTTTTAAGTAGTAGCAAAATCAACATATCATTATTATAACGGCTTTGAGTGAAGTATGGTGAAAATATTTACTCACAACTCGGTCTCTGTTTCGGAGTAATCGCTGAAGTGTGCGCTGCCGTTGGAGCGTGCAGGTCCCGGCGAAGGCTTTTCACTTTTGTAGCTGCTCTGGCTGCTACCTAGACTTCCTTGCCCATCTTCCCGCGGCACGCGATCCGGCTTTAACCCTTGTGAGCTGGCAACCTTCTGGAAAGCTCCGTTCATGCCCACTTCTGGCAAGCCCAGAAAACACGGACATCGAGTCCTAAGCTCCTTATAAAGGTAGTTCATGCTCGGTATTTGCAACCACGGGCATCCTAGAAAGCTTTTGAAGGCTGTACGGAATTCTTTGCTTCTGCAGTAGATTATGGGGTTGAGGCCGGAGTTGATGTAGCCAAGCCAGTTTAATAATCGGAATATATTTGATGGTATCAGGTTGGGGAAAAAGGCGTTGATGATGTTGGCTATAAAGAACGGCAGCCAGCAGAGTGTAAAGCATCCCATGATGATACCGAGAGTCTTTAAAGCCTTGTGCTCTTTCACAACGCTTAATCTGGACGGCCTTCGTCGAGAGGATTTCCGTCTGGCTGACGAAAGACTGCTACTGCTTGGACTTGATGGTAGGTTGTAGTTGCCATTGCTAGCCGCATTTTCATTCTGGAACCGCTGCCGGCTCTTCCCTATTAGTTGCACTTGCTTCGTAGCGATGATAAACACCCTGGTGTAGACAAAGATCATGATGAGCATAGGGATGTAAAAGGAAATGCCTGACGATACAATCGCGAAACCTTTGTTGGTGATGAAATCACAGCATGTAGTTTTATTGTAACATGCTTTAGCATTATCATCATCAGCCTTCCAAATGTCAGTCATAATAGGTGGGAATGACGTTAGCGCAGACACGACCCATACTAAGCATACAATCAGTCGAACCCGCCACTTGCTAAGTAGCACTTTGTGGCGGAGGGGTCTTGTGATTGCGATATATCGGTCCACTGCGATCGCACAAAGCGTCTCGATGCTGGCGGTCACACACAAGACATCTACAGACGTCCATAATTTGCACCATATTTCACCGAGGTGCCAGTGACCCGTCACGACGATGGTGGCACCGAGCGGCACCACCATCACCCCCATGATGAGATCCGCGCATGCCAACGACATGATAAAGATGTTGGTTACGGTCTGAAGCAGCGCCGTCCGTGCGATCGCGATGATGACCAGCAGGTTGCCCAAGATGATGATGATGATGATGATCACCACAGGAATCAAGAATGTATAATCTGAATTTTCAGAAGACGATTCGGTGCAGTTCATGATTGTAGATTAAAGGAACATCCAGACTAAAAGCAGACTCTCGGTGTTAAAGTTAAGAAAGTGAACAAGCCCCAGCGATGAGTAAAATGACATTCCTGATATGCGTCACGGCTTGTGTGACTCGGAACACATACGGTCTCTTTCTTAGGAGTTCGGGTCCTTCAGACCGAGGCTTGATTTGACGCAGGCATGCTGTTACAATCTCAAGATACCACAACGTCTCCAAGAACACAACTCATCATCTTTACTTCACCATCATTTATCCTGAAGAATTGTTGCGTTGAAGGAAAAAAAGTTCATGCAGTGGATGTTTTGTAGACCTTCTAGATGTCATGAAGAAGGCAAAGTTTTGAAAAAAGACTTCGCGGGAGTTGAAATAAGTCCTTGCAAGACGGTCATTAGTCAAAAGTGTCTTCACTTTTTTTTTTTTTTTTTGTGAAAAAATATCTTCATTTATCCAGAAGAAAATAAAGTCAGATAAACACTTATCTTGTAGGTGTAGTCCATTCGGTTGGCATTGATGATTTGCTGATACTGCCTTGAGTGCAATAAAGTGAAGGTGCTTCGTCTGCCAAAGCTCAAGGAGCATTGACACTCCTGCTCCGAATATACGAGTGAACTGTGGCACGGCACCCACTCGCTCTCTCTCACTCTCTTATTCCCTCCCACTTGTCATTTCCCCCACCTCTCTCTCTCTCTCTCTCTCTCTCTCTCTCTCGCGGCCTCAGTAGATGTAACATTCAGCGTGCCGTGTTTTGCTTGGGGAGGGGTATGTTCGGGGTGATGAAGACAGCTGTGAACTGTGTATGTGTTTGTTTCTTCCACAGCCCAATGCTTGCACGACTAGTTAAACAAGGCTGGAGTGTCACAGATTATTTATTTTACTCTTGTTGATGTACGAACCTCGTTTACCTCAACTTTATTGAAAGAAAAAAAAAAGTTTTGCACAAAGCGCCTTTCCTAGAGCGATGAAAAAATCACACTGTCTGCAGTTTCTGCCTAAAGATCACTTCAGTTCTGCCTGCGTTATTTTGAGTTTTTTTAATTTATTATTATTATTATTATGTATATTATATAATTATATAAGCTTAAGTCTTGGACAGCAGCCACAACTGTATGGACCTGTTCACCTTCTGAGAGCTATTTTCATTTAGCTTCACACTCCATTTAACTAGCCATTAATCAGAAACTGTCACACCTGTCTGAGAATTTGTCAAATTCAGCCTAGTGTGCTTTTTGCTGATTTGACGTATTTTATGTTGACCTTTTTTAGGATAATTTCTTAAAAAAAAAAAAAAAAAAGTTACAACAAAAGAATATGATCCTGATTTATTAGAAAGCATTAGTTAATTTCCTACAACAGCTCTGCTGCGACACTAATTCTGACGTAAAGCGGTTATTACTGCGCTCATTGTGACACATTAGTGTTTCTATTAGTGTAACAGCTAAGACGAAAAGATTTGCATGCCGGATGCTCAACGTAAGAACGTAAACAGATTTTTAAAGTGTGAGTAATTGTTTCTTTATCAGTTTATCAGACTCTGTCGCGCTGACTGTCGGCGCTCATTGTACTAGTCAGGCGTAAAGCTGTGACTTCGTCTTCAAGCTATAGTACAGAACTAACCTGTGCAACATAATACCTTACATGACATGATAGATCACAGATATTTAGAAAACGTCATTATTTCTCACCGCGACCGCTAACTAATTGGCTAACATACTGTATACCGACAATATTTTTATGTCAGATTTACACATTTTCATTATTTCTTTCTGCTAAATCATCCAGCTAAAATACATGAACCTGACATATTTCTGACTGGATTTGGTGTCACATTTACTATTTCTTTTTGGCTACTTATGGCTACTTGTTGAAAATATGGAATCATAAAGCTGTAGTTTGTTTTCATAAAAAGTCCCTATAACATTTTTTTTTTGTTTTTTTTGTAGTTTCCTGGGAACATGTCAGTCAGTTGTTTCCTGTGTTATAATTTTTTTTTAAAGAGATTTACAGTAAAATGAATAGGAAAAAGAGAGGTTAGTAAGAGAACTGGTTATATAGTGTATAAGTCATAATTAAGCAATATTACATGAGAGACTGATGGATATCAGCATTACCGTGATGTTGTAGCAGGCGCAAAGGCGCAGCCTGAACTCGAATGTGATATTAATTTTATATAACCATTTATTATCAACAGATTTATGATTTAACCAGTTATCTTGCTCCACCAACATATATCATTCCTCAACTGGCAGAACAATAGTAACTCACCGCAAACAGGCACAGCTGCAACCAAAATGGTACTGTAATTACAGCGGTGAAAGTAGTTTTAAATTCCTATCAGTACTTTGTAGCCAAACGGTGAGGAGAATAAACCATGGAGGTGATAAATCATGTAAGTTTGTCTTTATATTACACATGAGAATATCAGCTCTCTTAACTTCCAGATGTGTTTTTTTGTGAAAAGGGCATCCGTGACTGGTTTTCAAAGTGTTTTTTGGCAGGCAGCTGCTCTGCCCTCTTTCCAGTACTGGGGGGCCGTACCGACCATGACTCATGGTAAGACCGGCGGTTAGTGTAATTAACAATTATAGCACACGTGGCATGCAGAGTGATACATACAGTTTAATATTCCAGTATTGTTACCATCCGTTATCAGCGCTCATGGAAAGACAGCTGACTCAGTTGGAAATAAACTGTTGTATATATCAGGAAATAACTTCGTGTGTATGGGATTATGATCGCATTAAAGTATGATCCTAATGATTAGCATTTGCTTGGTATAAAAGGAATAAAACACTCATGCCTGGCCGCACCCTGTCATCTCATTCGTTCATTGATTTTTATTTTTATTTTTATAACAGCAACTCGTGTCAACTCTTATTCCTGTGAATTATTATTAATGTTATATAGAGTAATACTAATAATAGTGCATGTCTACATACTGTAAAATACATCATATTCTCAACATATATCTTGGCAAGATATCCATTATTCATGTAGAATTTATGTCCATTTTATGTTGATATTGGTGTACTCAACATTAAATTCACTTGTTAACATGTTTCCCCCCTCCGCTGTCTTTCTCTCGTTAGTCACTATACATTGCTGTTTTGATGTCACCTCTGATACCAGATTATGATGGTAGCCCTGATGTCTTAAGAATGCCATTCCTGTCTCTCTGGTGTTGCAATACAATGGCAGCCACCACCTCCCACCCCCACCCCCACCCCCACCGTCACTCACTCACAGCACTAAAAATAATTTATGCTTATCAGATCTCCCACTCGCAACCAGGAAGACCAATCAAGGCAGATGGTTGGCATAAAAATTTGGATAGTCTTGAACCGAAAGCCTCGAGTAGTTCCTTCCTTTTTAACACACACACACACACACACACACACGCACACACACACACGCAGACACCTCCATGTAACAATGCCTGTAAAAAATAAATAAATAAAGAATCAGAACAAGGATTTGTTGCTCAGCCCTTTTTACGCATAGATGTGTGTGTGTGTGTGTGTGTGTGTGAGTGTGTGTGTGGTATGTGTGTGTGTGTGTGCGTGTGCGTGTCTGTTTGTTTTCACATGTGAACCTTCAGGGCAGGATTTCCTATGCATCAGTAAGTAATTCTGAACTCTGATCTAATCTGCCAGCCACTGATGAATTTTAGATTTCGAAAGAACAGAATGTGCAATACCCTCCACTGAACATTGGGCTACATTTCAACACTTAATCCTACCCCAAACTGCAGCCAGAAGTTTCCTCATATCAGTGCCATACTACTACCAAAGCTGTGAAGGTTCTGGCGCAGAAGTACTGCACTCAGTCCTTAGTTAGAAGGCTGCTTGCCAAATTATGTTAAGGAACACATCAGTGCAAACAAAAGGGCTGATTCCTGTACAGCTCCAAGGGGTCTGGATCATGAGCTCGGGTTACTTTCTGGGATGTCCCATTTGCAACGGTTTTAACACTAGAGGGGTGCTCTGGTTCAGCCACAGTCTTCATGCAGATTTAGACCTCAAAAAGTCAAACGTAAAATTGTGTAAAGTCTAGCAAATTGGCTAACAGAAGCTAACCTAACAAGATTTCTAAAAGGAAAGTCATACTTAAAATTTTTTTTTTTTTTTTTTTTTTTTTGCTCCTCTACTTTTAACTCTATTTGGCTAATATAAGGTAAACAGACAGGATTTTTAAGTCATACTTACAAATATTCAATACTGTATATTTTTACTGATACTGTAGTTTTAGCTACAAGTTAAAATCCTTATAGTATTTGAATTCATACACTGTATACAATGTTCATTACTTACTGCTCTTGCTAGTTGTACAACATAAGATAATTTGACTTGACTTTAGTGTGACTTAACTTTACTTTAACAGTACTTTGAAATATATTTTTTATTGCTATTTCTGCCTAGTTGGCTGACATAAGATACAGTACAAAGACAGGATCTTTAAGTCATTTTTACGAAATAAGAGCTGGCTACACTAACCTGACAGGATTCCCAATTTAGAAGTCACATTTGCAAAGTTTCACAATTTCTGATTGCTAATTCTAGCCACTAACGAAAAATACACTAACCAGACAGGATTTCTGACAGGATTTAATGTCACATTTACAAAGTTTTACTATTGCTTATTGCTAATTCTAGCTACTAGTGAAAATACACTCGCCTGGCAGGATTTCTGACAGGATTCATGTCATATTTACAAAGTTTCACTATTTCTTATTGATAATTCTGGCTACTAGCTAAAATACACTAACCTCACAGGATTTCTGACAAAATGATATGTCATATTAACAACAATTCACTATTTCGTAACGCTAATTCTAGCTCAAATACACCAACCAGACAGGATTTCATATTTACAAAGTTTTACCAATTCTAATTGCTAATTCTAGCTACTAGCTAAAATATAGTAACCTGGCAGGATTTTTGACAGGATTGATGTCATATTTACAAAGTTTCACTATTTCTTATTGATAATTCTAGCTACTAGCTAAAATATACTAACCTGACAGGATTTCTGATATGATTTGATATCACATTTACAAATTTTCGCTATTTCTTTTTGCTAATTCTAGCTACTATTCTGTACTAGCAAGAACAATAAAAAAACAGTCTAGCTTTTAACTAGATTAAGCACACTAAGCTGGCACCATTTTGGACATGATTGAATGTCATATTTATAGCTTTTGGCTAGCATATGATAATTTAACATGGTTAAAGTCCTATTTACAAACATTCAATGTACAATTACCTACAATTTATCAAATCTTTCTCACTGACTATTTCAGCTAAAAGCTAAACTAACCTCACAAGATTTCTGACAGGATTTGAAGTCATAAATCAGCAAATGTTTATCGTTCTTTACTGGTAAGTTTAGCGGTTTGGACAGCAGTAGCTAACATGTCAGGATTTCTTCTTATTTCTTACAGATAACCCATTGCTAATGTAAGCTACACTGACAGGATTTCTAAAAGTCATGTTCACAAATGTTCATTATTTCTTTCTGCTAGTGATTTGGCGAATATAATGCTCAAGAGAATTAAAATATTAAGTCATATTTTATACTGTAACTAACACTAGATAGGTAACAATATCTGTCCAATATGATTATTGAGTACATTCTCAAGTTCTATTATTCACTGTAATAATATTTTACGGCTAAAGATATGAGCCTGCTAAACTGCTAGAATTTCTGTAAACCCTAACTAGGTTTAAATAAACTAAACTGATATGGTAATATGAGTATATGAATATTTTTTTATTTCACTAAATAGGATTTATAAGAAGATTTAGAGCTGCTTATACTGCTATCTGAGAAAACAATACCAGTTATAACCTGCTTTAGATGGTGCTAGAGCTCCAAAAACTTGATTGAAAAGTGAATTTTTTTGAAGGTATAAAAACTATCATCATCGCATGCAAGCTGCTTGTTTTATTGAGCTTGTGGTATGTTCCTCTTGGCAGGTTTGCTAGCAGTGATTGCTTGCGAAAATGCAGTGGAGCGTAAATTATTTACAAGTAATATTATGACATTAATTAAAATATCATGCAGCTTATTTTTGCGTCAATGTCACATATCCACTGTTCTGGCGATAATTTCGCAACACTGACTACATTGCATCATCTCTCACTTGAGTGCTTGGTTTGGCCTTCTGACCGGAGAAGCTGCAAGAAAAAACAGAACGTTTAGTATTTTTTTTTTCATTACCTTCTATGTCTAGAAATGTAATCATGCACAACAGACAATTGAATTAGTATATGGTTTCATTTTCTTAACTCGATGGAGGAGTAGGAGTAGCCTACATCATCAGTTCAGGACACTTTTTTAATGCTTTTAATTAATTGTCCTTCCAGGTTCCAACAATTTTTGATGCTGTTCAGAAATATGCAGCACTGCCAGTCTTATTGTATTTTGTGGGTCATTGATGATTTATGTATACAAAGCAGAGCTGGCGCAATTCATTGTCCAATCCTCTGATCATGATATGTCATCGTCACTTTAATTGTTGAGAAAGGGCAATTACAGTTTCACATCTGCCTTGTCACTTGATGCTTAATTGCTTTTCCCACCAGATAAAGAACGATGACAAATCACAAGAGTCTGAATATGGCAGTGTTTTATCACAGACTGTACATCCTGCTGCAGTCCTCAAAAACCACTAAACAAGGTCAGTGTGCAAAAATGCAGACTTTTACATTGGCCTTATGTGATAAGTCAAAGCTGTGGCGCATGAGAACCGTTAAAAATGCTGGTGCTTAAGTGGCACAGCTGGTATTCTTGATGTACTGATTAGTTTATGTCTCACAAGCCTAGAAATGAATTTTGCTGAGAGTATCATGTTAAAATGTGGCGACACAGATTGTGGATAAATTACACTTGGTGATTGTTATTCTGCTTTAGCCAAACTTTATTGGGTACATACAGTATACAGTGTAAGTAAGACAATTATACAAAGTGATGTGATGTTGTAGGACATAATGTTATTAGTGAACATAATAAGCTTAGTAATTCAATGTGGTGAAAGTTCATGAGACAAGTTAGACTTATTTAAAGAGTACTGGGTTGGACTAGATTTTTGTCCATATTGACATGATAGCATCACACAGTTGATACAGATCTGTTGGCTGCACATTTACATTCATGGCATTTCGCAGACACCCTTACCCAACTTTCATTTGATCTCATTTTATCATCTAAGCAGGTGAGGGCTAAGGGTCTTGCTCAAGGGCTGAACATTGGCAACTTTATCGTGTGGGGGTTTTGAACCTGTTCCCTTCTGATCAGTAGTCCAACACCTTAACCACTGAGGCTCCCCTGTACATCCCTGATGTGACTCTCTCTGCTTCAACACATCCAAAAGATCAGGTGATTGTGGGGGGCCATTTGAATACAATGAACTCATCATCATGTTAAAGAAATCAGTTTGAGATGATTTTAGCTTTGTGACATGGCATGTGAGCCTGTGATCATAAATGGATGGACAAACCAATCATTTGGTACTCAATTGGTTCCACAAAAAAAAAAAAAAACAGCATTACACTACTGACATCAACATGAACCACTGATACACAGCTGGGTGGATCCATGCTAATCCAACATTACTATCTGAATGTTGCAGAGGAAATCCAGACTCATATGAACAAGACCATATTTTTCCACTCTTCTGCTGTTTTTCTCTTATTGAGATGCTGCCATTGGATTGGCTGATATTTGCATTAATGAACAGTTGAATAGGTGTGCCTAATAAAGTGGCCGTTTAGTGTAGTTCCTGACACTATAATGCTTCCACTATCAGAGTGTAGTCATATGACATTTCTGGTGATATAAAGCTTGAACCAAAAAAAGTAAACTCAGAACTTCCTCCTAAAATAAATCTTTGGTACAACTAAAAGACACATATTGACTACAAACATCAATATGCAAGTTCAGGGTGGATCTTTCCTTTAACAAACGAGCAGGAATGTGTCATTAGTGAAAGGCTCATATGAACTCAGCCTTAGTTTATTTGAATCGAGCACTAAAAGCGAGACGGCCTGTTGGCCTCACATTATGAAATATTACTGTCCTTTCACTCTTTGCAAGAATCTATTATGTAATGCATCTGTCAGAGTCAAGGGAAAGTACGGATCACTGAGCGCTGTTGAGTGTGTGTGAAAAACATATCATCCTTCTGTCATAGTGCCATGATTTTAGCTATTCCTACTGTATGTAAGAGTGTTCATGGACAGGTTTCTGTGGATTTGTAAACATCACATGATTATGTTCCTGTAATCAGAAACCATAAGTAGTAGAGCTGACAGGCTCAGCAGGTGGTTATTAGTCCATGCGTGAGAAGATGGCATAGCTTTTGTGCTAGTCAAGAGGCTGGGAGAAGACTGGCACAGCTGGAACAGTGGATGGCAAGGTCTGTACTCATGCAAAAAGTAAGGCTCTTTTTTCCCACAGCAAGTACTGGGAGGCTCCCCGTTTCTCACATGGGAAGTAAAGAGTGGGTAGGATGCCAGTCAAGGACAGAGTGAAGAAAGAGAATGGGTTTGGCATCGAATTAAATTCGTTCATGTAGAGGAGGAGTAGTGTGGAATGTGGTCTTCATCTATTAAAGCTTCAACTGTGACCTGATGTGACTCAAAACTGGGGAAACAGCAACAACGTTTAAAACGTATTAGAAAATGTATAAAAAAAGGCTCAAAAAGGAATAAAAAAAAAAAAAGGCTTTTAACCAAAATAGCAAAACCATTCGTGGCTTCAGATCCAGTACAACGAAAATCTTGTAGGTGATGGATTATACTCCTTCTTAACAAGTTCCATAAGTCTTAGATATCTTCCAACTGTCTTTTTAATGTTCGAGCTAAAATACAAGACAGATCAGGCATTCTGGCATGCTTGTTTTTCTTTTCGCTTCACTCTTTTTTTCCAAAGTGCTTTTTCAGTTTCTATACTGTAGCTTTAAAACTTTAAATGAACTGCTCTTGAATGCCCCTTTGTGGAAATGCAATTTTGTGGCCAATTAGAACACGGGGAACGAAACACTCATGTTCGGAATCTTATTAGGCACTTATTTTCAGGCTTTTCAGACAAACAGAATAAGGGGGGGGGGGGAAATATAAGACAATTAATTCATGATGACATCAATTCAATATTTAGCGCTATAAAATATAAAGCAAAACCAACAGCTAAAGAACGCTAGGTTAGCTGTTTGCAGTTAGCTACTAGCCGCTAACCTACACTGTAAAAACTCCAACTAGATAAAAATTGAATGAATTAATTGTATTTTTGGACCAACGGAATTTGTTGAGACAACAGGTAACATTGTGTTCTTAAAAACTTTGCGGACACAGACTGAATAAACCAACAACAACAAAAATCAAGTTGAGTCAGTAATTTACCTTCACTGAGATGCAATGACGTGATGTTATAAGACCCACAACCCTCCCTCCACCGCAGGACTGATGCTATCGCACTAGGGCGGCGAAGATGGCTGTTTTGTGGACTCTTTACTCTGGGTAAGTTTTTTTTTTTTTTTTTTGTAAAATATGTTTCAGTGAGCTTATAGGTTATTTTAGACAGTTAGCGTGCAGTTAGCAGTGCTCCACCCGCTTAACTGACAAAAGTTCAACAAAAACCCAGAAGTGTTTAATAGTTAAGGAGTATAAAAAAGGGATATAAAAATGTATGTGTTAGTTTGTCTTCATAGTCGCCTCTGCTTATCTACGAGTGTTATATCTGTTAACTTATTTTCGGTGTGAAAACTGAATTGAGTAGATACAACATCAGTCCAAACATGTAGTTACAAAGTAAAACCCTTGAAAATATTAAACCATTTTAAATATGAAACAATACTTTTACACACTCTGGTGGTATATAGCCTTATTAATATCTTTTATTTTTGTCCTAACTATTTTGTGAAATTTATCATCTTTGCCTTTATAAGACATCTCCTGTTTTCTTTAACCAGAGCTCTGCTGTGGAGGATTGGGTCTGAGGGGTGACGGCTGGTCTTGTGGAGCTACTGCAGGAGCCTGAGAAAGCTGTTGATGTTGCTGAGGGAGCTGTAGTCTTTGAGGGCCTGGGTGACTATTCAGCAGCTTTAGGAGTGATGTAAGGTCTGGAATTCCAAAATTGGACTTGGAGAGACACGCTCCCCTCAGATTCACATGTTGAGAAACAAACTCTCGTTGCCATGGACTCTTTTTTTGTGTCTGACACGTTGGGGAAAAACGCATATAAAAGTCAAATCTTTGCTAGTTTAAAAAAAAAAAACGCTTTGATATATAATAACAAGTAAGATACTGATAAGCATCTGGCGGTACTTCACTGACCTTTAAGCAAAATAAAATGTGTATTCTTCTGTTTTATGCATATTACTGTTTTAACTTTGACTAGTTTTGGAAGAATAAAGCTTTTAAAGCAATGTTTGTGTGTTTTAATTCTTGGGGTATTGTTAGGCCAACTTGTTCTTGTAGAAAAACAATTACTTGAACCAACGACATTAATGGGCTACAGTGGGAGGCAACTTAATTTTCTGGGTAGATGAAAAGTTCGGCTAAGTCAACCCTAGAGAAATGTAATTAATCGAGACCACGATACTACTTGAGCTGACTTTTAAATATTTAAATTACAATTGATTCAACTTAAGATTTGGAACTGGGTGCACGTTGCGTCAACTAAACAGCAACGTGAACTATTTTGTTTGGCCAGCAAATTTCTCTAAATGTTGAGTAAGCTTAAAAAAGTTGTGCAACTTGTTACTTTACTTTTTTATGTCGAGGTGGCGTTTTTTTTTTTTCTTTTCTTTTCTTTTTCTTTTTTACGAAAGGCTTATTTACCATAGCCCTTACAAAGAACCAGGGAATGGCAGAGCTGGGCAGAACTTGGCTGAGTTGAGCAGAGATGTCTGGAGCTGAACCGAAGGAGAGTCTCTTGGTATACGAGGTCACAATAGAGCTCATGAGGTCGTGTGATCCACCCACAAAACATTCACCATTTTGTCTGGCAATCAGGCCTGTCACAGGTAATACCACCAAGCCAAATAATGATGAATCACTGGCTAAGTTTACCCTTGTGGATTTTACTGAACACATGATGAGAGACGAGGTAGCGGAGTATGTTGAGTCATTGGATATTATTGAGCTCCAGCTGGTCTTTTTGAGGACAGTGGACTGGCAGATTGACATTGTTTAAGCAGAATACCAATGAAGGATTACGTTGTTTTTAAACATGCCGCTTTTGCATCTATTTCTCTTCCTACCTTGCCATTCACCCCTCAATCTGCTATCTGATGAATGACTGGCCACTCTGCATACGCTCACAACTTTGAGCGATCAGGCCCAGTTTAACCCCTGCATGAACCCTAAATAAGCACATGTAACTCAAGCACATCATGCATATTAGATATGGATTTTGTTCAAATGAGCAGACAAAATGGCAGCTTTTTTGTTTTTTATGTCAGGTCTGATGTCTTGGGCAAGTATCATAACTAGTGATGGGACTAGTGATGTATTGCTGGTCTAGTGCGAGTGAAACAGTAGGTCATTACCCGAGGTGATCATTATTTTTTTTTTTTCATGTGAATATTGCTAACTGTTTAAAAATGGTCTGATGCAAACAGAATCATAATTATTCCCCAAAGTAGTTATTATTAAATACATGCCCCGAGTCTTGACCTCAAAGAAATCCTGAACGTTTTCCTTGTTTCTGTTATGAACCTATCTCTTGATTTTGCAGGAAGTGCTCGACACCGCACTCCTATTTATTTGTGCGACTCTCTCTTTACCAGCAGAAAAAAAAAAAAATCTCTAGGTGCATGACATACAGTATAAGCACATTTTTTAGAACGGGTCTGAATAACCAGAGTACAGCAGGCACTAATGCACATACAGTACCCTGGGAAAGAACATTCACTTTGTACCCAATCGCTGATGGAGGACGTCCAGGAGGAGGAGTTTATGGAAATTTAATATGGCAGAGAGGCTCCGGTAAAAGCGCTGGCTAAAGCTGTAAAAACAAACAGTGATAGATGCAAAAGCAAACAGTAAGCCTGTTTTAAAATGTATTCTATTCAGAACATGGTGAACGGGAGAGCGGCAAAAATGCCTTAGAAATTTTCTCAAATAAGGATGAGCACGATAAATTAAATCAGGCAATGGCTCTTGAGTGCATTACAGTATATCAGCTTTAAAGCCAGAGGGGTATTCTTTATAGTCAGACAATTCATTAAATGTCCTGGAGTCAGATACTTAAATCTGAATCTAAACACATGTTTAACCTTGAGCTGTACACTATGTCACTAGTCTTAAAAATATGTATGTGTGTTTATATTGTAGTCCTACAGTTTTGATACAGGATGGTACAGTAACTCTGGAACATTCACATGCATTTTGTTAAAATCTAAATCGTTGACATATAACATTTTGAGAGAGCTGTCGAGAGCAGAACGTTTAGTACAACGTCTAGACAAGTTGATGACTATATAGGTTTGAATATGAGACAAAAGTGATGGCTGTAACCACAAAAATCACATGACAATGTGACCTACTATAGCTGACAAAAAAGACTTCCGCTCTGATGTGCATGAAGAGCTTTCCTCACTCTCATACAAGTGAACCCTTTGTTATCAGCTTGCACAAACTCGAGCACATTGTGGTTAGCGCTCTTTTCTTCTGGAGAATTTATACGAGCGGTTTAGCTCATGTACAGTATATGTGCAAGTTTTAGATCTAGAGATAGCATCTCTATCTGGTGCAGTGTTTACTCTGTTGCAATCAGTTCGCTTCTCTTTTATCTGATTGTGGCTTTTCTCTTCTAGGCTTCATTTCGGTGGGAAACAAAGTCTTTTGTCACCTTTTCAACTTTTGTTGAACAAAGAATGTTTTTTTTTTTTGTTCTCCCCAAGTTCTTTTACTGTACAATCAGTGAGAGAAGTGATTGGAATAAAACACACACAGACACATGTCTGGTATATATTGTACTCTAATAAATAGTATATCTCGTGCATAAAAACAAAGGAAATTAAGATGATAGAAGCAACAGTATGGCCAAATCTGTCCCTTATGAAGGACATAATACAATGTTTTATACAGTAAATCAATATGTCAATTGTTATTATAACAAACAATATGGATAGGTTTTTACACGTTTTACAGAATGCATATACACTTGACGTATTATAAATGAGATAATAATTGACATGAATGTAATTTATACTGTATTCACCAGAATTTCAAGCTCATTATGCCATCTGAGCAGCGACACCGGCAGCGCATGTGTGGCTACTCAAAGTTAAAATACAAATCATCTAGTCAAGATCATTAACTTGAATCAACATATTTATATTAATATCCATATATTTCTCAGCTACACAGCAACGCACAACCCTGGTCCTCTAATAAGATCCAGTGAGTGCTGCGGGGGTCTTTTTAAGGCCCAATATACTGTATTACAATTTAGTTAAGAAGTTATAACAGGCCTTCAGAGGCTAAATGTAATGTAATATTTCAAATTTTACTTCACTTACATGTTTTTTTTTTCCCTAAATGTTTTGATTGTTTTTTATAATTATAGTGTTGTAAATTAATAATATTGGTAAAATCTTTCTGTGGCTAGAACCGATTATCTGCATTTACATTATTTCCTATGAGAAAATGCGTCTCGCAATACGAAATTTCACCTTAAGACCACGCCGCGGAACAGATTCAATTTGTATGCAGAGGTACCACTGTACCTGACTTCTCCTGCAAATGCACCGCTGAGCAACAAGCCAGGGGAGGAGCTCTGCTAATATGAGGTCAGAATAGGTGAAAAATCTAATCTTCTTTAAGCTTCTTTACTCTCTATCCGAGAGAAAAATGGAAATAGAAAAAAAAAGCAGGTTTCTTTTTTCAGATTTGTCCAGATGCACAATTGAGACTAAAAAATGTTTTTTTTTATTTTATTTAGAAATGCATTATGAAATCCAAATAACTCATGCTCACTCTATACATTCTTCTCTTGTATATATATATATATATATATATATATATATATATATATATATATATATATATATGTAATTATTTTGAATCAGTTCTATTCATTAAATATGATTGGCACCTTGCAGTGTATAGATTTGGAAAGTAAGCATATGATTTGTATTTTTCCCAAACTTTGTGTTATTGACCATTTTGGGTGCCTGAAAATAGCGAAAATGCAACATGACCTGCTGAACAAGGCTGAAGACCCCAGGCTTAATGTAAATTTTAAAGCTGTAAAGTTTACTGAGTACCTGTCTGGGGTAAAGATCGCTATAGATCTACAAAATAGATGTTAATTTACCAAGCATTTCCTCATGCATACCTCAATCCTGGAGCAAGCGAAGGCTAAAAAAAGAAATTATTGGCTATTCAACTCAAATTACTTCACTGTAAATTCCATGCACCTGAGCCTCATACGAAAGCTTGGAATAGCCTACAAATATTTTCCGGCCTGTGTATGGCTAAACGGATAAAAATGTTTGTAGATGGGAATGACAGAGGGAGGATGGATTACTGACAGTCAGAACCCTCTGAAGAGGGTTATTCTTGGCCGGGCAGGATTATCTCAATGATACTGAATTAGCTCAGCCCCGTGAGATTTCATAAGAGCGTTACGTGCACCTTGTTCCACATAACAGAGATGTGATATGCAGAAATCTTCCGAGGGATCTGTTTCATCTCAGCCACTGAGTGAATTATTGTGAAGCCGGTTCTTCTGTGAGATGATTATGAGGAACATGGAGTGGTATAATGGTTAATGATTATAAAGTACATTTGAAGGATGAAAAATGTGATGTTTAGTGCATTTAGCTTTTATCTACTGCGTAGATCAAACACAATCTCCTAATTTTGGAACAAAAACATAAATAAATAATGTGGTCATTTTTGTCTGGTAGCATTGGCGGTCATACTGGTACTGTACTGTAGGTGTATTGGCTATAGGCATGAGGCAATACAGTTCAACCGTTATTTTAAGATATGTCTCGATCCAGGCATCACAAGATGATTTTGATGAGATGAACAAATGAAATAAAGCTTCAGGCGTATGTGCCGTATCACTTCATTCCGATTAGCTCCTTTATGGACTATGAACCAATGCCTTAAAGTGTCATAAGCTACAATCCTGACTACAATCCTGACACAATTACACAATTTTACACAAATTATCTCTTTATTTTGCATCATGCTGTTGAAGAAAACAAATGGCACGCTCTCTGTCAACGCACTTTCATGCCTGGGATAATAAGCTCGGACCCCATCGTGACCTTGACCAGGATAAATCGGAGTGATTGCTTAAAGATGAATGAAGAACTGAATTAACTGATATTCCACCAGTAGATTATAAATCTAAAGTTGATTGGAATTGAATGATGACATCTCAGCTAATCATGTATGATGATAGTTACAGGATGATGGAATGAAGTGAGCCAAAACATCTCAATCTTGAGGTGACCTTGGGTAGCTTATTCCAGGTTTGAGCTCAAATCCAGCATACTGTAGTTGGGTGAATTCCCTGCTCAAAAAAAATTCTTCTCACCAGTTAATGACTTGTATAAGATTGAGGATGTCCTGAGACTGAAATTGTTAGGATTGTTATCTACCCCAAAGACAGCGTTAAATATTCATGAGAGCCAGTGTGAATAAAAAAATGTTAAAAAAAAAAAAAAAAACATGAATCGGTGAAATGCCATAGTTTAAGTCCAGGCAACATATTCTTAATACGAATAGTACAATCTATCCGTGAATTATGGCTGCTTTATTATCGGAAATTGGAAACGATCAGAGGTTTTGAGATTTGTACTGTAAAATACAAGGGGAGTTCAACTGAGACTTTTTATTGTGCAGAGTAAAAACTCCCTTTATTTCTCTATATAATCCCCTGCTGCACTAATGCACTTATCCCAGTGTTACACTAGTGCTTAGATACATTCAAGGTAGAAAGTTTTCTCAGTACGCCATGATCAGAATCTGGCCTCCCAGAAACATGTGGAAATGTCTTGGAGTGACGTCAGAACTGTAGGGGGCGTATGGGGGTGGGGGGGGTGGGGGGGGGGGGGTTGGTTGGGGGGACAATAACCCAGTGGAGTTTCTGGAATGTGCAAGTGGTGTTCGTGTATGATAGTGAGCCAGGGTCGTACTTTGGCGACAAGTTGTCAGTTGGTTTTTTTAAGGATCAGGTGTTCATGAATGTTCATGAGGTTTTGCACAAACTTATTGAGTTCATTAGTCCTCCATGAACACTGGGGCACTCAATGTGCTAGAGAAAGTATTGCAAAACTCTTTTTTTTTAAAGCAATTTTTTTTTTAAATAATGTATTTTGTATTAGAAATTTGTGTATTAAATTATGAAAAAACATCAAATCAAAATTGAAAATTTTAACTCGTGCGCTCAGAGTTTGGGACCCCACTGTATAGCTGTGAAAGAAAGGGGCTTTTGAGAAGTTACAGAAATGTATAAGGAAATGTAAATCTTATTCTAATTTGTAGAACCTACGGCTCATCTATTATATAGTTACACTTTTATATAGCTATTGAAAATGTTGAGAGAGAAGTAGTAATGGATTATCAGTGAGAGAGAGAGAGAGAGAGAGAGAGAGAGAGAGAGAGAAACGTACAGTAGATCTTGTTGGCTTTGGCCTTCAATCTGGAAAAAAATGAATAAATAGAATACTATAACGCCCAAGAAACCTCAAAGCAGTTTCTGCTTTACTACAAGATGAGTCCTGAGATATTGCGTCCTGTAGAGCAAGCCGTATGTTTTATTACTGATAGTGATCCAAGGAATAAATGTACATCCCTCTCAGAAGGAAAATTAAAAAACACATTAACTCTCTCTCTCTCTCTCTCTCTCTCTCTCTCTCTCTCTCTAGCCACTTTAATAGGAACACCTCTCCTCATACTACTTTCGATTATTAGCCAGCAATATAATGCATGAAATTTTACTGAGGCAGGTCAAGAGCTTTAATGCCCACATCATGTGATCGCAATGAAACAGAATTGTGCAAAAAAACAAAAAAAAACAAGGAGTGAGTAGAGGTTGTACATACATACATACATACATACATACATACATACATTGATGAGAGAGGTCAGAGGAAAGTAGCCAGAATGGGTGAAAAAAACAAACCGCTGATAGCATGTCAAATTTGTACAGATTCTGAAAAGAGTCTGAAAAAAATGGTCTGGTCTGTTTCGTACATGATTGGATAAAAAGCATAATTGAGCAGAAGAACATGGTGCCAGTGAGAGTATGGCGAGTATACTGTACATACAGTAAAACAGTTAACATAAGTAATAATATGAAGATTTTTTTTCCCAACAACTCTGATATATGGTTATGTAGACACTTTATTTCATTTTCTTTCATCTGTTTTTTTTTTTTTTTTTTCTCCTCCAAATGAACTCAGCTGGACATCTAAATCCTTCAGCTAGATCTCAACTCCTTGGCAGAAATAAAATTGGAAATTCAGCTCAACGTTCTCATAAGCAGTTGATCATCCCTTGACAAAGCAGTTGGGGTTCCTGCACGTTTATTGGCCGCTGCGGGACTAACATGATAATAATCATTGCATTTGTGCAATAAAGGGTGATAGTCTACATACGTTTTGATCCCTCTGCTGATTAGAAATCGTACCTCTGGGGTTTGCTCAGATTTATGACATGAATTAACAACGAGCGCAAGACCTGCTCTTTCACAACCCTGCACAGAACCTGAACGGCGTCTCATTCGTGGAATACTTTAACACGCCTGGGACTGCTTTCCCAAAACACGATGGCTCAGCTGGGTCAGTCGGGAAGCGTCGCTCCACACCATCCGCACCGTCTCCGTAAAGGAACAACAAACCATCAAGTATCTGGAATCAGCATGGTGTGCGCATTGTCTGAATGCCTCGTAAACTGGGTTTCCTCTCAGGCCGTGGGCCATTTCCATAACAGACGGTGTTGTGTTCAGAAAGCATTTAAAGCTGTGAGGTTTACAAGCCTGCGCTTCTGTCCTTCAAAGGAAGGAAGCACGCCTTAGAAAAGAGTACGCATCTCGGAGTTGCTCGATGCTGCCAGCCTCGGGCCTGCATGTTACGAGTGCATCTGCGGTATGAGCTCTGCAGTATGTTTACCGAGCACCTTCCGGAGACTCCTCATGGGAACGTGGGGGTTAATTAGCGGGGAGAATGTGTTCGGACACTGGGAGTGAATTAGAGAGCCAGTCTAAATAGTAAAATGCAAGTTGATCCTAGTCCTCTGGGAGAAGTGTGGAACTCGAGATTACATACAGTAGATAGAAGCTGGTAGAGAGCAGAGTTTCATAGAAGTGTTTCAAAAGAGAAAACGTCAGCTCCATTCCTAATTTATGTATAAAGAACTGATAAATTGCACATATACAGTATTTAAGGATGATTTACAAAGACAGTAAGCGAAAAAACGGTATAAAGTATAATATGTACAAGATATTGCTGTATATATGCGTTCTCTATGTCTGTATCAAGTACTGTACAAATGTCAAGGAGTATGAACAGAGTGTTCCAGATGCATAAACTCTTTATTTTTCCCGGAATGCAGAATGAATTAAAAAGACATGATTGTGCATTCTGGTGGTAAACTACCGTAGGACTGTATGGTACAGTAATTACCGGCAATATTCACAGCCTGACCTTGAATGCTTTTGGCACGGGTGGTGTAAACTTTTTAAATACGCATCCCAATGCCCGGGTTGTGCTTTCCCTCACACATCCCTCACATTGTAAATAAACACATCTGTCAAGTAAGTCAAAGAAGTAAAGGGCTTCGGTGAAAACTTGGGGTTCTTTGCATAGTTCTCAGCTTCCTAATCAGGTTCTGTTTAAAAGCTTAAAAACAGGCGGCGTTCGAGTCAGACCGGGACTTATTCAGCAGAATAATAGAACACAGTTATGAGAGTATACGCACTCTCCTTTATTTCTCTATATACAGTAGTCTCGTGCTACACTAATGCACTTATCTGGATGCCATTGCTGAAACCATGATTGGGCCACCTGCTTCATGTCTGAACCTTCCATTCCCAGACACTCCCTTAACAGCCCAAACATGTATGTAGAAATGGCTGGTCAGGACTGTACAGGGAATGTGGCACTAACCCTAGTTCCTGTAATGTGCAAGTGGTGTTTGTGAATGATCGTGTGTACAGTTCCCACAGACAGATTCATCACTTCCACAAGTTGGCGACAAGTTATCCGTCGATGTTTAAGGATCAGGCGTTCCACCCGCTGAATGTTCACGGGAACGACTGCACTGGGCTCCGAGCCACCTGACCCGGGATCGTCATCCACAGACGTATGGCCTTCTTTAAAAGGTTTGCATCGTGCACATGTTTTTATTCGGATAAGAGTATCATCACCATATTGCGCCTAAGTTATTCTGTAAATACCGATCTTTTTTTAATTGTTTTTTATGAATGACCAACATACTTTTTATTCCTTCATAATCTATTGCTTATTAGATTAGTCATGCTGTAGATTTTGCGCGGCGTCTGACATACACTACACTACGTCATTGTAGAAATGACGTAGTGATATGATATATTACAGCAGAAGAGTGAATGCAAGCCAGTGATTGATATTACAGCCATCTCTACTATGAGAGAAAACCGATACAGAAAGTTAGCTGACACTTTCCCGACTATTCAGGATCGAATGTTCAAGGGCGGCTGCTTAGCATCCAAGATGTCCAGCAGGAAAAATGAGTTGTGTTTAAAAAGAAAATCAGCAAATCAAATAAAAGAGCATGCAGAGTGCACGGTAGTCTTACAGCTGCTCGGAGACTGGACACTAACCCGGACAACCTGCCAGAAAGCCCAGGTGTGTTTACTGGGTGGCCTGGGACTCAGACAGGCTTATTTGTCTTGCGTGGTCTCAGGCGTTCAGCAGGTCCTGCTAATCTGTTCACCACACCAGAAATGGTTGAAAACAATCTTTCCACATGGAGGAAGATCGCCAGTGTAAATGTTGCATAAAGTTTGCATCGTTCTGTTTCTCTCTGTCTTCTATCTCTGTCTTTGTATGCCGTGACAGGGCTGTTTATGTGTAGTTTAGCATCGCCCTGCCTCGGTTTGTTTGCAGGGCTTTTTCTCAACACCGGAAATTCTCCATTAGCATGAGGGACTAATCAAGAGCGCTAAAGGAAATAGGAAATGTTTAGAGCAAAACACTGATCCGCCTCCCACTCTGCCTGAGCAACGACCCCTCCTTCGTTGTATCTGTACTGTTGTTTGTAGCTTTCTAACTTTACCATATATCTGCACATTATAGCCTGACATGTAATCGGTGTGGGAAGAAATGGAGAAATTTTTTTCAGTTTCTTAATGAAGAAAAGGACTTTGCAATTGCGGTGTGTGATAATTTGAGTAATAAGTGCTATATCACGCTTGAAACACTCACAATTTTATAAGATGACGTTGAGATTGTAAACGCAAACGTGACATTACGTGAATAATGTGATACATGAAATCAGGTGGTGGGGAATATTTTTTAAAATACTAAATGAATTTTGAATTAATCCAAAAAAAAATGAATTCATATGATGAAAATAAACGCTGTCAAAAAGACAGACATGTGAATTAAAACGGATCTTGTGTAGATATCACATGAATAAAAATCTGTCTGTTTTGTTGGAAATAAAAATCACGTTAAAATTGGAACTGTGATAAAAAAAATCAAGTTAAAAATGTAATATGTTAAAAATTTATTAAATGCATTAGTTATGAGTAATGTGAATAGAAATCAGAAATAAATAAAAAATCCTAATATACTGTGTATATATATATATATATATATATATATATATATATATATATATATATATATATATATATACAGATCACGCCATTGAGAATGCGCGCTTTTTCCCCGCGAGATCCTGTAATTTGGCTCGCGACATGCCGCGAAATCCCTCAAGCAACTTTCAGGAATTTAAATAAATGTGTTGTGCTTCACTGAATATCCGCCAGATGGCGCATGGAAGGACTTTATCTAAAAGCCAGACCAAGTACAACGAAGAATTGTGTATAATTAGTTATCCTAAAACAATATTGTTTCCAATGCTGAAGCAAACATGAATTTTATTTTGTTTTACAATAATAATATTTTATGATGAATGTGCATATATCTGCTTCATATTATGTTCATAATGAACATATAGGGCTTAAATCAAACTTCACTCATGCACACACAAGTGAAACACTTGCATACACATATATGAAACAGTCACACATCTATATATACTACTAACTGCTCACACAACTACATATGAAATGCTCGCGCACAGACACCTATGAGACGCGCGCACATATACACAAACTCTCCGCGCACACACACCTATGAGACGCGGGCACATATACAGTAATTATGCGAATGTCCTGATCCATGAATATGTCAACATGTCTTCGTTAAAACATAAAAATGTGTCGCGCACCATCAGAAGACATGAATGAACAAATATAAACATGAAATGCTTCGGGCTTTTTATAAAAAAATAATCATCTGGCTTTTTTGCTGTTTGTGTCCAGCATTGAATAATTATTTCACCCATTATTTGACCACGGCCGGAAATAATAGCTGGAATGTGATTGTGGATTTATGACTGAAATAAAGCTGTTCATCGGCGTGCGTGAACCCGCGGCTCGTACTTTCACTTTATAAAAGGTGCAGACATACTCGAATGTCCTGATTCGTGAATATGCCAACATATCTTCGTTAAAACGTAAAAATGTGTCGACATTGAGCACCATCAGAAGACATGAAAGAAGAAAAAATCTATATATTTTTTGTAAATATTCTTATATGCACACGAAGTGCTTCGGGCTTTTTATAATAATAAACATGTTTTTTTTGCTGTTTGTATATATATATATATATATATATATATATATATATATATTCTTCAGGCCGAAAAAGACACATATGTAAAATAATTGTAAATTGTCTAAAAAAAAAAAACTGTCAATCATGAGCGTACACATCACATGAAAGTAAAATAATTGTTTATTTTAAAATGTGTGGGGATTTAACATTCAGTTAATTTAAATGTTATGTGTAGAAATCACATGTAAAATATATTTTCCCACGTATAAAAATACATACAGTACATTGTACAATCATACTAAAGTCATCCAAGCTATGAAATAACACGTATGGAATTATATAATAACCAAACAAAATGACAGCTTGGTACACTCATCGCATTCTCTCATCAGATTTAGAAGGTAGTCACCTGGAACGGTTGTCAGTTCACAGGTGTGCCTGGTCAAGAGTTAATTTGTGACATTCCTTGCCTTATTAATGTTCTTTACACCATCATTTGTCTTGTGCAGAGGAAGGGTGGGTACAGGGTCAATAGCCCTACTGTTCAAATCTAAGTTATGGTCAGAAACACTTGGTGAAGTAAGGAGAAAAGACAATGCATCATTACTTTAAGAAGTGAAGGTCAGTCACTATGATGAAACTGGCTCTCATGAGGACAATCCCAGGAAAGGAAAACCAAGAGCTACCTCTGCTGCAGAGGATAAGTTTATTAGAGCGACCAGCCTTAGCCCCAGTGACAGCTCCTCAGATTAGAGCCCACATAAATGCTTTTCAGTGTGATGGAGACTGTGATGGAGGTCATCTCATGGGGACTACATGAGATGACCTCCACAATCACCCGATGTACTGTAGATCCAACTGAGATCCAACAAGTCCTCAACACCTTTGGGAACTCCTTTCAACTTCAACTTGATGGAAAACCACTCCAGGTGTGCAAAAGATGTCATCAAAGCAAAAGGTGGGTATACTTTTAAGAATCCAAAATATGAAATCTATTCTGTTATTTAACAAGCTTTTGTTGGATACATAAAGGTGTACATTATAATCACACCTTCTAATTCCACGATCCTTCCTGCTTTTTATTTCTTTCCACATATATACGCAATGTCCTTTATTCAACAGTTGATAATGAGGTTTGTGATTGCTTCAGTGTGAAAACAGTATAATTGTGTATATAGAAAAAAAGATAACCTAAGAATGCATAGCTAATCATAATTATAAGCACATGTACAAAACATTTTAAATATGTAACAATAGGTTCATCGTATAACTTTGTCTGGAAAATAATGTGAGTATACTGTACAGTATATACTGTGGTGAGAAAGAAAATAGCATGAAGAAAAAATTAATTCTGTGGGGGAAAAAAATAACACGTCAAAACATTATCATGGGGAAAAGAATCGGATGAAAACAAATGAATCGTATTCACATGTGAAAATTAAAACCTACGTATGAGAAAATGTACAGGACATAACACGACATCACATATGACCTTTTGCATCCATGATCTATCTCAAATGCCATCCAAATATGGAAGTAAAAAAAAAAAAAAACTTGCACGCCATCACTAACTGATTACGCTTGATTATAATTTGTTTCACTGGACGTAAGAGAGTTTCAAATATGTATATTTATAGCTGCAGTATTTGTTCCAGAACTTGTATAACATGTGTGTTTATCTGTTCCTCTGCAGAGATTTGGAATCTTTAAGTCATGCCACAAAGGAAAACTGACCACAGGAGGTTGGCGTTATGCCATGAGCAAGCACACGGCCTGCCCCTGCGTTAGGACTTTCTGGAGCGATGGCCTATCTGTTTGTGATCACACTAGGTGAAGGTCCAGATATAAATTTGAAACTGAACTATGCACGCTATTTCATCAGTTTAAGAAGAAAACCACTTGCCAAGCGCAAAACATACAGCTGCCTGTATCACTCCTGGATGTGTCAGTGAAAGATGTTTAAAGATGTTGGAACTGGGATTTAAGAGAGAACACAAGAAAAATGATGCTATGATTTCTTTTTTACACTCTTATTATATTGATGAAAACAATAGAATAATACTATAATAAATGAATTACTGACCTACTGTTGAAATGCCAATATTGATTTTCCAATAGATGCACATCGCAAATAACCAATCAAACAGTAACAGTCCATGTAGTTATGAAATACATAAACCCACACATGTGACAGCGTGAAGCGGAATAAGGGTATTATTATCGGAACTGTTCAAGAAATGTCTTATAAATAAAGGTGTAAAAACTGAATGCCATTTACTGCGCTTTTATTTTTTTAAGCACAGTACAGTGATGAGACTCTCAGCCTCATAAAACGGTGGGAGAGTCTTAAAGGCTGGAACGCCTGATCCATCAATAGAAAACCGACAGAGAAATTGTCACCATCTGTGGGAAGTGTACAATCATTCACCAGCACCGCTTGCACATTACAGGAGCTCAGCCGAGAGTTACTGCCACATTCCCCCTATAGTCCTACCCTCGCTCACAAACCATTTCTAAATGTTCGGGCAGATAAAGGAGTTCTTAGGAGGCTAGCGCTTCCGATGCGAAGCAGGTAGCCGGATCATGGCTTACAAGCACTAGTGAAACACTGGGATAAGCGCATTAGTCCCGGTTTGACTTGAACATTTAATTTTCATACCACCATAAGTTCTGTAGTTTGTTATTCCATATTATTCTATACCAATCTGGAAATGGTAACAATGTCTAATATATATATATATATATATATATATATATATATATATATATATATATATACATGCTCATAAATGTTAAAGTAATTCCTCTTAACAAAAAAAGGTCCCACAACAGCTTTGTAACAGTTCCGTTGATTATTTCAATAAATATCAATGCAGCATTCGAATGCTTCACTCTGGCTAAAAGCCTCATCACCATAATGTGCTTAAAGGCACATGTACAGTAAATGTCAATCAGTGTTACGCCTTCATTCAAAAGTCTCGGTTTGACTTGAACGCCCATCAAGTATCAATTAATCGATGCATTACCAGAAACAAGTTAGTTATCGCTTTTCCATATACCGTAGCAGCTACCGTACAAATACAGGTAGTTGTTCCCTGTCCAGCCTCTTTTGTCTTGCGCATTGACAGAGCCTCAGCATATCAATGATTACATAGCATATTTTTTTTCTGTGTTAAATAACAACATGATCTCTCGCTTCTTTTAAACTCTTTTACCTATTAGACCTTGATCACGGAAGCATCACCATACGAATCCCCGCAAATTACTGTAGATTCATTACAATGACTGCATTCATGTCAGACCACCGTTATACAGGACAACACTATCTGACCAATTAGAGGGGAGAATTAGATCCGGCGCTGTTATATCACACAGATTAGTCCGGGGAGGAGGCGAATGCTTAATCACCATGAGGGGAAAGATGCTCGAATTTCCGAGAATAATATTGAATTTTCACTCCTTTACCCACTCCGGCACCTTCCGTTCCTTTCATAGGTACAGAGTGAACAGTGATCATACCTAATACATACTGTGGAGATGTTACAGTATGTACTGTATAAGCCAAACGCTCCAGGGATATCCAGGATCTTGTTGTTTTCCCTGAGAGAGATCGCGAAAGAGAGAGAGAGAGAGAGAGAGAGAAAACAAGCTGGATGTTAAGGAGGGCAGGAAGAGTCTAATCCTGGCACTGTTGCTCCACATCCCTTGAAGCGGGGCATGAGAAGACCACAAGCCACTGGGAAGACCACAATCTCCCAGGGATGTTTTAAAAAGCCTTCCGCTGTTTTGATTTTATCCCCTCCTTCTGAGTTTCGTGACCACGCTTTGATGCCACATGTCTCATATTCGCGTTCCACAGTACATGCTAACTCGATTGAGCATGGGAAGCCCGGGCGCACACATTTTCCCGGCTGTTTGTTTGCGATGCTTCACGAGCCACCACGGACTCCCTCTCAGACGATCCTCAGACATAATGATTAGCAAGATGAGTAAATGTCAGTTACAATTGTAGGAAAACTAAGGCAAAAAAATTGGGGATGGAGTCAAAAGTCGAAAGCGTGAGATCACTGCTTTGAAGGCACCCAGGGCAGATCGGGAGCGCCGAAGGCCATCAGGTTGTGAGGAAATCGCGCTCATTTCCTGGGGAGTGGAACCACATGCTGTGTTGCTTTTTTGTCTATAGAGCAGACGGTGTTGTAGTGAAAAGCCTTTTGGTGCGTCCGTACCCTTTAGCGCATTAAAAGCTTGTCCCGTGAGGAAGCGAGAGCGTGCCAATTCAGAATGTAACATTATTAACGAATATTATCAGAATGGCACTGCTAAATGCTTAAACGCTTGCAGATGGTTCCTTGCTCAATGCTAAGCAGGCACGGAGGGGCGTCAAGGCCCCGCTGCACACCTGAGTCTTATCTGGAGAATTAAGGGACTTTTTTTTTTTTTTTTTTCCCTAAGTGGCGGATTTAAATGCTGCTATTCATGGCTGAAAATGTGTGTGTGTGTGTGTGTGTGTGTGTGTGTTAAAAGAAGGAGGACAAACAAGGTGATGATGTAATCCCACGCTTTTTTGAACTCGTCTTGCTGTGTACAGTATATCTGTGCAAACCAGGTCTGTCCTGTGTGTATTTTCGAACAGTAGGGTGTGTGACAGAAAAAAAGAAGAACAAAAAAAAGGAAGAGTGAAAGAGAAAGAATAAAATACAGATTAATCACCGACACGTGAACTGTCAGCCGTCAAGTATGTCATGCAGAGGTAGTCCGAGATAACAGGTTTCCTCCTGGAGCCAATACCCAAGAGAGATGTCTGGAGATACGGCTGCTTTCTGTGTGTTTCAGGATGTCTATCTGGTGTTTGCATGGCACACAGATCGCAACAACAACAACAACAAAAAAGAAAAGGGTTCTTTCGCTCTCATCTTTCAGATGTGTCATGACATACTGTAGAATGCAAACTGATTATGTATGATTAGAATTTGTGCCAGGGCATGCTGCTTTAGGACACACACGGTTAAAATACGCGGAATATACTGTGTTTCTTGTTCGGTCAAAAACATAAAAACACATATTATCGTGAGACCTCTTGGAGAGTGCTTGAGTATTTTGATCTACGTTCGTCAACATATTTTTTCTTCGGACCTCAGGATCAGATCTTAGAATCTGGAACGAGGAACAATCGGTCTGTGGGGACAAAGTAGGAAATGAATTAAATGATCTAAGCAAGCTGTATTTGTATTATTATTATTATTATTATTATTTTTTTTTTAGAATGTTTTTGTGAACTTTATGGTGAAACATGCGCAAATAATTGAACAGTGGCTAAAATCTTTCCAGCTGCTAAACGGATTTGGAAAGGGTCGGTAAGAATACAGTTTGTACAGTATGACGGAAAGAACAGATTTTTTTTCCTCTGCTTTTTCTAAAGTATTCATCAGGAAGGAAGATGTAGCCGTGTTTTACAATTGATCTACATCTGAGATGTGCAGTGATAATACTAGAATAGCTAAGACAAACTAAGCTAAGACGACATACCAAAAGCAAAACCAGTGCCGAAAGGCGTGTGAGATCTGAAGGAGGTGGTACAGTACTATAGTATATGTTTTTTTTTTTTTTGCGTTATAAGATCAGGAGAAGGTGTGTTTTGGAATGTGAGGAGATCTAAAAATAGCTCAGGAGGCTGGAGTTATAAAGGCAAAGAGGCAATTCTATTAAATTTACAGAGGTGCAAATATTTATGGTTCAGCTGTAGCAGTTTATTATTATTATTATTATTATTATTATTATTATTATTATTTTTAATTGATCCAGCGATACATGAGACCCCTGGGAACTAGACTTGTCTGCTTTTCTGCTTTTCTGATTGATGAAATGTGAATAAAATAGTGCTGTCAATAGATACAATTTTTTAATCTAGTTAATCACAGTCATAGTCGATTAATCACAATTTTAAAATATTTTTTATATAATACGAATATAACATATTTAATAAAACATTTTTTAAAAATATATTTACAATTTACTTGTGTTATGAACGTGCAATGTGCAATGGAATAAGGAAATGCATGACAAATTGGTTGGAGGAAACCGATTATGCAGTTTATTAGTATCTCAAACATTAGCATTTAACAAATCTTAAAATTAAAATCTTTGGAATGGAGCCGGCACTGCATGCACTGGCTGGGTAGGTGTGGCAACGCACTGATGATGGGGCTCGAACTCAGCTCCTCAGATTGGAAAACCAACAGCCGAGAGCCTGAGCCACCTGAGCCACCACTTCCACATGTTACATTTAATGTATTCTTGTTAAAACAGTTCCCCTTGAAAGTAGCTCAAGCTCATGACGATGGTTTTATCCAAACTTCCATCTAAAAGCATTTTATAATGAAATATTATTAGCCTTTCTAGTGATGTTTCCTCAGTCATCTTATTATCTGCGTTAAACATGCCATTATTACACACAGCCAGGAAACTGCGCTGTGATTATGGGAAGCCATTAGGGTCAAATTTGGTCATATGATTTAAAACCAATTTAAAAAAAATATATAATAAATAGTATGCATTAATATTGACAGTGCAATAATAAATTGTTAAAATATTAATATCCAACATAGACTCTTTGACTATTTTTTTTTTTTTTTGTTAAATGTTAAATAAATATTCCTGGCTAATATTAGTGACCTGATGTCATTCGGGTTTTTGTCATTTCAGTACTAGAACCCCAGCCTGAACTCTGCACATGCCCTACGTCACTAGGGCGAAAAAGGCGGGGGAGAAAAAAAAAAAAAAAAAAACGAAAACCAGAGTTGAAGGAGGATCCAAGTACAACAGGAAAATTCTGTGGCGGTTGACACTATCATGTTTCTTCTTGCTTGGTTCCGGTGGAGCTTTGTGAGGGAAAGCAGGTCATGTGCTGGCATCCGAGTTAAAATTAGCCCTCTCTCCGTTCAGGTGCGTGACAAGGCACTGGCCGGAGCGTGGCATTGTGGGTGGGATAGCGATCTCCAGGGAGGTGATGCCCCTCCTGTGTTTCCTCTAAACAACTAAATGTGTCAGCGTATTTGAGGAAAAGAGCTTGTCAGTAAACCTTTCGAGCACCAGCAGTGTAGATCTTACAATGTTTAAAGGCATTCTTTATTACAAAATGATTAAACTAATTGAATATTATTCCTCGCTCCACTGTTTACCGCCCTGCTCTGTCGTGCTTACAGTTAAGTCATTTTGATCTTTCAAAAAAAAAAAAAAAAAACTTACCCATAACTTACACTTCTTGAGTGCTTCTCAAGAAACTGAGGAGGGGAACGGAGAAGGAAGTAGATATAAAGATATAATGAGATGATAGTAAACTGCTGTTGGATTCTGCACTCTGATTGGTCAGAATGTTTCCATTCATTTTTTCCCTTGACAGTAATTCTAGCTGCAAAGTTAGTATTAAAGCACACGTTTGAATATTTTAACATATTTTCAGTAATATGTTTAGTAATACTTCTTCATCGAAACAAATAAAAATCCTGGCAAAGATTCTGCAAGGAATATTGCAGACATTTAATTTGTTATTCACCATCATCATCATCATCATCATCTTTCTTTTTTTTTTGAGAAATACTACTTTCCTTCTTCCAGTGTTTTTTAATGTCCTAGGGGGAAAGTCCTAGGACATCAGAAAGGACTTTATGGGATCTTTGTGGTTTCTTGGTAACAGGAGAAGCTGCATTTTTTTTATTATTATTATTAGTAGTAGTAGTAGTAAATTCATGAAATAAAAGAATAAAAGGTTTTTATTAGTTAGTTTGTTAGTTTATTAATTAGTTAGTCTCTTGGACTTTCTTTGATGTTCAATGTAACTATTAATGGATAAAAAGCATGTTATTATTTGCTTTTTTTCTTTCTTTTTTTTTAAAGAAGCACTCAGATTATTTAGATTAATAAAAATAACATGTCAAATTGCAATTTTTTTATCACTGTGTAGAATTAACTGTGATCCCATTAATAATAAAAAGAATCAAGTAACAAATTCGGTTAAAAGTGTGTTTAGAATAGTTCAAATTTAGGTCTGCCCTGTGATGGATTGGCACCCTGTCCAGGGTGTACCCCGCCTTGTGCCCTAAGTCTCCTAGGATAGGCTCCAGGCCCCCCGTGACCCTGATTACAGGATTAAGCGGTATAGATGACGAGTGAGTGAGTTACCATTTAAGTTTTATATTTAATAGTGAAAATTAACACTCTCACTCACTCACTCACTCACTCACTCACTCACTCACTCATCGTCTATACCGCTTTGTCCTACCACTGGAGCCTATCCCAGGAGACTTAGGTCATCAGGCGGGGTACTCCCTGGACAGGGTCCCAAATACACACACACACTACGGGCAGTTTGGGATCCAATTAGTGTAATCTGCATGAGGAAACCAGAGTACGCGGAGGAACCCACCAAGCACGGGGAGAACATGCAAACTCCACTCACAGTGAGGCGGGAATCAAACCCGGACCCTAGAGGTGCAAGGCGACAGTGCTAACCACTAAACCATCATAACTCCTAATTAGATACAATTATAGAAAAAATATCTTCAAAACAATATATATATATATTTTTAACAGATTCAAATTTGGCTGTTGCAACAAAAAACAGATTTTTTATGTATTTTTTTTTATACAACTGTATTGTGCAAAAGTCTTGATCCTCCCTCATCTTAAATAAAACTAAATAATGTAGATTGAATTAAAGACACTGGAACAAATGTTTAACTGTGACAGGCTGCAAAGTGAGAAAAGATACAATAATAATAAAAAAAAATTATGTAACATTTTTTTCAGCAGCGACCTCGTTTCCCCTCTCGTCTGTTCCAAGCACTCAGCATTCAGCATCACCAGTGTACTAATCACCACCTAATCTAATCCGCACCTGTTTCTCACTGGTTCACGCCTTAAGTTAGACGGGTTTTATGCTTGAATGATTCATGGGACCTCTAGAGAACTGGTACGACTACTTAAAAAAATTAAACTTAAAAAACACAAGTCCGGCTCTTAGGAAGCAAAATCAAGAAATGAGGATTGGCTTGCTGATTATAAAAATCGATTTACAGTACACTCATTGTAAAAATCAAAAGGTCTTATAAAATAGTTATGACTAAAAAAAAAACACACACATACAGTACAGTACTGTAGCACAAAGGCACCGGACTGTGGCACAAATATCATTTTATATTTAGGCATTTGTGTATAAAATAGACTTACTACTGTATATACTGTACATACAAATGGCAAATGCATTAGATCAGCTAAAATCAGCATCATGAGTCATGTTAAATTATAATATAATGATGGTCTCAAGATTTGTAGGTGATCCACAACTGATCATTTATATTTTAAACTGACTGTCCATAAGTGTGGAATTGGTCCATAATTGTTTTTCCTATTATGGACATTATTCATAAATTGCGCTGGTAGATGCAGAATAAAACATTTCCCGACATGATGGTATAAAAAAAAGAGTCAACTTTAGACTTTAGACGTCTTTTATTCCTTAGCGTAACACTGAGGCTCTCAACTTAAACATTGTTTTTTTACTTCATGCCTGAAATCAAGCGTGCCATGTAGTGTACAGTAAAACTAGAGAAACAAAGATAGATGATAAAAAGCGGTTTGCAAAAGGCTGCCAGTGTGAGAGAAAGGGTTAAAGGTGAGGAGGCAAGTTGGATGTGTGGTAATACAGTAATGAAGACATTTGTCACTACAATGTCTTATCGTCTCATATGAGCTCAGTAACCTATGTCCTCGATAAACACTGAGTCAAAGTAAGAACAGTAATAACACTATGTCACAAGCCCGGCAACGTATCGTCTACTCAGGGGTCAGCTGAACTCTGTTAACGGTGTTAAGTGCAGATTAGAGCAGTCACCCAAAGTGAGGACTGCAAATGGAAAACGTCATGTCCCAACAAGTAGACTCCTTCAGCTCACACCAGTTCACTACACCATTATCTATGACAAAAATTTGTTGACAGATGTGTTGACCGACTTTACGTCAGCCTGGAAGAGCAATGCAGGTCCAGCACCACAACCTGTGGGCTTGGTTTCTGACGTTATAGGATAAAAAGGAATGCTCCCCTGAAAAGGTCATTCAACGAAGGATGTTCAAATCAATCCGGGACTTGTGATGAAATTTCTTGTGATGAACACTTCGAGCACAGTACGGTGATGAGACTCTTAGGGCACTACATCCATGAATGGCGATCCAGCCCGAGGTGGCTCGGAGCCCAGTGCAGACGTTTCTATGAACATTCAGCGGGTGGAACGAATGATCCTTCGGGAGAACTTGTCAACTTGAGAGTGGAGTTTAATCTCTTTGTGGGAATTGTAAACACACTAATTCACAAGCACTACTTGCACAATACAGGAACTCGTCTGGGAGTTATTGCCCCATCCCGCGCACAGCCATTTCTACAGTATGTGTTTGAGGAATGAAAGGAGTTCCTGGGAGGCCAGTGTTTCAGACATGAAGCAGGCAGTTCAATCATGGAGAAAACTTTCTACCTTGATGGTATCCAAGCACTAGTGAAACACTGGAATAGGAGCATTAGTGTAGCAGTGGATTATATAGATATTTTAAATGGACTGTCCATAAGTCTGGAATTTGTCCTCAATTGTAGATTTTTTTTCTCTTTTATGGACATTTGTCATAAATTCCTGTGGTAGAAGCAGGATAAAATTCCGGGACATTACGAGAGGCTTGACCGCCTCTCTTGAGTGTGTTCACGATCATGTAATCATTAAGCCACAGTATGTGTGTTTATGTTGTTATGGTTTTGTTGGGTTTCCTGCAGGACCGAGTTCCTGCTCCCGTGCATGTCCTTTTTTGACAAGTGATAAATGATGTGCCTGAGAAATAAGGTGATGGTTTGGAATATAATTTATTTCAACATGATATGACCTTGCTGAAGTTGAATAGTGCTGGAGGGGAGAATGTGAACGCAGCTGGCTTTGTGATCAAGCTTGTGGTCGATGCAGGTCGATGGGACGGTTGGGGAAGGGGAAAAAAAAGTGCACAAGCACAAACCTTTGGAGACTAATCATTCACCTCATCAGAAACTTGTTGATTTGTGGGATTTCATTTATGAAGACATACCATTCTTGCTGGAAATTACTTTCAATTCATTCTTTTAATTATTTATATCTCCTTCCTGTATTATTATTATTATTATTATTATTATTATTATTATTATTATTATCTACAAACTGACAAATTCGCCTTAGTAAACACCACCATCTTCGTCATTACACTCATCACACTTTTTTACAGTTTTTGTCATATATTTGGACCATTGATAGAAAAAGAAGAAAAGAAAAAAAACAACTGCTGCCTTTTTTATTTTTCCAATCATGCTTGTTCATTGCGTGCTGATTTGAATGAATTAAATTTCCTTTTGCACATAATGGAAGTACTATATTTGGAGAGGGAATTATCTTTAATCACATATACAAAATAAAACCTGAATAGTAAATGAAAATTTTAAAATGAGTTTTCAAAATAATTTTCCTTTTTTTCCATAACAAATAAAAAAAATAGCTACATCTCCTGAATCATTGGTCAAATCCAGACTTTATCAGAGGTATAAACACATTATGTATTTCATTATATTATTTTGGGCTTTGTGAATTTGCTAGGGGGGGAAGGGGGGCAGAGTGTAGTGCACTGTCAGGAAGGTGGGGTCAATCTTTTTGGGGGGATGTAGTGGCTAATAGAGATGTGATCCGATGCATTATTTCTTCATTCATTCTAAATCCATGTGACTCTGACCAAGACAAAGCACTTACTACAGATAAATGAATAAAACAAAACAAACAAGATGGATGAATATAAATAGGAGCTAATACTGAACAATTGTACTTATAAATGTATCCTTAGACTTACAGTAAGTGCATGAACTACAATGATGTAACAGGAAAATGCAAAAGGCGTTTAAATCAAACTGGAACTTAGAAAGAAGGTGTAAAAGCAATTGACATTTAAAAAATGGTTGTAGGTGGGACAGACAATCATTCAAGAACCCCACATGCACATTACAAAACTCAGCTGGGATATATTGCCACATTCCCCATACAGTCCTGACCTCACTCCAAGCCATTTCCACATGATTGGGCCAATAACGGAGTTCCTGGGAGGCCAGCGTTTCAAATGTGAAGGAGGCAGGGCGATCATGCCTACTACTTCTGGCGTACTCAGAAAGCGCATTAGTCTAGCAGGTGATTCCCCTGTATCAAAAGTCCCGGTTTGACTTGAACACCTTTCGTACGTTTCATGCATGCAAAAATAGGCTACATTTGTTTAAAACAACAGCATCAACCGTAATTTTACTGACTAAAGACCCCAATAGCCATGCAATGCTACACTGAATTTTTTTTTTTATTATTATATTTTTATTTTATTTTTTGACACTAAATTATAAAGTTGTTTTTGTTAAATCTGTACACATCTGGACACATGGCAGTAAAAACTCACATCTGCAAAAAAATTAATTTTATTGCATGGACAACAGCACAACTGCGCACAGAAAGAACCGTTAAAACAGTTGTAAAGTGTCAGTCAACACAACTCATCCTGTTAGTTCTGACATTAATGGGCTGGAGAACCTGTGAGAAGCTCTTCTGCCAAAACACCAGCATTTAAAGAGAGAGAGAGAGAGAGAGCAGCACAGTGAGCCCCACAGATGTGAAGTATTACTGGAGTAGAATTCCTTTCTTTTGTACATAAAACACCCAGAGATGTAGGAAATATCGTGACATGCTGGTGAAATTTTGAAGCGTTCACATCTTGATCACAACCAAGTTATGGCTTCGAAAAAACCAAAATGCATTTGCTTGAATTTTGATCATGTTTAAGGAGAGGACTAACCTAATGACCTTGGCTAGTCCAGTAAAGCTACTGTAGCATACTGTACATTTTAAAAAAACTACTTAACTCCAATACTGTAGCTAGCAAGGTTTCCATGCTTTAGCTAGTCAGCTTAGCTGGTTTGATTCTTAAGCCGACTTCCATGTGGAGGTGCCTTCATCAGTCATGTTCTCTCAAACTGCCCCACATGGTGACAGAGTTATTTGCTCTAAGCAGAAAAACATGTGTGGCCATGTGGGGAAAACCGCTGATGTGTTTCTCAGGAGTAGAGCCAGGGAAACTGTAAAACACTGATTTTAACAAATGGCATTTTCAAGCATTTAATTCAATAAGATAATAAAAAGTTTGATTTACAGTCTAAACTGTCTTAGTGCTAGCATCCAGCAGTATAGCCTACCTCCTAGCTATAGCACCATATACAGTAGCATCTAGTTTAAGAATCAAAAGAGCTGACTAAGCAAAACACATAAAGCCTAGCTAGCTACTGTAGCTTGCTACAGTACATAACCTAAAAACTCCTGCTGCATCCTTTATACCTTTGGTTCTCTAATATCCCGTGTCAACTCGGCCGAATTTGCTAGAGAAGCTACATCGATGCAAATTCATTATGACCTCTGGAGAGTTCAGTAGCGGTTGGTAACGGGTCCTTACAGCCTCTTTTGCGCTATGTGTGAATTCTGTCGTGTTACTATTGTGAGTGTCCGGATGGAAATTGGAGCATGTTCAAAAAACTAAAAAAAAAAAAATTCTATTACACCTTGAATTTTTAAGCACCATTATGGTATCAGTTCTTAAGCATCGCTATCGAGTCCTTATCTGTTCGGCAGCAAAAAAAAAAATCCTTGTTTTAAATGTACTGTAGATGAAAGCAATGACAAATTTACAGTAACACAGTAATACTTTAAGGAAAATAGTGATGATTAAAAAAGATATTACATGTTGAATGTTGATGCACAATATGCTAAAATATCATTTCTGCTATTTTTCGTAATAAGGTCTGATGATAAGTTTACCATATCATTTTCCATGTCATTTGGTCATTTAATTTCATTCAAGAACTTTGGAAAAGACGCGGAAAATTTCTTTTTTTTTTTTTTTTGATTTTTCCCCGATTTTCTCCCTAATTTAGTCGTGTCCAATTCCTCCCCGTCACTAGGGGGCTCCCACATTAAGGCTACTACTACCACTCAGCCGGGAGGGCCGAAGACTATCACGTGTTTCCTCCGAACCATGTGACGCCAGCCGACCGCATCTTTTCGAACTGCTCGCTCGCGCACCGTTGGGGGCGGCGTAACACACTCGGAGGACGGCGCTATCCGCTCCCTCCGTCGCGCGACCTCACAGACGCCCCTGACTGGCTGTAAAGCCGTGATTAATGTGGGAGCACTAAGTACCTCTCATCCCTCCCCTCTGAGAGAGCTCGGCCAATCAGCTCTCTCTAGACCTCCGGCTGCGAGAGGTTACAGCACCACCCGGGATTCGAACTAGCGATCTCCGGATGATAGGGCGAGCGCTTTAACCACTGCGCCACTCGGAGGCCCACGCGGAAAATTTCTTTCATGAATTTTAATATCATCATAACATTTATACATCAAATGTCATCAAATTCTATTTACTATTAAAAAAAAAAACATTGTACAAATTACAGCATAATAAAGTTAATACAGTCACTCTACTACTGTATACTACAGTAGATATCTACTATACTGTACATGTTGTATATGATCATTCTGCTGTGGCAATACTGTAGCAGTAGACTGAAAGGTGCGGAAGTCAGACGCCTCTTTTCTAGGTTGTCACTATCTGTTAACGGGATGGTAGAAGGTCAGTAACACATCGTTAACACCTCGGTAATAGTTTGTAAGAATCGTTAACTTCCTTGTAATTTCGCTTCATATCAGTAGCTACAGTACGGTTTCGTTATCAGTTCTTTAGGACTCTGTATAACATTGGTCAATTCCTTAACGGCACGCTATTAGAAACGTTATTTCAAGAGTTATTTTTAAGTCCTTGAATTTGAATTTGTTTAAATCATTAACGGATTAATGTGGTCGCTACACTTGAAAAATGAACTGAATTGGTACCGACTGCAACGACTCCGTAGCCGATTTCAAATCGGAAGGGGTCGCTATCAAATTGCTAATCGGAGTGGAATGGGTCTAACATTAATGTTTTTTTTTTTCATTCATTTGTTGCCCAAAACTGGATTGGATATTGAAATTGAGGTTATTCTGAGCACCAGCTTCCCCCTTCCAAGGTAATTTGAATGCAGCGTGACCGTCATGGTCTGATCAAGTTATTTGTTAGCCAGGGGCCCCATCACGCTCAAAAGACCAGGAAGTTCCTGCTGTGTACTAAAAATATTAAAGAATGCAATTGGAATGGGGTTAAACTGAAGAAAAAAAAACAGTGCATTTGTCAAATTCATATTACCTACAGTATTAGCAACTTCCCTGTCAGGTTCTCGATGTCCTATCACGGGCATGATCATACGCTCACATTGTCTGATAAGATCAAAGCACGTTATTATGGCGTCCATGTGGGTTTATATGAACGCTGCAACATGCTCAGTCCATGCAATATTTCTACTAAATTCTCTGACTGTAGCATATAGATAGACGCTCTGATAACCTGCTACATGTGTGCCATAAACATGGTAAGCACCACAAGAAGGTAAAATGAACTTAATGCGCTCTTCTATAACGTGGGAAGGACCTTCCATGGTCATAGTGCAAGCGTGAACAGGTTCACTGTGAGAACTCCATTGGCATACAGTAGCATCAACACGTCCCAATGACAACTCGGTCAGAACGCCATCCAGTCCTTCCCGTCTGCACCCTGCTTGTAGTACTTTACCGAAGTTCTTAAGAAGCGGTAGTTATGTGGTTAACTGGTCAGTGTCGCCATTAATGAAGTTCTTCCTTCGACCACGTCCTCACCAGGATCGTTTGGAATATTTCCAAGCAAAGAGCTCCTGTTGTCAAAGGAGGCAGTACTACAGTATGTCCTCGTGGGTTCATGACAAGTCGTACAAGTTCCTACTGCGTTCATTCAATTTTTGAGGACGTACCGTACAGTAGTAAGAGCGTCAAGAGCTCAGTGTGACGGGGGTGGGGGGGGGGGGGTGGGGGGGGGGGGTTAAGCTACATAATTCAGTTTCAGTTATCTTAAAACTCTTAAAACTTTTTTTATTTGATAGAAAATAGTTGTTTTTTTTTTAGTTATGTGTATTTCAGAAACATATAGAGGGGAAAAAAATGGAATTATACCATCTGAAGTGCATTTTAAGGCCGCCATAACACACTGACCCTCAGGAAGTTAAACCTTCAGGAATAATATGGTTTATAATCAATTTCATGTGTGACTGTAAGCAGAAAATGCCTCCATACAGGAGCAATTTGTCTAGACTTTTTGCCGCGGTTCATTTTTTAAAAATGTATTTATTTTTAATTCTTGCATACATAAATACCTGAAAGAGTCTATGTACTGTCTGACATGTCAAAATAATGCTGGATGCTTTCAGCCAGACCTCACCGGCCTGTGTCAATTCCCTTTTTTTTTTTTCTTTTTTTTTTTTAAGGAAAAACTAAACAAAAACGATTAATATTCTAGCCCGTAGACATGACCTAGCACAGGAGTGAGAGAGAAAGTGAAAGAGAAAGATGGATGGATGGATGAAGGAAGGAGCAAAGGCTATTTTATTTTCCAGGCCGCTGTCAAAGTCATGACTCCACCATTAGCAAACCTGGCTCCACGAGCGGACCTGTCAATCACGCGGCGCACACACATGCACAGCTTGAGCACATTCTTTTTCTTACAGTACACATGCTCGGTCTGGTCTCAGATCCCCTTTAGCCCTTCCATTGATTACCGTGTCAGTTCTCAGATATGATAATATGTTTATGGTATGGCGGTCATGTTATGGCATGGCAACAGAGCGCACCTTTATAGAGCGGGACAGAGGCTCCGTTGACTGCATGAAAGAAGCGTGCATGACGTGATGACGCTGGGTTCGTTCGAGTGGACAGAGCAAAGTGTGTGCGTGGGGGCGAATGCAACAGATGGCTAGAAAGGCGAACTTGCCTTTCAGTCAATAAAGTAACTGCTGTGTTTAGTAGAAACGTGAGCCCTAAGCAGCAACACACACACACACACCCACACACACACACACACACACACGCACCATTCACGCCATTCCCCACACCTAATCACTTGTTTATTGTGTTTATTCCCCTTGCTTATCATGCATTTAACCGGCTCTCACAGCGATTACCATCTTTTTCTCAGGAGGCCCTTTTTCATGGTAATTTGCTGGTAGCTAATTATTAATAGTGGCGTTTACTGGATGCCATATGACCGACGCGGATTATAAATAGCTAGCACAGTGCAGTTCAGCTCAAGCACTGAGATGACAAAAGATAAAAGAAGGACTGATGCCACTAATCACAGGGAGACAGAGACAGACGGGCGGAGTCGTGATGGCGACGAATACTGTGTACAATGTGCAATAATTACAAGAAATGGATATAATATAGGCTACATTTATACTGTGCTAACTGTGCCCAGTATGTACAGTGTGTCGACTGTATTCAGCATACAATAACATTCAACAGCTCTTCAGTGTGTAAAATTGCAATACGTTCCGTAATCTGTTACACAGTTGACGTTTTTTTAATCTGTACGCTCGTTCTCTGGGAGAACAAGGCTCGTTAGTCCTCTTATTCCAGGCAAATGTAATGTTGGGAATCAAATTATCTGATGGTGAGTCAAAAAATAATCCGCGTTCTTGCTGTAGAATTTATTGTAATCAACTTTTGGAAAAGGGAAACACGTTATTTTCTACATCTTCTCCTTGCTTTTTAATGCACTTTGTCCATCTGTCAACAAACTATTTCCATATTCCCTCATTAAACAATGTTTCAGGCTGAGCTGCTAGTCACAAGTGCACTGCTGTCTTCGCTTCTTCATCTGAAGTGAACCTTCGCCATTGTATGGCTGATTTCAGGTGAAAAGTCCGATAGGGGACTATAGGGAGGATGCTTTAAGACCTCAAAACAAAGTTTGAAGTTTTTAGTGTGGGCAGAAGAGTGCGGACCTGCACATGCATGCGGACATGCAAGATCACGGCACCCTTGGATATCCCCTTATGCAAAGAAAATATATTTCTCTATATATGAAATGATTCAGTGTTCTGGTCTACTATTAAATTGAAAAGATTTTATCATGCTAATATTCCTCGTTGCCGCACTGACTGATAATTAACAGAAAAAAAGATATACATATTCAAAAATATATTCACAATATGCAGAATAATATATATAATAAATATTACAGTAGATTGAAAAATACAAAAGGAATTTCATTCCACATTGCATATATTGAGAAATATATTCAAACATATATCTTAAAGTATTCAACAATATACTTCATAATATATTGAATTTGATTGAATATATCATTTTTTTTAATGTTTTTTTTTTTTTTTAAATATGCTCATATGTTAATGTAGTTAGAACAAAATGGACTTTATAGGCATTAATCAGAGCACACCGATTAATGTGTGTATAATTCTTAAACATGCATAATGTTTCAATAAAACAATTACTGTATACTGTAAGTATGAATATACATATATATATGTATATATATATATATATGTATATATATATATATATACATACTGTTTTTTGTCTTCAATGCAATATACAGTATATATATATATATATATGTATATATATATATATATATGCGCTGTATATATACAGTATATCCATACATGGTCCATTTATACAGTATATTTCAATATATTAATAAATATAAGCACGAGCTACCTATATATGGAAATGTATTATTTAATATGTTTCATTATAATTTACAATATATTTTCATAAGTGTTCAGTCCAAAGTTTTAAGCTTCAGCTCTTCAATAAGCACCTCACTGTAACGAGCACTGTTGACTGTTGAACCTTATAATGGTGCAATACTGGCTCTTGAGAATCCTTGAAAACTGTAAGGGTTGATGAATTTGTCCTGACTTTGAACGTTTTCTTGGTCGCTGATTGAGAATGTCAAACGTTTCTCTTTAAAACGAATAAATAAAATTCCACCTTCCACCTTGTACCAACGGTCCAAACCACAAGCAGGGCATCTTTGGTTTTTCTCACGCAGCTGTTATATTATAAAATCTAATATAACTGGAGTGTGGATCATTTTTCGCTCACTCTTGTAGTATAGACTGTATTGTTGTGCTGATTGTGATGTCACCTTGCGCAGAATGTACAGTACTGTATGTCAAGCCTATTAAGCATAGGAGTCATTTTTCAGCAATCTCCAGCAGTCTAAACTGTAATGTTACAGAACCATGTGTTACACAGTTACCATTTTTCATTATACACACTTTCTTGGAGAACAAGGCTTGGCGTTCCTCTTATCACAGGCAAACGTAATGTTAGGAATGAAATGTAGTTCCGCAGAACGATACGACACTTAGCATAAAATGAAACATCTGTACATCTGCTGAGCAAAACAGATGATTAAATATTGTGAAGCACAAACAAAACATACAGTAAAGCTGTGATGAATTGTAGAAGTTTGTATCTTAATAGCATCGATCAGTGGGACTCTTTTGGTTAATTAAGGACAATGGAGATATGGAGATAGCCTCAGCTTCCTATTCTAGAGACGTACAGTACAGTAGTAGTGGAACCCAGTGCGGTCTTTTGCTTTTGTAGCTCATACACCACACGGGTCAATCTGGTGTGCTTTCTGAGATGCTTCTCTGCACACCGTGGTTATAAAACCTGGTTGCATTGCCATAGCCAGTGTGTGTCATCTCGTAGGCCTCGGGTCTGGTCATTCTTCTCTGGGCTGTCGGATCATTGAGGCATTTCCACTCAATGACAAGAGACACCACTCTAGAGACTGTCATGTGTGGAAATCCCAGGTGATCATCAGTTCAAAGCATCCTGCAATGGAACAAAGATCAAAGATCAGTTCTGTTACACATTCACTGAATCACATGACTTGTACAGTACAGTATGTGCGTCGTGTTGCTGGTACTTGATTGGCTGGTTGGATTATTGAATAAAGAATGAGGAATTTCATTCCTGTTCCTATTATGAAGCGTATATTGTAGACAAAGGAAGCCATCCAGCCTTCCTCTAGTCCTGTGTAGGGTCATAGGGGTCTGAAACCTACTGTATCACAGGAAAATTAGGGAATGTGGAAAAGTTACACACAAACCTAATTATACACTACAGGCAATTTGGAAATGGCAGTCATGTCTGGGAGGAAACTTACTAAGGAATATACACTATCTCACTCACTCACTCATCATCTATAGCGCTTAATCCTGTATTCAGGGTCGCGGGGGGCCTGGAGTCTATCCCAGGAGACTTAGGGCACAAGGCGGGGTACAATCCATCACAGGGCACACACACACTCATTCACACACTACGGCCAATTTGGGAATGGCAATTAACTGACCTAAATATCTTTGGACTGGAAACCGGAGTACCCGGAGGAAACCCACCAAGCACGGGGAGAACATGCAAACTCCATGCACACAGAGACGGGAATCGAACCCGGACCCTGGAGCTGCAAGGCGACAGTGCTAACCCCTACACCACCGTGCGCCTGGGGAATATACAGTACGTATGTAAACTTTAAATACAGAGAGTTCTTGGTAATGGACCTTGGAAATAAAAATAAAAAAATCCCCGAGTTACTAGGAAACTCTCATCTCATCTCTTAATCCGCAGAAATTTTAACTATGGCTTTGAGCAGAACACTGTCTATTCACTCATGCACTTCATACAGATATAAATACACCCACGGCTAAAAACATCCAGGTTACGCGTTGTAGGATATATTCTGTCACGCTGAGAAGGGCCAGTACCAGGGTCGGGGCCGTGAGCTCTTATCTCCGCCTGCGCGTGAGGCGATTAGCCGCATGTCCTCAGGAGTTGTTCAGCCGCCAGTCGTGGTTCAGCTGTGATAATGGCCTGTCAAAAGGAGAGCCAACAGCCTTTCACACTCCACCAGGCTTGTCTTGATGTACGTGTGAACGTGCATGAGTGTGCGCTTTTTGTGCATACAAAGTGGGCCGAAAAAAGAAAAGAAAAAAAAAAAAAAAGAACATCGGGCAGTTAAATTTTGAATTCAGTTTCTTATCAAATCGATTAATCGAGCTCTAGAGGGAAGTGATTGTTGTTTGAATCCTAACCATAGTCATTTAAACACGGCTAATTCCTGTTAATGAATGCATTCTTTAATAAATAAATCGTTTATGATGCCGGTTTGTTTTCATTCCTTGCTACCGTCTACATTATGTTGGATTTCGTGCAATAGACCATATGCAAAAATCAATCAATCAATCAATCAATCAATCAATAATGCATTAAAATGCTGATAGTCTTCAGTCCCGTTTCATCATTTACAAGGGAATTCAAAATCATGAGCTGCTTGTCTCATGTCTCACTGGACCTCAAAAATCTGAACACAAACTTGGATTTATTTTCTACATTCTAGAACAATCTGTTAGATTTTTTGGGATCAAAGGTATGAATTAACACTTATGGCATTAGATACATTAATTAAGTAACACACACACACACACACACACACACACACACAAAAAGTCAGTTGTTACTTTAAGACATGAAGGTCAGCTGTTCTGGAATAGTTCTTGCGAGAACAGTATTGTGTCAAGTGCATTTGCGAAACCCTTCGTGAAACTCAGGAACTCTCTCATGAAGACCTTCCCAGGAAAGCAAGACCTCTGCTGCAGAGGAGAAGCTCATTTAGAGTCACCAGAACTAACAGCACCACAGATTAGAGGCGTCATGAAGGATCTCAATATCAACTGTCCAGAGGAGATTATTGCATATTCTGGACGCCTTCAGCATTGTTTTACACGGAAAGATGGTGGACTTACAAACGTTACTGGTAGTGTAGACTGTCATGTGGTCCCGTGCTACAGTATGCGGACGGTTTGCTATAAATTCACCGGTTTCCTAGAGCTCCTAATGACTTCTGAGGTTCAATAGTCAGCAGCTGCTCATTAGCCAGTTTTCATATGATAGTCCATGCTAGGGACTGTGGTCGGCTCGTTCACATTCATGTCATGCTCTGATCTGATAAGAGCATTCCATCCCTGCAGTTTATGCTCGCTTTCTCACGCAACATGCTGTTACATACTACTACCAATGCAGTGCTATGTTTTTGAGTAATCCCCCCCCCCCCCCACACACACACGCACACAAACACCTTTCCTGTCCACTTTACTGTAGCTATCTCTCTCTCTCTCTCTCTCTCTCTCTCTATATATATATATATATATATATATATATATATACACACGTGGACAAAATTGTTGGTACCCTTCGGTCAATGAAAGAAAAACTCACAATGGTCACAGAAATAACTTTAATCTGACAAAAGTAATAATAAATAAGAATTCTATGAATGTTAACCAATGAAAGTCAGACATTGCTTTTCAACCATGCTTCAACAGAATTATTTAAAAAAATAACTCATGGAACAGGCCTGGACAAAAATGATGGTACCCCTAACTTAATAGTTTGTTGCACAACCTTTTGAGGCAATCACTGCAATCAAACGATTCCTGTAACTGTCAATGAGACTTCTGCACCTCTCTGCAGGTATTTTGGCCCACTCCTCATGAGCAAGCTGCTCCAGTTGTTTCCGGTTTGAAGGGGGCCTTTTCCAGACAGCATGTTTCAGCTCCTTCCAAAGATGCTCAATAGGATTGAGGTCAGGGCTCATAGAAGGCCACTTTAGAATAGTCCAATGTTTTCCTCTTAGCCATTCTTGGGTGTTTTTAGCTGTGTGTTTTGGGTCATTGTCCTGTTGCAAGACCCATGACCTGCGACTGAGACCCAGCTTTCTGACACTGGCCAGCACATTTCTCTCTAGAATCCCTTGATAGTCTTGAGATTTCATTGTACCCAGCACAGATTCAAGACACCCTGTGCCAGATGCAGCAAAGCAGCCCCAGAACATAACAGAGCCTCCTCCATGTTTCACAGTAGGGACAGTGTCCTTTTCTTGATATGCTTCATTTTTCCGTCTGTGAACATAGAGCTGATGTGCCTTGGCAAAAAGTTCCATTTTTGTCTCATCTGTCCATAGGACATTCTCCCAGAAGCTTTGTGGCTTGTCAACATGTAGTTTGGCATATTCCAGTCTGGCTTTTTTAGGATTTGTTTTCAACAATGGTGTCCTCCTTGGTCGTCTCCCATGTAGTCCACTTTGGCTCAAACAACGACAGATGGTGCGATCTGACACTGATGTTCCTTGAGCATGAAGTTCACCTTGGATCTCTTTAGAAGTCTTTCTGGGCTCTTTTGTTACCATTCGGATTATCCGTCTCTTTGATTTGTCATCAATTTTCCTCCTGCGGCCACGTCCAGGGAGGTTGGCTACAGTCCCATGGATCTTACATTTCTGAATAATATGTGCAACTGTAGTCACAGGAACATCTAGCTGCTTGGAAATGGTCTTATAGCCTTTACCTTTAACATGCTTGTCTATAATTTTCTTTCGAATCTCCTGAGACAACTCTTTCCTTCGCTTCCTCTGGTCCATGTTGAGTGTGGTACATACCATGTCACCAAACCACACAGTGACTACCTGGAGCCCTATATATAGGCCCACTGACTGATTACAAGATTGTAGACACATGTGATGCTAATTAGTGGACCCACCTTGAATTAACATGTCCCTTTGGTCACATTATTTTCAGTATTTTCTAAGGGTACCATCATTTTTGTCCTGTTCCATGAGTTTATTTTTTTTAAATAATTCTGTTGATGCATGGTTGAAAAGCCCCCCCCCCAACAACCAGGTTACATGATTGTCCCACTGGATTCCAGTTTCTCCAGCTCAGCACACATTTCTGCACAAGTTCAAAATGTGACCGTCGCCACCTGTTTGTGCATTCTCTCAGTCAACATCGCCTTTACTTCTTTACTTCTTTACTTCCTGTATACTCTGCTCATGCTCTACGATTTTCTGTATTTCTTTCCCATTTTAAAGGTCCCATAATTGACAATTTTTTTTATCACGTTAAAAATCGTTTTTAAACGTCAAACTCCTTTAGCTTCAAATGCACGATTTTGGTTTTCTGTGTAAACGAGCTACTACTAATCCAGTAAACAGCAGAGCAACAATCTTATATGATGTCATATTAGGGGGAATACCTAATATACTGTAACGTCACACTTTGGGAAAATCAAACCGGTTTGGTTAATACATGAATAGAAAAAGGATATTGTATTTTTTTCTGCACACACACACACACTCGCACAAGCACACGCACATCTGAAAACCCATGGATGACTCAAAAGTTAATTTTGTATCCTTATTCCCCTTTAAGAGCCACGGTTTGTAAATTAAATAGAGAGCGAGTAGAGAGACAGACTAGAGGTCTATGCTTTTGAGGCATAGATACATTCTGTAGAAATGTTTGTAAGAGTGTCTGAGATTGCGGCTGTATTTATTTCTCCTTCTGGAATTAAGATAAACAAGGATGGAGATTAAGGTCTGTGTGATGTCTGCGTGAACTGAACCTGAAGTGAAGGCGATGCGATCTGAAGAGTGTGGACAGCTCCCTACGCCACATTACAAATATTACAAATCTCCTAAATAAACAGTTTGCCTTATTGTCATGTTGTCATATTGTCAAGAAATATGGTCGGTGTTTCAGGATCATGATGCGGAGAATAATACAGTGACAGTTAAAAAAAAAAAAATTAAAAAAAACGCTGGACATATACAGTATACTGTAGTTATCGCAGGATCGATAATAGAAGTGGAGCAAAACCTGGAGACATAATGTGACTTCTTTGCTCTAACGGACATTCCCAGAAACCTTGTTACTTCATGTTCGAGTGCGCTTTGAACAGATGAGCTGTGGGCGGAGACTCCTGGGTTCCGTCTGTTTGTTTTTATTTCGGAGTTACTGCTCCCTAGACTGGTCTGAGCATGAGCCTGTCTGTGAAGTGGTGAAACTTTTGTACTATTCAGACAAGATAAGATGCGTAGACCTGTAAACCTTCATGATGATGTAATTCCCCTATCAGCCAATCACGTGGCAGCTTCGAAATACATAAAATCATTCGGATGCAGGTTTTCAGTTAACGGTCCGACTCATTCACCATCTATACCACTTTATCCTGTGCACAGGATCACAGGGGGCCTGGAGACTACTGGGGTACACCATGGGCGGGGTGATGATCCATCGTTGGGCACATATATGGATGCCAATTGGTTTGATCAGCATTTCTTTGGACTGTGGGAGAAACTCTGAGCACCCGGGGAGAACATGCAAACTCCATGTACACAGACCCCGAGGGGGGTATCGAACCCGGACCCTGGAGGTGCAAGATGACAGTGCTAACCATTACGCCACCATGTGACGCCAGTAAAAGGGCTTATGTTTTACTTTTCTTCCATACATTTCTTCCATGAAGCGTGTCTGTTAATGCTCAAGCTGAAACACTCATCAGATAATGCAGTTTTTTATGCCTCTAATTCACTTCTTATTACTTCTAGAAAGGAACTGCTGAACCCCGCCCTTGCAGAAAACAACAGATTTGATCTTCAAGCTTGGGGAGGGGTATCTACTGTATGTGACCCTGATGTGACCTCATATACAGTAGGCTCGTTGCTCAGGAAAATCTAAAATTGACTTATCAAATTTTTAAAAGGTTTTAACAGGGTTTTTCCTCCTCAATTTTGTTATTGTGTTTGTACCCACATGACTAAAAAGATCATCGGGCATCAGAACGAGAGGAAACTACCGTCTGATCTCAGTGTTTGTGAATGTGGCATGGTTGTCGGTGCCATGTTGTCGGGCGCGACAGTTGGCTATGAAAGTCCTTAAACACTTCTAGCAGGTCACAGGGTCACCCCGACGCCAGCCGTATGGGAAATAATGAGCTATCAGAGTCCTGGTTGCTGATAGCACAGAGTGCAAAAAAAACAAAAAAGCCAAATAGGAAGGGGAAACCTCACTGGTTATGTAAAGATTTGCACCAGATAAACGGCTTGACAAGGATTGTACAGTGGATTACATAAGACGGACGTCACCGGTGACACGATCGGTAATTGCTAAATTAAATAGGACAGCACGGGGCCTTTGTGGCGCTTGCTGTAAAAAAAGAAAAACATCAGGAATCCAGCTCGGCATGTAGGTGCCATGATAAGCATCTGCAAAGGAAAGAGACAGCTTATGAGAGGAGGGAAAGAAGAAAAAAAAGGATCATACTGTGGGCATGTCTGTGTTGTACTGTATGTTGGATGAGGGTGCATGACGGAGACACGGTCGCTGAAGAGGTGAGACAGGATAGCAAGGGAGAGAAAAAAAAAACGAGAGGTGGGTAGAGTCTGATAGCATCTAAGCATCTACCTGCTTGTTGTGGAACAGTGACGGTGTTTTAAATAGCAGAAGCGAGCGGCTGGCGAGCGAGGACCTGTTCTATCGCTCGGTTCTTTAAAATTAAACACTCGGGTTGTTTGTTCAGTCTGTTTTCTGCTCCGTCTCTTTAGGACGGCCGGATTTTCACAGGCATTTTGCTGGAAGAAAAAAAAAATGAAACGAAACGACAGCACAGAAACTTTAAGAGCGGCTAAAGAGAAAATTTTTTAAGGTACGTCCTTAAAAATAAGGAAAGCACCCCCGAGTGCCCGCACTATCATCTGGAGATCATGAGTTTCATTCCCGGGTGATGGTGTCGCCTCTTGCATCAAGCGGCCTAGAGACAGCCGAGCTCTTTCATTTGGGAGGGATGGGAGGTACTTAGCACTTTCATATCAGTCACGGCTCTGCAGCCAATCACAAGCCTCAGTGAGCTCACACGAGCCAAAGGAGCGAATAGTGCTGAATCTGAGTGTGTTACGCCGTCCCTAATGGTGCGCAAGCTATAGTACGGTAGCAGTTCGGAAAGATGTGGTCGGCTGGCGTCACGTGGTTCAGAGAAAACACGTGATAGTCTGAACCATAGTCAATCCCCGACTGACTTGTAGTAGTAACCTTAATGTTGGAGCCCCCTAGTGACAGGGAGGATACGACGAAATGCATAGCGTATTCCGAGTGTGTCACGCCGCAGCAGTTTGAAAAGGCGCTGTTGGTGCCGTCACGTTTTTTTGTTTGTTTGTTTGTTTGTTTGTTTTGGCAAATAGAGTTGAAGGACAAAAGGTCATTTGAGGTATAATTTTGAACGTTTATACCTTGATTGTTTTTTGTTCTCTCTACATTCAATCTACATTCAAAATGGTCAAGGTAATAACCTGATGATGAAAAAAATAATAAACCCGCCTGCTGTACAGTCTTCATTGTAATGTTAGAAGGCGTTATTTAAAAGCAAACATGGTGCATGTGGTTGCATGTTCTTGCAGCTCAAATGGAACCCATGTGAATCATGCTTTTTAATTTTTCTGTCTGTCTTGTTTCATTGAACGGTCATGGTTTTGGCGCCGGCATGCCTGCGCGCAACTGCGGACAAGGAAAAAGAAAGACGGAAAGAAAACAAGGCAGGATGGAGATGTGTTTTGATAGATAAAAAAAAGAAAAAAAAGAAAAGTTTATCAAACTTTTCCAGTCCATGTGGGGGGAAAAAAAATGATCGCTAAGTTTATTTTCCTCTGAAATGCTTCTGTTTTCATTGTTGTTACCTGGGAAACATACAGTATACTGTAACTATCCGACTTCCACTTTCGAAATCCTCCAAAAATCTCCCCGTTCTAATGCGCGTAAGGCGGATGACTGTAGCTCCATCACATGATGACTAGTAATGAAAATTAATTGAGGAACGCAAATTCTCAGGCGGTTTATCATCTCTAATAAACTGAATCCTAAGTGCCATTAATTTATCCGCAGTCCTGTAACCTCCGCGTTTCAAGTTGCCAGTAATTCCTAAGTTCCTGCCACATTCTCAAATAATCCATGTCATAGATTCCCATGTTAGCTTTATCGCCGCTTGTCATCTCGTTTGCTTAATTCCTGTTTTAATGCTGCGCGTAAACAGGGCCATTTTTCTCACATCCACTTAACGGAAACGCGAGCGATCTCATCCAGCGGTGACGCAACCGGGCACGATTGACGGCCAGGACACCTTCAACCGATGGCTTCCAATGCGATTAAGTGTTAGCGAGACGTTTATCTCGGGAGCTAATCGCACGTTTATCAGGAGGATGCTAATCGACTTAGGTCTTTGCTCTGACGACGTACATCGCTACTGATGACCTCGCATTACGGGGAAAAACCCATCCGTAGCGGGTGCACGGTAAATGACTGAGGTGCGCCAGGAACGGAGCTAAAGTTTCACGCTAATAAGCACTCAGGGCTATATGAGATATGCTTATTGTTTTGGCGCGGCTCATGTCACGGCAAAGTTCACGCTTTGGGGGGGGTTAGAAAAAGGAAAGAGCTTAGCTAGAGCAAAGTAATGTTCTTTTCTAATTCATAATCGTGTTCTTAACTTTAGTTTAATGCCGCCGCTGAGAAATATTTAGTGATCACAAGTGATCGGTTGCTAGATTTGCCCGCGCAGTGAGACAACCCTGATTACACAGTGAAGCGTATCCAGGGAAGGAGCATGTGACTTTAAAATAGATTTGCATCAAGAGGTAAAATCGCAGGCTGAAATCAAACGTGCTATTGTGAGCCAGGAGGAAGTGCTATATCTTGCTTCAAGATATCACACCAGTTCCTCTTGTCCGTTCTGTCCATCCAGCAGGCATTTCAGTATGTCCCGTGCATCGCGGAGACTCTCCGTATCGTCTGAAGTAGCCTCGGTAAACCTGTGTTCTCGGTTTATAATGTGCTCCTTCAGTGATTCGTGTTTACATTGCTGGTCATTTCCCATTCCTGTTATGTGTCTCATACTGTAATTGACTTGCGAGTAAGTGTTATTGTAAGCCATGTGAGTCACATGTCTCTCGGGAGCCTGTTTTGACTTGTCCGTTATGTTTAAAGATAAAAAATAGGAGGGAAAAAAAAAAAAAAAAAAAAGACGGGCGAAGTGGCTAGTATGTGTATTCATAGCTGGACATGCTGGATGGCTATGAAAACCATAACAGAGACGACCTGATTGGTTGTTAGATTAGAGCATTTCCAGCAACGCCCTAAGCTTCCTGAAAATATCGTTAACCAAGGATGCGTTTTTGTTTTTGTTGATGTTGTTGTTGTTGTTGTTTGTTTTTCTGCGGGGTGTTTTTTGCCAGCGCAATTTATTTTTCCTTCTTGATAGATAAATTTGCTGATAAATTTTTACTATGGTATTTTTTTTTTTTTTTTTCCGTATATTTTCATGCACAGGTGTTCAAGTCAAACTGGGACTTGTGATGAAATTCTTCCTGGACGAAGGAGTAAAACCAGTTTACAGAAGACTTTGAGCACAGTCCGGTGATGAGACTCAGCCGCAGTAACACATTTACTGTAAATTGTGCAAAATGGTTTAAAGAAGGCCGTATGTCCGTGAATGATGACCCTGGCAGAGGTGCCTCGAAGCACACTGCAGTCGTTCCCATGAACATTCAGCGAGTGAGTTGGTCGCCAACATCTGTCTGTACATCCACGTACAGTCCTGACCTCACTGCAAGACATTTCCACATGTTTGGAACATCGAAGGAGTTCCTGGGAGGCCAGCGTTTCAGACGTGAATCAAAGCAGTCGATCATGTCTCCGGCACTGAGATATACAGTGAATCTCTAGGAGCAGTGCATTAGTGTAGCAGGCGAACATATAGAGAAATGAAGTCTCATAACTGCGTTCTGTTATTCTGCACAATCAAAAGTCCTGGTTTGACTTGAACGACCCTCGTACTCTATGTTCCTGGAAATGTTCCACTTTTTATAATATTTTTGTCCTCCATGTTCACATCCGCGCTACACGTTTGTCTTCATGTTCTACCATCTTCTCATTTCTTTCAGTATGTTCCATGTTTGTCTGTTTCCTCGTGTTCTATTTGTGTTTCTGCGTTCCATTTGTTTTCATGTTCATTTCCGTGGTTCAGTGTTTTTGTTTCCGTGTTCTCTGCTCATTTCCATTTTCCTGTCTTCATTCAACATTCGTTTTGTAGTCTTCATTTCGCATCTCCACTATGTGTTCCAGTTGTGTTCCTTGCGTTATGTGCATTGCCGTACTCCGGATTAAAATCTGTGTGTTTCATGGTCACTTGTGTTCCATGTTCTTTTTCCTTGACCCAAGCTCTTTCTTGTGTTTTATGTTTTCTTTGAAATGTATCCATATTCTACTGTAGTTCTACGTTCTGTATTCTATTTTCTATTGTCCTGTGTTCCTTTTAAATATTCCATGTTCATTTCCATGTCCGTTCTAGAGCTGGGTCGGTTCCGTGTGCATGGAATACCATGCTCCATGCAGGTGTTCGAATACGTTTCCGGGCACATGCGCAGACATTAGTGGGGCCTAAGGGGGGGGGGGGGGGGGTGGGGGGGGGGTGGGGGGGGGGGATGGTGGGTGGTAAAAAAACGGCAACCCACCAAACAACAAACCCACCAGATGCCATTCCACACACACACACATGCACCATAGCCACCACTTCTAACCCAATGTTTCCACACCACCATACAGTAGTGTACATAATTGCACATGTGGAATCTCACATGTCCACAACATGGCTCCTGTTTAGCGTTTACCGAAACACAACGTGTAACATGTTGGTCAGTGTTGAGTTACGATTAGTGGCTCCGTCAACAAAGAAATGTTTCTTTAGCATTTCTGGAGAAAGCTTTCGGTCCACTCTCACTTCTCTCCCTCTTGTGCACACTCATTCTCTATACCGCCTATCCTGTACAGGGTCACAGGAGGTCTGGAGCCTATCCCAGGGGACTCGGGCACTAGGCAGGGTGTACCCTAGACAGGGCTACAATCCATTCATTCATTTTCTTTACCGCTTATCCTGGTCAGGGTTCTGGGAAGCCTGGAGAGTATCCCAGGAGATTGTGTGCACGAGGCGGGGTACGGTACATCCCGGACAGGATGCCAATCCATCGCAGGGCACGGCAACGATTCTGTTTTTGAAGAGACTCTTTGTGAAGAGCTTTTTTTTTTTAAATGCCAGTTTTATTTTGAAATCTTCTGATTGCTACAGTAAATGTTGGTTCATTTCAAAATTCATTTTCTGGTGGACAGATTACCAATCTGATTGTGCTGGGTTTCAACATGATTTCTGAGGTAGCTCCGATGGTGAAAAGTTGAACAGATGGAATGAGAGATGAGAGATGTGAACGGTATGGTGTTTGGGGTGAACAGGCAAGGTTTTGTAATGGCAGGTAAGACTGAATGGATGCATGGATTTTCTTTTTTTATTTTTCTTTTTTATGTTTTGTTTTTGTTTTTTCTCGCTATTTTAAGAGACAGCGTCATCTGATAATGCCTTGTTTTTGCCACCTCTGATGAGTCCTTTGATACGGTGCAAGTGGAAACTGGTTTTCGTGGGGAACTTGGCAGAAACCTATTTCGCGTAGGTGATGAAAACTGGAGGATGCAGCTGCTTCAAGGCCGCCTCGCCTCGCCTCGCCCGGCCTCGACCAAAACATCGCCAGCCAAACCCATATTCGGGACTCGTGCTTGAGTGCTCGCTATAGACCCGCGCTGAGAATATCTGTCGTTAGCGGGTTTTGATGTCCTCGAGGTGCGAATGGGAACTCTGAGGATCCAAATCTCAATCAGCACTTACAGGGGGGGGGGGCAAAAAAAAAAAATAATGAAATGATGATGAAAGCCAACCGACAAGTCGAATATCTCAACCTAGCATTATTACCTTTGTTTGGCATTCTTGAAATTTTTTAGCTTTAAAAGTCACCTTTTGGTGTGGGGTCACATTTTCATACTCAACACACTATATGTTTCAACATTCAGTCTTGACAGATTTAATAACAGATATAATATTGCCTTTTTCACTGTAGATATACTGTAGAGAATCATTCTTATTAAAAAAATTTTAAAAAAACATACATTAAATGTATTTTTTGTACTTATTTTTTGTTTTTGTTTTGCACTGAACCAAAGAACGTTCTGTTTAGAATAATGCAGGTACATTATTCCTTGAAAGCTCTTGTTAATTAGGACCCCAGCCAATGACGACAGACGTCTAGGACAGAATTCTCACATATTCCACGGTCTATTTAAATCTATTAAAACACACACGCATTCCTCCTCCGATTGCTGTTACCTGTTTGGCATTCATCTGGTGAGCGTGAGGAAGTCCGTATAAAAGACAAAAAGTCGTTTTTAAATGGCTATCTGAGGCACGTTTTCCTGTCCTGATGCACTTGATTAGTATTTTACTAGGCCCCCGTGCCTTAGTGCTTTCGGGTAATTAGTCCGCCGGTGCTCAGAAATAGCCTGAGCTCCTCATTTATCTCGGAGAGGAAACATACTTCCTACTCCATAAACAGAAATGAGAAGCACATATGCACAGAAACACAAATTGTGCTTCATCTGGTTACCACGAAATCATGCGAACACTGACAATAGTGCCAGGCTCTGGTCTTCTGCTCGCCCGAGGAACAAGTAGGGGAAAACTGAGTGCAATTAGCATTCAGTAAGTGAGACATGAAAGGTCTTTTTTTCCCTCATTTTTAATGAAACCTAGATTTCATATTCAAATATATATATATGGCCATTTAGCTATACATATATATATATATATATATATATATATATATACTCACTCACTCATCATCTATAGCGCTTAATCCTGAATTCAGGGTCACGGGGGGCCTGGAGCCTATCCCAGGAGGCTTAAGGCACATGGCAGGGTACACCCTGGACAGGGTGCCAATCCATCGCAGGGCATATATATATATATATATATATATATTGTGAAGAGCATAATAATAATATGCACAGAGACTGTCGAGCAAAATGTACTGTATCTTGGTCAAAAGGTTTTGTTTGGAAACCATGGAAACACTGTGTAAAGTACTCATTATCTATCTTCTTGCTTTGAAATCAAACAGATCAAACAGCTAACAAATCAACAAAATACAAAATCTTCACGGAACGCTGGCACCCATTAATAAATAAATGTATAAATAAATAAATAAATAACTGTGAGGCATGACTCTTTTCTTCCCAGTAAGCCACAGATCTCTGGAACAACACGACTTCCTTGCATTGCCAGATTCAATTCTAAATATAGCCTATCCAAATATTTGTTTTTCTTTTCGCGCTTCTCGTTATGTACAGTACACCGATCAGCCGTAACATTATAATGCGAAACAATATGTGCCGCATTGCGTGGGTTTAACGGTGGCCCTGGCCGCTCGGGCCGTGGCTCTGCGGAGCCTCTGGGGGTGTGCTGTTGTGTCTGGCACCAGAATGTTGACTGCAGATTTTTTTGGGTGCTGTGGGTGGGTTGCGGGGAGGGAGGGGCCTCCGTGGATCGGATATGTTTTTTGTTTTTTTTCAATAGAGTTCCATGGGAGCTCGATAAGATTGGGATCTGGGGAATTTGGAGGCTGGGATAGCAGCCTTGGGCTCTTTGCCTAGCTGGCTCCATGCATGGAGGGCTCTGGGGCCTTGGGTGTTCTGGTGCCTTTCCATCATCATCATTATCGTCAGAATGGACTTTTTTTGGCGAGATGTGCTGCATTGGCTTTTCTATTCGATCGGACAGGACAGCCTCGTCCCTGTGGGCATGGGAGAGGCTTGATCTTGTCCATTTTACTATTTTTACTACATTCCTATCCGATCCAGTTTACTGGTATATAATTAACAATCAGTAACGTATGAATGATATTATGGCTAATCAGTATACACGCATGTACCTCATGAATGTATCGATTCCACAAAGAAAACAAACTGGCAAAAAGGTAAAGGAGGGGAAAAAATTCAACAGTAACCAACTCCAATTGCATGACAATAATGGACATGGAGACCATGTAGCACTGATGACATCGTATCATTAGGGTGCTGGAGTTTAAGGCAAGATGTGTTTGATTAAGATTCTTGGATCTCCCCAAATAGTCCCAGATTAAAGCCTTGGACTCAACACAGACAGAAGAAACGGGCAGATTGGGAATTGGGGAAAATCTACAGAAATGCAGGCAGTGGTTAGGAATGAAATGGAAAACGTTAGAGTAACAAGTGACAATAGGATGAACAGGAAGCGATAGAGGATAAACAAGACAATCTGCCCAAGCTATTAACTATTGGCCCATAACACCGACTTCCTCCATGAAGAGGCTAAGAGGCTAATCATACCGTAAATCAGAAGCAGCCTTCAGACGTCAATGTATACATCATTTTGTTGACTGACATCATCTTCCCAGCAATCAAATCAATTCAGCTTTATTAGTTTCGACGTTTAAATGTAGATGTTTTCACAAAGGAGTTTTACAGAAATCCACAAAGAACACAAGCCGGAAGTGGTGGTGATGAGGAACAACTTAGATGGGACAAGCTAAAAAAATAAATAAATAACATCTTCTTCTCCATGACACCTGGACTCACTTTAATAATTCAATAATTGTAATAACAAACACACACTACTTTGTGACACTTTACACACAAACTGCAGTCTTCCCTTAGAAGCGGCTTCCAAAGAAGAAATCAAATGGTTGTGAGGCACCAAAGAAAAGGAAGTGGAAATGATAAAGTGAATGAAAAGAGGTGAAATGTCATGGGTCATTGATCAAATTGTTATATTTCATTATGTACAGTACAGGTATGCAGTGTAATGGTGGCAGCATAGCAGCCTAGCGATTAGCACTGTCGCCTTGCACCTCCAGGTTCCGGGTTCGATTTCTGCCTCGGATCTGTGTGTGCATGGAGATTGCAGAAATTGCATGTTCTCCTCATGCTTGGTGGGTTTCCACTGGGTACTCTGGTTTCCTCACACAGTCCAAAGACATGCAGGTTAGACTAATTGGCGTTCCCAAATTGCCCACAGTGTGTGAATGAGAGTGTGAGTGTGTATATGTACTGTACTGTATGTGCTTTGCAATGGATTGGCAATGGGTGTACCACACCTCGTGCCATACAGTACAGGTAAGTCTCATGGGACTGGCTCCAGGCCCCCCGAGACCCTGTATACAGGATTAAACAGTATAGATAGTCTATATAATGTTCAAATGTTTAGTGTATAGTACTGCATACAGTAAGTCTTGAGCCACCCTTCATTTCTTCTTCATTTCCTCGACTTTCTTGGATGTTTTAAGGTTCTCTGAAGGACTTTGTCTGAAGCAGTTTCAGAGAAAAGCTCCAAGGCGAAGAAGACGAATGGACACCCAGTCGTCCGACACGTACACCATCGTAATAGTTTTACGGTCACTCTTAAACACAGGTGCCACAGCTGTTTTTTGTCCTTCCTTTAGGTTTGCCAACGGCATAAAAGTCATGATCCTTAAATGATCTTGAGGAAGGTGAAACTCCACATAGCATGGTACTGTATACCGATGACCTGTACCTCAATATCAGTGTAACAAGTGTTTGTAGACTCTAATAGAGAAGTAGCTTTAGATAGCTGGGTAAAACAAACAATGTTCAAATCTTCTATCTTGACTTGTTCACTTCGAGTTCGAGGATACTCTGAAGAGTCTGTCCAGCTGGCCTTTTCATATAGATCCCTTACCTGTTCACATTCCTCAGAACCTGTAAGAACCTGTCTATCTTTCTTTTCCACAAAGAATCGCCCTTCTGAACAGTCCCTTTTCACCATCACAACTCTGTCTATAGATTTGGGGAATGGTATTTGATTGATGATGTTCTGTCTCCATATCTTCTCCTATTCCATCTGTTCCTGAGATTCAGTCATTAGTCACGGCGGGTAACCTGAATGCTTGGGCATTTGCACCATCTTGACCTGGGCCCTGTCTAGTGGCTTGGACATTTTCTACATTGTTTTGTCACAGGATGATGACTGATGGAGATTTGGAGTGTCACATACAGAGCGCACCCGGCCCATTCTACTCAGCAGGTCGATCATAACCAGAATCGGGTCAGAAATGATCATTCATTAGTGACACAACGGATCAGATTTTTTGAAAAATAATAATGCCAGAAGATACCTGGACTCACCGGCAGGTAAAGTTTCCTAACACGGCATTTCATTAAAGTACCGAAAATACATTCTAATCCTTAATTTCTTACATGAAAATATTGTAGGTGCTAATGAAAAAACTAATTTTTCAGCAAAATCCTGAAATTCTTCTAAATGTCAGCTAGAGTATGGTTTATTCAGTACTGTATTAAAGCCTGCATTGACATAACAATATAACACACTTTAAGCGCTCTTTAAGATCTAATTTCCTTCTTTCTTTCTTTTTTTTTTTTTTTAAATGTTGTTATTGTTTTGTTATCCCAGGAAGTGACCCGAACCCTCATGTGGTTCTCACACCCTCCTCCCCGGATGGTCATGATATCCCCCTTAGACCTGCTTTGTGAATTTAACCTTTCACTACTTCTGTAGTGAGATTATTCCAGTCTAATGCTGCTGCTCTAAGGCTGGACGTCTGAGACAGAAATCCTCAATAACACGACACAGTGGTGGAGCTTTCACAGGGACTCAAGCACAGGATTCCACAGAGCTCCTGGAGGAAGACCTACTGTAATGAAAATGAAAAGAAAACGTATTAAGGGATAAAACACTCAGCGCATGATGTTATGAGAAAACAGTCAACAATGGGGTGGTGTAGGATGACATGATTTGGAGCAGACCCATGATTTGTTACAACCCTGAATTGGATTATTTTTTCAATAATGTTTTGATTTCTGTTTTCGAGCACTTTATGCCTTATGGCATTACAATGCAAAACTTTATGCCCAGTATTGTTTATGTTCCCCTTGTGCCACGAGGGGAATGACTCCATAAAACCTCTGGGGGTGCTTAGACTGTTTTGTCTGGCACCAGCTCTATGGATTTTGGAGGCCAGGTTGGCAAGCTAAGGCATTTTGGCTGGCTGTCGTTGCTAGCCTTAACCTTTGGTTGGCATAAGTGAGGCTTGGGTGTCCGACACCCTGTGATCAGTTTACTGCTACAGTATATAATTGATATTGTGACTGACAAGTAGGAAAATAATGTACAGTACAAACCACGTTTAGCTGATCAGAGTGAGACCTGACACGTACTGTAAAACCTATTCAGCAGACGAGATTTTCTCTTCAACTGTAAAAGCTTCAGCTAATGGAAGCTGGCGGTTCATTTCTTGCACTGTATTTGCATTATAATGTACTCGGGCCCGTCATTTTCATATCATTCTGCACACTGTTTATTTATGTAACCTTATTTTATGAGTGTGTCCCACGAAGAGCAAAGTGTTTATTTGGTGAAGATATAAAAATAACAGAATTTACAGTATGTTGCCCAGAGATCTGGCACAGATCATAGTCCAAATCCAACATGTTCAACTGCTTTCAGTATTACTCATATTACCTGCAGTTCATCTTCTAGGCGCTATGCAGTTAAATGATCCCTAGATCATTACGGTCTCTAACATTTCCCATTTCTGCTTCATTTCATACCCAATTTAATCTGCGGCACATGTTTTGAGCTGAGCTTGCAAATCCTTCAGGATTGCCAAAAACCTGCTCCTGCCCAGATTGCTGCTTCTCAGATGTGTGCAGCTGTGAATACACATGTGCATCGTTTTCATTTAAAAGAAATCCTGCTCAGATGACGGAAGTGAGCCATTCGTGGTCACCTCGCCGAGTGTCGCATTTATGCGTTCACTGCCACGTCGTTGTCTGATTGGACAATTGCATAGGAGAATGCCTGAATTCGTTCAAGATTGTAAGCTAATGTTCAGAATGTGGGGAGAAATATGACCTCAGGAACTCTCACCATAGCATGACATTGTTGATGACAGACGCTCGAGTTTGAGTACCTCCTGAGATGCCCAAGAATGAGATATTTCATCATAGGAAACAGGTTCAACTCACAGGAAATCTCAGAGTATAAGCACTCTTTACAACCGTGGTGAACAGAAAAGCATCTCAAAACCAGTGAACCTTGAAGCCTGGAGCTAGAATAACAAAAGGACATATCTTTTTTTACTGCTGTCACTTAAGAAAAGGAATCTGAGGCTAGCTACATCAGCTTTAAAAAAAAACTGTCCAAACAAGAACCTACCAGGTTGTAACTGCAGATTCCCGTTCTTGGCTGCCGAAATTCGAACCCGGTGTTGTCTTCACGATATGCGTTACGGCCATCATCGAATGCAGTTGAGTTTGATTGGTGCAGACGGGTGGGAATGTGAATAAGGACAAATTTACAAAGGTAGTTTGGCAGCCGAAGGAACCCATTAAGAAACGCTAATACTGTAGTTTGTTCTGGGCATGTTGATGTACGGTGTAGCGGAGAGAATTAAGTAAGGGCCTTGCGCATGCCGAACCCAGCTTGACAGTGCTGGGATATGAACACAACCTTCTGATCAGTAGTCCAGAACCTTACTTCTACTGTAAGTCTTGACCTCTGAGATTACTTGGTCCATTATCTCTATCATCTCTAATTGGTCATGTCATATGCTCTGGCCAACGCGCCAGGGTGCATTCACATCCCGCGCCCAGGATTTCAAAGAATGGTTCTTTTAAATCACAGCCACCCTGGCTAGGTTAACAACGTTTAGGGTTTTGCTCTGAAGGATGGCAAGCGGTTAGTATTAGCTGTATTTGTCGAGGTCCAGAAGAAGGAAGAAAGCCAGACGCTTCACTTTAAATGTTTTATCAGCGAGTGCTAGCACTCCTATGAAATCACAATGCTGATGACGTCGGCGCCCTACGCATGCACAGAGGCATGAATTCCCATCAAGTTGCATGACTACTATGTGTCATCTACTGTACAGTATACAGTACATCAGATCTAAGACCACGTACGAAAGTGACTCAGATCGGATATGAAAAACATCAGATTTGGGTCAGATCAGATTCGAGTTCCTATTTGAATGAAGTCTGCATAGGACTCACCTGTGTGATGTCACATAGTATCCTGTAACAAGGTTATTCCATTTCCTATGGCTCAGGAAAATGTTTCCCCTGGATTCGGGTCTTTATTTAGACACACATAGTTAAATGAGGCTGTGAGTGACGAGGATGGGATGCTTGTCAGGCGACAGTGGCTCGGGTGCAACAATGCACAGTTGTGTCTACGTGTGGATTATCTGTGTGAGTACGGTCCGCGTGTCCTCCTGGGGCGGTTTCTGCCGTAAGAGAACTTTCATCTGAGCGCTAGACCACTCATGACCTGCCGCATGCCAGTCATTTCTTTCCAAGCGTGTCTGTTCTGCCTCGCCAGGGAGATTCTTTTCCTGGTTTAGCGGTATGGTTGCGTGATACAGTAAATTCCACGCGAAAGGTGAAAAGGTTCATGTATAGTCAAATGGAGCGAAAGCTCGAACGGAGATGGCTTCCAAAATCATGCAGAAGTGTTTGATCCGTCCTCTTCCTGACTTGACTAGAGATCAGGCTTTGCTCAGGACCATCTCTACAGTAAGTCACACCACATGCTTCCTTCGTCAGGCCAACCCTATCAGCAGCTCCCTCCAAGCAATCTACAATAATGGCAGCGATTAATACGATATTATACAGAGATTGTTGGCTGGTAGTCTTTTTTTTTTCTCTTTTTATAGACTGCCGGTACACAACAAGCAAGCGTGGGACTTCTCGACTTTTAAAGTCTGAGAGAAAATGCTGCTTTTTCATAATGGCTGAACAAACAAGGCTGCATTTCGTCTAGCGAAGTTATCAGCATCGAGAGCAACGTGACAGGCTGTTTTTGCTGGAGAAGACAATGGGAAACAGCGGGATGAAGCGGAGGGAGGGAAGGAGGGAAGTTACATGAGGCTATTGTTGACACACGGCAATCTGTTTTTTATTATGCCAACAAGATTTATCACCAAGCCCCATTCTGCGTGACTTATCACCCAATGATGGGCTGTGGGAACCGCGCTCCAGCCAATCGGACAAGTAGAATCGTACTTAGCCGCATTTTAACAGAAACCCCCTCCTCTGTGGGACCAAAGGTATGTTTCTGCAAGATTTTGTTGTTGTTGTTGTTTGTTTTTTACTTACTCTTTAGCATGCAGAAGCACACAGGCGCAATCTAGCAATTTAATTCACAATACACCAATGTGATTTCTTCATTCTCTTCTCTTTTCTTACTTTTTCTTACAATACTTTGTTTTCTGTCTTAACTTAACTTTCACTTAGTCTTATGCACTTAACACCCGCTTAATCTCTCAGCCGCTGACATACAGTACATCTACTGTAATTATGGATTTTTTAAAATCTTATTTTCAATCCCATCACCCTAACAATCCAAACTGACTGAAAAAAAAAAAAAAAAAAAAAAACTGACTCATAAACTAACATGAGACATCATATGAGACAATTGAGCCTGGAAAAAGAAAATACATGGAAATAAATAATGTGTAAAAAAAAAAAAAAAAGTAATTTGTGAAAATAAATAATGGGTGAGAATCACATGTAAAAATGAGAAAATAAAGAAATAGTGTAAAGAAAATAAATCAGTGATGGACATTGGGAGGAAATCATAAGAGAAAAAAAAACCCACCTGTTTACATAAATATTCTTTATCAAAAAGAAAATTGGCATTAATTAACAGAGTAAGTTGATTTAACTTCTGGTTGATTATTGTCTCCATTTAAGATTCCAGTGATTTGATTGTATATTAATTTCCTTTGTTTAGTGGACTTGCTGTGTGGTCAAACTTTTTTTATATTTAACTTTTTTTCATATATATATATATAAAGTCATATAAAGTACGAAGTGTGCAGTGAAATGCTTACACTGTATATATAGCGATATATACGTATATTACTATATTAGTATATTAATTTTTTCATTAAATAGTCTAATGATAGTGGTAGTAGATACACTGTAACATTAACTGACTATGTGCTGACTTGGCATTAAATGATTGTTGAGCAAATTTGGCAGAAAATGATATTGTATGGTCATTGACATTTCCTTAAGTTACCCATGTGGAATCATTATGTCACTATTCACTTTCAGATCAATGAGAGGTGGATACAGTAGATGCGGCATGTACAAGCGGGCTGCGAAAGATGCAAAAGCAATCTAAACATTTGTCATTCTTTTTTTTTCTTTTCTTTTTTTTTTTAAATGCAGAAAAACAGGACTCAGGATAGAGCTCAAATTATAATTCAAAAACAGTCAGTGATCAGGGTTTAACAATACAAGTGACAATACAAGGGCCGGGCTGAATTCGCTTTTGACTTGACTTTGCTTCACAGTGGACGTCACTTCATTGAACTCTACCATGGGCTCTATGATGCAGACTGCCTCTTTCCTCTCTGGCTTAAACATGGCAGTGAAGTTGTTGCTCTCTGGTATGGGCTCAGCAGTGGAGGGCCTTGGGTTGGACTGGGACACCTTGTTGGTCTCAAGCTCCCCCTTCTTGGCCTTGAGTTGGAGGCTGGATGTGGAGGTTGCCTTGTTGGGTTCTGGTCTGTGCTCTGCTTGAACCTCTTCCTCTCTGGCTCCTGATATGAGCTTCACTGGGTAGGCCACATGGTGCATGAGGACTGAGGCTTGTGTCTCCTTGGGCAACCGGCTTTTCTGCTCATAGGCATGCTGGGCCTGTATTCCGGGACAACATGATCTTTATCCGTTCTTTCTACAGTATTTGGAACCAAGTCTTGAAGGAAGTGCATGGTAATCCTGGTATGGTACTGTAGCACTCCTGCTTTTCCAAGACCAAAGTGCAAAGACAGTAACTAGATTAAAAATGAAAGCAACCACATGTAGACACAAACGACTTGGTATAATAAAGAAAAAAGAATGACTTGAATCGCCAACTAGTCAAAAGGGAAAACTTGAAACAGCTGTGATCAATGATGACTTACTGTAGGGAGACGAGACTGGGAAGAAGACAAGACCGGAATCCAAATAGGATGTGTGTCAATTTAAACAAACATAGCAGTTTGTAAATCAGCGCTGTACTTCTGTGAGACATGTCGGGCGCTGATATCCACGGCATGCGGAGCTCAGCAGGGGGGAGGAACACTGACAAGAAGAAGCTCATCAGTTTATGATTTACAGTATACATGTTTATTTGGTTTACTGGATTTTCAAAAATAAATAAATAAATAAATAAAAATGAAATTGTCATTTATGGTACATGCCAGGAACTGTTATTTGTTCTGGAATTAATTTGAAACATGTCCGGTAAGGCATCATGTCCTCTGATGTTTCTTCCCTGATGTGTTTGGTTTTGTAATGCTCCTCTTTGGTCAAGCACTACTCATCATACACTCAATTTATCATAACGGGACTGAGGACTGTTCACGTCACATCAGACAAGAGAAACAGGATGTAAACGGAAAACATCTGAGATCAAAGCTCAAGTTTTTCTTTCACGGATCTTCAAGCATGCTTTTACAGTTCATCTTAGAATATGTTGAAACAACTGGACAAATTATTAAATAATGTCATATTCCTTTGTCATCATTACAGGAATATTCTGTAGTATTCATTCAAACGAAAAAAAAATGTGCTCGATGTGCATGGCGCTTCGTTTGCCATTTGATTGAAGCGCCTTTATTTTGAACTTTTGCCCTGCTGACACCCTGGAAAACAAACCAAAAAAAAAAAAAAAGTTAAAGATAATGATACTCTTCCACTCTGCAATGTCATTTTTATCGTTTCTCCACATCTCTTTCAGAACTTTCATGATGTTCAGGTTGCACCGCATTCCTGACCAGCACTCAACTCCTCTCTCAGGCTATTTAAGGCTTCCTACAGCGGATGATGCGCTGACCGTATACAGTACGTAAGTGTTCGTCAGAAATTCAACACAACATCCAATCACATTTAATTAAATGCCTTATTATCCAAATATAGTCAGGAAGACGACCGGACAGATAAACAGCACTGTGATAGATTTGGTTTGATTTTCTGTTGGATTGGTTTTCAAGTTACATAATTCACGTGACGGTTCTCAGGTTCAGGACTTGGTTTCACATCTGGTCTGTGTGTTTAGACTGTTTTCGGAGTAGCTGATGTAAAGGTTGTTTCTGAGGCTGCTGGATTTATTGTTTCAGGATCAAGTATGGCAGAGATTTATTGTGTTTCTTTGCAGTTTCAATCCTTTAAGGTTTTCCATACATATTGTATTAAACACATGAAGGGTATAGTGGTGCAGTGGTTAGTATTGGTGCTTAACAGCTTTAAGGCCTTGGTTTGGGCTTGTTCTCAGGTTTCGGTCTGTTTCTAGGAATGTTCTCCACATGGTTTTCATCCTTAAAAACAAGCTCATATGTGAAGTGGCTATGGTAAGGTGTCAATGTGTAGTATGGATAAATGATGCAGGCATGCCATCGAGGTATCCTGGGTGTGTTCCTTACTTATGCCTATTGTCGTGGGATATGAGGTGGATCTGAAACCCTGACCAGAATACACACAGATCAGCTACATACTGTAGGTTTTGGATTTCACCCACTAGGGTGGCTTTGACACCATGGGGTGTGTTTCAACAGGATGTTTGGTGGACATTGGCAGTGGATCCTTTGGGTGCTGTGGGCTGCAGCTTGAGTATTCTTAGGATCAACTTGTTTTTCCGATGCATTCCATGTGTACCAATCAGACTGGGATTTGGGGAGTTCGAGGGCTGGACCTTGTGCACAGTGGGTTTTGGTGCACTTAGTGTCCTTGTGCCTTTCTTTCATGGACAGCATTGACGTTTATCAGCGATTTATGCTGCATTTGCTTTTCTGTAGAATCAGACTGAACAGGCTGGACTGGTGTGAGCCTTGAGTGCCCATCTTTTCACCAGTTTACTAGTAAATGATTGATCCATCCATCCATCCATCAATCGAGGAACCTCGGAGGTCCAACTAGGGACTGTGGAGGCCAGTTGCGACCATTGTTTTTATTCCCATTTTACGACCATGGTAGGACCTCCGCTCAACATTCACACATGCATCCACACAATACGGACAATTTGGGATCACCAGTTAGCCTAATCTATGTGTTTCTGGACTGTTGGAGGCAACCAGAGTACCTGGGGGGAACCCACCAAGCATATGGAGAACATGCAAACTCCATGCACAGAGACCCCGAGGCGGGAATCGAACCCAGACCCTGGAGGTGCAAGGCAACAGCGCTAACTACAGTACTAAGCGACCGTGCCGCCATAACGAATGATAATACGTCAATGTTATGTCGTGTCAATGTTACAGCTTATAGGTTACTGAAGATGAGAAACTAAATGGAGAAACGTTGAGCATGTTGGTTGTTTTATTTGCATCATACAGTACATAATGTAACTCTTCATAACAGTTTCATCATAATGCTTGACGAGGCATAAACCTTTGGGAGGAAATTGCATTCATTTTGTTATGAAATTAGTCATTTATAAACAGCTACACCCATGTTCTCGTATGCAATCTTTTAGCAATCTTGACAAATTACTGAGGTACACATTGGAAAACAAGGCAGAATATTTCACAGTAATCTGTTTGTTCTCTAACAAAGTCTGGACGTCAGCTAGCCAGAAACCACAGTGCTAAATAAACTTAAATTTAGGACAAAAACATAAGCCACCAGAGCCAAATCTAACTCCAGCATGACAGTACAGCCAACAGCATTAATCAGCACTCCCCCCCCCCCCCCCCAATGCTTCTATGTCTTTTAAATAGCATGATGATGATTTGGAAGTGATGTGATTCATAAGCTCACCGTCCCTACCACAGTAAGATAGGTCAGTGAGCTAGCCTAGCTAAGCAGATGTTTAGCTAATTCACGCCATGGTAGCACTGTTTTCGATAACATGTCACTTTGATGTTCAGTATCAATTTCCTGTTGGGCTGAATATATCTAAGCTTATATACATTGCCTGCTTATTTCTCTTTTACACTTTATAACATTTTTCATTCTGTTGTCACTGGACATGTGGTAGATTGGTATAAAATATCCACTGCATTTTAGGGGTTTTTTTTTGTTTTGTATTTTGGTCTACTATATCCATCGAGACTTATAAAACATCCAATACTTAATCCATAGGGTTTAATATGATGTCGGCCCTTTGCAGCTATAACCGCTTCAACTCGTCTGGGATGGCTTTCCACAAAGTTTAGGAGTGTGTTTATGGGAATTTTTGAACATTCTTCCAGAAGCGCATTTGGAGAAGGCCTGGCTCGCAGTCTCCGCTCTAATTCATCCCAAAGGTGTTCTATTAAGTTGAGGTCAGGCCAGTCACACCAGACTCGCTCATCCATGTCTTTATACACCTTGCTTTGTGCATTGGTGCACAGTCATGTTGAAACAGGAAGGGGCCGTGCCCAAAGCTGACAAGCATGACATTGTCCAAAATGTCTTGGCGTTCTGAAGCATCAAGAGTTCCTTTCACTGGAACTTAGGGCCTGAGCTCAATGACCCCTCCATCAAACTTTACACTTTGGCACAATGCAGCCAGACAAGTACCGTTCACCTGGCAACCGCCGAACCCAGACTCGTCCATCAGATTACCAGACAGAGAAGTGTGATTAGTCACCCTAGAGAACACGTCTCCACTGATCTAGTGTCCAGTGTCGGAGTGCTTTACAGCACTGCATCCAGTGCGTTACATTGTACTTGGTAATGTAGGGCTTGGATGCAGCTGCTCGGCCATGGAAACCCATTCCATGAAGCTCTATAGGCACTGTTCTCGAGCGAATCTGAAGGCCACATGAGGTTTGGAGGTCTGTAGCTATTGACTCTGTGAAACCTCTGTGAGCTATGCATCTCAGCATCCGCTTACCCCGCTCTGTGGTTTTTTACGTGGCCTACCACGTCATGGCTGAATTCCTGTCATTCCCAATCGCTTCCATTTCGTTATAATACCAGTTGACTGTAATGTATGACTGTTAAACTTATGACTGGCTTATTGCACAGGTGGCATCCTATCATGGTACCACGTTGGAATTCACTGAGCTCCAGAGAACGAACCATTCTTTCCCAAAAAGTTTGTAGAAGTGGTCTGATTTTATACCGTACACCTGTAACCTGTAATGGAAGTGATTGCAACACCTGAATTCAATGATTTGCATGGGTGAGTGAAGAATACTTTTGGCAATATAATATGTATATATGTATTCTTGTTTGTCCAGGAAGGCAGTAACCAGCGTCATAATCAAATTTTGTGTCATAGCAAGAGCATGTCTCAAGCGTTCCTCACCGACAGTAAAAGTAGGCAGCATCATTAACCCCTGGGTGTCAGGTGGAGCAGGCAGCCGATGTAGCAGGGGCCGGTTTAGCGGGTGTCATCTGTATCTGCATGTGGGCGGAGCCACGGGTACCCTCTTGTGTGTATGTATATAAATACCCGAGTGTTGGCGACGCTGTCTACTGTTACAGTCACTGAGGAACGCTTTAGACGCGATCACGCCATGACACAAAAGTTGATGATGATACTGGCTACTGTCTTCCTGGACAAACATCGCCCAAAACAGAATTTTGGTTTCATACTTATTTACCGTAACCTGCACCTTTAAGTTTCACAATGCCAACATTTGCGCTGATGTACAGTACTGTATATACACTACTAGTTACGCTTCTGGTACAGTATCTGTGCTATGCATTTCTTCATGCTGATAATAAAGGTGGTGTTCACTTCAGAATAGTTTACTATTTTTTAAAATAGTTATTTTGACCAAACTATCCACTTGAGTATATATTTTTTTCTTTCTCAGGTAAATTACTACTACAGTAGCAGCATTTTAAAGCTTCTGGGTTCGGTCCAGAGCTCACGTTTCTCTCTGTGTTTTGTATGTCTTTCACTTGTCTGTTCTCGGTTCCTATGGGTTCTCTGGTTACCTCCCAAAAGCATGCTGGTGGATAAGTGGTTCTAAATTGTCCCTAAGTGTAATTGAGTGTGTTAATGTGTGTGGGCACTGAATGGACTGGAGTCCAATCCAGGATATTCCTGCCTCACTCCCAGTGTTCCCTGGATAGGCTCCAGTTTCACCGCAGGACAAAAAGCGGTTACCATATGCCACCAAAAAAACAATACGCTGAAATGTTTGTTCACATCGGTTGGAAAATAAATTATTGTGGGTAGAGTAACATTATGGAAAATGTAATCCTGACCATAATCGTATTCTTTCAGAAATACACAGCTGTAACGGGAATGCTAGACTTCGAGGACATGGACATGAGGTTGTGCTTCTCCAGGCTTACTACAAGTTTCCCTGCTTGAGAGAGCCCAGATGCACGTTCCTGCGTAAATCCATCTTGGGCAAAACCACTTTCTTGCTCTGTGTCTTAAGTATGGCCAAGTGTCTCTCCCAGTTTTTGCAATCCCTTTCTAATAGGATTCTGCTTTGCGAGGCATTATTTCGACAGGAAATGTCCCAGCGCTGCAGTTCTTTTTTAAACGAGTGTCCATTTGGTTCCCAGGGGCCCCTGTTTTCCCGTCACTAATAGATATAATCAACGAGACTATTAGATGTTCGTGCTGCCGCGGGAAACAGCACTCAGGCATTTGTGGCATTTATGAAATGCTGCTATTGCCCAGAACTTCGGCAATCTGAACAGCTGTGGTTTGTTTTTAGTTGCCAACTTATCAAACTATGAAATAAACAGTACAAGGCTAAGATATACCTATCAACATGGGCTTACAGCTGTTGCCCAAACTGACATCATTAGCATACAAAATAAATTCCACTGGACATGGGTGACACTCTTGAATTTATTTGTGAGGCCCAAAAGCCCACCCTAATCCATCCCCACCCACCCCCCACCCCCCTTCCTGCACATTACAGGAACTCAGCTGGGAGTTTATTCTACATCCCCCATTTAGTCCTGACCTCACTCCAAGCCATTTCCATTTCCATAATTGGACCACTAAAGGAGTTCCTGGTAGGCCAGTGTTTCAGACGTAAGGCAGCCAGTCCGATCATGGCTCAGGCATACTGAATAAGCTTTATGGCTTGATGGGATCCATGCACAAGTGAAACTCTAGGATGAGGGCATTAGTGTAGCAAGGGATATATATCAAACGTCCCGGTTTGACTTGAACATCCATAGTACAGTATTCAACTGCTGTTAGAGCACAGGTACTGAACCTTATTCTAAATGATCAAAACATTGACATCAGTTAATGTCAGGAAAAAATACCATGCAATGCTAAAAGCTGTAAGGTCTTCACTATCGTATCTTTGCTACGACTCAGTACATCGCTTCTGAGGTTGCCTTGTGGAAAAGAGTGGGTGAGTCGGGCCCAAAGCCCGAGCTCATACCTCATTAATCCTTTCTAGCCTGGCCGCAGATCCACATGATGAGTAGCTGTGGTAATTTTCTACCACAAACCCGCCTGATTACACTGCGTCATTAATGCCGCCAGATTATTACCATATGCCTGTATCATGGCATCACCTTGTCAAACATTTCTTTAAACCTTTTACGTTCTCAGAGGTGAAAAAGCATCCTGAATCAAGGCACCATTATAATGTCATGCCGACATTATGGGCTGGCATTTAATTTTTTTTTTTTTTACTGCTTATGTTTGGTCACCCAAACATTGTTGAAAGCACTCCTGAAAGCGTGGAGCCAAGCTACCGAGGAGCTAATGGTTTCTCCAGCGGTGACCAGACGCCTTTGACTGATCCAAATGCAAATGGGATTTCTGTCGAGGTTGACATGGGACATGCTTCCCCTCCACAAAACCTTAAGCACAAAACAGGACAGAAATACTCACCGTCCAGGGTTAATCAGCGCGCAGGATTCAGGATACTGGCACAGAACAGAGCACTGTGGTCAGCGGGAGAGGGATCCGACCACGGCATTCTCGTCTGTCTGATGTCATTATCAGGCAACATGGATGGTGAGAGAGAAAGCGGCTGAACCCATCGTGGTGCCTCGATCCTGAGACGTAAACATGGCATTCTATACGCGGGTTGATTAATGGTGAAAAGCACACTTGACTGTTGTTCAAGGCTGCAGTGAGCACTTAGTGTGTCAGCTTGTGAAGATTAATGTTGTGTACCCACCTATGTTGTGCTTGGCAGAAACGTTAGTGACGGCAGTGACGAGATGTGTAACTGCAGTTAAGTGCTGGTTTGTACCTTAGTTTAGGGTAAAAAAAAAAACAAAAAAAACTTTTTTTATAACTCTACTAGTAAGTATTGTTTATTATTTTAATTATACAATCTTTTTTTAATCTCCTACAGATGCTTTGTTTATGAGCGAGTCGATGATTAGGGTAGCATTCGTGTTTTTATAATGGACGGTTTCCCGTTAGTGTCTGGTTCCCCTCAAGATTTGTTCCTTATGTCGTCTCAGGGAGCTTTTCCTCAATGCTGGTCAACCTTGCTTTCTCATTAGAGATATTTGAAGCATATTTAAATTATATTCATACAGTAAGTTGATATATACTGTCCATTATTGGATAAAATTAATTAATTTCAATCAAAATATACAAACTGCAAATTTCACATAATGAAATGATTACATATCGCCATGATTTCAATGATTTCATATCGCCATATGAATTTAATCCATTCTGGAGGCAAATTCTTAAGGCGAACGTTTGTATTGCGAAACGCATTTTCCCATAGAAAATAGTGTAAATACATATAATCTGTTCCAGCCACCCAAAAATATTACCAATATTACCGATTTCCAAGACTATAATCATATTATTGCATTGAAAAACAATCAAAACATTTAGGAAAGACTATTAAATAAATAGACATTAAACCTTACTTGATTTATGGTTTCTCTTGTCACTACTTTAAAAACGAAACTGAAAGCAGCACCCATGCTAAGATGTCTTTACTACATCTTGCACAAAAAGAACTTGGCTTTTCACTGACGCAAACAAGTTTTGAATGGTTTTCGGACGTACATGCATTTGGTTCGGACGCTCATATGCCTAAAAGGCTTTGTTTTGTTTTTTTGATAACTTTCTGGATAACGTCCTATAGCATTGTCAAGGAAGGTAGTTACAAACATTTTGTTTATAAAGTATGGGTGAAAGTAGTTTAAAATTCTTACTGGTACTATGTAGCCAAAATTTGAAAACAATAAATCATGGACGTGGTGGACAATGTACAACTTTCTTTCTATGTATCCATTTATCCGTCTTTAGAATAACCTCAGCTAAATAACTGTACTGGGGTTAGCGTGAAATGGAAATCTGGAGTGCTCACTCACTCACTCACTCACTCACTCATCAGCTATACCGTGTAATCCTGTATTTAGGGTCATGGGGGACCTGGAGCCTATCCCAGGAGACTTAGGGCACAAGGCGGGGTACACCCTGGACAGGGTGCTAATCCATCACATGGCACACACACACACACACTTATTCACACACTCCGGCCAATTTGTGAACGCAAATTAATCTAACCTACATGTCTTTGGACTGTGGGAGGAAACCGGAGCACCCAGAGGAAACCCACCAAACACGGGGATAACATGGAAACTAATGGAAAATTAGCGAGAAATTCAGCCTTGTGTCAGAAGCTAGTTAGCACCGTAGCTTGTGTTAGCCGCGAACAAAGCGGTGAGGTGAGACATAAACCTGTCAGCACGTTGGCGGAAGATTACGTTAACTAGCAGTAACAAAAGATTAAAATGCACTCAAAACAGTTCAGAGCAACTTAGAAGCAAGGAGATGAGGTGGTGTTTAAGCTGACATAACCTTATCAGATGTGTGTTCCTGCTGAACGTGCTTCCATGACCATTTTTTAAAAGTGGGTTTTGGCAGGCGGCTGCTCTCTCCTGTTTCCAGTCCTCCAGACCACCATGAATCTTTCAATGCTAAGCAGGACCGGACCATAACGGCGTACTTTCACTCATGCTATTAGGTAATTCTATGCTAAAAACTCGACCTTGTTGTTCGACAATTTATGAGCGAAACGTTTCCAGCATAGAAAACTTGCAACAGTGTCTTAAATGTCTTTTTAACGTCTCAATGCATATTTTTAATGAGATAAGATAAGATAAGATAAGATAAGATAAGATATACCTTTATTCATCCCACAGTGGGGAAATTTTTACATTACTGCAGTAAAGAACAATGTGCAAACGTAAAGTATGGAGTCAGTGTTAAACAGCGATTAATAAGAGTTTTGATCGCTTAAAAAATGAATAAGAGTTTTAAATTGATCACCAGGCAGTGGAGTTACCCTTTCAAACCAGGCTCATGGTGGTCATTCAGTTTTCTTGTCTCCAGATTTGATAAATGATGCTTAGTTCTGACTGTAACCCTATTCCTTTGGAGAATTTTATTAGTGCGCGTGTTCTGTCATCTCTTGTCCCAGTGGTCGACTGGTATCTCAGCTGGATTTCAACTGGAATTTGCTTTAAAAAAAAAGAAAAGAAAAGAAATTGGTGGCATATTTCTCACGCATTCCCACTTAAACTGAATGGCAGTGACATCTGTCTTGTAGAGTCCAGGACTTGTCAGCTCTCTCACACACAGGCTGTTCACGCCATGCTCAGGAGTTCAAAGCACCGACTGCCTCAGCACGTCGGTATGTTCAGCTTAGTCACTGCCAGTTCTGTGGTCAGAGCTCTTTCGCTCTCTCTCTCTCTCTCTCTCTCTCGCTCTCTGGTCGTTGCATGTAACGGTCTGTCGGCAGGATCACGGGAGAACCCCGCGTCCATCTGCCCCGCTCTGCTTCCAGCCTGGGTTTTACTTTTTATTAAATGCAGACGTTTCACGCTCCGCGACGTGCTAACACGCTGCCAAGGCAAACCAATTACGCGAATTAGCCGAATACACGGCGTCTATTTGCTGCTTGGCATTTTCTGTCTTGTGCTGGGAGATGTATTAGTCAAAAACTGGACCTGAAATGTGAAGCCTTGTGTAACCACGCTTGTCATTCGGCTGAGACCGAAATGAATCTTTGCTTCGCACAGCGAAAAAAGTCGACGCTGACACGCGGAGGCCCTAAAACGAGACCGTTCGTGTTATCTAAACTCATATAAGAATAAAAAATGATGGACCATACTGAAACTGGTTCTTAGGGGTGCGTACTGCATATGCGCAGATGATTTGGGTGTGCAGGGCGTACATGGTAATTGGGACATGTTTTTATATCCTTGGGGAAAAAAAGCCAAAATGTTTATTTTTTTGAGGTGTTGAGGTGTACGATGGCATTAATTAGCTTTAATAGTAACGGATGGTCCTTATACAGTAAGTACAGTATGTATAATTTAGTGCATGTACTGTAGTAAAACAGTAGGATCGATGTACAGTATGTGTGTGCTTGTGTGTTATCGCCCAGTAATGTCTTTGCTACCCATCCTGTCATCGGGTTTACAGGGTCAGACAGTGACAATTTGTCATCAGAGAGAACCCACCTGTTGAGACAGCATGACAGATGACCAATCAAGATTCCTCTGGACATAACTGAAGTGAGTGTATGTATACAGTATGTGTGTGCGTCTATGTCTCTAGGAAATAACCTTATGAATAATCTCTCATTTTGGTTAAAGTCTATACTGAAAGAAGCTTGCAGCATTTAGAAAACCATATAGAATTAGTGTCTAGAGTTGCTGTTAAACAAATGTAATCCATGAGCGTAGTAATACTAAGGGCCTTTGATTACATAAGCTAAATGTTATAAACTCTGTTAAAAAAGAAAAAGTTTAAGCAATAACAAAAACAACATTTTGCCACTATAATGATCATCTTAATCATGCATTATCATGTACTGTACCTTGTGTTGTCTTTGTGTGAACAAAGCGGTGAGGCAAGTCTCCCCGTTGGTGGAAGCTCGGGCTTACTTTAACTAGCAGTAATGAAAGATCAAGACCCAAACGAACAGTTCTAGAGCAACTTACTGTAGAACAAGCAGATAAAGCGTTGGTTAAAATGACATAACCTTATCAGATGTGTGTTCTTGCACCATGACTCTTTCAATCCTAAGCAGTACTGCCCTACTTTTACCCATGCTGTTCTGTAATTCTATGCTAAAAACGCAATAAAGCAAAGCCAAGTGCGGAGAGGCGTTACTGTTAACGGCTCGAAATCAACAGTTCGTTCCGACCAAGTAATCTGATTGGACGAGAGGCTTTCCACGAGTGATCATAATAGATGGTAACAGGACTGGGAAATTTAGCTATATGCATCAGACCTTGTCCCAGATGTTCTAATAACTGTTAATTACACTAGAATGGATGAAAGTTACACAGAATGGATGAAAGTGCTGTAGGTCTGTACGGTCTGCAGAACTGAGGAGAGAGCAGGTACATGCCAAAACCCACACTCAAAACCAGCCACGGAAACACTTTCAGCAAGAAAACACATCTGATACAGTTACATCATCTTAATCAACATTTTCGTCTACTTAATAATTGCTTCTCAGGTGTTCTCGAATTGCTTTTGTGGTTTTTGTTTTTGTTTTGTTTTTTGCACCTAATTTGAGGTACCTTGCTAACTAATTTCTAACACACGGTTAAACCTCAAATCCCTCTCTAATCCCTAATCAAATGCGCTTGGTGCGTCCAACAAGTGATTGCACAATAGCTATATATTTAAGGTTATTTGGGACGTAACTGTCAGGGATAACCCCTAGAGGGCGCCTAAGCGCCCAGAGATTTGTTTTGTAGTTTTGTTTCGTTTCACTTCAGTTCCCAGGTTGACGTGGGCGCTCACCTGAACCGAGTTAATCATTAGTTTCATTATAAATCGAGTGTTTTCAGTTTAGTTACTTGTCTAGCCTTTGTTACGTTTATACTAAAGGATGTGTGTTATTCGTGTTTAGGTTTATTTTACATAAAGTATTCGGTTTGTTATGTTCCCTGACTTTTGATTTAAAGAATAAAAAGAACATTTTGCTGAACATCCGCCTCTGCAATTACTGTATGCCTCGCCTCTGTTCACCCGTACCTACAGTATGTGACAGTAACACTGGAACTTGGATGCTACAGTAACATGCTGATAACCAGCACAACAGCACTCCCTCTTATAGCTTAAATATACATTTATTGATGTTAAATATCCATGAAACAGGGACTATTATTAATCCTTGTTTACTGGAACTCCTTTCTGTCTTTCAGTTAATAAAACAGGAAAATGCACCATGTCAGTTTACAGCTTTGGAGACTCCTCCCAAAAATGCTCTTCTATTGGTATAGCGGTTATGATATAGTTCATACAGTATACAGCTGTGCGCCTGTTGTCAGGGCTGCCATTATAGGAAACGAATTCCCTCTGACCAGTCGGACGTAAATATTCATCAGTGATGCAGTCCAAAAGTCAGTTTCATGGAGCACTCAGCTTTTCAGTGTCTTTTTCACAGGCCAACTTACACTTTATATGTCAGTTTGTATAAGAGCCTCTGCTAAATAATTGAAAGTAAATGAAGTATAAATGTGCTGTCTGACAGATTGAGCATAATGTAAACTTAAGAAAAGCAGGGTTAAGACAGAAGCTGAGAACTTGTCCGGTAATCTCATTTAGCAGGACGGTAAAATAAACAGAGAATCACGAAGCCCAAAACGCCCATCAGAGTTTCACTGCAGTAATGAGAAGTCTGGTTTAATTTTGCCCGTACTCTCACAACTCCTTCCTGCTCAGATCTGGAAAAGCTCAAGTGATGGCATCATGTGAATAAACCAAGGGCGAAAGTGTGGAAATATAGAAACAGCAGGAGATGACCACGCTGGATGTAGTCCACAGTCTGGTCTGACTGAACGTCCCATGAGTCACCATTTTGATCTCAAGGAAAATTCTTTAGCTTAATAAGAAGTGAGATGGATTTCATTTGACTTATTCAAAACAAGTGAATTCAAACGTAAGGTGCAACTGCTATCATTTTAGGCTTTGACCAAAAAAAAAAAAATTTCATTTGACACACGTGGTTATGAGGATAAGATGTAATAAATTAAACCATGTGTTTTATTAAATGGGAAAATTACCATGTAGAAATGAATTGAGGTAAATAATAATAATCAAATATTGTGAAATAAATTAATCATGCAAACTCTAAAAAAAATTGTAAAAAGTATAAAAATGTTTTTTTTTTTTTTTAAATCACATGGAAATTGAATGAATCAGGGAAAAGTCATATGAGAAATGAATCAAGTTAAATCATCAAAATGAATGATTAAAGAAGAATTTTCATATAAAAATTAATAAATCAAGTAAAAAAATTGCACCTGAAATTAAATTCATTAAGAAGAACTTCGAGGTAAATGAATCAAGTGGAAAATGACATGGGAAATAAGTGAATTTTTTTTTTTACTTGTGTAACTTATGTAAATGTAAATAGATTTTAACACAAACAAATCAAGAAAAAGAATACATATGTAAAAAGTGAATCAAGTAAAGTGACATGTATGAAGGTGTATTTGTACTAAGGTGAATTAAGCTTTTTTTTTTTTTAAAAACGCACGTAAAAATAAAAATATCAAGAAAAAAAATGCAGGTGGAGGTAAATGAACCAAATAAAATTTTATGTGAAAAATTATATATCAGGAACAAAATCTTGTCAAAATACATGAATCAAGAAAAAAAAAAAAACATAAAGAAAGTAAGAAATAAAGAAATAAAGGGGGAAAATGTATATGAACGTTTATGAATTAAATAAAATCAAGTTCAATTAATAACATGTGAATCTTGCAAATGTGAAATCATGTGAAAGTAAATATGAATAAAAATACATCTAAAAATGTAAAATAATGTATAATGTAAAATCACATGTACAATCCAAAGATATGCAATGCTGACTAGGCTAATTGGTGTTTCCATATTGCTCGTAGTGTGTGTGTGTGTGTGTGTGTGTGTGTGTGTGTGTGTGTGTGTGCGTGCGTGCGTGCGTGTGCGTGTGCGTGCGTGCGTGTGTGTGCGTGTGCGTGCGTGCGTGTGTGTGTGTGCCCTGCGATGGATTGGTACCCTGCCCAGAATGTACAGGATACAGAATGAGTGTATATAGAATGAGTGAGAGAAAATCCCATGAAAAATGTATGTGACGTTTTTTAATATATAAATCACATGAAAAAGAAAGAAAACTATGTTATAGGATTGTCTAGGGTGGTAAAAATAAGAAGTAAAATCACAAGTGATAATAAATGAAGTAAGTTAAATCTTATTAAAAAATAAATGCATTGAGAGAAAATCACATGAAAATAAATAATGTGAAAAAAATTAATGAATTAAGAAAAAAAGAAAACCACAAAAAAAAACATGCATCAAAAAGCAAATTCATGGGAAAATAAATTAACAAAGTAAAATCAGAATCGCCTTTTAAAAAACAAATGCACAAACGAATTGTGCAAAGGATGCATGTAAAACATAAAAAAGTCATCATCATGATTCATATATAAAAAAAACACACAGAATAAAACAAAACCGATGGAAAAATAGAAACACATGGACCACATGTGAAAAAGTGTGTGGCATTCGAAACGTCTAAATTCAGCTCAGGTAACTTCTGACTACAACTCTTCATAAATTTTAATCTCAGTTGACTCGTGAGACCGTGCGGTTTGTCAGAATTGCCTAATCAATCTGTCCACATGGCTTCACTGTTACTTGAGGATAAACGATTCTCTTGGCATTTAGTCAACATATTTAAAAAAAAAAGAAAAGAAAGAAAGGGATCTCTTTTTCATAAAGCATACTGTAAGGTGCAGACAGTGTTGTATGATGCATAGGCGACGTTCTGGTATAGAATATCATCTAAAGATTGCACAAGGGAAAGAGGGATTATGTTGCGGATAATATCTGGATTACTGCAGGAATTTCAAATTGCAAAATTGTGTGAACTTTTTTTTTTTTTCATTCAAAGTCTGAGAAATCAAAGAAAAACACACATCTCTCTCTGTCTCTCTCAGTCTCTCTCTCTCACCATTTTTTCTTTTCTTTTTTTTTTCTTTTTTCTTTTTTGTTTCTATGCATGTTTTTTGAGAGACGCTCTGTCTTGGATTTTTTTCTGCGATCTAGCAATCCTTAGCTGCTGTGTTCGAAACCAAATACAACACACATCATGTGACTGTCGACCAAAACAAGTGTTCTTCTTCTTTTCCCACTATGATTTGCATCCTGTTGTGGATCGGCTGATCACCGCCAGATCGTCCGAGCCGCATTCTTGGGCTTAGAAGCGTTTGAGTCGGTCGGACCCTAAGGAGAACTACAGCTTCGTTCACTGTATATTTCTTTCTGTGGTTTTTGGGTCAATGGTCGTAAAACATTGTAGTCACTCAAACCCTTGTAGATAGACTCTGAATTTATGGCTTTATAAGTCAGATTCTGTGCTGCAACCCTGCTCCAGAATTCATTTTTGTGGTCTCTAGGAGTGACTCGAAAAAATACTGGCGAACGCGAATCGTGATCATTCCAGGAAAGAAGATTTGCAAGCCTTATCTGTCATGTCATCTCCAGAGAGAAAAAACATATACAGTACATGCCTACCATGTGAATTAAAACAAGACTTTCTATTTCATGTATTTTATGCTGTATTACCTTTACTTAACGGAAAAAAAGTTTGCCTTTTTAAAAAAAAAATTCTTATGTATCTCTACACGTTCATTTACAACCCAAAAGTGCTCCTGTGATTGGAGTTGCCAATTTGTCGTTATACTATATATTTGTTTAACTGCTTCGGAGTGGCATGATGGTAAAACGTCCACTCCATCATCAGGGGTGACATTCTGTCATTGTAATTAGACGTCAAGAGAGCATAACCTGGCCCTGATCCCTGGGGTGATGAATGATGATTTCATTCTGCACAATCCCAGGAAGGTCACCTACTGTAGCATCGCTATAGCACCCACTCATGCAAAGCAGCAGAGTCTGTGGTTTCATATGAAAACACAGGACGTCGAACACATACAGTACAGCTGCATGTTTAACAACTGATCGACTAACACATTTATGCCAGATCCACCAATCACACTGTAACTCCCTTACAGTTTTCATTACTGTGAGCAGTACTCTTGATTTGTCAATCATAGTTAGACGCAATAGGATGGTTCAATTTTATATTTTTGAGCATTGCCATTTTTATTTGATTTGAATTAATATGTTTAATGTGTGCTTGGTCTCAAGCAGCCACTGTATAATTCTTTTTTTTTTCTTTTTTTTTTGGTTTTGAAGTATTACTCACTCACTCACTCACTCATTCCTCGTCTATACAACTTCATCCTGTATACAGGGTCGCGTGGGACTGGAGCCCATCCCAGGAGACTTAGGGCACGAGCCGGGGTACAGCCTGGACAGGGTGCCGATTCATCTCAGAGCAGACACACACACACACGATTATTCATACACTACGGGCAGTTTGGGAAAGCCAATTAGACTAATCTGCTTGTCTTTGGACTGTGGGTGGAAACCCACCAAGCATGGAGAGAACATGCAAACTCCATGCACACAGGAGGTCATCAAACCTGGACTTTTGAGGTCCGAGGCAAAAGTGCTAACACTATACGACCGTGCCGCCCTCTGAAGTATTATAAACTGCTAAAATGATATATATTAACTTGTTGATTGTTCAAATGTTATGTCTGCACACTCCAGTCCAGTAGGTGGCAGTAGTGCAACATGTCGACTATAAATCTAAAAGAAGAAGAAAAAAAAGGTACTCTTGCAAAACATATACTTTACATGTCTATTCTATTTTCAGTAAAAGCTGTTGATTTTTTTTTTTTTTTTTCAATTTTGGACAATTTAACTTTTGTATTTTGTAACTGAACTTTTAAAGGTATGACTCGAAAAAATCGCACAGCTTCACTTACTTACCACTAACATATTGCATTCCTTAGAAATTCCATCCTCTGTTTTTATTTTTAGTATACTGTATGGGTATCGATAAGTACAGTATGTATGTAGAAAAGAAAAAGAAAAAAAAGTCAAAACAAGACTTTTCTTTCTTCTTCTTCTTCTTCTTCTTCTTCTTCTTCTTCTTCTTCTTCTTCTTTATTCTAAGTTACAATTTCCCAATAAACAATTTACATGTAGCATAAAGTTATACCATTTTTACCATGCATGTATGCCAGGTGTATGGAGGAATGACAATTTAACCCATTTGATTTTACTTTTTTTCTTTTCTTTTTTTTAAATTTCATCATTATATACATTTACATGCACCTTAACATTCCACTAAGAATCAGAACCACAACCCAATCAGAATAAAATTGCATTAATAAACTGCCTCAGCCGGAGCGGTCTGACCTGAGCCGGTATGATCGGAATGAATTTCGGGTCATGAAAGGGATGGTGTAAGCCTTTGATAATAGGTCCAGTATGTAAATATTAGCCATGTGAACTCCTGATCAGATCGCTTCTCTCTTGTTGGAATGAATGAATCCATTCTGCCTATGTTTGCGGAATGTGGAGGTAACATTAGGTGAAGTTTTCTTTTATTCCTGATAAATAAACTCAGTAAGAAGAGCTTACGCCCTCCTGCGTTTACAGAGCTTTTATCCACCGGGTCTTTGGATGATGAAGGAGCACTGATTGGCTCACCGTTTCAAACATAGTACAGCATCTAACCAATCCCAGACGAGGCTGAATCCTTGTAACCAATCATAACGCAGAAGGCGGGATTTATCGAAGAAAAAAAAATGTTGATGCGCGGCCTAACCTAAAACGTTTCTCCTTTTCCTTTTGTCTTTTATTTTTCCATCAGATTAAATACTTCATAGCAGGCAGAACCACTTCATTTTCTGATTAAAAGCTTTGGGAATGTAAACACACATCTTATCGAATCATCGTCCGTGTAAACAGTTGCGCTGGAATTTCTAATCAGAACGATGGCTGAAGAAATGTCGTCCATGTCTTCTGTATTTTTTTTCCTCATTCTTTTTCTTTGTTGCTGTATGTGTTTTTAACTGTAAGGTCAAAAAGTGGTACCTTTCTATAGCTTTTATTATATTTACAAAGTTACAAGCACTTATGCAATGCAGTTGCTCCAAACGTGATTGATACTGTGCGTCCAGCAATAAGTAAGCGCTGGCACCAGAATGCCGTCGTGCAGCGGAAAGTTCCTGGAGTTTATATTTTTGACAAATGAGGTGAAGAGACAGAAAAAAAAAAATGAAGAGAAATTTATTTTTTCGCTCGATTTCTTTGTTTTAACTTCAGGAGCGCTAGCTTGGCTCATCTCTCTGTGATGGAGGCATCTCTTTGACCTTCTCTTCTCAGCAATCCTAATGGCTTATAGAATTCACAGAATCGCATTTCAGCCTCTTCGTTCATTTGCCTCATGTTAATCATCACCGTCGGGGTTTGCCAGGTATCCGCTCCATGCACGTACGCCCTGCACCATTCAGTCACGCTCCAACAAGGCACTTGGGATGCAACTCCATTTCATTTGTTTCTCCCTTACATCATTCTCCCGCACAGATCAAAGAGAATGCTGGTTTAAAACAACAACAAAGAACTGCTAAACTGACCCTTCTTTATTATTCATGAGGTTATACATATGTAGTTTTTCAAAAGATCTGATCGTCTACTTGAGTTGCCTTTAATTATAGAGTATAGTTTTCTCTATAATAACCTTCATTCAAAATGAACACACGCACTTTTGCTTTTTTGCGAGAGCCAGATCCTACCTAAAGGTCAAAGCTGCGCTTTGGAAACACGTGACAATCTGAGCTAAGTACAGCTGTCATACCAGTGATGGAAAGCAGGATGTGTTAGGTGCTTTGGGACTTTGGTTCAGAGGCCACTGCCAAAAAGTAGTGTGTCAGTTTAGAGACTGGGGTTGTCGATACTGTGGTACACACAGCGGAGCTGCGTCCAAGTGTAAATTGCACGTAATGTAAGGCAGATTTCTGAGGATTGGACGGAGACTTGGCTTGGCGGGACCAGTTAGACTATTGTGTACAACTGCTTATGCTTATGCGACCTGTAGCGTAGTCCAAATGTCTAACACCACTACCGAGAAATCCCGGCATTTATCAAAAACTAATAAAACATTTTTTTTAAAAACGGATACAGAATATATTTCTCATTTTGAAAAACGCTGATAAAGGGTGTTTTCACACTTTTAAGCTTTGAGTTGCTCAGAATATATGAATAGTTTTTACTGAAATGTTAATGCATACTGGCAAAGTACCTCAGTCACCCAACTAGACCAGCTTTGTGTATTCTAAAAGCTGATTGCAAGGGCGTTCACAGGTTTAGGAGACATTTACATCACAAGCAAAAGTGTTTTTTGTTTGTTTGTTTGTTTGTTTTTCTTTTTTAATCTATCACATGTGGCTAAGATCTGTTGTTTGTTTGTTTGTTTGTTTGTTTGTTTGTTTGTTTGTTTGTTTTTCCAATAACAGTGTGAACAGAAATCGCATTGAAACTCCATGTGTGCTCCTAAATCAGATATAGGTCTGATTTTTTTTACTGTCTGAACAGTCAAATCTGAATTCATGAGACTTTTACTGTTCGTCAATCCAACATGACGTTCATCATAATTTCGTGCTAGAATGAGGATGATGATGATGATGATGATGATGGATAAAAGTGGGATTTGAGTGGTGGGATAGTGAGGTAACAAACCACACAAACATTTGGGTTGATGTTGTTGTACAATTGAAATAAGGAGCGGCATATCACAAGCACGCTGTGTTTTAAGGGAACTAAAAACAAAAAGAAATGGTTGAATGCGGCTATAGAAGACCATTTGTTTCAATGCCAAAGGAAAGTCCAACGTTTTAATGGAAAAATGTACATTAGGCAAAATAACATGCCAGTTTTACAAAAAAACATCACATCATTTATCTATCTATCTATATATATATATATATATATATATATATATATATGAACCCCATAGCGTGATCGATTCAGACTAAGGTAAAAATATACGTTCCATTGAAATGTGTCATGGCTGTTCACTCCTTGTTTTTCTTACGGTATATTTTTCTTACGGTATATCTAACATTAATCTGAACAGACCACGCTGACCCACATGCGCAACAAAAAAATGATTAATGATTTCCCACATCCAGACTAGTTCACTGGAAACTAGTTTTTTTTTTTTTTTTAAACAATTTTCCAGGAACCCTTCTATGAGCTGTACGCTCATGTTCTGCAAATTGACGCAGGTTGAATCTTGTTACTTGTCATAAAAAGGTTCGTGCACAGTATTCTTTTAGCTTCTAATTTAAGAATTTAAGTATTCTTAAATTCTATTTAGCTGTAGAGATATCATCATCCAATGAAAGAGCAGGAGCATGCTGTTGGGGGGGGGGGGGGGGGGGTAGAATAATTAAAATCATAAGAAGGTGGTACGATTATGCTAGACACAATGCATTCATTATTTTTTGGAATTCCTGTCTGACAAGATATGTTCCTCAGCACAGCAATTTCCCTGGGAAGACTTTTTTGTTCATCATCTTATCTGTTTAATTACTGTTTCAAGGTTGTGGAGCATGATGTGTAATTTCTGGTTATCGCTTACAGAAGGAAGTAGCCATTTTTCCCGCATAAAACTTTTTTTTTTTACTTTCCTGTCCATAAACCTTTTTTTTTTTTTTTTTTTACTTTCCTGTCCTGAAGACTTTAATTTTGAAGAACATTTACAGACAGCCTTCCATAAACATTAAATCTATATCCCCTTACAGAAAAAAGTATCATATTAATGATCAGACATTTTTTCTTATTTAAAGGGTAAAAAAATTAGAATAGAATAGAATGATTTCTTAAAAAATTATTTCCCCCTGTTTTCTCTATAAATGTGCTTGGACACATCATTCTAATTTCAGACCCGTTTCCTGTGTTCTGATTGGATAGAAAAATCTACTTCCGCAAAGGGGTGTGGCAGTTGGGCAACAAATTCATTTAAATTTTTAAACTGCAGTTTTAAACCATTTCATTTCAACCAGGAGGAACGCCGCACTGCATGTTCTGAGTGGTATTTAATTAACGGACATATTTTGGAGACCTATTTAAAACGAGTATATACAGTCTTATGCAAAAGTTTTGGCACCCCTTGATAAATACCAGATTTTGGTGATATTTTTTTTTATTCCAAAAAGATGTTCACACACAGTCTCTCTTAGAAATGGAAAACATGCACAATATTTTCAACAAACATTGATGCCATAATTTGAAATAAATAAATAAATAAAAACATTATTATGGCACTGTGCAAAAGTTTGCATAAGACTGTATAGCACCTTTAAATGACGCATCACGAATAGAGCTAAATTATGCTGAATACTTTTTAAATTGTTACTGCAGGAGAAACCTATAATATACAGTAATCCTGTCATTAGAAATGAACTATTGTCATAGCTGCTGTTATATTAAATCGTGCATCAACCCTTCTATTCTGGCCCGTCGGAATACAGATCTTAACAGCGCTGTGGAATAAATTGTGTACAGTAACGAAAATGGCAGACTAAGCAGAAATATTATTCCAGTGAATGGAACATGGGGGTTAAATCCACATTGTTTTTGTCTCACTCGATCCAAGAAGCATTCACCATGAGAAAAATGCAACAATCAGTCATCTCTCGTTAGACTTGGCCAGCTGCTGTCATTTTCATCCCTGTATATTTTCTTTAGGTGACGGAAACAGAGCCTGGTGGCCATGTGGTGCGGGGCTCTGCTTTTCCAGCGTACATGCTTAGCGTTTTCAGGCTCCCATGGGAAGCTGGTTTAGAACACAAGGGTCTTCCTTCCCCTGACTCCTAAGGGGCCCAGTTGACTTTTGGAGCATGCTCAGGCCAGTACGAATGTGACAGGATGAAAAACGCCAAGCCATGCCACCCACACAGACACAAAGGAGGCAGTTCTTGTTAGGGCAGGTTTCATGAGGGACTGGGCTGTTGTTCTTGCAAAAGAGGAGGACATTTGTTTTTTTGCTTTCCATTTTTTTCCCCAATAGAAAAAGCAAAAAAAGCAAAAACCTTTTTTTTTACTTTGTAATTCATACGGGTGCAATTTATACTCAAGGAGATGTACAGTATGTCCTAAATCAGCATAAATGGATGAAGTCTGATCTCCTGAACTAAATGTGAGACTCATCTGATCAGTGTCCTGCTCTTTATGTTTACCATCGCCACACGTTTCTCATTAGCCTTACAATACATTTTCATCATTTGAAATATACTGCCAACATATTTAATCTGTTAGGCTCATTTCCATTCATCAACTGCATGAAGAAGAAAAAAACAGGACATATAAAAGAAATCGAAACCACGTCAATCATATTTCTGGCGCCAAAATGCGGAAAGGGTGCTCTCTGAGTACAAATTTTTTTGCGAGATCTTATGAACTTTTGCGAGATCTCGCGAAATGTTTGCGAGATCTCGCAAAAAAAAATTTTTTTTTTTTGCGACAAATTTTTTTCCCGGCGCTCTTCCGAAAAAATTTTTTTGCGAGATCTTACGAACTTTTGCGAGATCTCGCGAAATGTTTGCGAGATCTCGCAAACAAATTTTTTTTTTTTTTGCGACAAATTTTTTTCCCGGCGCTCTTCCGAAAAAAAATTTTTTGCGAGATCTTGCGAACTTTTGGGGTTCAAACAAAAAATTGTTTTTTTCTAGCTTAAATTTTTTTCACCCATATCCTGTTAGCCTTTTTTTTTTTTCCTCCAACGTTTATTTTTTTCCACCCATGTCCCTTTAGAGGCTCAGTATTATACTAGAATTATTTTTTATATATTTACATTTGCCTGATAGAGATCATAATCATAATTAATTAAATTCTGTTTTGTGCATTTGGTGATTGGTCTTATGCAGCACAGTAGTGGTTAGCCCTTCCACCTTGCACCTCCAGGGTCCGGGTTCGATTCCCACCTCGGGGTCTGTGTGCATGGAGTTTGCATGTTCTCCTCGTGCTTGATGGGTTTCCTCCCACAGTAGAAAGACATGCAAATTAGGCTTATTGGTGTTCCCGAATTTCCCGTAGAGACAAATTGTGTGGCTTGAATGGATGGGCACCCTGTCCAGGGTGTCCCCAGCCTCACGCCTCTGAGTCTGCTTGAATTGTCTCCTGGCTCCCCCGCGACCGTGTATACAGAATAAAGCAATATAGATGATGACTGATTGTTTGGTGTTGCACTTATTGTTTTTGTTATAGCGTAGATTTATAGCTTTGCCGTCACTACGTATCTAGTTATGCATATGGAGGTCTTGTTTGTTTCACAAGGATCCTGGTTCAATATACTGTTTGTCTATGCAGAACTGTACACAGTATATAACACACAATACTGTATATACACTACTATGAAAACAACACCACAACAGTATCCCGAAGAACTGTTTTCATTCATCTTGATTACCACTGACTCGACTTGGTCTCTTTTTGCTTTTCTATTTATTTTGGGTCCCTTTCGTCTACCACAGTCTGTGCAAAACATCTGCTCTCATCTGGCCCATGCTAACATAAATAACTGCTTCGCTTTCACTCTTGGCTCTTCTATCCGGAGCGCTCTCGAAGCCGACTCCTAGCCGTCACCCTTCTCCTCCTCGCCGCCGCAGCAGCACAAGCAACAGGATGTGATAACGAGCAGGACGTGAGCGGCGCGACGGCTCGAGCGCTCTTCGGCTCGTGAGAACAGAGCGTGATTTACTGACCGCAGTGTGAGTGTGAACCAGCTGAGAGTTTTATAGCTTCACCAGCATGTGGGCGTTACTGGTCATGTGATACTGCGTGTAATTAGGCTTGATGTGTTTTTGGTCGCTTCTTTTAAGGCGTCTTAAAAATGTCAGCAGTTACGTAATTCATCACGGGGCCACATTAACATTACTTTTATTACATAGTAATAACTAAGGATGGTTACGAAACCTAGCAGGGTTCGACTAAGAGTGCTCACACCACGGAGAGTGAGCTGGCACGGGCGCATGGCTAAGAAACTTTAATAAAACACTATGTTTAAAGGGGAGGTGAATGGTTTTAAAGTGAGAGTGAGTACTGTTCGGTGTCATTTGGCTCATTCTTCATAGCAAAATAGCTCAAGCTCAGTCAGATTGGATGGCGAGTGACTGTGAACAGCAAACGGGACTTTTGCCAGATTTGTGGGGTGCACGATTGATAGTTGTCCTGTGGACAGATCTCTGCAGCCTCATGGAGTAGGATAACTCTGGTAGATCTGCAGAGATTCTCCCATCTGAACCGTGGACCTCTGCAGATCTTCCAGAGTTATCCTACTCCATGAGGCTGCAGAGATCCACAGTTCAGATGGGAGAATCGTGGATCTCTGCGGATCTTCCAGAGTTATCCTACTCCATGAGGCTGCTCCTCTGATTAATGCTCTCCTTGCCCGGCCTGTCAGGTTAAGTGGACGGCCATGTCTTGATAGGTTTGCAGTCGTGCCATACTCTTCCTATTTTCAGATGATGGATTGAACAGCGTTCCCGGAGAAGTTCAAGGCTTGGGATATATTTTTAGAATCTAACCCTGCTTTAAACTTCTCCTGACCTATCTGGTGTGTTCCTTGGGCTTCGCTAATGTTCTCTGAGGGCTTCACAGAAGAGCTGTATTGATACTGAGATTCAATCACACACTGGTGGATTCTGTGTGCTAATTAGTTAATAATAATAATAATAATAATAATAATAATAATAATAATACATTTTATTTACAATGCACTTTATATTTGAAGCAAATCTCAAAGTGCTACAAATTATTTCAACCCCAAAGCTCTGATAACTACTGTAGGTAATAATTAGGTGGCTTCTGAAGACAATTGGTTCCACTGCATTTTCGTTATGGGTATCATAAATCCCAGTAAAATACATTTACGTTTGTGGTTGTAACGTGATAAAATGTGGAAAAGTTCAAGAAGTATGAATATTCTTCCAAGGCTCTGTGAATGGTTCTGAGCAAAAGAGTTGTGAATTCTTACACACTCAGTTTTGGTTTCATGCCAATACAATGTTGTTATTATAATAAGCCTATAATTATAATGTTTTAGTGCATCTGTTAACCGTCTTGTATTCTGCATGCTTGCAGTATGTCCATGTTTACTTGCGCGGACCACTTGCATTATACAGGGTAGTGATGACCGCAACTAGCTAGCAAAGTCCCGAAAGAGGCTAACAATGCCACCTGCCGTTTCCTCCTGGTTTCCTCTGGGTACTCCAGCTTCCTTATGCATTTTTGGCTGATTGGCATTTCCAAATTGACCATATTGTGTGAATGCGCATGTTGATATTGATCGGAGTTCCTACCACGGTCGTAAAAATGGGAATAAATACAATGGTCACTGGTGGCCTCCACGGTCCCTAGTTGGATTGCAGAGGTTCTTAGATGGATGGATGGTGCAAAAGCAACCCAGCTGGCACACACTGACACCTGTTGTATTGGAAAGAGCTAATACAGTATGGAAGTGTACAGAACAATACTACTAATCTGAAAGCTGGCCAGGAGGAGGGGGGAGGGAAGGAGAATTCAGATCCGGGCAGAGAGAGAGAGAACTTCAGGAGAAGTGGGAAAAGTGTTGGCCAACTAAATATATATATATATATATATATATTTTTTTTTTTTTGAAAGGTTTTCTATTTATATAAAGTTGATTAATTTTAAAGTTGTTGTATCATCACCATCATCATCATTATCACTATTATATCATCATCATCATCATCATCATCATCACCACCACCATGTGGACCACCAACCAGTAAGAAATAAACAGTTCAGAAAGCTCGGTGTCTTTTTATAGACATTCTAACCCATATTGTTTGTAGGAATATTTCAGACTGTGTTTGTAATTGCATTTCACTTTTCTTCCATCTATAGCTGCATTTATAGACTCTTCCCATAAACGTTAACTACACCATATTAAAAAAAAAAAAAAAAACATACATTTTTGCTATTTATAAGGTTTCCCTGGGGAATCATCTCATTTCCTCTGTCTTCATGGTAATCTCACTGGACAAACACAAACTCCACGCAGAAGAGCCATGTCTGGGCATACGCCACGCTACTGTCTACAGCATTTGATCCATCTAATCTGTCCATTGGCAGCATTTCTCCTATTCAGAATCCCTCTGTTCTAATGTAGCAGTCATCCAAAGTTCATTCTTAATCCTCCTTCTCTGTTGTCTCTTTCGATCTGTTCCTCCTTTCCTTCTTTCTTTTTTTTTTCCCTCCAAACAGAGCGATTATTCTAAGTAACTTGATTTGTCTTGAGTAGATGAGAAGATCCGATGATTGCTGAATGGAGAACGGGGATTTGTTATCAGAGGTCTGTGAGTGCAAAAGCTAGATCTGAAAACAACTTTGGTGATGGGAGCCAGGCCTGATAAATATCTCGGAGGTAAAGGAAGGCGGGGGGGGGGGTGGGGGGTGGGGGTGGGGGGGGGTTGGAAAAGTATGTAAGCGTGTTTGCTCTTAGATGGAAGTGCGATGCTGGTGGTCCTCATGTAGATGACGGCAAAAAATAGCGTGCAGGACGAGTTTTGCAGAGGGGCAAGTCACGGTTGTAACACAGTAAGCTGAAAGAGATATTTCCCCGAAATAACTATAAATAATAATAAGTAATCATATAAATAATAATCATTCCGGCTGAGATGACTTAAAGTACTGTCGCATCCTTTTTCCTAACTAACCTAATATTACAGAAAAATATACTGTAGGAGAATTTTTGTCAGCTATAACGGCAAACTGTCTCGAGTGAAAATATCTGATGTTTTACTTAGCTAGCATAGCGTTGCGCTAAAGGCTACATAGTGGCTTAGTGGTTAGCACTGTCGCCTTGCATCTCCAGGGTCAAGTCCTCGATTCTGTGTGCACGAGTTCGTATAACCAGGGTTTCCTCCTGGTTCTCTAGTTTCCTCCCACAGTCCAAAGATCAGGCTAACTGGCGTTCCCAAATTGCCCGTTGTGTGTGCCGGTGAATGGGTGTGTGTAAGTGTGTGTGCCATGCGATAGATTGGCACCCCGTCCTCATGCCCTAAGTCTCCTGGGATTGGCTTGTATACAGGATAAACCGGTATAGGTGACGGATAAGTGCATGCGTTGCATTGAATACATTAACAGACATCAAAGCTACAGTAAAAACAAGCTAAGCGACTTGTTTAAGGATTTTTTTTGTTGTTGTTGTGTGTTTTAGAAAAGGCATAGTGCATAAAATGGATATATTCCGTATTTTTGAAGGGAATTCAGGAACGCAGTGATAAATCCTCACAGAGCTCAAAGTACAAACAGACAAGGTAATCACAGGCATATCCATAATCATAAATGGTAACACGCGGGGGCTAAAAACAAATTAAAAGTGCAAACAAAGAGCAGCTAAGGGAGAAACGGAGGCGCAGAAACAAGCTACCATAAATGAGAATTGACAGGGAGATAAAGGAGTGCGAGTGTATACAAGATAAAGACGAACAAATCAACGATCAACAGGTGCACAACACGGCTAATACAAGCATGACGGGCTACAAGGCAACCAGATGCAATGTGCTTTCTGGGACAGCAGGTGGAGAAATGAACTGTTTTATACTGTAGGTGAAACTTCTAACATTGTAGGCAAATATAGAATATATGAATGAATTATGAACATTATGTACAATATTGTGTAGGTTGCCCTTACTCTGGTGGTGTGCCGTAGTTTCTGGCACCGGGAAGTTGCCGCACGGATCCTTTGCATGCTGGGGGTTGTGGGTGGGGCCTCCATGGGTCAGACTTGTTAGATGAGTCTTGTGTTATATAATCATTAAAATCAATTATATAATTAACACTGACGAATCAAAAGGTTGCTTCATGTAACCAGGAAAAACCTCACTGACACTAAGGAGATTAGAAATCTCTTTTTCAAGTGTGTCCTGACCAATCAAGCAACACACCATACCAGTAGGTCCAGGACAACAACATGAAAAATTACAAATCATACAGATAGAATCACGACATTGTTTCTATACTTAGAAAAAATAAATACATAATTAAAACCCCCATAAAAAAAAAACATCCTAAAGAAGATAGAAAAATAAAAAAAATAAAAAACAATAATCCACTAATTATTACTCAGATAATAGCAGATATAGAAGTGCATTAGTGTAACAGGGGATTATACAGAGAAATGATAACTCTCATAACTGTGTTCTGTTATTCTGCACAATCAAAAGTCCCAGTTTGACTTGAACAACCATCGTATTTTTTTAACTAGTACATAATTGATTATGTATTATTATGATGTAGCAGTAACTGATGATATACTAATGCTACAACATATATTTATATACTAATGCTATATATATATATATATATATAGAGAGAGAGAGAGAGAGAGAGAGAGAGTGAGAGAGAGATATATACTAATGCTTTATATATTTCCTGAAGTATGTGTGTATATATATATATATATATATATATATATATATACACTTCAGGAAAATAAAAACTTTTTTGATATTTTTATATTAAATCTATTGCTATACAATCATATTATGTAATATTAATATGATATTATTAATATTATAGTAATAAAATATACAGTACATCATGGGGGAAAAAAAATCCTGAAATGTGTATACATTTTTTGGACTGACTACACATTATGTGACATAAGACAGAAAGTTCTTTCCATCACTAGGAGTTTTTGCTTTAGTCACCACTGGAGCTGAAAGACAGATACCCATGTTAGTAATAACAATATACTGTATTTTAAGTGCTAATAGTCTTTCGGTTTTCCTGCGTTCTAAAAATGTCATTCTAATATTAAAATCAGTGCCTGAATATCAGCACAGCTGTTTGTAATCACCGGTTCTCACTGAATGTCAATGTAAGATTATTATATATGTTTTTTTTGTTTTTTTTTTAGCTCAATCAATTACGACTGGATGTCTTCCAGCCTTGAGGCTGTGCGTGAGCAGATCAGATGCAACGAGTAGGCTGCAGATTCCAAAGGCAGGAGGAAGTCATTGCTTTCTTTTTTTCTTTCTTGCCTTCTTCATTTTTTTTTTTTTTTTAAATAGCCCAAGGCTTTAGACTTAAAGGCCCAAGATAGTTTCCCTCTTCCCCCGACACACACACACACACACACACACACACATACGCACACACAAACCCGTGCACCATTTGGGAGCCTCCCCTTTGAGGGGAAGTGGGCGCATTCCCTAGGAAGTTTACTTGTTTTCTCCTTCCTCTTGGCTTCCTCTGTCCCTGATTTTAGTTAATTGCTGTTGGACTGGCATGTATGATAAACAGCCGAGAGATCAGACCCCACCAACACTCGCTGCACAGGGTCACATTAAAAAATAATACAAATAATTACAGTAGCATCCGAAAAACTTACATTTTAATTTGTGATTTGATCTAAACATACAGTATTATAATAATATCAATTGATTTGCAATATCATTAAGTCCTGGTCAAACAGGATATGTTTTGCATGCTTATGAGTGAGCAATTGAAATCTACTTAATAAAGGCTATAAATGCACACCTTCATTTCACAGCAAGGCATAAAAATTTGAGTTCACTCCAAAATTCGACAGATGGCGTTGTACATTTTTTCTTTTAAAAACTCACTTATGAGTGTGCCGGTTAAATTCCTTGGAAACGGACTTGTGCGCACATCTGGTATACAGTACTGTATATATAAAGTTTAAATATAAGTTTAAACGCTATTGTTTATCGTCCAAAGAATAATAATAATAATAATAATAATAATAATAATCCACCTGTTGTACGGTTTAAGCACAAGACCATAAACGTAATAGGATATATCATAAGTGATGCTCCAGACTTGTTTCGTCAAGTAATTGAGATTTTTCGCACAGTACGTTACACCCATGTGACTTAATAACTAGTCTATGGCTATAAGCCATACAGTAAGTGTTTATAATAAAGGACAATACAATCACTTGGTATTAAAATAAAGTGTGCATTTGTTGTGATGACCATGCAGACATGAAGACATAACAGTCGCTGTGATTTATACAGAGATTACATAATTACTATAGACCTCTTCTGGGAACATTACTTACCCGACGCATGTCCGGGAAACACATTCCTCCCAGCAGTAATTCGAATGAATACATTTTTTTGGGCGGGGATCATTGCCAGAAGTAAAAATTTTAAAATCTCAATTTTGTTTTGATCGTTTCATTAAAACTATCATAATAAGGGGCGTTTGAGTCTTTTTTTTTTTATATGAGAGTAAAAACTCCCTTTATTTCTCTATATAATCCCCCGCTGCACTAATGCACTCATCAAAGCGTTTCACTAGTGCTTGGATACCATCAAGGTGAACCGTTTTCTCAGTATGATCAAAATGCCTGCTTCATGTCTGAAACACTGGCCTCCCTTTAATGCCCTAAACATGTGGAAATGGCTTGGAGCGAGGCCAAGACTGTACGGGAGAGGTGGCAATATCTCCCAGCTGATCTTCTGTAATGTGCAAGTGGTGTTGGTGAAAATAGTTTCCTGCGACTAAGAGTCTCATCACCAGACTATGTTTTGAAGTCTTCTGGAAAAGTCCAAAAGTCCCGGTTTGACTTGAACGCTTCTCGTAACAAACTGACATAACACATCGAAGGCGATTTCTTATCCTGAAGCCGTAAGCTCCTAGTTTGTAGTCCATTTATTGATCGTCCAGCATGTTATTCAGTAACCAGTGTAAATGATACAGTGAATAGGAAGGATTTATAGTTAAACAAGGAAGCAATATGGGGTTTAATAGATTCTTTTTGAAAAATTGAAAAAAAAAAAAAAAAAAATCTTGCAGATTCATTTACTTCATTTCCATCTTTAAAAGGTGTTGCTGAGAAGAGTGTTTCGAGAAATGGTGATAAGAGACCATGTATTTGTTAACCAAATCATTTTGGCATCGATTCTGCCTGTTCTCTCCTATCACCCTGAAATGGAAAATCAAGGAGGCCAAGCACAAATGAAAAGCCAGACATGATCTACGATACTGTCACAGATCTGTCTTCGGCAGCCGCACACCTCCGCTGATTAGTGACACCTGTGTGCTTTCAGAGCCGACAATCACGGAGCTTAAAATAGACTGACGCCGGAGACGCGTGTAGCCGTGAAGCCTTGTACTGACCATGCACTAACACTGCTCAGTCTTAGCTTGTCTGCTCTTGTGATATGACATTGTTTGTACAAGTGATTGCATCCATCTGGGTGTGCTTCCTTCAAGGTCTGTGTACTTCCAAGATTGTTCTTTAAGATCTCTGGGTTTTGCCTTATTCAATTTTTGTTTAATGTTAATAGATACTGTATGCTGGTGGTGTTAATAATTATAATTCTTCTTGATCCATTTACTTCTGTCTCTGAGGGGACGTCTATAAAGGGAGACCTCCAAATATGGAACCTCCATTGCCATACTCAATTTTGTTCTGCTGCTTCCAACTTGCCCCAATAACTCAGAGAAACCAGCAGAGATCACCATATCTTTAATTCCTCGCCCGATTCCTCATTCATGTCAAGTTACTTCCTGATGCAGGTCAGGATATCATTGCAAAGTCTTGCCAATCGACATTGACCTTTGATTTCACTGATGTTTTGAGTTCCGCTGGTACCACCGGGTGGCTCTGGCCCCATGGGGCGTGGGGTGGAGGGCTTGCCGCTCCTTTGACTGCTGTGGGTTGTGGGGGGGTGGAGCCTCTGTGGATCAGACTTGCTTGTGTAGCATATCCTATTCGGAAGCCTTTTGGAAGCCTTTTTGGCCCTCTGCCTTGGGTTGTGGTACACTGGGACTTCTGGTGCCTTTCTCTCATGGCCAGCATTGACTTTATTATACTTTATTTGTGCTGCATTGGTTTTTCTTTGGGATTCGAACAGACAGGCTGGTTTTTGGTCCACGCAGGCATGCTTGGGCATTGGCAGCCCATGTGTGATCAACGTTGTTCGGTTCTCCTGATGGTGGTATTAATGTCATGGCTGATCAGTGTAATTAAAGTCAAATTTGAAGGTGTTTTACTGCTTGCTATCTGACCCAGAGAAACATGACCTCTACAACGGCTCATCACACAGGCGCTGATCTTACAGTCTTAGCTTTTGACTGCTTCTAATCCTCTGTAATCCTCATTAAAGACCTCATTTGCTGAAACTGGCTAATACAAATCCACTGCTGCTAGCTCAGGGGGTTCCTCAGGGATCAGTTCTTGGCCATCTCCTCCTCCTTATTTACATGTTACACTTGAGCTACGTTTACACTGTCAGTTAAGTGTGACCCAATTCCGATTTTTTGCTCATCTGTGACACATATCAGATATTTCCTATGTCCGTGTAAACGGGAAAAAAACGCATGCAATTCGATATTTCGAGATCGGTTTTCACATCCTTCATATGTGGAAATAAATCAGATATAAATCAGGTATGTGCTAATGTGATTGTCGTGTAAACAGACAGATCGGATTTTCTGAGGCACTGCGTTCTGCACGTCATTAAAACTGCGACTTCTTTGCGACCCCGACACGTCTCGCACCCAGACATTCCTCTGAATGGTTGAGGACACAATAAATGAAGCATATGCGCAGGCTGCAATGATGGCCCTTTTCCTCTTACTCCGTTTCGCGAACTTTGCATATATCGCAGAGCTAGCATCAAGCATATTTCGCCCTCGTCCATCTTGGCTAGTGTGTAGTGCAAGAACCTCACCTTAAGTATGCGCGATGTTTCAGACGGTATGGCAAGTGTAAACACTTGAATCGGATATGGGTCATAATTGAAAGAACGTGTAAACAGACGGTCAGAAAAATCAGATATAGGCAACAAATCAGAACTGGGCATCGAGACCTGCAGTGTAAACGGGGCTTTGGATCAGATTATACAGTGTCACAATCTTACTATCGTCTTTATTGTAATGAGACAGCCTATATATATATATATATATATATATATATATATATATATATATATAGTAAATTGCACAAGTATTTACCCCCTTACAAACTTGGTTGCTTCTCTAATACCTTCTCTACCTTCACACCTGACTTTTGGTGGACAGCGTCCTTGGTCACAGTTGTGCCATAAGCTTTATGGTGCTTAAATCACAGATAATGTTAATGACTTTATTTAGTTAATTACTGGAGAGGGGTTTCTCTACACACCTTTGCCTCTTTATCGCCTCTATCCCCTCTATTTTTTTTTTCTCTTTTCCATATAATCGTATCTTCTTGCTAGTCTTTTTTATTAATTTTTTTTTAGATTTGTGAGTTTGCCGTTATTGTGAAGTGGTCAAAAACAAATCTTTTTTGCAGTTCTTTTGTATTAAATGAAATATTTTTCCTTTCCGTGCACGAAACATGTTTCCCATGTTTCCGGGTTGTTTTTTGTTGGGGTGTTCAGATCTTCGGACCCTACCATATCTTCCCTTTTAATCACATCATCATAAAGCCAATGAAGCAGCATGTCTGAGGCCTGAGAATCTATACCACTTACCGTTCTAACCGAAATTAGCCGTATTCAGTGCAGCGAGTGTTAACAGATTTGCAGCTCGGCTCAGGACAGGTGGCGATGCTATCTAAATCGCCTCCCAACACAAAAGTGTTCAAGACTACTGTAAACCTCACCTAATTTCACTTAACACAGGGATATGAAATCTGGGGTTAGACAGGGTCGGGTATTCCAACCTTAAGCTTCTTAAACATTGTAAGGACAGTGTTATGAGGGGGAGAATGTACTAATAGCACTAGGATGAAACTAAACAATCAATCACAGCGATAATAACGTCTTAAGACAGAAGGTCAGAAGGTTAGATTTGACAAATTATAGGATTATACATTATTAATGCATTCATCGTCTATAAAAAAAAACAGCTATCAGAGGGACGAAACCTGTTTCTTCAATAATTCTGATGGATGATTTTCTTTAAGGCAATATTCCTGTATTGTTTTTGGAAGGTGTATTCGATGTCAGCACTTTTCAGCTGTAAGCTGTACAACCATTTCAAACATGCAAATTACTGTTTGTACGAGGGGCGTTCATGTCAAACCAGTACGGTCATGAATTCTCTCACGAATGAAGCCGTAAAGCTGATTGACATCTACAGAAGACTTCAAGTGCAGTACAGTCATGAGTCTTTTAGCCGCAGTAAAACATGTGAACGGTGCGAACGTTTTAAAGGAGTCTGTAAGTCTGTGAATGACGATCCTGCCGAGGTGGCCTGGGACTCACTGAAGTTCTTCCAGCCTTGAAAACTGATCTGTCAGAAAAAGAATGCATGCACATGATCATTTACAGTATAAACACCACTTGGACCTTGCAGGAACCGGACCACCGTACAGTCCTGAGTTCCTTCCATGCCATTTCTGCATGTTAGGGCCATTTAAGGAGTTCCTGGGAGGCCAGGGTTTCAGACGTGAAGCAGGTAGTCCGATTATACTGTAGCTCCGGCATGAGAAAGAAAGAAAACTTTCTTCCTTGATGGTGTCCAAGCACTAGTGAAACGCTGGGATAAATGCATTAGTGTAGCAGGGGATCATATAGAGAAATAAAGCGGGTCTTTAATTTCACAACTGTGTCCTGTTATTCAGCACAACCAAAAGTCCTGGTTTGATTTGAACGCCCTTTTGTAGTTGCCGTCAACGATACCATGAAGCAACTTCTTTTGTAGACATTGCACAACATGTTTTAATTCAAATGATTGAAAAAAAAAATTAAAACAAGCATAGCATGTCACTGCTTAAAAACTCAAAGACGGGCTCCGAGTGGCGCAGTGGTTAAAGCGCTCGCCCTATCATCCGGAGATTGCCAGTTCGAATCCCGGGTGGTGCTGTAACCTCTCGCAGCCGGAGGTCTAGAGAGAGCTGATTGGCCGAGCTCTCTCAGAGGGGAGGGATGAGAGGTACATAGTGCTCCTACATTAATCACTCTGTGAGCTCGCGCAACGGAGGGAGCGGATAGCGCTGTCCTCCGAGTGTGTTACGCCGCCCCCAACGGTGCGCGAGCGAGCAGTTCGAAAAGATGCGGTCGGCTGGCGTCACGTGGTTCGGAGGAAACACGTGATAGTCTTCGGCCCTCCCGGCTGAGTGGTAGTAGCAGCCTTAATGTGGGAGCCCCCTAGTGACGGGGAGGAATTGGACACGACTGAATTAGGGAGAAAATCGGGAAAAATCCCCCAAAAAAAAAAAAAAAACTCAAAGACACTGTGGACACGAAGACATTGCTGTGAGGTACGTACTGGAAGAGGAAGAAAACACTTACCGATGTCTATTTTGGGAAAATAACCAACTTGGCTGGGATGGTGATGATATCTCTTCTCTTGGTGTGTTGATCAGTTTCCAATAACAGAACACCCTGAAGCGTTTTATTCCCTCAAGTAATAAAGGAGTGATGGAAATCGCGTGTCGTTAACATTACGCTTTCACTGGAACGTTTTCAACCACTACATGTTTTCCTTGCACTGTAAGTATAATGACTACACAGTTTAACTTAATTGCACTATATTAAATATAGTTATATTATATACTGATTACAGTATATTTAGGCCTTTGCTTGATTTTATGGCCAAAACGATGGGTGCTCCCATTTGAATGCAATCTCGAGTGTAATGTATTTCTCTTTTCCATGGACACAGTGCTTGGACTGCATAGGAACCTTTCAAAAAAAAAAAAAAAAAAAAAAACCTTCTAAAAGATGAACCGTTACAAACTGATGTGCAGAGGCAAAAATAACAACTATTTTACCTCTGGACACAGAATCCAGTATTATAACATCCAAAGGAAAAAAAAAAAACAAGAAAAAAAAAACAGGTACATTTGTAATGCTTTTGGCTGCTCAAGTGTGTTTCTGCCCAAATGAAGCAAGTCATTACTTCTGGCTTTAATGTTAGTGCTGTTTGGTTTGGTGCAGTGACCACAGACCAAAGGTTCATGTTCATATCCTTATTGATAATAAACCTGAGTTGTTTCCCATGGCAACAGAATAATATGAATAGTTCTCGGTTGCAGCCTGGCTGCTGGAATTAAGCTAATCCCGCCATCCAATAACTGCCTCTTTTGCAGTGAAAAAAAAAAAAAAAGATGTACGTTCAAGACGAGGCTCCAGCATCTTGTTTGTGGGAAACCAATTACAGTACCTTCACATTTAAAAGACATGCATTAAAGTCCTCACTCGAACATGTGAAACGTCCAATATGGAAAATATGCTTTCTTTTTCCCATATGGAATAGCTTATTTCTTATTCGCAAAAAAATGTGCTGAGACTCGGCCTTGGTTTATTCAAATGAGAGGAAAGCTGCCCAGATGTGCTGTGCAAATGAACTCAGACCTTTCTCATGTGGGAGAAAGCAAGAAGTGTTCAGGTGGTTATACTGTAGGCGCAACCGAGCCAAACGCTGGCTTCACAGACTTATAGAAAGGAAATAATAGAAAGACTGAGGTTTACAAAAAAAAAAAAAAAAGAAAAAAAAAAAAAAGCAAGTCTGCCATCAGTTTTTCTGCTCCGCTGATTTCCGTCTGGAGGGCGGTTGAGGAGTCGCTTTCTGAGCATGATAAATATATGCTCTTAAAGAACAACAAGCTACTCATTGCATCTCGCTGGCAATTAAAAAAACAGCCAAGCTACTGTACCAGATGTGTATTTGAAAAGCACACCTCCTTTTTTCTTTTTTTTCTTTTTTTTTATCTAAAACACGTAACCAGAGTTATAAGAAAGATGGACTAGACACAAAAACACACATAATAGTGGTTTTACCTCAGGAGCGACCCCCGTCTCTCCTGGCTGTAATCACGTGCACGTGCGCGCACACGCGCGGAATTTGTATTTTTTTTTTATGGCATGATAATGCTCTTTGCCTGCACAACTCATTTAAAATCGGATAGCGTGAGAAGACTATCACAAATGTATTTGTGAGGTTCGAGGCTCCTAATATCCTGTAATGAAACTCTATCCGGCACATCCTGTACAGTACTGTATGTACTGTATCTAATGTGTGATTCACATACAGTAGACGTGTACAGTAATTAACATAGGCTGGTCAGCTAATTAGGGTTAAGGCTGAGATATTTTATTATCAATTCTTACAATATACCAAAAAACAAGTAATATGAGATCATGTGGGAACTGCGCAGTAATCCAGATGCACATCAAGAGAGTCAGTTCGTATCAGACACCAGAATCGGGACAAAATGTGATCATCGCAGGCTGTGGCATGGTTGTTGGTGACAACAATCACCTAATCTCTTGATATTTCCATGGACTGTGTCTAGACGTTACACGGAAAAGTGCACCTCAGTTGTCTGACTGGTTTGAGCTGACTGGAAGGCTACAGTAACCCAAATAATTACTCTTTACACTGTGCTGAGCAGAAAAGCACCTCAGTACAAAATCCCAAGGCGTGGGGTGAACTTCCATACAGACATGGAACATACGGGCGTACTGTATACACAGTACATATAACAGTTTCAATATACACACATCAGCTACAACATCGACATTGATCACCAACTATACACCAGCAAACTGGTGGGCGCCCAAGGCTCACCCATGCCCATGGGGTCCAATGGTCCGATCTCCGATGGAGACGGTCCAATGGTCCGAAAAGTCATTGCTGGACGCAGTAGAAAGGCACCAGAACACACCTGGTGCACCACAGCCCACGTGATACAGGGCCCTTCTCGGAAAGAGCCCAAGGCCACCGACACTGTCTTTAACCTTCTTAGACCTCAATCTGATTGGAAACCCATGGCATGCACTGGACGAACAAGACCAGAACCCAGAGGAAATGCTGCCGATGTACCTGGAGGAAACCCACCAAGCACGGGGAGAACATGCAAACTCCATGCACACAGAGACAGGAATCGTGCCTGGCCGGGAATCGAACCCGGACCCTGTAGGTGCTAGGCGACAGTGCTAACCACTTGCAACATTGAACGACACAAATTGTTTGGACATTCCAGACTGCTGTTCAAGGCATGGGGAAGTGGTACAGTAGCTCAGAAGGCTACGGTGCTGTGTTATTGACCAGAAGGCCAGTGGTTCAAGTCCCAGCTCCACTAGGTTGTGCTGGGATGTGCATGTGACTAATACAGCCTTAACTTAAATTGCTTCTCTAAAAAGAACATGTCTTTTGCTCTTGTCATTGAATGCTTCAGAGCAGCAAACTGCCAAAACTGCCAGAAATCCTCTGGAAGCAGTAAGGAGGTACTTCATATTGACCACATGTTTTTTTTTTTTTTCTTTCTTTTTCTTTTTCATTTTTTCTTAAATAGATAAAGTTTTCCCAGAAAAAGTTATATATGTTGTTTTTCATCTAATGTTGTACAGTATTTGCCTAATAATGAGACCCACTGCGAAAAAATGACTTTTATTATGTTTTTTGGAAAGGCACACAACAAAAATAGACTTAAAAGAAAGGTACGCACTTTCAAACCTGACTGTATCAGAGGACGACCACATCGTGTTCCACGCGTTTCAGCTTTGAGCAGAGATCTTAAGATACAGTTGGCACAATCCCACCAAAACACTGGAAAAACATCACCTGGTACTTTTCCAGTCTTCGTCCATGGGCCTGTGCCCACTGCAACCACATAGTCATGTTCTTAGGATAAAGGTCTTAGGGTGAGGCAAGAGAGAAAGCCTTACTAAACATACTCCAATTCAGTAAACGGGGGAAGAAAAAAACGACAATAATTACGGCTATTTATGCCACTTAAATATTGTGGTATCATTGCGCAAAACTGAGTCATGGTCATTTCTGAGCTATTTTTACAACATAGGTAATGCATGACCACAAATTCCTTCGTCTGGAAAAGTCAGTCTCGTCTTGGATTTATGCAGATTTAGACCCTTATTTACAAATGCCTTCAACTGAAGAAATCATGCAATCATTCAACGGAATATGACAAACATGCTCTGAGCATGCACAGACTGGCCCAACAACTGCAGCTCAAGATCTATTAAAAGCAAGTTCGGGAATAAATGGCTTTTCCGTCCTTTTTCACTTTTCATGGTCCATTGTAATCATCTGTTCAATTGAACAACAAAAAAAAATGGAGTTTTAATCAAGATATGAATGCGACCAATGGAAAATGTGGATAAGTATTTGGTATAATCGCTTGACCATGTGATGTTAAAGGAAACAGCTGGGCTGGTGTTGTGTTATTCATCACGGCAGCCTTTCCGATTTTATTAAGGAAAAATGTATCGTACTTTTTATTCATTTCAAAATCTTCACTCATACAGCACCAAGAGTGTGACTTAAAAGCCATTTATATACAGCATTTGTACATGAACCCCTCCCCCCACTACCCCCCCCCCCCCTCCAGTTTGAGTTTCAAACCACGACCGAAAAAATTTGACTTCGGTGCAGTTAGTAATTTAGCTGCGACTCTTAGCTGTTTTTACGCTGTCGCTTAAAACATCTGTCATGTCAGTCTGTCATTGATTTCTCCATTTCCACTTCCACCTTTTCAGATCTCCTGCGCCACAATACAAAGGACCTATTTCGGACCGACCCAGACACAACATCGACATATGTCTCAACAATGCTCGCACAAAGCTTCACTCGGGAAAGTTTAGACACGCTAGAATTCCGTCACCCTAAACTCATTAAATCTGAGACAATTTCTTTTAACAAGGTAATAACTGTGTTTAAGATTTGTATTTGACAAGAGGGGGGGGGGGGGGGGGGGGGTGAGAATGGTATTAGCGAATGCACCAGTGAGTGAAACAAACCAGCCCAACGTATCCACCCGAAAGCACCTGTAATCCTTCAACCTATCCTTCAATCTTAAAGAAGCATCAATAGCAAAGTGTTTTTTTTTTTTTTTTCTCCCAAGTACGCATACTAGGAGCTCTCACTCTGGGGAATATCGAGTTATGCGTGGGCATGTTTACAACAGATCTATGAATGGCTGTGTTTAATTTGGCCGCAGTTCCCATTCAAGACGCCGTCGGTTCCGGATCTGTCATGCGAAACCGTCCCTGTGCACCATAAGATCTGGGTCCGATTCAATTCTCGGCCAAATCAAGCCGCTGGGCTGCATGTCCCAAGCGTGGAGGGTTGCGTCAAAAAATAGGAGATGAATAGTAGGGCTGCGTCAGGATGGGCATCCGGTGGGATGGGCAAAACCCGTGCCAAATCAAGTGTCCGGATCAGATGTTCTGCTGTGGTGACCATCTCTGGGAGCTTCCAGAAGAACAACAACGAGAGCCGGTCAAGATTCAGGGTCCGGCTAAACCGTCCTGAGGATGCTTGTCCCAAACGTCTCACAAAATGTGCATCAATATTATATATATATATATATATATATATATATATATATATCTACATTCATTTTTAGCTTAATATAGTGTAAAAAAACAACAACAACAAAAAAAAAAAACTGACATATAGTTCAATCTTCAACTGTAGATTGTGGATTACTGTAGATAAAGGGCAGACTTGGAAAAAAGAACCACATAATTAAACTCTCTTCACATTAAGATTTGGTCTATCGTTAGCAGGATCAACCGTACCACGAGACTCGGAGGATTACCCCCGGCTTTGCATCCCACTTATCTTCTCAAAGGCTTCCTGTCACCCAAGATCTCCTCATCTCGGACTCCGGCCTCACATGAAAGCTCCGTTACTTCAAAAGACGATTCGTTTCGTTTATTCGAATCTCGGAAAAAACACGTACTGTCGGGGTAAGAGAGCTCATTTACTAAAAGCAACGATTTACAAAAGAGGCAACTGCAAACCACGCCACATGAATGGAAGCAAAATTGATCAAAAGCTCACGAAATGAGATGTACAAAAGGTTCAGTGTAATTGGGAGATGTGCTCTGAGATGGAGCTGAAGGTCACATGATTGCGCTGTTAGGTTTTTACACTTCCTTCGTATAACAGCTGTGATACATGCAGATCGTTTATGAATAATTACTCTATAATCGGCGTGTATTATGATGCGTGACATCCCTCTAGAGGGCAGGAAGTGGAAAAATGAATAGATGAGGTGGGTGAAAGTTCTGACCGTGCTAGATTATATGCGATATTCCCAGGGAACAGTATAAACGCTGGTGTACAGGAAACAACACAACAGTTCTTCTTGCCCTTCTCCTCATACTGTCCAGTGATTGGCCTGTCAATCAAGCTGGAATTTTGATAACGTTCCCCGTAACTGTTAACCCTGCTGCATGATTGGAGTTGATTATACTGTAGCTGTTGATATAAATACAGATGAACTGTGCAACATACAGCTTTCCTTCAGTGTGTCTGGATAACAGACTCCGATATGACACAGAAGAAACAATGTCTTCTTTTAATAAAGTAATTTTAATAAAGATTTACAAAGTTAAGCAACAGTTAGCTATATAGATTATTATATAGCCACATAGATTATTTTATGATGTTACAGTACTGTACGTTTGACCTAGTGGTCTAGGACTATCTGACTCCGCCCCTCTTATGGCCAGCCACCCATTGTGCTTAATAAAAACCCTGGTGGACTCTCTGCTTGATCGATCTAAGCAACACAAACCATGTGCATTTTAAAAGCCTGCAATAGTGATTCCTATGTATGAGGGGAGTTCAAATCAAACCGGGACTTGTAATGAAATTGGACAGACACTGAGGCATAAAAGCGATTGACATTTACAGAAGACTTCAAGCACAGCATGGTGATAAGACTGTTATCCACAGTACAATATTTAAATGGTGGAAACATCTGACAGAAAGCCGTACTTCCATGAATGATGACCACAGGTGAAGTAGCGCTGAGCCCAGTGCAGTGAAACGACTGATCCTTGCCGAAGTGATGCATCTGTCTGTGGGAACTGTACACACAATCATTCCCAAACACCACTCGCACGTTACAGGAACTCGGCTTGAAGTTATTGTCACATCCCCTGTCACCTCACTTTAAGTCATTTCTGTATATAAAGGGGTTCCTGGGAGGCCAGGGTTTCAGACGTGAAGCAGGCAGTGAGTCCGATCACGGCTCCGGCGTACTGAAGAGACTTTGGTATCCAAGCCCTAGTGAAACGCTGGGATAAGTGCATTAGTGCGGCGGGGGATGGTATCGAGAAATAAAAGTGAAGAGTTTTTAACTCTCGCAGCTCTGTTCTGTTATTCTGCACAACCAAATTCCCAGTTTGACTTCGTGGAAAATCACTTCCAGTCCTACAGAAGCAGTTCAAACCACACCCTAGCTGACCTGATACAGTATGTATTAAGATGCATGGTGGCAGTTGATAGGGTAATATTAGCAGAGATGCTAGGCCTGGGAATGTGTTATGCTAGCTAGAGATAACTTGATACAAAGATCCTGGCTAACCATCCTGTTTCTGGCCATCTGTACAGTTGAGCCTGGGGTTGGACAGGTTAGAAGACATTTTAAGACTTTCAGCACTACAGTACCGAATGAATAACCTATTCTCGTGTCAAGTGATCTATGTATGGTTTCACAGATAGCCATTACTATAAAGATCACGCTATCACAGTATACAGTATTATACATGTTGTATAGTACAGTACATGCATTAATTCTATGGGGGCTGAAAGTATGCTGGAGGGCCTTCTGGATATGAAGAACAGAATGATGCAGATCCAGTATGTGAGCAGACGGAGCCATCTGAGTAAAGGCTTCGGTCCAGCATGGTAAATTCAATTAAGATTTTTATTTTTGTATAATTAAAATAATAATAATAATAATAATAATAATAATAATAATAAAAATAAAAAAAAAACAGGAAGTGGCTTTAAAGGGCAAAACTCCAGAAAATACTAAATAATATGTTGAGGAGTTATTGCATAAAAACTAGCACGACATCACCATCTAGTGTCCTAATATGATCATCAGTGACATCAATCAATCAATCAATCAATCAATCAATCAATCAATCTCTCTGGCCATGTGTGAAAGTTAGTACTCCTTCTTTAAACTGTTTATGTGGCAAAATATAATAAAAATCATTTGATCGTAAAAGACATAAAAAAAAAAAAAAGACAAGAGCTACTCTCAGAGCCTACAGGCCTCACTCAGCATGTTAAATGTCAAAGTCCATGACAGCATAATTTTAAGACGACTGAAGAATTTTGGTTTGCTTGGAAGGATTACCCGCGGAATCTTCTTCTTAAAAAGAACATGGACTGAGGTTTGCTAAACTCCATCCAGCGAACCACAAGACCTCTGCAACAATGATGTGTTACGGTCAGGCGAGACCAAAGTTGAGTTGTTTAGCTTTAATGCCCAGCGCCATGTTCGGCAAAAACCGAACCGCATTTCAGCAGAAACAGCTCATACAGGACCCACTGTCGAGCACAAGCGGTGGAGAGGTGATGAATTGGGATTTATTTTGCAGCCACAGGACTTGGGCACCTTGCAGTCACTGAGGCGACCATGAACTCCTCCGTATACCAGAGTATTCTAAAGGCAAATGAGTGTGTTCCAATCTTTGTTCCAGTTCATCCCAAAGGTACTCGATGGGGTTGAGGTCAGGGCTCTGTGTTAGGGCCAGTCAAGTTCGTCCACACTGAACTCATCAAACCATGTGTTTATAGTCTTTGCTTTGTGCACTGGTGCGCAGTCATGTTGGAATAGTAAAGGGCCTTTTGCCACAAATTTGGAAGCATAGTATTTGTCCAAGATGTCTTGGTATGCTGAAGAATTCAGATTACCCTTCACTTGGGATAAGGGACCTGATATAGTATAGTGCAGTGTAGAATAGTATATATGCTATATGAAATAATGCCCCTTTTTAGATGATCAAATGATCACTAATATTAAATAGATAACTGTTGAAGTGTGTATACATTTTCTGTCTGTCTCTGTAAATATATACATATATACAGTATATATGGCAGAGACATACAGTAGGGAAACCTCTGAGGCAAGCCTGCGTCAAAGCCTAGATCTGGGCAAGTTCCCAAAGGCTGCAGGTTGGAAAATGTACCAAAGTCTGTCTCAGATGCTTATGATAGATAATCCAGACACTTCGCAGGAAAAGGCATGTCGTTCTGAGGACTCAAGGTGGATTTCAAGGTGAAACACACAGTGGTTCTTCATGCGGTGGAGAAGACTGAGAGCATTGAGAGACTTCTCAATATCAAAAGAAAGATGAATGGATAGAGTCGTCCTTAAAGGAAAGCCTGCTTAAGAGCTCTCAGGAATGGGACTAACACTCACCATGCGAAATGGCAATGACCCAAAACACACCAAGACTACACAATAGTAGCTGTGTCTGAAAGTTTGAAAGTGGTCTGGTCTGAGACCCGTAGTTATAACCAATTAAAAAAAAAAATATATAAAAAAAGGCGATGTACCATCTGACTTGACTGAGCTTGAGATTTTTTCTCCACCAGAGAGAGGGATGGGACAGGAGCCCAAATTATGCTAAGCCTGTAGCCGCGTATTGAAAAAGCCTGTAATTACTGTCAATGTTCTTCAACAAGGTGCTGAATAAAAGGTCGGCACTCTAAAGTGGGATCGTTTTTTTTTTTTTTTTTTTTTTTTTTGGAAAAAAAATATACTATAATAGTTAGTTTTATATATAAAACTAATTCAACACAAGCACAGTTTTTTGCATGTGAGGTAATCTGTATAAATAATAGTTTCACCAACTATTATAGACATTTTCGATTTATTTATTTATTTATTTATTTATTTAATTTATTCTTTTATTTATTTCATTTAAAGCATGCATAATTGATGGTATGTGAATTTTCTGCCATGTTTGGAAAGATTTTGTAGCAGTCAACGATTAAAGCTGGTCCTGGCTTTCAGATTTCCATCATGTTTTCCTTGGATGCTAAACATACAGTACATTTCCATGTCTTTCCAAGCTTTATTATAAAAAAATATATATAAAAAAAATGATAATAATACGTGAATATCTGGTATCAGTCCAAGAAACTATAAGGAACTATATATTCCCTGCAGGCATTCATAATTACTTCTTCATCTCCAAAGCATATCAGTTGCTCCTCATGAAACACAATAATTATTTATTTTTTCATATTTTTTTCAGCTATTTATATGCTATAATTTTCCCTCCCCCATAATTTTCACTGGCACTGTTACTAAAGATATAACTGCGCTGATATGCATTGGCCTTTTGTGTGTGTGTGTGTGTGTGTGTGTGTGTGTGTGTGTGTGTGTGTGTGTGTGTGTGTGTGTGTGTGTGTGTGTGTGTGTGTGTGTTTTTAAAGGAATGTCTCGTTCCGTTTCCACTCAAACATCAACTGAAATAATATTTGTGCAAGTCTTTAGACTAAGTAGTCGTCATTATTAGACTAGACGGTCTTTCAGAATTTATCTTCATTTTGGCTATTTTAGTCATTTTACTGGAATTTCATGGGCCAAGGTATACTGTAGCATACCAGATGACTGTCTTAATTAAATACTTACTGAGAATTCACATGCACCTTTTTTTTTTTTAAATCTTCATATTATTTTTATTCATGTATCTCTTTATTGATCAACTAGTGTTTATGGGCTTTAAACTATTTAACGCCTTTAAATCATATTACATCCTAATACAAGCTATGATGATATCCTCCTGCTTGCTTCCTCGACTTAATGGCCATCTAGTTTTTCCACCTATTATCAGTTGAATCTTTTGTAGTGTTTTTTTCCCCATGCCCCTTGGCCTTGCTAGTAAAGGCTTAGAGTTAATTTATCCGTAATATGTGACACTCATACAGTACCAGGTCCGGATTTACAGTCTCTAGCTAGCTGTTTGCAGATGATGCTAAATATGCCATTTACAGTATGTTAGCTAGATTTATATTAAGTGAGTTAAATTGCATTCCTTTTCTAACAATAAGCTTAATTTATACAAAAAGAAAAAAAAAAAGAAAAAGAAACATTAACAGATAAAATGGGTCTGACCTTATTTTTTGTTTGTTTGTTTGTTTGTTTGTTTATCCAACAATGATTTTGGGTCACAGTAAACAATAACCATAAACATCAATATTATATTAATATTTTAATGTCTTAAAAATTGCACATCAACCACAGACCTTGTTAAAAGTAGAGCTGTGTCGCCACCTGCTGGTGAGACTCTGCTACTGGTGTTGAATGGAAGCCACTCCTGTTCTGTATATATATATATATATATATATATATATATATATATTTTCCCCTATATATACAGTATATACAGAATGTATATATATATATATATATATATATATATATATATATATATATACTGTATACTGTATACTGAAAATACTATAAAAAGCAGTATACAGTAATTAATGAAACAAACTCAATAATTGATGTGGGGACCCCTTGCTTAAATTTAATTCATAATTTTTACACTTTTATAAGGATTAGTTTTACTGAACATCCTGCAGAACCAACCACAACCCTTTTGAGTACTTTGTCACATCTGCCTCTTTTTTATCTCATGCATGCAAAACCCAGAAGCTTTCTTTTGTTATTTTGTCTGTGGTGGTGTTTTGCATAATATACTGCTTTCTTTTTGGATATTGTATATATATTTTCCTGTAAGATTAAAAAAATGTGTACGTTTGTCAGAAATGTTTATTTGTTTGGTACTGACTTAATAATGAAGTCAGAAATTAAACATGTACAATAATGTATGTTTATAAAAACATTACAGTGGTTTTGTTTTAAACATTATGTACTCAATCATAGTTATGATATGATATGATATGATATGATATGATATGATATGATATGATATGATATGATATGATATTATATTATATTATATTATATTATATTATATTATAATGTAAACATGTCAGCATGGGGCTTAGTGGTTAGTACTGTCGCCTTGCACCTCCAGGGTCCCTGTTCCCCATGCTTGGTGGGTTTCCTCCAGTTACATGCAGTTTAGGCTAACTGGAGTTCCCAAATTTGCCAAATGTCCCTAGTTCTATAGAGAAGTCTCATGGTGGATAGAAAGTACTGCAATGTCTCTGTCTAGACGATCTTTTATGATAGGAGCATCTGTGTCAGTTTTGGAACGTCTTAGAAATGGTGATGGATGATAAGAGGAATTTCACATTTTATTTCAATAGACAAACATTTCCTGTGTCCTTAGCATCACATAAAATCCTCATGAGTTAAACTGTGAAGTTTCATTTCTATAGCTTGCTGTCCAAGCAACACTAGACTAGCCTAGCCGATGTTTATCACTAACGGTGACATTTCCTCTGCCGAGTTTCCTGATAATTATCTAGCAGCGACTCGAAATAGATGCACTACAGTATGTACTTACTGTTAGAACCACATCATTATTAAACAGAGCTGCCAACTCGCCCGCATTACTGACATGGTATTATCCAAAGAGCGAAAGACATACAGTATGTTATCAATAAATGGTTAGTTTTGTAGTATATTTGGAGACATAAGACTAAACCTAACAATCTCCATCTTTGACGTTGTTCTCACGTCTGTGTCTTTGTCTCAGAGGTCAAAGGTTCGTCAAGGTCAAGGGTGCCCTTTCAAAATGAGCAAAGTGACTGATCAAGGAACGACCAGAAGGTGGCGGTAAGGCCTGTTCTGTCCTGTCCTGAGGGGTGCCTGGCGGGACGTCGGCGTCTTCAGTGTACTGTAAATAATGTCCTCTGTCTGGGGAGGGTGTCATGATCCAAACGTGTAAAGAAAAAGTCCGTTTCTGCGAAGTGAATGCAGACGGTGGCATTTCTCTGACTGGGTTGCTGTGTATTTTGACTGTCCGAGGAGTCGTTCACATGTCGCATCTTTCTGGATCAGCTGGTGAAATTCTCTGTTTACTTCATTCTTGAGGGATGGGGTGGGTGCACCCAGACACGGCTGGCGTTTTCCACCTGTTTTTAGATGTGACCCGTGAATGGCTCCTTGGGCAACATCTAACTTTTATTTCTAAATTGTTTTGATATTACCAAACTTGTGTCTTGTGTTGTCCTTTAATGAGGTCAGATTAATGTTTAATCTGATTATTCAGGCATGAAAACAAATATACTTTGCTTACGTGGTTTGTTTAGATATGAAAATCAGTTAAAGAGGATTTTTGTATCTGCGCTTTTCATCTGTAAACTTTGTAGTGTTAAAAGTTCAGGTTCCCAAGCAACACTTTGCATGCAAACAGTACCATTTCTTTTGCATTAACTTGGACATATTTTGGAAATTGCCGTAATGTTGAATCTGTGCAATCTTTGATATATACCACACAAAAAAGAGCTTGTGTCAGGGAAGAATCTACTCTATTATCAATGTGTGTTTACGCACACACTGATAATAGAAACCATCTAGTGGCTTGATGTATTAAAGAAATCACAAATTAATCACATAAATCAAATACCAAGCATCATAGATTCATAAAAATGATAGATTGTCACAGATTATTAAAGAAATGTTAAGGATTAGATATGTACAAGCATTCACCATGTATTCATGTCACTCGTATATTTATACACGGATTGTTGTTCATCGAGTTGATTATAAATATTTGTTTTATCAAGATTCTGTTAAAAACTCACATGTTCGCCGCCACAAAAATCCTGTACAAAAAGTTCCATAACACGTTCATAATAAAATACTCTTATATGCAATCAACTTAAAATCCTGTAAAGTCTCTCACACACACACACACACACACACACACGCGCGCGCTCATGCATACACTATGGGCAATTTGGGAACACCCATAAGCCTAAGGAAGGCAACAGTGCTAAGCACTAAGCCACATATTCACCACAAAGATCATGATGTGCCAAAGATCAAATGTCAGTCGCACATTCACCAGAAATAATTTTTTTTAAACTGTTTTTAAAGAAGTCATACTGTACATTCCACAAGTTCTCATTTTTACAGGACTTCCACAAAACCCCTGTAAAAAGAAAAAAAAGAAAAGAAAAACATTTCTGTAAAAAGTCACTACAGCTCTGGCCAAAGGTTTAGAGAATAACACAAATATGAATATATAATTAGGTAATAATATATCATTAATAATAATTGAAAGTCTGCTGCTTCAGTGTTTTTGGATCTTTTTGTCAGATGTTACTATGGTAAACTGAAGTATAATTACAAGCATTTCATAAGGGTCAAAGTCTTTTATTGACAAGTACATTAATTCTATGCAAAGTGTAAAAAAAAAAAAAAAAAATCCTTCTTTTTCAAGACTTCTGCAATTCGCCCTGGCATGCTGTCAATCAAACAACAGACTGATGGCATCAGGGAAAATGTCTCTAGCCCAGTCCTCAGTAGCCCAATCCCCTGACATGTATGCAAAATATCAGTCTGTCCCTGATGTGTTTCCTGAAGGGAACTGGCCTTTTTTGCTGCCCTTTCTAAAAGGTATGAAGGTGAGCGCTACCATCAGTCCTGTGTCATGCCAACTGAAAAGCATCCTGAGACCATTCATGTGTGGGGTTGCTTCTCAGCCCGGGGAGTGGGCTCACTCACAGTTTTGTCTAAGAACACAGCCATGAGTACAGAATGGTACAAAAACATCCTCCGAGAGCAACGCCTCCCAACCATCCAAGAACAGCTTGGGTACCATTTCCAGCATGACAGAGCGCCTTACCATAAGACAAAAGTGATAACTAAGTGGCTCAGGGAACAAAACATCAATATTTTGGTTTCATGGACAGAACCAAAAAGCCACAAATTCTGATAAACTTCAGGTATTCATTATGCAGGAACAGAACAGCCACCAGTTAGGATGTGGCCCAGAAGCTGACTGACAGCATGCCAGGGCAAATTGCAGAGGTCTTGAACGGGAATGGCCAAAACTTTTGCAAATATTGACTCTTTGCGTAAACATTATGTAATTGTCAATAAAGGTTGCACAGCGGTTAGTACTGTCGCCTTGCAACTCCAGGTCCTGTGCATGTCCGCATCAGGTCTGTGTGCACGATGCATGTAAATGTGAATGTTGACCTACCACGGGCGTACAAATAGGAATAAATGCAATGGTCGCTCTCGGCCTCCACGGACCTTAGTTGGACTATTAGATGGATGGATGGATGGATGGAATTACCAATAAAAGCCTTTGACACTTATGAAATGCTTGTAATTATATCTCAGTATACCAAAGTAACATCTGACAAAAAGTTATATATATGAAAGAAAAATAAATAAATAAAAAACACTGAAGCAGTGGCTTTGTGAAAACTAATATTTGTGTCATTCTCAGAACTTTTGGGAAGGGCTGTAGACCAGTCCACCGTTCCCTGCACGGCCTGCAGATGGCGCTCGCGCGCGAGTGTGTCTCTGTGACGTCGCTGTTGAGCGTGTGCACGCGCTCCCTCCCTGCGCTAATACTGTACATGTTTATTTCAGGAAACTGCTCTGGCTTCTTTAGCCTTCAGTGGGGGGGGAAAACGGGTGCGTTTCAGCTCCACCGCTTTTCAAACCGAAACCGGAGGAAGACATGACGCTGCGAGTGTGAAGGGCAGATAAAAGATGGTGTTCGAGTCGCTGGTGGTGGACGTCCTGAACAGGTTTCTCGGGGACTACGTGGTGAACCTCGACAGCTCCCAACTCAATCTGGGGATATGGGGAGGTAAAGAGTGACACCCGGGGCAGATACACGCGCCCTGCACTGCTACCACACACACACACACACACTGAGACGGCAAATTTTTTGTGTATAGTTAGCTGCCTGGCTTAGCTAATGCGTGCCAGGTCCACACACGTCACTTGGGGCAGGGTAATGGTATAGAGTGTATATTATACACAGTATGTACGATGACACGCACCAGACGTTAGCTAGCATGTAAGCTGGGGTCCGTTTCCCAACCGCCCCCTGATACCTGCACGCGCGCGCTACCTAGGGTTCAAATTAAATGGCTCGCGCACCCTTTATAGTTCACTACACGTGACGTGAGAGGAAGAAGGTATTTGGGACTTAGCAGCTCGGTATTATTCCTGAGTGTCAAAAGTGCAAAAGTTAAAAGGAAAAGAAAAAGTATAAATATATTTAGGATTTAAATCATATGATTTCTAATATAGACTAGAAACAGTCTTTACTTCATTCGTATTAAGGTACATTCTGTGCATGTTTATTAGGATTCATTAGGGATTAAGCCATTATCTGGCATGCTTGAAACTAATCCATGGCTTCTGAGAAGCTTCTAGATTGCAGCTTTTCACTTTACATGGCTAGTAGTAGTTATAAACTCACAAGAGGTGGTTTAGTGATTAGCATTGTCCCCTCATACCACCAGGTTCCAGGTTCGATTCCCGCCTCGGTTCTGTGTGCATGGAGTTTGCGTGTATTCCCCGCGTTTGGTGGGTTTCCTCAGGGTACTCCGGTTTCCTCTCACAGTCCAAAGACAGGCAGATTGGGTTAAGTGGTATTCCCAAAATTGCCCATAGTGTGTGAATGAGCATGAGTGTAAATTGTGTGTGCCCTGAGATGGATTGACACCCCGTCGAGGGTGCACCCCGTCTTGTACCCTAAGTTTCCTGGGATAGGCAACAAATCCCCCGCGACCATGAAGACAGTCAGGATAAGGCAGTAAAGACAATGAGTGGGTGAGAAATTGCTCAGATTGCTAGTAGTGTGTGCATGTCCTGCAGTGGATACCCCATCTCGTGCCCTCAGTCTAATGTATACAGGATAAAGCGGTATAGATGATGAGTGAGTGAGAATCTCACAAGATATCAGCGCATATCAGGACTATTACTTGCCTGAAACGTTGACTCACTATATGTTTGGATGATGTTCAGGCCGAAAATATATACAAACAGTTTAACATCCTTTTCTATATAAAAATAGAAAACCGGTTTTGTCTGTACATTGGTTAGAACTCGCTCTTTTAATGATATTTGTTTGGATCAGACCTGTCTAGTACACTGAAATACTTAACACAAGGATGGCCTCGTGGTCTCGCGTATGAATCTACAGTAAGACGTGAACGTGTTGCGGCTCTGGCGCCTTGCACAACTTGGTAGAGCGAGCTTGCCAAGAGAAGACTTGGAAATGTGCTGATGGTTAAGGACAGTCTCAGGTCAGTATTAGGGATTGGCTGATTGGCAGGAAGTCGGATCGATTCAGTTACGATTCTTTTGCGTGGCGATTCATGCATCGCCTCACCGTATCTAAAATCTTTTCATGATGATTTTTATTATCATGTATAGTGTATACATTTGCATTTGAGATGGTTGCTCTTCACACGCTCATAGGCAGCACAGAGTCCTATGTGGTAGGAGCTAATTATTTGCTAAGGTGGTTTAAAATTGTACGAAAATTTTATAATTGTATAAAAATCGCAATATTTACAGAATCGTAATACAGATCAAATCGGCATCTAGGTGTCATAATAAGATCGTATCGGCCGGTCCCTCAAGATTCCCATCACTAATAAATAAAAAAATAAATACAGAAAAATTCACCGCACCAAAAATCATGTATATTGTTTTAGTTTTTATATATCGAGAATCCCCGTGTTTGCTGTTACTACGGTGACGCGTACCAATACGTCATTAAAATTACTTCTGGAATGAAGTTTTTTTTTTTGTTGTTGTTGTTGTTGTTGTTGTGTTTTCTGGTATGAGTCTGGTATTAGGTGGTGTTACGATACTATGGATGAAAAGGTGTGTGCTGATCAGTTTGGAGTTCCCTCTGAAGTGTACTGCACAGGGTGCTCGGCCATGTTAGTGCGAATCTAAACCGCAGGGAGCGAGAGCAGTGTAGGGACCAAGTGAGCAATGGATCTTCACTTCACCGGAGGTGGACATGGAAAATTTCCCATCAGTCATTGCTCGAACAGGGTTAATATATCTGTCATTATTATTATTATTATTATTATTATAATTATTATTGAGGACATCATATTAATATGACAGCCATCGTCGAATCCTCTTCGAAAAATCGTTGATGGTCTCTCACTGCATTACTGAACGTTTATAGAGAAGACACCATTGAGAAGAGCAGTGAGTGCAGATGGATGAAGAAGTTTAAAGAAGGAGAAACCAGTATTGAAGCCAAACCATCAGCTGCGATTTTCAAAGAGGGTTCATGATTCGGGTTCAACAACTGCACGAATGCATTGATTGTGATGGAGACTTGTGATGTTGAGTTTGTATAGAAGAAGAGTTGCTCCACACAACATATGCAATTTGAACCACGTACAGATATGTCAGTTAATAAAAAGGTTATAACCACTTTTGCATTACTTTCGGTACAGCCCTCGTATCTGTTCTCCTACTTTTCTCAGTTAAATTATTTACTTTTGAAATTAATTATTAAGCGTAACAAACAGGTTTGTCATGTTACCATGATACTGTCCATGATTTACGATGCTACCTTGATTTTAGACCTACTGTAGGTATGCTCACTTTTGCATTACTTTTGGTACAGGGGCATTCATATCGACTTTAATTTGGTACCAGAATACTGGTACTAATACGCATGTTTGCTGTATAATCTTGGCATATGGTGTATGGGAAAGGCAGAGCTGCGGTTCGAGCTCTAGATAAATGTTAAATTTATAAATTGTCCTTTTTTTTTTTTTTTTAAATAAAAAAGTTCTCAGGACAAATAGAAGCCGTACCAGATCTCTTAGATTTCTCTCTCTCTTCATGGTTCTCTTTGTTCTGCTTGCCTCACTTCCTTTTTGTTTTTCCTGACCCTGATTTTTATTTATTTTTTGCCAAACTGTAAAACATTTTCAAAATACCTCACAGACACACATTTTACCAAACTTCCGTGGACGCCGAAGTTTAAACCTGTGTAAGCGTCTACACTCAAACTAGTTTAGTACTACTTTCTGTGAGATTTATTATAAACTTTCAGATACACCCGCGATAAATGCACAATCCTGAGAAGCTGCTTTGTTTTCACAAGAAACATCTTGTGTAAATAGATCATGTGATCTTTTTTTTCCCCCCTAATGTAGAGATAAGGCATGTTTGTGCAGGGGAAAAAAAGCGTTTTTTTTTTTGTTTGCACGTTCAATAGGACATCAGTAAAAAAAAAGGGGGGGGGGGTGAACGTTGGCACTAGCTTATCTCTGACAGCGTACATCACTTAAAATTTGTTTTCACTCTGTAACTAAGTCTCCCTGTAAGAAATATGCTTATTAATAATACAGGAAACACTGGAGGCTTTGTACTAAGCACGTTGATATAAAAGGCCATTATAGCGTGTAGCTTGTTTGGGATTAATATAAATGGATTTGACGATATGATGACAGTTACTTTACAGCGCTGTGTTACGTCCTTGTGCTGTGTCTTAATAACTTCTTCTGTCTTTCGCAGGTGATGCGATTCTGAGGAATCTGGAAATAAAGGAAAATGCACTGGTAAGTATAAGGAGTGTTAGAAAAGCATGGTGGCCCATTAGTGCCGAGCTTCTGTAATGCATCTCGATTCAAATCAATGTAAATGCTTTATTTAACCGTGGCTTTCTTTGCATATCAGAGCCAGCTGGACATTCCTTTTAAAGTCAAGGCGGGGCACATAGGTGAGTCAAATTCACTATAATGTCATCTGTCAAACACTGTAAGGGGGTTTTTTGTGCATCTTCTTTTCACATCAGCTTACAGTGGTGGGCAGAGGTCTACTACAGTACATACAACATCCAACAAATACATATGACCTTTAATACAATATTTTGATTTATTTTATATTTCTATACCCATATGTGAATAGTAAGATGAACTAAACACTGTTGAACTTAAAACCCACATGATTTCTTTTGCATTACTACAGTATGTTTTAATAAATATATGCAGGTACATATACAGGGTCAAGATTGTGACATATAGAGTGACATATTCTTTTTTTTCCAGCGCAATATGAGGATTTTACATATATTAAGTTATTCAAACATGAGCAAAAGAAAAAGGTACAGTAGGCAATGAAATGCAACAGAATCTGGTACCTAATAAACAATAATAATAATAACAATGATGATAATAATAATAATAATAATAATAATGGTATGCACTTTTGGTGAGTTCGACATTTATATTGCGACTTCAGTCCTTTGTTCCGGTAGCGATAAAATATATTACTGTATATGCATTTTAAAAGCACAACTTGATGCCTAAAGCCTCCCGCGTCAGCACACACCAGCAGGACTTCCGTATAATATACGTATCAAATCAAGTCATCGCTCGATGCTGTGTGGCTGCACGGATCCGTGCCGCTTGACTTAAGAGTTTTAATATTCTTGATTTTTTTCAGAGGAGCCCGTTTGCCATGGGTTCCTATGCAGAGCATGTGCGGCAGGTGGCGTCCTCTGAATGTACTGCCTCTCAGTACACCGCTCTCGCGCTAGCAGAATAAACAGGTACAGGAGCGGGAGTGCGAGAGGGAGCTGTCCGCTACTAGTTAATCTCACGGATAGAATCGTTCTCTCTGGCAGATTTTTTAAAACGGTGGCTAGATATACAGTTCTTGAATGACCCGTCCAAGTATACTCTACAGTGTATATGAAAAACACCACAATATTAGACCACTGATTTCCTGCATACTGTACGTGTACAGCACACTACCAGCAAAACAAGCGCCATGATGTCCCATGGCCGGAAATTTTAAAGGTCCCATATTTTACTATTTCCTAACACAGGTCTCAGATGTCCACCAAACTGCACCTGTTAATTCTCCAGCTGAAATTGCCATTCTCATACTGTGTATTGCATGTTTTCATCATTCAAACGCTCCGATTCAACCCTCTTCTGAATGCTCCATTTCAGTGTAGAGGTCAAGGTGACTCGTGTCTCGGATCAGCGGAATTGCTGCGACAGTAAATCATTATAAAAGACATTAATTATGTTGAAAAAAAAAAACTGTGCACACTGTTGGTTTAAAATTATAGTATCTAGTAGTCTACGGTTATGAGCAGCCATTCCTATTCATTCTGTTAAACCAGAATAAAATAACAAATAATATAAGATAAAATGAAATAATAAAACCGGTCATATGCTCTATTAAACCTTTAAAAAAAAAAAAAAAAAAAACTACTCAGTTATAACAACATAAAAATAGGAAGATTACCTGATGGTTACCTACGGGATTACCTGATGCTTTGTCACTCAGATAAAAGATAAACCTAGCAGTTGAGAGCTTCTGTTATTTTATTTTCATATGTAGGATGTTGTGGTGGACTTTTGTAATTTTTTATTTTTTTTTAAAAAGCAAACAAGCATTTGAAAATGGAGGAAGAAGCTATTTTAAGGATATTAATTTGTGGAAATTTAATTTATCATCATAATTTTATTACCCTTACAAAGCTAACTGTTCCGGGGTTGAATCCCAATATAATGTTAAATGGAAAGCTAGTGCACTATAGGGAATGCAAAGTCCCTTGTTCCACATACCTAGTAGTGCTCTTGATCAGGGGTTAAAGAGGAATTTGGGATTCAGACTTGTGTTAGAAGCTGGTTACTGTTGACTGTAAACTAAACAGCACAAACGGTTGAGGAAGCAATTACTGAAGAGAGAAAGTGCTGTTTTCTTGCTGAAAGTGCTTCCGTGATTGGGTTTGTATGTGGGTTTTTGGCACTGGCACTGGCACCCGGGTAAATAACGTCCCCTTTGTCACCCAGACGTGGGCGGGATCATGGCGGCCAGACGTTGTTACATCAGGTGTTAAAGGTCTATTTGAGGTTACGTTAGAGGGAAAATTGGCTTGTTTAAGTCACAGCCAATACAAAAATGGAAAAAGGTCAAAAACCAGGGAAAATATTTTTGTCCACATTGTTTACACGCACATACACACATACAGTACACTCATTGGAGACCCAATTGAATATCTAAAAATGACTCAAAAGTGATTTTTTTTTTAAGGTGTCTTTCAAGTGACTAGTGTTACTACTGACAAGGTAACAAGTATAAAAGATCTTTACAACACGAGAACAAATGTGTTAATATAACAATAATACCAATATTATTAATGTTCCAGATAGCCAGCACTACTGACTGAGCTGAAAACGTTTATTAATTATTAGCCATGTTAGCCTCATTGAAGCTCCAGTGCAAAAACAGAAATTTATCTCTTTTTTTTTTTTTTAACTATTGATCTTTTCCTGCAATGATTTCCAGCCTAACCCGATGTTCCTCTTAAACTCCCTGCTGATCATTCTGTTCAAATCGTCATGAAAGGGATGTGAATGAATAAGCAAACACACACTTTTTGTGAAGCAGATCTTTTCTGCTGTATATTTGTTTATATATTCTAAAATGTTTTGTGTCCGTCAGGTCGCCTGGAACTGAAGATCCCATGGAAGAATCTGTACACGCAGTCAGTGGAGGCCTCGCTCGATGAGGTCTACTTACTCATCGTCCCCACCGCCAGTAAGAGCTGTTAATCACTTCTCATATCTCAAATCTGACATCAACCGCAATCCTGTCTTTTCTTCTGTACGACTTGGAACTTTATTTATCAAAATAGAAGTATGACCGTCTATTATTTTATGCCTGGTGTTTCTATTGAACTGGAGTAATTCAGCAGTCAATCAGCAGCAGGGATTTAAATAATGATTTCTTGCATGAGGTTTAACAGGATCTCTTAGTTTGACTCTAAAATTGTATTTTGCAAGCAAGTGTTACAGTTCCCTAAACTCTCTTAAAAACGTATTTTTCTCCTGGTACTCTGGTTTCCTCCCACATTCCAGATACATGCAGATTAGGCTAATTGGCATATGTGTGTGTGTGCCCTGCAATGGATTGCACCCTGTCCAGGGTGTACCCCACTTCATGCCCAAAGTCTCCTGGGATAGGCTCCAGCCCCCCACGACCCTGTATACAGGATAAGTGGAATGAATTAATAGATTTAAAAAAAGAAAAATAAATAATCTATCTATCTATCTATCTATCTATATATATACGATATATATATAGTCACAGAAGAGCTTTGAAATAGGCGTATAAACCAGTGAGTCGGCCTTAGTGTAGCAGGAGATAGCAATTCAACTAAAAACTTGGTACTTACTATAAACAAAAACAATGAAAAATATTTATCCTTAAAAAAAAAAAAATCAAGTTTGAAAGTTTTTTTTTTATTATTATATTACTAACATGAGGTTGGAAACAAGTACAGTATAGTCAGCTAATCAAAGATATTTAAAAGAGGAAACCACTTAAATCGGATGGATCATCTTTGAACTTTAAAAAGATACTACTGATTTGGAACTTTAGTCTTGTCCCTGGTAAACAACTTAAGTTTAGTTTTGTCAGCATTGAACATCACTCTAATCTCCCTGACTTCAGTTTAAACTGTAAACCTCTTTCTGAAGTTTTCACTGACTAATAATAATAATAATAATAATAATAATAATAATGGTCGAGTCCAGCAAAGAAAGTGATATATAAATGATGTAACATTTACAGCGCAAATAAATAAATAATGATCTGTGCTATTCGACAACACCTTTTAGCGAGGACTGTATTAAATATTCATAGCCACAGTTAATGACTGTCAGCAAAAAGCATTGACTGAGAATCATCACAACAATAATAATAATAACACATTATTGGATTCCATAATTACAATTATTTTGTAGAAAGTAAATATAGACCGTTGCAGGGATTTGTTTTCTGCCAGCGGCGTTCAGGTCGATCCGGGAGTTTCTTGTAAATGAAGCTGTAAAAATCGACCAATGTTTACAGAAGACATCAAGCAAAGTGCAGTGGTGAGACACTTGCACGTTACAGGAACTTGTTACAGGCTGGGAGTTTCTGCAGCATCCCCCGTACAGTCCTGACCTTGCACCAAGCCATTTCCACATGTATGGGCCCCTGAAGGAGTTCCTGGGAGGCCAGCGTTTCAGACATGAATCAGACAGTCTGATCACGGCTCTGGTGTACTGAGAAAGTAGTAGTGTAATGAAACATAGAGAAAAGAAGGGAGGGGACAATCATAACAGCAATCTGAAATAATGGGACCTACGAATATTCTTTGTACGAGTACGATATATTAATTCAAGCCATGTGTGTGTTTGTTTTTGTTTGTGTGTATCAGGTATAAAGTATGATGCTGAGAAGGAGGAGAAGCAGCTGCAGGAGGCCCGGCAGAGAGAACTTCAGAGGATCGAGGAAACCAAACTGAAAGCGGCAGAGCAAGGTTAGGATAAGGAGTCTAGGGGAAAAAAAGTCAGTTTTACTAGAAAGTCACTTATCCTTAAAACCAATTTACTTCGTGCAGAAAATCCAAAGACAGAAAAGCAGGACACCTTTGTGGAGAAACTGGTCACGCAGGTGATCAAAAACCTGCAAGTGAAAATTTCTAATATTCACATTCGCTATGAAGACAGTGTAAGTACTTGACTCGACTAATAATATTTCATTTCTTGATGTCTGGTTAGCTTCTTTGTTTAGCATGATCTTTTCTTCTTCTTTTTTTATGCAGGTCACCAATCAGAATTCACCTCTCTCATTCGGAGTGTCTCTACAAAACCTCAGTCTTCAGGTACACGCTACTTCAGAAATAAAATTAAATGGATGGATTTTTTTTTTCTCCGAAAGCACTGTGTTATACTGTATGTAACAAAAGATGGCATGTTGTAAATAAACCCTACTGACTAACCGGATAGTCTGATTAGGTGAATCCTGTACATTTATCTAAGAGACGGTGGTCTGTTTGCAGTTGGCGGAGGTTTATTTTCATAGAGTCATGTTGTTCATTGTACATTTACAGACAGCAGATGCAAACTGGAAGCCTTGCCTGCTGGATGAGAAAGCCAAGCTGTTTTTCAAGGTAAACTGGTTCCATATTCTCATTCTCGTTCTCATTCACCCTCATGTTGTTGTGTTTTCAATATCTTCCCGAGGTCCGAACATTCAGGTAAAAAGAGACGGACAATGAGACAATAACTTCCACCTCTTTATGATCTTTTCAAAGGTCCCATATTTTGCTGTTTCCTTATCAAGTTAACACAGTTCCCAGAGCTCCACCCAAAGAGAATCTGTTACTGCTCCAGCTGAACTGTTCCACACATCATAAGAGATTTCTCATACATCCAATCTGCCTCTGTTTCAAAAGCACTGCTTCAGTGGTTAATCAGTGTCAGAAAACATCAGAGCCCAGCTTTTTGGGGCTCTTCCTTTGTGAGGACACATTTTAGGAGAAAAAAAAGTGGCTTGTTTAAGCCTCGGCCAGTATAAAAATGGAAAAATGACAAACAACAGGGTTTTTGCACATGTCCACTGGAGACCATTCTGAACATCTAAAATGAATTTAGGCCGATTGGCCTCCGGTCGGTTTTAAGCTTGAGTAGCAGCACTAGCCAATCATGTGCGTTTGAGATTTATTCCCGCCCCCTAAAGGTGCATGTGCAGCAGTTTATTAATCTTGTGTCTCAAGCACATGACAGCCTTCAACCTCCCTGCTGAATTCTCACTTTTATTTGTAGAAAAAAGCTCCAAGCAGTAACCTAGACAATGTCATCTAACCATGTACAGTTTTTGGGGACCATGTAAAAGATATTTTACAGTCCAATATTTTATTATAGACATACAGCAGAATTTTGCATTAAAGTAAAAAAAAAAAAGAGTTTTTGTGTGCTGTCGATTTTAAAGGAAAAATCGGATTCAATCAAAATCTGTATCGGCAGTTTTTTTTTTTTGTTTTGTTTAAAGGAAATCAGTCTTGTCCAAAAACATTGCAAGCGGTGCTGTTTCTGTAACTTTTATTTGGATATTTAACTTTAAAGAAACCATTTGAAACAGTGATGTAGATGGTTACCAGCCTGTCAGCCGATCTCCAGCCACATGCCAGCGGTTTAAAATGACAGACGTTTAGTAGATGATTTATTGATCTGTAACTTGTGCTGTTTGATTTTTCAGGTTTAATTAGTGTGGACTGCGAAAACACTGACATGTTGTTGAAACTTACTGAACATGTTAAAATTCAGTTGACACTCTGTGTAGGTGGGTTGTCAAGCCGAGATTGAACTCGGTCAGCAAACCACTTCATAACACACAGGAAACACCAAGAACCAGCGTGATTATTTTTTGTTAACAGTGTTTTATTCCTCTCAGACTACTAATTTTTTAACTCATTCATGTTCCTCTGTTCTGAAGTCTTTCCAACCTTGTGAAACTACAGTAGTAAGACTCCTTCCAGCAGTCACATCTTTTAACACATCGATTTATTGTTGGGTTTAGAATCCGTGGCATGTCAGCCCTTCAGCTTCTAATGTAGCAATAATGAAATTATTGCAGTAAAAATTAATCACTGTTTTATAAACAATCAGGTTTGATACTTGAACAGCTTGTGTTCGGTTGACGTCATTATTTGCGTTCTGCTCCATTCAGCTTGTCCGTCTGGATAATCTCTTTGCGTACTGGAACGTGAACTCAGAGCTGTACTCCGTTCACCCTCCTCTCAAAGCCCTGGTAAGAGACCTAATCCTAATCTTCTATGTGCGAAGAAGCGAATGAAAATTTAACCCTATTTCTTTTTTTCCTCTGTCATGTTTCTGTAGCAACGTCTGCAGCAAAACTTGGCTGTTCAGGACACCATCCCTCATGATTATCAATTCAGTGAGCGCCTGCTTTCACTTCTAGTGTAATTTGTCTTTCCAGACTTGTCATGACGCTTGACTTCCTGCTCTACTTTTCTAGTTTTCCGTCCAATTTCTGCCAACGCCAAGCTCCGCATGAACCCTCGCTCGGACGTGGACTTCTCCTCGCCGAAGGTGGATCTCGTGGTCAACCTGCCCGAAGTGGCTGTGGAGCTCAGCAGACCACAGGTGACGAAAAGCTGCCAAAATGATCGATTTAGTTCCGTTAAGTCGAATGAAGCTTGTGCAACAGTATATTAATAAAGTATGAGCTTCGAACATTGGTCTGCTCTTTCTTTATCTACAGTACGTCAGCATTCTGGAGCTCTTGGGCTCTGTGGATATGATGTCGCGCAATCTTCCGTACAGGAAGTATCGCCCGGAAGTGCCCATCAACACCAATGCACGCCAGTGGTGAGAGTTCTTACATTTTATTTTTTTCCCAACACCACTTTTTTTCCCCCCATAACTTTCATTCTTGATAATTCTGGCTTCCTGTACTACGATCAGCTAGTAGTTTTATAATCTAGCATTCTGCCCTATCAGTTTTATTTAATTGAGTTCATCTGTATGTCAGTGGAAAGATTGACCCCTTAACTAGCAAGTAATGAAGAGAGTTCGGGTCAGTCTTTAAGAGCAAAACAGACAGGAAGGCTTTCAAAACACGGTAGCAGTCCTTTCACAAAATGTGCTCTAGCCCATGAATTTTACACTCTAAAACAAGAAACTTCTAAAACAAGAAAGATTTTATATTATGCATAGATTATGAAGATAGCATTAAGTATGTAAATACAATATTTAAAAAAAACATCTGCTTTATACAACATCTGAGGACGACAACCTTCTGACTGATTTGTAAAGGGTTAAACATTTGAGAAGCTTCATTGCTAAAAACTGAGGTAAACATGATGTAAACATGTTCCACTTTTTATATAAGAGCTATCACATGAATAAGATCTCAGATACCTGCTGAATGACTAGTACCACTGTAGTTAGTAAAGACACTGGAAGTGGAATATGATGGAGTCTGAGAAGTCAAACTTTTGCCTTTTTGCTACATCCCACTCAACCTGCGTCAAAAATGACTCAAACGTTCAAGTGCCAAAACATGCAGTTCCTTAAATGACCACTAGCGGCAGGAGTGAGTCAATCCCCATAGATCCCAATGTTAAAAAAACTTTACAATAGAAATAAACATTTGCGCAAAAAAAAAAAAACTCTGGTAGCTAGATTTCCTATTCATGGCAAACATAAAATTATACATAATTAAGTGGACTGGCTGAGATGAGTGCATTGTAAGTGTCAAACTGCTAGCTGTCATCACTTTAGCTAACCGGCTAACTGGAGTCCTCGCGTTTTTTTTTACCTTACCAAAAGAAATGTTCAAGTTGGCACGGGATGACGGAGTTCAAAAGTAACATTTGCATTCTCAGTTTGCTCCGCCCATTTGCTCATTTATGGATCAACCAGGGTTTAGGCGGAGTCAGCTCCTGCCAACATGGTGATGAGCAGAGCTCTCAAAACTACTCTTCAGAAATCTTTTTTTTTTTTTTGGTACAGTCTTTGGTGTCAGAGCAGTGTAGCACACTTGGTTTCTTCTTTATTACGTCCTTCATCTTTCTGAGATTTATCTTCAGCTTCCAGCTTCATCTGATTGTGGATATTCATTGGTCTCTATATCCACACTCTCACTGTAGAGTGGCATCATTAATCATACTAATTAAAGATGTCAAAAATGTTATACTGAGTAGTTCCAGTCCCCGTCCTCGCATTAAGAAGGAACTGTCCGATTTATTAGCATGTTTCTTCTCATGGATGTCTGATAGAAAGAAAGTACTGCCCCCCCCTCCCTCCCCATCTCTTTACCAGGTGGCATTATGTCATCAAGGGAATCTTGGAGGTGAACATAAAACCCTCGCTGCACATGTGGTCTTGGAAACACATCAAACGACACAGGCAACAAATAAAGCAGTGCAAAGAGCTTTATATGACCAAGATCACCAGCAAGAAGCCTGCAGAGACCCTGCTCAAGAAGCTGGAGGTGTGTAGTAAAAGTGCTTTCTTACAGTCACTATAAAATGTTTAGTAGTTTTCCTTTTAGTTTGTGTTCAGGAACAGGGACGTGTAGAGAAAGTCAGGTGCAGTCATGTGGGTCAAAACAACATCAGTCTTCATATCCTTGCTTTAAATAACATAATGTTTTATAGTTGAAGTGATCAGAAAAGTTCAATGTAAAAGGATTAGGGGCGTTCAAGTCAATTCAGGACTTTTGGCATTGTACAGTATCTGAGAGACTTGTGTTACCTGTATATATTAGTTTTTGCAGTTCTAATAAAAAGATCTCTTCAAGCTTGAGCAATATTAAATGTTTTATACTGTAGGTTAACAGCATGTTGTTCTCACAACCCACTAAGCCTCCTCCATTTAATGTCATTTACAGGAGACAGAAAAATGCCTGGACATTTTTAATATCACGCTCGCGAGACAACAAGCCGAGATGGAGGTAGTTTATTTCCCACACTTATTTTCTTCCAAACGTGGTCTGACTTCATCACTGTGCTGAAAATCTGAAATTGCCTAATGTGAGCGCTCCAGTCTACTCTTTTATGCTATCATGGTCATGGTTACTCCTCTGCCTCTCCAGGCCTCCAAAGCTGGGCTGCGGATCTACCGGCCCGGGTTAAAGATGGAGGAGGAGGAGTCGCAGGGCTGGTTCGGCTGGATGTGGAACTGGTCCGGTGACAGCGGTGCTCAGGCAAATGAGGTCAAACCTGGAGGTACTGTGCACAGACACTAATCAGGTTCACCTTCGTTTTTGCCAACCCTCAGTTTAAAGTGATAACATCCTTTATAATATCCTTTATAATATTAGAAATGGTGCATTCGGTAGAGGAATGAAATAAAAAGGAAGTTTAACATATAAAAAATGCATTATGTGAGGAGTATTTGCTGAAGCAAACGTAAAATTAAGTAACTTTACAAGGAAGAGGTTAAGAAATAACAGTAAGCCCAGGTTATGACATGGCTACAGGGAGCTGCCGAGTTTGCATTATAACGTGTGTATCGTAACATTTTGGTGTTTAATTTTGTTCTTGCACGATGTTTGTAGCTTTTGACACACTGATGACCCCAGCGGAGAAAGCCAAACTCTACACTGCCATCGGATACAGCGAGACAGCGGTCAATCCGAACCTGCCAAAAAATGTGAGTGCGCCCTGGCCTTTTAATTACAATATGAAAATCATTTTACAGTAATGCTTCCTATCATCATTATTTTTTTAAGACACATTGGTATAGTGTTATAACTGGCTGGATAATATTGGACTTCTTGGGTGCCTTAAAAAAGTTCCTCAGCACGCTGATGTATCCTGTTTTTCAGTTTGAGGACATGAATATCCGTTTCCAGTTGGTGAGCATGTCCGTGTCGATCAAAGAGAGCAAAGACAAGCCTGAGATTATCAAACTCTCAGTCATCGATCTGAGAACCATGCTGACGCAGAGATCCTCTGCTCAGGCGATAAGGTATTCTCTTCTTACCTTTATTATTATTTTTATTATTATTATTAAGTGTCCTAATTTATAGCTTTAAATAGCTGTCATAATCTTTCTCTTCAAAAAGTGACCTCTTGTTGTTGTGTTTTTCATCAGGATCTCAGCTCAGCTGTCATCATTCGAGGTGACCGGTGTGTTGAGGAACAGCGTCGCTCCCACGCTGCTCTCTCCTCGTCGTGCGGTGGAGGATGACAAGCCTCTGCTCAGCCTCATGTTTGAGACCAACCCACTGGATGCCAAGGCAGATCAGAGACTGCACGTGGAATCGCAGCCGCTGGAGATCATCTATGATGCAGTCAGTGTGGCAGAGGAGACCATCATATTTCAGTTTTAATGAAAAAAATATATATATACATACACACACGTGGACAAAATTGTTGGTACCCTTCGGTCAATGAAAGAAAAACCTCACAATGGTCACAGAAATAACTTTAATCTGACAAAAGTAATAATAAATAAGAATTCTATGAATGTTAACCAATGAAAGTCAGACATTGCTTTTCAACCATGCTTCAACGGAATTATAAAAAAAAATGAAGTCATGGAACAGGCCTGGACAAAAATGATGGTACCCCTAACTTAATAGTTTGCTGCACAACCTTTTGAGGCAATCACTGCAATCAAACGATTCCTGTAACTGTCAATGAGACTTCTGCACCTCTCTGCAGGTATTTTGGCCCACTCCTCATGAGCAAGCTGCTCCAGTTGTTTCCGGTTTGAAGGGTGCCTTTTCCAAACAGCATGTTTCAGCTCCTTCCAAAGATGCTCAATAGGATTGAGGTCAGGGCTCATAGAAGGCCACTTTAGAATAGTCCAATGTTTTCCTCTTAGCCATTCTTGGGTGTTTTTAGCTGTGTGTTTTGGGTCATTGTCCTGTTGCAAGACCCATGACCTGCGACTGAGACCCAGCTTTCTGACACTGGCCAGCACATTTCTCTCTAGAATCCCTTGATAGTCTTGAGATTTCATTGTACCGTGCACAGATTCAAGACACCCTGTGCCAGATGCAGCAAAGCAGCCCCAGAACATAACAGAGCCTCCTCCATGTTTCACAGTAGGGACAGTGTTCTTTTCTTGATATGCTTCATTTTTCCATCTGTGAATGATTAATAACTTTCTGTGTGGCATTATATTGAGTGACATTATATTCAGTGACACCTTCTGTGACATCACTCACACACACGCACACACACACACACACACACACTAATGCACTCAACAAATATTTAGGGCCCAAACTGACATTAGCCCTGTTTTAACACATAAACACATCTCACACACTAACACACACATCACTAATGTTAATACACACAGACTCAAACCATACACACAAACAAGCACAAACACAAGCACATTTACTCGTCACACACAGACTCACACATCTACACGTCACACACCTCTCTCCCTCACTCTCACACACATTAACCCTTACACACTAATGCACGCGCACACACACACACACACACACACACACACACACAGGCATGCTGCATGCACACACACAAACACACTCATACATCACACACATGCACACATACATACACCCATATTACAAATGTTTACACTCTCACACACACACACCTCTCACAATGCACACACACTAACCCTTACACACTAATGCGCGCACACACACACTCATACATCACACACATGCACACATACATACACACCTCTCACGACGCACACACACAGCCCTCTCTCACGACGTGCACACACACACACTAATGCACACACACATCTCACACACTAACACACACATCACTAATGTTAATACACACAGACTCAAACCATACACACAAACAAGCACAAGCAGATTTACTCGTCACACACAGACTGACACATCTACACGTCACACACCTCTCTCCCTCACTCTCACACACACACGCAGGCATTCTGCACACTCATACATCACACACATGCACACATACATACATACACCCATATTACAAATGTTTACACTCACACACACACACACACACACCTCTCACGATGCACACATACACACACCCCTCTCTCACGATGCACACACACACACACACACACACACACACACAATGCACTCTACAAATATTTAGGGCCCAAACTGACATTAGCCCTATTTTAACACAAAACACATCTCACACACTAACACACACATCACTAATGTTAATATTCACAGACTCAAACCATACACACAAACAAGCACAAACACAAGCACATTTCCTCGTCACACACAGACTCACACATCTACACGTCACACACCTCTCTTCCTCACTCTCACACACACTATCCCTTACACACTAATGCGTGCACACACACACACACACACACACATGCAGACATGCTTCACACTCATACATCACACACATGCACACATACATACATGTTTACACTCACACACACACACACACACACACACTTCTCACGATGCACACACACACACACACACACACACACACACACACACACACACACACACCCCTCTCTCACGACACACACATACACACACACACATACACACACACTAATGCACTCAACAAATATTTAGGGCCCAAACTGACATTAGCCCTGTATAGTGTGTGATGTGTGCAGGTTGTGAGGTGCAACCGAGTGGCGATCGCTTTTTCAAGGTCTTAGCACACTCGAATGACACAGGTTGTGCGGTGCGCCCGGGGTGGGAATGGCGCAGGGTGCTTGGGCCCGTCATCGTTGCTTGCAACTATATTTTATGATTTGTTTTCAACAATGGTGTCATCCTTCTCCTGAGACAACTCTTTCCTTCGCTTCCTCTGGTCCATGTTGAGTGTGGTACATACCATGTCCCCAAACCACACAGTGACTACCTGGAGCCCTATATATAGGCCCACTGACTGATTAGTATCACAGGTGTCTACAATCTTGTAATTAGTGGACACACCTTGAATTAACATGTCCCTTTGGTCACATTATTTTCAGTATTTTCTAGGGGTACCATCATTGTTGTCCAGGCCTGTTCCATGAGTTTATTTATTTTTTTATAATTCTGTTGAAGCATGGTTGAAAACCAATGAAAGTCAGACATTGCTTAACATTTATAGAATTTTTTTTAATTATTACTTTTGTCAGATTAAAGTTATTTCTGTGACCATTGTGAGTTTTTCTTTCATTGACCGAAGGGTACCAACAATTTTGTCCACGTGTGTAAATCAGGTAATTTATCCTAATGTGTGTGTTCTGTTTATAGATGACGGTAAATAACCTGTCGGCGTTCTTCATGCCTCCAAATGACCTGCAGCTGGACGAACTGACAAACGCTACACGCATGAAGCTGGAGCAGTTCCGAGACAGAACCTCAACCGGTGTGTATGTCTGAGTGTGCAGTGTGCATCGTGTAAATGTTTTTGTTTATTTTTTTCTGAACTGGATTTGTGACCCTTTAGGGAAAAAAAAAAAAACTGATGACTTTTGTTAACGTACAGGACTCATGTACATCATCGAGACACAGAAAGTTCTTGACCTGAACATCAACCTGATGGCGTCCTATGTGATCGTGCCACAAATGGGCTTCTATGATCCGAAGCACAACCTCATCATTCTGGATCTAGGACACTTTCAGGTAACTTGTCTCTTTTACAGCCTCAGTTTGCAGTCACGTTTTACACGTTTGCACCATTCAAATGTTCCATTACTGTGAAATTTTGTCACAATTCCTGGTTTGACTTGAACGTCCCACAGAAAATCAAATCAATGCAGTGGTCTTTAAAAAAAGATACGAAATACTGGACTTTAGACATTTTATTCTTTCACGTACCCACTGAGAATTTTATTCTAATATATAATTGTAAATATTGGTATTTGGTGCACTGCCGTGTCTGTTTTTTGTCAACACACGTGAGCTCCTTCCTGTGATTTGCTCACATCTATGATTGTTCGTAGAACCGCGGTTCTGTTCGTATCTGCAAACTCGAATTATTTATTTGCCTTTTGACCATTATAAATTCCTAAAATTGTGATCGATGTAATATGCAGTTACATTTCTGGCTTTGCTTTAATGTATAAGATCAGAAAAGCCACTCTCAATACATCAGCGAATTTGTACGAAATGTTTTGGAAAATTCCTCAAAATTGCCGGGATTCATGAAAGATTTCACAAGAAACTATTGTGTGTTTGCGTCCTGCAGATGTCGAGTCAGAGCAGAGCGAATTTGCCGCAGCTGTCTGCGGGAAAGGCCTCCATCGAGGACATCATGTCTCGGGCCTACGACCGCTTCGATGTTCAACTCACCAGCCTGCAGTTGCTATACTCTAAGCCAGGTATAAAGCTTCCCCCCCCCCTCCCCCCCCCCCCCCCCCATCCTGCCTATCTCAAAATTTAGAAAACACAGTGTCTGACTTGTTTTCAGATGGAGACTGGGAGAATGCTCGGAAGCTCAGGCAGTCTTCCCTTCACATTCTGGAGCCGGTCGACTTGAAGGTGCTTTTTAGCAGAGCCATGGTGGTCACGGACTCAAGGATGCCAAAGTAAGGATGCAGTCTTTGAATACATTTTATACACACATTTTAATGTTAATGTTACGTGTTTTTTGGAGTATGGACTCAGGAGCATACGTACTGTATAAGGTGGATAATCTACATGATCTAATCTAAGCCTATTCCTATTCAACAAAGAAAAATACCTAAGTTAAGCTTTTTCTAAGGATGTGTTGTATTGAAGATTTATAGAAGGAGTCTTCAGTGTCAGCGATTTGTGTATAGGAGCATTCACGCCCGAAAATCCTCAGATTCAGATCTGGATTCTTCCTGCCTTGTAGGTTTAAGATATTCGGCGAACTTCGTCTGCTCTCGCTCCGCATCTCTGATGACAAAGTCCGTGGCATCTTGGAGCTGATCGACAGCATTCCTCTTCCCGAGAGTCGGCCTGCGCCGCGGAGTTCTGCCCAGCAGAGTACTCCCAAGGTGTGTATGTGTCTTGAACTGCACCTTCAGTTAGAATGCAGTGTGTTTATTTAAGATAATTGTTGCATGACAAATGAGAGGGTGTGTGCGTGTGTGTGTGTGTGTGGTTAATGTGCATGTCCATGAAAGGTTCTATTTCCTTTCTATTTCCGTAGGTTTTCAAATCGAGAGACACCCCTCAGCTGACCCCAAGAAAACCAGCTATGGTTGACCTGCGCTCTTCAATAATATTTGACTCAGGTTAGACACACGTGTACTGTATGCGCACATGTTAATAGTTAAGCCTCCAGTCACACAGTTAGTTGAATTACCTGTTCATGGAAGGCCCCAGGGTTTGTCAAACAACATAGTTAAACAAAGAGCAGCATGAAGATCAAGACGCTGCTGGGAAACTATCAGTCAGGTTTTGGGAAAGAAACATTTTCTTTATTCTGTGGTACATCATTAAGTTATTGAGTCTCTCTCATTAATCAGAGACACAATCCAAAGGCAAGTGCTGACTCTCAGTGTGATGCCTCCACCATCATGCTGAGGTTGATGAGTAGCACTGTGTCTCTGCCAGTTGCGTTGCTTTGCACCTTGTCCAAGAATTTTGATGTTCTCAGAAAAGAGAAAGTCTTTCCCCCATGTGCTGGGTCTCCAACTTGTATTCTATCTGGGACCTGGGATTTTACTATATATTGCATCATTATAGCCTTGCATATATAGCCCAGGTTTTCAGAGTGTCCTTCTCCGAACAGCTTCCTCAGAGGTATTCTTGGCCTCTTAGTTGCTTTTTCACCTTATAAGGACATCTTCGTGCTTGTGCTTTATTTTTAAAAGAAAAATCCAGCTCCACCAGGTTGTCATTGTTGGGCCCTTGAGCAAGGCCCTTAACCCTGTCTACTTCAGGCACGCTGTGTCATGGCTGACACTGGCCTGGAACCCCATCTATGCTGGGATATGTGATACTTTTCAGTGATGTGTATATGACAAATGAATTTTAATTTAACGGTGGTTAGGAGTCTGGCCTCGCATTTCCATGGTCGATGGTTCGTTTGCCTCTTCAGTGCTGTATATGCCGTGTGGAGGTTGCATATTCTCCCAAAGACATGCAGATTCGCCAGGCTATAAAGAATAAGCGGTATTGAGTGAACGTGATTTAATAGTACCTGTATAGTATGATAATTTAGTGTACATTAAATGACTTGTGTGCATGTGTGTTTATCAGGATCGGAGGAGGACTTGTTCTTCGACGCACCCAGTTCGCCGATCGAGGACATGCCATTTTTCGAGGCCAGTTCGGGCTCCTTAGAGAAATTACCCTCCGTAAAGAGGAAATCGATGGTGAAACATGACCCCAAGAAGAACATGACCGAGTTTCTGCTGAATTTCGAGATAAACCTGGTGAGGGGATTTTCTCCCACAATGCTTTTCACATTCCTAATTTATTAAACATAATTGAGTTTCTTTTGTTTGTTAAGGATCTAAGTTCATGCGTGCTTTTCTATATTTAAAAACGTAAAGCTTTTTAATTCTCCTGCGCACTCATGATTGACTAAATAATAAAAACGGCCCTTCCAACTTCTTCCCTTTCTATTTTTGTTTGCCTGACTGTATAAATCATGGTCATTATTGCTATATATATATATATATATATATAAATAATTATATCATTTTTTTCCCCTCAGTTGTCGGTCCAGCTGTGCCGCCTTTCAGCCGGCTTGGAGGTTCCCGTCCTCCGTCTGGAAATCGAGGGTCTGGGCACAGAGCTGAAAGTGCGCACATTCGATATGACTTCCTCCACCTTCCTTCGGGAAATCTGCCTGGAGTGCTCCGAGTATATGGGTACGACACACACACTCAAACTCACACTCACACGTAGGCTAATTATTATGCAAGATGACCCGTTTCAACTTCAGTCTCGATTGCCACATGGAATTCAGCGTTTCGCTTTTGAATCTGTTTAAGACGGAGAAGACAAGAGGGTTCACCTCATCACCACTCTGGATAACACCGAGGATGATCTGCTCTCGCTGGAGTACATTAAGGTACTGTAAGTGCTTCCTGTTTATGCGTTTGGTGGTCTCTGGGAACCGGGTAAAGTGCACGCACTTAGTCTTGTTCTGTTTTTTTTTTTTTTTTTTTTTTTCTGTTCAGGCGGACAAGAACGCTCCAGATTTCAAATCGGTGTATAACAACACAGAGCAGCTCATCAAGGTATGTCTGAGCACCTGGCTATGAAATGATGTCGACAGTAAGGCGCTGTCCTGAAGTGATTTTCTTGCTACATCTAACGCTCATGCCATCACGTGGTTAAAATTTCATGCCAAGTTATAACGATGAGCTTATTGGCCTTCGTGTCGAAAGCTTCACCATATGATAATCATTTTGACCCCAGGTAAACTTCTCGTCCTTGGATGTGCACCTCCACACGGAAGCCCTCCTGAACTCGATGAACTTCCTGAACAGTCTCCTCCCGCCCGCAAAGAAGGAGGAGCCTGTCGAGCAGCCTTCGTCCCAAAGAGATGACGAGGGGGAGGGAGACAGCGAGGAGGAGAAGAAAGAGGAGTCGACCATTTCCAAGAAATCCAGTAATGTTGCTTGTTATTGCCTGATAGTGATGTACTGTATGATCATGCACGGCTTGTGTTACCGATGCATTACATCATGCGGTTTACTCGTTTATGGAATGGAGCTCTTTCATTTGCTTTTTCATTTCAATAACCGAATCCTATTTCATTCTCATAGTTGTGATTAAACATGTCCTGCACATGTTCAGTTATTTTTTTTAATCCAGAATCTCTTTGTTTTTTTTTTGTGTTTTTTTTTCTCCTCGCTGCAGCTACTAAGAAGTCGAAGTTTGAGGATGTGGTGAATTTGCACATTAGAGCAGATCTGTCCTGTCTAAAGGTCTTCATCAGAGGACAGAAAGCCAGAATCTCTGAGATTAGTATAGAAGGTAACAAAACACACACGTACACACGTTACACACATTTTTATTTATGTTTATTTATTATTATTTTTTTGCATATTTGTCACACTTAAATGATTGAGATCTTCAAACAAATTTTAATATTAATCAAAGATCATCCAAGTTAATGCAAAATGCAGTTTTTAAATGTTGTGAAAAAGTAATTGCCCCCCCCCCCCCAAAACCTAATAACTGGTTGTGCCACCCGTGAAGTCGAGCATTTGCGATAACTGTGGAGGAATTTGAGCCCGCTCTTCTTTTCAGAATTGGTTTAATTCAGCCACATTCAAGCGTGAACGGTCTGTTTAAGGTCATGCCACAAGATTAAAGTCCAGAATTTGTCTAGACCACTCACTCAAACATTTTTTTTCCACTTTTTTTTCCTTTTTTCTTTCCCGAGCCATTCAGAGATGGACTTACTGGCGTGTTATAATCCAAGTTTACTTGAGCTTGAGGTCACATATGTCATAGCTGGGCATATGTCATATTCAGTATGTCATCTTCAGTATGTTCTGGTAGAGGGCAGAATTAATGATTCCATCAATTATGTGAAGTCTTCGCACTACCACCACCATGTTTATCCGTTGGTATGATGATCTTCTGATGAAATGCTCTGTGTTAGTTTTATGCTAGATGTAACGGGGGACGCACCTTCCAAAAAGTCCAACTTTTTGTCGCATCAGTCCACAGAATATCTAACCAAAAGTCAACAGGGATAATCATCATGTTTTGTGGGCAAATGTGTCCTTTTGTGTTGTTTTTGGTCAAGGTTTCTCCACTCGTCCATTTCTATTTTGTTTCTCATCTAGTCTTGAATTTCTCTAGATCGCAGCATGATGTGAGATCTTTTAGCATGCTTCACTTTGTCAAGCACATTCCATATGAGTGATGTATTGATTCAGCAGGTCTGACAGTAATCAGGCCTGGGTGTGGAAAGTAAAACACAGCTTTCCAGAAAAATGTTGAGGAGGGTCAAGTAGGTTTGGGCAGCTTTTTTTATTTTTCTCTTGATAAAAGTGCATTTTGTATTTACTCGGGTTATCTTTGCGTAATATTGAAGATTAGATTGTTGGATGATCGCAAACATGTAATGGTGACATTTTCTATTATTTTTTTATTTGCTGTTTTTGTTTGTCTGGTTGGTTAATTGTTCTTCCTATGTGCTAAGGACCTACAGATTACACTCTTGTTTTTTCTTCCTTTTTCTCTCCTTTTCCAGGCCTGGAGTCTGAAGTAAAGATGAAAAAGAAATCAGTCGAGATCCTAGCTAACCTGAAGAACATTGTCATATTAGACTGCGACAAAGATGCACTATACAAAAAGGTAGTGAGCCTACTGTAATGTCTGCTTTATCCAAACCTCATTCATTCTATTCCTGAACAAACCTGTTTATCAAGACTGCTACAAATCAGGCTTTGTCATATGAATGTCATTCAAGAGCCTCAGCATCGAAACATTAACGTAGCTTTAAAAAATCCAATCGGCTTGTTTAAAAGCCATGGCTAATACAAACTATATAAATGAAGAAAAAGCAGGGAATCTTTTACTCCGATTAGAGATCCATCTGAATGTCTAAAAGTTAATCTTGCATATTACTGTAGGTTCGCTTTAAATTCCTGTTTTTTTCAGGGTTATTTTGCTATCATGTTAAATCCAGGTAAATACTGTTTCATGCAACTATAAGTGTCACGTATCATCATGTGAACTGATAAAACTGTGCAGAATCAACTTAGATTCAAATCCAACACAGTTATGGCAACGCGGTGTAGATTTCCATTTGTAAAACCAGTAATGACCCGCTGTGACGTTGCCCTGCAGGCAGTGTCCGTGGCCGATAAGGATGTGTTTGGTTTCCACATGGTCAACTATGTGGACGCTACGGCCGGAGACGCCTACACAGACATGAAGATAGTGGACACCAGCGTGACTCTGACCGTAGGCTGCATCCAGGTCATCTTTCTCAACAAGTTCGTCTCCTCAATACTGGTGAGTGTCAAGTGTGAAAGAAATTATTATTATTATTTTTTTTGTATTACATGAGTAACAAGGCTCACCCGTTTCATTTCACATCCCTCGCTTCCCACTCCAGGCCTTTATCAATAACTTCCAGGAAGCTAAAGACGCTCTAGCAGAGGTCACGGTGCAGGCAGCGGAAAAAGCAGCCACGGGCGTGTTGGAACTCGCCGAGAAAAGCACTCGCATTTCGCTGGACGTGAACATCAAAGCACCCGTCGTTTTCCTCCCGCAGTCGTCCGTTTCTACCAACGTCATTGTAGCCGACCTGGGTTTGGTCACGGTCAAGAACCGCTTTGAAATCGTGCCTTCCAAAAAGCACACGGCGATCCCTCCCGTACTGGACGTCATGAGCGTGGCTCTGAGCGAGCTGAAGATGTACAGGTGCGGAGGTGGACCCGGTTCACGGCATAGATTCAAATTTCAATCCATTTATCCACATTTCATATTGTCCTCTAAATGTGAAATGCGATCGTGGGTTTGTGTTATCTTTTTAGAACCACGTTTAAGGACGGCCAGTTCCAGAGTGAGATTCAGTTACTGATGCCTGTGAACATGGACCTGTCAATCACGCGCAATCTCTCCGCCTCCTGGTATCACAGCATCCCGGACAACCAGATCAACGCACACCTCAAGCCCATGAGTGTAAGTGTGTGGTTGCTTGTTCATACAGAAAGCCATTATGTTTTTTTTTTTTTTTTTTTTTTTTTGTATCTTTACCATCGTGTGTCTTGTTTTTTTTACGATGTAGCTGATTCTGAGTCAGGAGGATCTAACTGTGGTGCTGAAGACCTTGAATGAGAACCTGTCCGAAACTTCCGATGCAGTTCCTCCTCCTAAAACGCCTGATAAGGCCGAGACTGGGTCTACCAAAGATTCCCAGGAATCTGGAGGTGCATACAAACTGTCCAAATTGCATACCGGATTATTTTTCACTCTTATATAATTATGAGACGACGACATCACGTTCATGTTTGTTAAAAGATTGTGATTCAACGGTGCAAAAGGATATGAATATAAGGTGTCTGTCATTTGTAATCGATCAGCAGGGACCACAGTGGTGACGTCTGCAGTGGTGGAGGGACAAAAGAGCACCAAACTGAAAAGCACGCTAAAACTCCACTTCAAGTTCGATTCAATGACTCTGGTTCTCTACAGCTCAAGTGGTGCCGAGGTAACACATTGTGTGTCGTCACACGTTCACAAGTGGCCGATTCCGAATTACACAAGCGTAGGCTTCAAGGTAAACATTTCAGTAATATAAAACCTACCTGTGTGTGTGTGTGTGTGTGTGTGTGTGTGTGTGTGTGTGTTTGCGTTCAGACCGCATTACTGGACTCTCACGATGAACAGCTGAAGCTGGCGGGGTTCACCCTGGGCACCATCTCCACTGCGGTGCACATGTTCTCAGACAGCTCCATAAAAGCTTCTGTCAAACTTGCCGAATGCCTGTTAGATGATAAAAGGAAGAGGGTCAACATGATCACTTCCAGGTCAGAGGTTATGAACGAATAGAAAAAAGAATCAGTATCTCAATCTCACATTCGAACATAAACGCCAAGTCAGCCGTATCCTAAAACAAGTCCGATGTCTGTATTTCTGTGTGTGTGTGTGTGTGTGTGTGTGAGACAGGATGATGGCGATGCGAAAGGGTGCTGAGAAGAACGTCATGGTGGAGGTGAACTATCGGCAGGGACGTGACGGCACCACGCTCGATACCGTCGTTCAGGATCTGTACCTCTGCGCCAGCATGGAGTTCCTGCTCACGGTGGCTGATGTCTTCCTGAAAGCCATGGATCAGGGCTTCTCAAGCCAACCCAAGAGCAGCAGACCAGCCTCTACTTCCACCAAAGATTCAGGTGATTTAAAAAAATAAAATAAAAAAAAAGAAATCTGATAATTATGAAAGAAAATCAAATAGTTCATCCAGATCCCATCTAATTTTCAGTACAGACCCCGACATTCGAGTTACTGTACGTATTTATACAGATTTATTACAGATGTCCTGTAAAACTGTCCTGATGTTGAATACAGTGGAACCTTGGATTATGAGCATAATTCGTTCCAGCAGTGGGATTGTATTCCAAAACGCTCGTAAAACAAATCAAATCGTCCTATAAGAAATTATGAAAACTCAAATAATTCGTTCCACAGCCCAAAAAAATATATACAAAAAAATAATTAATCCAATATATAAAGTAAAAATAAAACAAATTAACCTGCACTTTACCTTTAAAAGATGTTAAAATAAATCCCAACAGATAAGTGTTTCCGTTTGTGCGCGCAGGCGCCGTGTATTTGTGTGTGTGTGTGTGTGTGTGTGTGTGTGTGTGTGTGTGTGTGTGTGTGTGTGTGTGTGTGTGTGTGTGGAATTAGCCCCTTCCCTCGCCTCGTCTTACACAGTAAAACTCCTTCTCCCTTCCCCCACCTTGCTTTTTAAGTTTCACAACAAACACACACACAACGGAAACGCTGTTTTAACGGGGAAAAAAGAAATCTCTCTAATGACACTCGCATGAGCGCAGACTAACGAAATCACTGCTGTAAAGTAAAAAAATTACAAATTAAAAATTAACCAGCACCTTACCTTTGAGTTTCTGTGTAGAGTAGAGTGTGTGTGTGTCTGTGTGAAGCCGGGGAGGGGGGGTGTAAAGATGAGAGAGTGTATGTGTGTGTGTCCACGTGTGTGTGTCGGTGTCAAAAAACTCGGCACTCGTAAACTAAGACCAGCTAGTTTTTCAAGTCAGAATTTATTAAAAATCTTTGCTCGTAAACCGAGTTCCTCGGAAGCCGAGGTTCCACTGTAATACTAATTTCGGAACATCCTCAACGAGACTGAGTTCACAGTCCAGTACATCTCTGTGACAAAATGGCGTCTGTTTGAGCACGCCGTTAAGACCATGTAGCATTATCCTTGCGATTTGGAGGCGCAGTCTCGCGAGTGTACTTTATAATATGGAAACAAAACAGCAAACCTGTGTTTTTAGGGCCCAAGAACTATAGGGTGCGCAAGACCCTCTTGTTTTCCTAAAGATTTTTTGTTCCAACATTTTGGGCTTTATGGGGGTCTTGAAAACTTATGAAAATTGGCAGACAGGTTGGAATCTGCTGCCATTGGGATGCCTGAGTGTCACACGAAACCCGGTACACATTTAGACCACCTTCGCACTGCATGTTCTGCGCTCAACTCAAAAGGAAGTCAGTTATTTGGGGTCGTTCTCAAAAACGCACCCGATAGATTTTGATATACTCCTCCTAGGGAATTTATACTATCGCCAACAAACCAGGCCGATGTGATCTCAAAACATTGAGGATGCAAAATTGCGGAGGGACAGACGTGATAATGACTTAAACTTACACTGAAAAGTGGTTAATAACATTATATTTAGTGACACGTTCAGTGACATCACATTGAGTAACATCATAGTGTGATGCTTTTTTTTCCAGCATCTGCCGCCTATTCTACACATGTACACATCACACATGTTAACACTCTCTCTCACACACACACACACACACACACACACACACACACACGCATGCATAAACACACTCCTACATTACGCACATCACAAATGTTAACACTCACACACTCACTCACACACACAGTTGACATGACAAATATTTAGGGCCCAAGCTGACATCAGCCCAATTACATCATATTGTGTAAAGTGTGCAATGGAGGTGCAGCGATGGCTTTTTGTAGGTTCTTAACACGCTCATAAGACAAATAGGTTGTGTGGTGCACACCTGGATGGCGCAGGGTGCTTGGGCCCGCTCATCGTTGCTTTAAACTATTTTTTTTTTTTTGACAAAGACTCACTTTGTCAGATTTACGAATGAACATGCTCCAGGAACAGGGACTACCTGTATAATGATCATTATGAATTAATTCCTATCTCTGTTTTTGTTTATGTAAATCTTCGCAGCTATGTTTACTATATTAAACAGTTTTTTTTTTTTTTATTGTTTTCTACAGCCGCTCCCTCTCAGCCCTTGGTGGCAAAGTCGGAGATGAACGTGATGGTGAAGAACCCCGAGATCGTGTTCGTGGCCGACCTGAGCCGCGCCGATGCCCCGGCCCTCGTGATGACCACGCAGTGCGAGCTGGTGATGAAGAGCGACATTGCCGGCCAGCTCATGACGGCCGCCATCACCGACCTGAAGGTTGTAGCGTGCCCGTTTGTGTGTGGCGAAGATGAGAGCAACATCACCACGGTGCTGCAGCCGTGCCAGGTGTTCTTCAAACAAACCCAGTCGTCTACTCAGCCTCAAAAAATAGAGCTCTCCATAAACTCCCTCACGCTGAAGGTAAAACCATGACGTCCATCATCTGAGCGCGTGATCTTTGTCTTCTCTCCATGAAATCTGTATTTCTGGTTTTTTTTTTTTTTGTTTCTTTTAGGTGTCACCAATCATTATAAACACAGTCATCACTATCCAGTCAGCGCTCACCCCTGCAGCCGAGACCCCTGAGGAGCTGGAGAGCCCGGTGCCCCCGGACCTGTGGGAGCGCAGGGACTGGAAGGACCTCAAACTCTGGTTTCTGGAGGAGGAGGGGGAGGAAGACGCCCAGACCGTGGAACCGCTCGTCCCTCAGGGCGAGTCACTCCAGCTTCGGATTTCCTCCATTTGCCTGACTCTGGAGGCAGGTGTGGGTCATCGCACCGTCCCCATGATGCTCGCCAAATCCTCATTTCATGGAGATGTGATGAACTGGAGCACACTGATCAACCTGCAGTGTCGCCTCAACATGGAGGTTTGTCCAAGTTAGAGTTTAGTAGAAACCTTTTTTATTATTATGCCGAAATGTACTTTTTTTTCCTCTCTATTTAGTTATAGCTGTATTTATTGTTTGCATGCATTGTGTTTCAGGTCAATTACTATAACGAGAATATGGGAGTGTGGGAGCCACTTTTGGAGCCGCTTGAAGACGAAGCTAAGGACGGTTTCAGACCATGGACACTGGAATTAAAGGTCACATGCTAAAAAAGGTTCTCAATAACAACGCAAACTGAAATGCCGTTTGTTTAAACAATGTTCTTTTTCTTACACGTAGATGAAGAAAAAGCCTGTGAAGCGATCCTGCATTGCCGATGAGGTGGACTACAAGGTGCCGGATTACAAAACCGTAATCTGCATCAACAGCAACGACCAGCTGAACATTACTCTCACCAAATGTGGCCTGAACATGCTCAGTAATTTAGGAACGGTATGAAAGCTCAAAAGCTGTAAGCCTTAATGTGAGCAGAGGTAGAATTTCTCTGTCGCGTTCTCGTCAAAGCACTTCTGATCCGTCGATTTATTTATTTTTTTGCCCGCAGGCGTTCGCGGAAGCCGCCAAGCAGACGGCGGAGTGTTTCCAAAAGGACCAGGCACCGTTCGTGGTGAAGAATCACTTAGGGTTAGCGGTGGCTGTTCTGCACAGCGAGGTGTTCAAACCCATAGGGAAGACGTCGAAGGGCCTCGTGGTGGAGCTGCAGGACGGGGAGAGCTTGAACATGGACTACACTCTCACTGCTGCCGATGCTGATCAGTTCTCAGCGATGACCAGCTTAAGCAGCAAGAACTTCATCCAGCCTAGTGAGTGCACATCATGTTTAACAATCGCAGTTACTCAGTATGGCTAAAACATGACATGCTGTTCTGCTAATAATTCCAATACTTTATTTTATTTATTTAATACACCTCGTTCTTTAAATTTTATCCATTTATGGTTACATTTAATGTCATAGAACGTCTACAAAACAAGCAGTGGCTGTTTAATCACTTGTTATTGAGCTTATACACAGTCGGTTCCTCACCAGCGTCTCTTTTATACTCTCTGTCAAAACATTCACGGGAAACACACAGGCGTCTGTGTTAATGAGAACGTTCCTCTATCAGAACGCTTTACCTCTTGGGTGTTACTATAAATACAATGACGTATACGAGCTTGTGCATAAGTATAAACCCATGGTTTGTGTTACAGTCCATCACTATTATCAGAGTTCCGATTAGACAGAATTTTATAAAATTTTATATGTTTTTTATACATTTATTTTTTAGTATCGGGAGTTTGTTTGTAAATTGGATTTGTTCTTAAGTCCGACAAAATGAGTCTTGTACGCTTGTAACGCGTAGTAATCCATTTGACTAAATCTCCGTCCCCTTTTCCCACACAAAAAACAAAACTGCGCCTATGGTGTACTTAAACGTACAAGTCTGTCTCTGCACCATTAAATTGCGAGGGGAATCCCGGACGCCATTTTGTCTCTGAGCCGTTTTCCACTATTGTATTGGACTGTGAACTCTGTTTTGTTGAGGATTTTAAGATGTTGTTGAGGAAATTATGATTATTCACTATCAGCACAGCTTTACAGGACAACCATTTTCTATCATCATGCTCCCGGATTGATTCATTGAACCTGGTGAGGAAACTCATTTCTCCCGGAACCCCCCTCCCACACACACACACACACACACACGTACAATATACCAGACTTTGGACATTTTATATATTCACTTACACACTGTAAATAATTTTAAATATTGGTATCTGGTGCACTGCAGTGTCTTTTCATTTGTTCCCATATACGAATGTTCGTAGAACCGAGGTCTGTTCGTATCTGCGGAAATTCATAACTCGTATGTTTGTAAGTCGGGGACTACTTGTACTGTGTATATACATAAAAGCTGTCGAGCAGCCACTGCTGAACAGTACAGAAGTAACAGCCAAGCAAATATGGCCAAATGCAATTCAACATCTGCACACATTTTCTGTCTGGATGCTTCCAGCCCCTGTCGGCCACACATCGGCCAGCATCATCCCGCTGATCAAAGTGGGCCGTGACATGTACAGCGTCACGCACCTGAAGTCCGGGGTCACACGCTTCTTCGTCTGTCAGATTTACTCCAACGAGGGCAGCAAGTTCGTCAAGATCCGGTCACCTTTCATGGTTCGTGCATCATAGTTTACTCACAGTACAAGCAAAACACAAAAGTTAGTCGTGTTTCGTCCGTGAGTAGTTCAATTACTGTACTGTTTCTCCTGAATCCAGATTATGAATCACTTTTTGCTGCCGTTCCGGGTGTTTGAGGGCTCCACGTGTCTGGGCATCTGTTCACCCACTGAGGAGTTCTGTGTTCCTCTCGGCTCATACAGGTAAACTGCACGTTCACATTTACCGGACATTCACATGTCTGCTTTATGGTAGAAATATTGTGAGCGCAGTAAAGGAATCTATACTTATTAGATGTCTTGTGCAAAATTTTTTTCAATTTTAAATTGAATCGACTTGAAGTGAGACAGATTTTGAATGGTTAGAAGTTGTTGATTAATTGTCTATACCAGCAAAGGTTTATATTAACACTCTCGTCTGTAGTAACAATGTACACCGCTTACAACTAAGCATTTTTGGAAGCAGTTTCTAGTGTCAAGTCCTGATAAAGAGCTCTGGATAAGAGCGTCTGCCAAATGCCTAAATGTAAATAACAAGGTAAAGATTGAAATTTTGCGATATTTGCAATTATGTCTGCAATATAGCATTAAATTTAATAGAAGGAAGAAAAGGTCTTGTTAAAGAACATCTTATAATGTAAGTGAAACTCATATCATGACCGTGGAACAACGTTAAATGAAACTGTAAAGCAGATAAATAGGTAGTTATAATAAGTAAAGTATGAAGAATGCTTGACAAATTGCTGTGCTTTGGGATGCGACGTACTGTAATGGGAAAATCATTACGTCTAAGGTGGTAACAGTAAGTCTGCCTCATATCAGGCAGTATCACATAACCTTTTTGTTTATTTATAAGTGTGTGTGTGTGCATGCGCAGTTATGCTTGTAAGTTGAAAGGAGCAATTGTGACAAAGTTATCAGAGGAAAGCTAACATCTAATGCTACTGAATATTTAAGTATTTTTGCACAGAATGTTGACTGTGTTTATTTAATTACCCTTTAGTTTTCTTTATAGAAGTTTCTACTGTATGTAAAAAAAAAAAAAAATTAAGTAATATTTGTAAAAATCATGGCATTTTTGTGTGTGCCCAAGACTTTTGCACAGTACTATAAAACACAGAAAAAAGGCAGGTAGAGGGGCTCAAGAATATGAGTTCTTCCTGTAACTTTGTCACACTTGCTCCTTCCTATTTGCATGCAAAACCCAAGAGCATACATTATTTAAAAAAAAATTCCCATCTGAAAACTGGTCTGTCATGTACTACGTTGCATTCTTTACAGATACAGAAATATTCTTCTGTAATGTTATTTGTTTAATAAGTTGTGAAATAAATAGTGAATGATTTTGTGACATGATAAACATCTGTACTGAAGATAATATGGCAGCTAAGACTGTACAAGACTTGCACAGTATACAGTACTGTGCAAAAGACGTGCACATGCAAATAACTGCTGTTGAGCAAGGACGTCTCAAAAAAAAAAAAAAAAAAAGGTTTTACGTTCCCCAAATAAAAATTATAAAGAGCAGTAAACGGTAATTAATGAAGCAATATCAATAATTGGTGTAGCAACCATTTGCTTACAATATTGTACAATGTTTCAGTTTTAGAAGTGAATAAGATGAAGCAGCCACACCTTCAGAGGACTTTGTCGCACCTGCTTCTTTTTCATGCATGCAAAACCCAGAAGCTTTCAAAACAACTGGTCTGAAAAGTGGTCTTTTATTTATATAGTACATATACCAGTACCCTGCATATGATAATCATGTACAGTATCTTGTAACAATGATTTGATTTAGTACATCTTTTCTGGCTTTCATCATTTAATAATAAAGTCAGAAAAATAATAATAATAATAATAATAAAAAAAAAATAATAATAAAAAAAAAAATATATATATATATATATACACACACACACAGTACAGACCAAAAGTTTGGACACACCTTCTCATTCAGCGAGTTTTCTTTCTTGTGTTCTTTCTTGTGTTCTTTAGCCCAAACGCGTCTCTTCTGCTTGTTGCCTGTCCTTAGCAGTGGTTTCCTAGCAGATATTCTACCATGAAGGCCTGATTCACACAGTCTCCTCTTAACACTTGTTCTAGAGATGTGTCTGCTGCTAGAACTCTGTGTGGCATTGACCTGCTCTCTGATCTGAGCTGCTGTTAACCTGTGATTTCTGAGGCTGGTGACTCGGATGAACTTATCCTCCGCAGCAGAGGTGACTCTTGGTCTTCCTTTCCTGGGGCGGTCCGCATGTGAGCCAGTTTCTTTGTAGCGCTTGATGGTTTTTGTGACTGCACTTGGAGACACTTTCAAAGTTTTCCCAATTTTTCGGACTGACTGACCTTCATTTCTTAAAGTAATGATGGCCACTCGTTTTTTTCTTGCCATAATACAAATTCAACCTCTTTGAATGAGAAGGTGTGTCCAAACTTTTGGTCTATACTGTATATATATTAGGTAATTATGTAACACCAACAACAACAGTCAGTTGTTATTTTGAGACACAAAGGTCAGCCGGTCAGCCTTTCTGGAAGAACAGTATTTTGTCAAGTGCATTTGCAAAACCCATCAAGCACCGTGATGAAACTGTCTCTCATGAAGACCTTCCCAGGAAAGCAAGACCAAGACTCACCTCTGCTGCAGAGGAGAAGTTCATTTAGAGTCACCAGCCTCAGAAATCATCCATTAAGAAACATCACCTCAGATTAGAGCTGTTGTGAAGGATTTACGGTGATAGTTTCTACTGAGGAAGCAGATACATCTCAATATCACATGTTCAAAGGAGATTATTGTATATTTCGGATGAACGCCTTCAGCATTGTTTCATAATGTAGAAAGAAATAACAATCAGGAACGACCATGGAGCCATGTTAGGATGCTCACTCCTCGCTATGCTTTCCTTACAGATCGGATCTCACCCTGCAGCCCGTAATCGAGGGAGACGAGCAGTACGATAACTCCGAGAGCTTCAACTACGAAACCCTCAAGCAGAAACCCGACGAACGTGTGGAGAGGACGTGTAATCACCGTGGCGATGCCACTCTCATTTTCAAGGTCAACATGGTTCCTGTTCGGGACACTGTGATGTCCCACAGCACCGAGGAGGAGTTTGACCAACCATATGTCCTCCATCTGTGGCCTCCCATGCTTCTCCGGAACCTTCTGCCTTACCCCATCACCTACAGCTTAATGGTATTCATCGTATTGCTACAGTATAGAAATGTACAGATATTAACTGTAAAGTAGCTAAACAGTAAAATTACCACCTGCTGTTTTTGCCCCTCAGGTGAACGGAAACCCCGCCCCGGCGATGCTGAAGGAGGGCCACTCGTCTCAGCTTCACACCGCCGTGACGGACAACTCCAGTCTCGAGCTGAAACTCCTCGGCTACCTGCAGCAGGACTGGGAGGCCGAGTACCACCTGCGCTCCGATCACGACGAGATCAGCTTCATCACGTTTCACTCGTGCAGCCCGTCGGAGGAGGAGGTGGACGGGTTCGCCGTGAAGATGGAGCTCGATATCGCCGTCCACGTCAAGAAGGAGGTGGGCCAAGTAGTGGTGGCCATCCATTCCCCTTACTGGATGGTGAACAAGACGGGCAGGCTGCTGCAGTATAAAGCCGACGACATCCATCGCAAGCATCCCAAAGATTACGACATGCCTCTGCTGTTCTCCTTTAAACCCCGTAACTTCCTGCAAAATAACAAGGTGCGAGCGCCGACGTGACGCATCATCACTGCAGTATTTCGGGATCTCTTCTAATGAAAACTTTTTGACTTTTAGGTCCGCTTGATGATTTCAGACAGCGAGCTCTCCGACGACTTCTCGATAGACACGGTCGGGAGTTACGGTGACGTCAAATGTAAAGGAAGAGCCAAAGATTACCTGGTGAGTAGATAGTTACCTAAAATAGTAAACGTTTCCTCTAACTGTAACAGCAATAACTAGATATCGAAGTAAAATCCAGGGTGATTCACTCGAAAGATGTCCCAAATACATGCGGTGCTCATGAAGTGATCACATTAGATCACATGAAGTGATCTCCGTTTTCTGCCAGACACATTTCGACGCGGCGCTCCATGTTCCTGAGCGTATCGGTAAACGGTTAAACGGCGCAGTGGCTATCTGGCTCCAACCTCATCGATCCGACTCAGGGGCATCCTTGAAGCTCCATAAAATGAGGAGCAAATTGTACAGGTGGTCCCCGACTTATGACTATTGAGTTATGCATTTCCGCAGATACGAGAGAACCGCGGTTCTACGGACATTCCGTCAATCCAAAGAATCATGGAAGTAGCTCACTTGTATTGTATAAAAATAGACACTGCAGTGCACCAGATACCTTGCATATTTACAATTATATAATATTTCCAGTGTGTAAGTGAATGTATAAAATGTCTAAAGTCAGGTATATTGTATGTGTGTGGGGGTGCGGGCGAAATGAGTCGGAGAAATGAGAAACGATTCAGTTCAGGAGTATGCTGATTTAAAAAAAAAAAAAAAAAAAAAAAAAAGAAGGCCATCCTGTGAAGCAGTCCCAGTGATGAATTATCCTAATTTTGGAAAATCCTCAGCAAAACGGAGAGTTCACAGTCCAAGAAAGTGGAAAACAGCTGACAGAATGGCGTCCGGGATTCCCGTCTCGATTTAAAGGCGCAGAGAGAAGAGTTACATTTCACAAACCAGTAAAACCTTGGATTGCGAGTAACTTAGTTTGCAGTCTACGTAAAGTCAACAAGACGTAAAAGACTCACTTTGTCCGACTTACTAACAAATCCGACCTTACGAACGTGCTCCTGTAACAGAACTCATTCGTAAAGTAGGGGAGAACCTGCATGTTGTTTCATTCAGATTGCTTCGTCCTAGCGAGAGTTATTACAGAATATACACGGCCGCTTTAGAGTGAATTACCCTGTACTCTGGCTTTTTATTTTTGGTGAAATATAATGTAAGTCATACAGCTTGATTTTGATGCGCATGTGCTGTATGTCTGTATTTGTTATATTAAAGTATTTTAATTTGAGCCACATATGTCAGTAACATTAATTTGATGTGTATAAGTACTGTATGTATATGAGGATGGGTTCCCTGTTGAGTCTGGTTCCTCTCAAGGTTCCTTCCTATTGCCATCTCAGGGAGTTTTTCCTTGCCACTGTCGCCGTCACCCTTGGCTTGCTCATCAGGGACAATCTCATTATCTAGACACATTTTTCTTACACATATATACACTTCAATATATTTTCTTTTCATTTCTGTGAAGCTGCTTTGAGACAGTGACCATTGTTAAAAGCGCTATAGAAATAAAATTGAAGTGAATTGAATTGAATATGTGATTACTTGTAGGTGGGGGTGAAGATCGATGCGAGTAGTTTCAGTCTGACGCGCCTGGTGACGTTCCTGCCCTTCTACATGCTGGTGAACAGAACAAAGCACGTAATCCGAGTGTGCGAAGACGGACAGGACGAATGGACGCAGGCAAAACCTGGAGAGGTCAGCACTCGTATGATACTCACGTCGATTTATTTAGCTGTGAGAATAGCTCTCTGTTCCCTCAGTCACCTGGTAAATTCCAGGTGTTCAACACTTGATGCATTTTTAATCCACTGACAGGTTAAGTATCTGTAATTTATCCCACAACGTGATATATATTTTATTTATTAAGCAATACGGGCATTTCTAAACACTTTAGATTCATGTAAAATTCTGCTAGAAATTTTCACGCAAAAAAAACAACAACAAAAAAAACATGGTTTCCGTGTACAGTAAATGCATCCTGGTTTGTTTAAATAGCTCTAATTAGAAATGGATTTGAATTTCTCCCGCAGACCGCCACTCCTTTCTGGCCAGAGAGAGATTCCAAGAAGCTGAAAGTGAAAGTGGACGGCAGCCAGTCGACCGCTCAAACCATCGCCTTCCATCAGCCCGAGAACTGCCTCCTACTGCACCTGGACAACACCGTGAGTTCAAGATAAAAAGGCCCTACGAACGATCGGCCGCCGATCCGTATCGGGAAATAATCATTTCATTTCTACAGATTGGTTGTCTCTTAACTGGCCTGTCACATATAAGCCGATACTACTGCGATGGCACAATATACAGTACATGCGTCGACAGCCACATCGACATTCGGAATATTACCAAATTACATCGAATTTGCAATATGCAAAGTAATTTACCCAAAGCAAAATCGCATGGGGGAACGTCTGCCAAAAGCTTTAACACAGCTAACCTCATTCAGCGCTTAAGTACAAAGCTGAATGATTAATTTGAGTATGAAAAGTCATCCGCAAATGCAGCAGGCAAATCTTGTAAGCCGACCCTCACTCAAACACCTTTATCAGAAGCGCTGAAAAAGCTGTTAAATCTAAAACCTTTATCACAAAAATAATAATGAAGTGAGAAATAAAGAGCTCTGGTTGAAGCAGCCTGGGTTTACCGCACCACTCCACGCGTGCAGACTGACAGTGAGAGACTATTCAGCGCGGCTGCACGCATCCTGGATGATGGGACGAATAGACGGTCTCTTAAAAATGCAGGAATTCTGATATTTATAAAAATAAATAATAATAATAAATGCCCACCCCTGCTGCTTTCTAATGAGTAGCCATGATGTAGCCACACACCTGTGATCAGCGATCGGTATCGGATGATCGTGATTTCTGTGATCGGCCCCAAAACCCCTGATCAGAGTACCGCTAAAAAAAAACACATTCGTAGAACAACTCGGTCAGTCACTGAGACTCATCTGCTTTTCTCCCCGTGTTCTCCAGCTGGGTGGCATCATCGTCGACGTGAACCTGACGGAGCATTCGGCTGTAGTCCGGTTCTCCGAGTACCATGACGGTGCAGCTCCCTTCCTTCTCATCAACCACACCAAGGAAAACACGCTGGAGTTCCACCAGAGGTGAGGGACGCGTTTGGTGAACAAAAATCACATTGACAAGAATCTCTTCCTGTCTCGTATCTTCTGTCTGTCTGAAGATAAGCTTAGGTTTGGATGATGAGTGGAAGTTGAAAGAAGTTGTTTCTCGTTGAAACAGAAATAGCTTATACTTTTTAATAAGGATACGATAGCATTTCTATCGCTGATATTAGCTGATCATTAAGAACAATATATTAGAAACGAGCTGGTATTTCAACTGACATATAGGCAGTTTGTTGTAGGACTATTGATTATTTCCATATACAGCTGACAATATAGATAGATATACTTTTTTTTGGTTTGTTTATATAAAGGGGCTATAATGCTAAAGTCTGCTGTAGATTGTTTGGCTTTGTAAGTAGTGAAATACAGTCAGATTCCCATTACTGTACCATATTTTATCAGCATGACAACAAACACTAAGCTTTTGTTGTATATGATCATGTTATATCGGAGCATTTCTTTTGGAGTCTAAGTATAAACAGTGAGCAGTATCTGACTAATACCAGTTTCTGTATCGATACGTCCATGATGTTGCTTTTTTATGAGGGCCGATCAAATCAAATCGGGATTTGTGATGAACTTTTCTGGTAAATAAAGGCGTAAAACTGATCGACGTTTACAGGAGACTCCAAGCAAATCACAGAGATTAGACTCTTAAGCTCCGGTAGAATATTTGAATGGTGTAAAAGTTTTAAATAAGACCTTCCATCCTTCAATCCCGGCTCTGAGCCGACCGCAGTCGTTCCTGTGAACATTCAGCAAGTGGAACTCAAAAATCCATGGATAACTTGTCGCTAACTTTCTGATAGAACTGTACACACAATCACTCACAAACAATTTCTAGCATGATACAAGAACTCAGCTGAGAGTTACCGCCACATCACCCGTAAAAAAAAAAAAAGTCCTGACCTCGCTCCAAAACATTTCCATAGTTTTGGATCATTAAAGGAGTTCCTGGGAGGCCAGCGTTTCAGACATGAAGCAGTCCGATCATGGCATTGGTGTACTGAGAACGTTTTCTAACTCGATGGTATCCAAGCTCTAGTCAAACACTGTGATGAGTGCATTAGTGTAGCAGGGGATTATATGGAGGAATAAAGGTAGATTTTTACTCTCATTAACTCTTCTGCGCGATAAAAAGTCCCAGTTTAACTTCATATGTTTGGCACACATTTGTTTTATTTTTTTTCTCTTCCCAATTGTATTGGTTTTAATTCCACTCCAAAACCCAAATGTGTCATTACTACAATAATAAACTGAACAAACTGATTTTGTCGTTGTTGTCACACACACACACACACACACACGCGCACACACACACACACACACACACACACACACAGATCAGTGGAGAGCCGTCTGATAAAACCCAGAAACGGAATAATGCCTTAATTTGTCCTTAGGTTGAACTGACAGTTCATTTTGATGCTCTTGGTTTGTAAAATCTACAGTATTTAATGTACTTGATCGTTGTTGTTTAGTCTTGTCAAGTGTGTTAACCCCTTATGTTGACGTCTAATGTTGTTTATCCCTTTGTTCAGCTGTAAGGAGCGTAGACCCTCCACTCGGGTTCCAGAAGGAACCTTAACTCTGAGGGAGGACAGAAAGTCCATCTGGTACACAGACATGAACATTTATATGGCTTCATTTAAAAAAATATATATATATATTTGTTTTTTCTTTTTTTTTTTTTTCTTTTCGGCGGGAAGAGCTCTCTGGAGTTTATCTTATGCTTGCTTTCCCTTTGCAGCTTTTAGATGGATGCAACTGCTGTGGAATAAATGATCTGCTTCTGTGATGATTAATTTCCTCTTTCGTATACAGCATGCCTTTCTCTCTGTCCTTAATATATTCCAGCGTCTCCGCTCCAGAATGAAAAATGTCATTTACTGGCTTCTGTAGCTTGGATGCAACATGTTTCTGATAATTTACTGTAATTTACTGTATTCTGTCTGGATGATATGACGATATAGGTATCACGACAAATGACACGAGTATTGTGGGCAGCACTGACTGAATGGATATGAACTATAACTGTATTGATTGATGGATCGGTGGCATAGTGGTTAGGCACCGCGGTCTCGCACCTCCAGGGTCGAGCGTTCGATTACTGCCTCGGGTCTGTGTGCGTGCGTGGAATATTTAAATGTTCTTCCTGTGTTTGGTGGGTTTCCTCTGGGTACTCTGGTTTCCTCCCACAGTCCATAAATATACAGATTAGGTATTTTAAAATTGCCCATAGTGTGTGAGTGTGTGTGTGTGTGTGTGTGTGTGTGTGTGTGTGTGTGTGTGTGTGCTAGGGATCGTCCTCAAGGCCTCTCAAGACTAGAGAATGAATGTGTGACTGATTTATGAATCTCACTACTAATTATTTTTTAATATCTAGTAAAACATGTTTTTCAAGATATTAAAGAAGAAATGATGCATGCTGTTATAAGAAAAAAAAACTGAAAGTGGGTTGGTGCTGCTCCATGTGACTTCATCACTGTGCTGTTGGCAAAACAAAGTGTCTTGATATGATATATTTTGCTCATATCATCCTCCCTGTTTCTCTATGCAGCATGTCTTCATCTCTGTTTCTTTCCACTGCAAGGTGAAAACTATGTGGAATATCCTGAATACTCTCTGTCAGATTGATCTTTACTCTGGGCTGGATGATTTTTTTTTTTTCCTCCCCCATAGGCTGCATACTGACTGTAGTGTTTCACAAAGCTGAAACATCAAACTCCAGAGCACTACATTATACTTTCTGCAGTATTGTGTTCGATTCTGTGTGCCGAATCTGATTTATATCTCGTGTCACGCTGTTAGCTCTCAGAAGCTGGAAATGGACGAGCTGGGTCCGGGCCAGGCCGTCTACTACACGTGGGCCGAGCCCACAGGATCCCGGGTTCTCCGATGGAGCATGGGACTTTACAGTGGTGAGCTGAAGAATGAGGAGGTAAGGACACGCAGGAACGAAGACCTGAATCTAGAACTCTTGACTATAGGGAACAAAGTACAGAAAATTGTAACGGGTATTTTTTTTTTTTTTAAGTGGAGGTAGAGGGTCAAAATTATTGGCAAAGGTGCACAAATATTGTATTTGAGTAAAAGTATAAATATTCTATGCAAAATATTGGTCAAGTAAAAGTAGAAGTCCTTCATTTAACAGTGAACTTGAGTAGTAGTACAAAAGTAAAATTTGCGTAAGTAGCAAAGGTAAAAAGCTTGCGTTAGCTCAAAGTAGCCTTCTTCATAGTAAAAGTTATCTCTCTGTCTCTCTTGCTCTTTCTCTCTCCGTTGAACTGTGAACTGTTTTTTTTTTGGTTGTTTTTTTTTATATCGCCGTCTATAACCAGCTAAGTGTCTCAAGGGAAACGCAATTACACATAATTGTCAGCAGGTGGCGAAATATGCGCTCCAAACACAATGGCGTGTAGAAATTTAGTGAAGTATAAGTTCGGATCTTTGCTGTATGATGTAGTGAAGTAAAAGTGAAAAGTTTGTTCTAATAAATACATACTCACACAGTAAAAAGTCAATTTACTTAATTACAGTACTTTTTATCTCTGCTTGAGGACAATTACTAAAAGCAAGTAATGAGTAGTGACTCGATGTACAGATTAGGTTTAGTGCTAAGTTTAGTTTTTATATATTTCTTCTTCATATTCATTGATCAAATTTAGATAAAAGAAAACGATTTAACCTTTGCCCTGCTGCGTGTATTTCAGGACCTGCTGCTAGACAACGAGGGAAAGCTGTTCGTCATCTCGTTTTACGAAGGCCTCCAGCGCGTGGTGTTGTTCACCTCAGAGCGGCGTGTCTTCAAGCTGTTATGTGAGAGCGAAAGGGTGGAACTAGCCGAACAGGAGATAAGCCTCTCGCTGCAGGATATGGGCATCTCACTGGTCAACAACAGCACCAGCCAGGAAGTGGCGTACATCGGGATTACCAGGTAGAGCTACCGTGCAGACTGCACAACACACCCAACATGACTGGCTTTCTATTATACAGATGTTAATGTCTAACTTGATCTAATAATTAATGTTCATGGATATATAACGTGATATCATGTTTTGAGAAATGCATCAGAAATGTACAGTAAAATGTGTATCCTTTTTATAAAAAAATTTTTATTTGCATTCATTAAATGAAAATGATAATGTAGGAAAATTTCTAATACTACGGTACATAAAATATGATCGACCTGTTTATACGCACAGCTCTGACGTTGTGTGGGAGACCAAGCCGAAGAAGAAGAGGCGCTGGAAGGTTATGAGCGGGAAAGACGCCGAGCTGTTAGAGCAGCACTACAAAGAGTATATAGAGACTAACCCCGTGGATAACAGCATCCTAGACCTGGACAACGGCTACCAGGTTGGACAAATCACAACGATTTCACTAATCACTAATCACTCATTTTTCTCAGAAATAGTATTGTGTACTGTATATGTGTCATGCGTGGATGATTTAAATTGCAATAAAAAAGGGTGTGGTCCATAAAAAATAAAAAATAAAGATAAATTGAACTCAAGTTTACACTGACCTGCTCAGGACTTTTTTAATACGGTGCATCTGGAAAGCATTTCCTGCGCTTTTCTCTTTTTTTCCACATTTTGTTACGTTTCAGCTTTATAGACCGTACCCCATAATGCTAACATAAAAAAAGTTTGTTTGAAAGAACCCGACGGTCACTCTGAAAGAGCTCCAGCATTTCTCTGGAGAGAGGAGAACCTTTCAGAAGAACAACCATCCATGTCTGCAGCACTCCAAAATTCAGGCCTGTATGGTAGAGCGGCCAGACGGAAGCCACTCCTCAGTAAAAGGCACATGACGGGCGTCTGGAGTTTGCCAAAAGGCACCTGAAGGACTCTCAGGCCATAAGAAACAATTTATTTTCGTTGTTGAAGCGCCTTTAGCACAGATTACAGCCTCAGGTCTTTAGAGTAGGATACTACAAGATGGTTGTTCTTCTGGAAGGTTCTCCTCTCTCCACAAACTTTGCGAATCTCATGTGCGTTTTACTGAGGAGTGGCGTCTGTCTGGGCACTCTCCCATACAGGCCTGATTGGTGGAGTGCTGCAGAGATGGATGGTGGTTGTTCTGGAAGGTTCTCCTCTCTCGACAGAGAAACGCTGGCGCTCCTTCAGAGTGACCATCGGGTTCTTGGTCACCTCCATGTCTAAGGCCGTTCTTGCCCTTTCAAACAAACTTTGTTTACGTTGTCTTTATGGGGTATTTTTTGTTGAATTTTGAGGAAAATTATGAATTTAGTTCATTTCAGAATAAGTCTGTATCATAACAAAATGAAGCACTGTGAATCATTTCTGGATGCAGCAGTGTAGATGACAGTAGATATAATTAAAGCGTGATGAATCGTGATGTATCTGTAGTAGACTGTTTATAATAGTTCTTACAGTATTATAGCTTCTTATTTTTTTTTCTCTCTCATATTTCACTCTCCTTGTGTCTCTTTGTCCATCCGTGTCCCTCGCTCTCCCAAGGTGAGTTTGTCTCCTAACGGTGCGGAGATGAGGATAATGCAGCCTTACGACGCGCCTCTCCGACGGAACTTTCTTCCAGCCCTGAAGGTCGAGTACAGCGTCTCGGCCAGACAGCAAGCGTACCGCGTGCAAATTAACAGGGTCCAGGTGGGTCCGTGACAGGTGAAGTAGTAACAAATACTGTAGCTTGCATGATTTTGCTACTTTGCTAGCAGGTATGTATTCTTCTTGTGCGTGCAGATCCAAAATCAGCTCTCCGGAGCCATTTTCCCGTTTGTGTTCTACCCGATTAAACCTCCCAAATCAGTCAGAATGGACTCGGGTGAGCCGTGTAACACTCACAGCATATTGTACAAACTGATTAAACTTATTGAAGCGTTGCTGCATCAATAAAATGTATATTCTTTTTTTCTTAAAGAGGCAAAACCGTTCACTGACCTCAGTCTCATCACGAGAGCAGCAGGACACTCGGACATCCAGCGCATCAAGTATATACCAATCTGTTTTCTGACATAAAGTCTAGCTGTGCCTGAATTTCCGATGTACCGTATACTGTACGTAAAGAATGTTGTTGTCTGCAGGTATTTTAAGGTGTTGATTCAGGAAATGGATCTGCGTTTGGACCTGGGCTTCTTGTACGCCATTTTGGACCTGTTCACTGCCGAGAACGCTGCGGCCGTCACCTCAGAACAGGAGGTAATGTACTGTAAACACACTCTTCTGAATTGAAGTAGAGCGTTGAGCATACAGTAAAGGTTTTAGTCACATTGCTTATCCTTTTTCTCCGTGCGCTTAAGGTGGAGCTGTTTGGGAAGGACATCGAGTATTTGAGGACAGGATTGAACCACGTGTCCGCCACCGACACGTCCCCCATCAGCCTTTATGAGTACTTCCACATCTCTCCCATTAAGGTTTGTCATTGCATTTTTGTCAGGACTCTTTCTGTGGCATGGTGGTGTAGTGGTTAGCGCTGTGGCCCAGTTTGCGTGTTCTCCCCATGCATGCGTGGGTTTCCTAACAAAATTCCAAAGACATGCAGATCAGGATAAATGGCACCACCTTGTGCCCCGAGTCCCTCAACTGTACAGGATGAGCTGTATAGGGAATGAGTGAGTGAAGAAGTGAATATTATTTATTTTTCTATTTTTTCTATTTAGTAAAATATATATACACAATATATGGGTTCGAATCATGTATCAAGTCAATAATCATGCCGTCTGATTATGTGTTAAGTAGAGTTTATTGCTTTTCACATTATCAGTATATTATAATCCAGCGCATAATAAAATCCAGGTGCAAATGTCATGACTGAATTTAATTGTATGCGAGATGCAAGCGAGATAACGAACAACGAGAGAAAATGATTGTGGCATTGGAACACACACGCTAGCTCGTTCGTAGATGCTCAAGGATGCATGTGGTGAAATCTCATCAGATTATCTTGGCAGCTATTGTAGAATGCCCTATGGTCTGCCTTTTGATGCATAAGGTAGTTTTTCGATGAAGGCAATCTTTTCTATTCAGACTAATTTCATGTGTGTTTTCTGAAATGTGATCCCGAAAGTGATCCCAAACTTTTGAGCGGTAGTGTGTGTGTGTTTATGTTGATTTATGTCAGGTTTGTCAAAACATGCTTTATTGAAACAAGTTACCCAAATGACCATATTGCATTCTGATTGTTTCATATTGTTTTCACTTTATTTAGATTTTATTTTGTTTAAATGCAAAAGGTTGCATGCTGACTCAGTATTAATACAAACTGTATTTTCGTGCTTCTTAAGCTTAGTGGTCTTAGACTGTTGGTATCATGTGCTACCATCGGGCTACATCACACCACTTTGGTGTTAATAATTCATTTCATTATCAACATAACTACTTACAAGTTATTATAGTTTACATAATTGCGTAACAAGTTACATGTTCCTTACAAGTCATTAATGCTTTGTAATGGAACACAGATGTACCTTGGTTAAGGCAATTCAAGCTCTTCAGCCTTTCAGATATCGTTTGACTTTCTTTTGTTCCTTTGTTTGGTCTCCTCAGCTTCATCTGAGCTTCTCTCTGAGTTCTGGCGGTGAGGACGGGAACAAGGAGAAGAGAGAGACTGAGCTGATTCCCGTGCAATCCCTTAACCTGCTGCTGAAGAGTATAGGAGCGACACTAACCGACGTCCAGGACGTCGTCTTCAAGTAATCACCTTCACTCTGCGTTCATCTTAACAACCGCAAATAGTGTGAATTGTACCACTTCATAAAGTCGACCTAAAGTTTCACCATTTTTATGACGTAATCATTTTGTGTATAAAGTGACGTGCTAGTTTTGCTACATTCCTTTAGCTGTGTTTAGGAAGTTTGCCTGGAAAATTTGAGTTAGCATGGAAGACACGACATTCAAGTGTTATTACATCATTAAACATAGAAGCCAGTCATGGTATAGTATACAAACACCGGATGCATACTATACTTAATACAGCTGTATAAGATCAGTCTGGTGACTATGTGGGTTTGAATCATGTTTCAGGTCAATAATCATGCCGTCTGGTTATATGTTAAGTAGAGTTTATTGCATTTCACATTATCAGTATATTATAATCCATCGCATAATAAAAACCAGGTGCAAATATCATAACTGAATTTATTTGTATGCGAGATGCAAGCGATATAACGAACAACGAGAGAGAATGAGTGTGTCATTGTAACACACATACAGTACACACACACACACACGCTCTCTTGTCCTGCTGCGGTGGCCGTGGTTCTTACTTCCCTATTCTTTTTCACACTCGCCTCATCCCTTTAACAACCCTTCATATGACAGTGCGGTTAGTTCTGGATTTCACACGCGGTCACACGACCAAGCACCAGAGATTTTGTGCAGCCAGATGTTTTGCCTAATGTTGCCCTCTAGTGGATTTTAAGAAAACAGACTTTACTGTATATTGAATATTGTAATATATCGTATGACTGACTGTAACACCCTTAATTAAATTCTCATCTGCTTTTTTGGATTCCATAGTAACTACAGTGAAAATAATAGAAAATGTTTGTAATCTAGATCTTAGGACTTTAAGGGCATGTGTGTGTGTATTATTTCAGGCTGGCGTTCTTTGAGCTGACGTTCCAGTTTCGCACCACGCAGCAGCTCCAGTGGGAGGTCATCCGCCATTACTCCAAGCAGGTCACCTTTAACCTCCTACCTCCCACACACCTCAGCACGACGACACGCGTCATCAGCCTGCATTTATAAGCTGGTATGTTTGTGTGTTCCAGGCTATCAAGCAAATGTACGTACTGGTGCTGGGTTTAGACGTCCTTGGCAACCCATTTGGTCTGATCCGAGGTTTGTCCGAGGGAGTCGAGGCCTTCTTTTATGAGCCATATCAGGTAAGACTTGACACTTAATATTGAAACAGAGGGAAATTTTAATAGCGGTCACAAAAGGGAAAAAAAAGGACTTTGTGTCGGTGTTCCTCAGGGAGCAATTCAAGGTCCGGAGGAGTTCATGGAGGGCGTGGCTTTGGGTATGAAGGCTCTGGTTGGAGGTGCAGTTGGTAAGGTGATTTGCACACAGGCTATGCATGAACAAATCGTCTCCTCAAGAAGTCAGTTATTTGCCTGATTTGTTTTCTTCACGCTCTGTGTCTCAGGGGGTTTAGCCGGAGCAGCTTCTCGCATCACTGGTGCGATGGCTAAAGGTGTGGCTGCAATGACGATGGATGAGGAGTATCAGCAGAAAAGGAGAGAAGCCATGAACAAGCAGCCGAGCGGGTTAAAAGAGGGTCTGACCAGGGGAGGGAAAGGACTCGTCTCTGTACGTAACCTGAGATACATCTCAAGATTTAATAAGTAGCGAATGAAACCCAACAGAGCATGTGGAAATGAGAAAATAATCATCACAAAAGAATTGAAATGCTGCTCGATGTGAAGAGGGGTTAAACAGTCTGTGCATTCTCTCCTCTAAATGCATGTCCTATTCCTTATTTCAACTTTACTGAACTTCATGTAATTTATAGTGACATTAAATGTTACAATACACAAAAGAAGTTTGTGTCACCTGAATAACAACAGCTAAAAATAGTCGTTCCCTCACCAGTCGTTTATTTACTCCAAAAAAGTTTAGATCATATCCAATGAAACCGTATTGCTTTTTGAAAAATGTTGCTTTTGATGCCTTTGGTCTTCTTATAATTTATCAAATCATAATGTTAATGTGGCGATGTGGTGGCTTAGTGGTTAGCACTGTCACCTTGCACCTCCAGGGTCTGGGTTTGATTCCCGCCTCTGTGTACATGTAGTGCTTGGTGGATTTCCTCCAGGTACTCCGGTTTCCTCCCACAGTCCTAAGACATGCAGATTAGGCTAATTGGTGTTCCCAAATTGCCCATGGTGAGTGAGTGAGTGAGTGAGTGAGTGAGTGTGTGCGTGCGTGCGTGCGTGCGTGCGTGCGTGCGTGCGTGCGTGCGTGCGTGCGTGCGTGCGTGCGTGCGTGCGTGCGTGCGTGCGTGCGCCCTCTGACAGATTGGCACCCTGTCCGGGGTGTACAGCACGATAGGAATGTCTCCTGGCCTCCTGCAACCCTGTATACCAAATAAAGCGGTATAGACAATGAGTCTATAGTGATGGACCAGTTGTCCTTGTTTAGGGGATTTTGTTTTGCACTGTGACTGAGTAATCATCTGGTTTCTCTTTTATTTAGGGCTTCGTAAGTGGCATTACAGGCATCGTCACTAAACCTATCAAAGGTAAGTTAACATGTAAAAATGTCTTTTTATTTTCCAGTTAAGAGCGTTTCTACATAGCTAAACGTCTGTGTGTGTGTGTGTCTGTCTATCTGTCTATGTGTGCGCACATGCAGGTGCTCAGAAGGAGGGAGCAGCAGGTTTCTTTAAGGGTGTTGGCAAAGGTCTGGTAGGAGCCGTGACCCGTCCAACAGGGGGCATCATTGACATGGCGAGTAGCACTTTCCAGGGCATCAAGAGGTGTGTGGCAATTCCTTTTAATAATCAGGCAGAAAAATGAAAATTTAGCATTATGGCTAAAACCAAACCTTAAACAAGTTTACTTATATATAGCTGTTCAAGTCAAACTCTGACTTTTGATTTCATTTATTTTGCCTGAAGATGTAAAACTGATCGATATTTACAGGAAGATGATGAGACTCTTGGCCAGAGTAAAACACTTGAACGCGTCAAACGTTTTTAAAAAGTCTGCAGGTCCATGAACGTTGCACTCCTCACCGCCCCATTACACATAACGTAAACTCGTCTGGGAGTTATTTCAATTTCCCCACATACAGTTCTGACGTCGATCCAAACCATTTGCACATCTGTGAGCCTTTACTGGAGTTCCTGGGAGGCCTGGCTCTGGTGTACTGAGAAAACTTTCTACTTTGATGGTATCCAAGCACTGGGTTAAGAGCATTAGTGTAGCGGGGGATTATATAGAGAAATAAAGGGATTGTTTTACTCTCATAACTGTGTTCTGTTATTCTACACAGTCAAAAGTCCTGGTTTGACTTGAACACCACTCGTATATTTCAGTTGGTTTTATTTATCTCTCTTAATGTAGTCGACATTGCCACAAAGCAGATTTAAAAAAATGTATATTCTTAAAAAAAAAATGCATAGATACATGAATTCAAGTTTTGATCAGTCGATGTAAAATACACACAATGTGCTAACGTGTCGCGTACATTCAGAGCGGCAGAAACGTCTCAGGATGTGGTGAGCTTGCGACCGCCGCGATTCATACATGAGGACGGCGTCATCCGACCGTATAAAGAGAGGGAGGGCATCGGCAGCCAGATGTTACAGGTGACTCCAAGCACACACAGGGGTGTGTTCAAGATCGAAACTGTCGAGCAAAGCACTAAATACATAAATGATTACACTGTTCAAATTTTATAGATTATTTTTAACATTAAAAATTCAATTCATACTATCAGTATATGCGAGTTATATTTATATACTGTATCTTTGACATTGATCTTGAAAAACCCCCTTTACTGCTTTGCTGGAAGTTTAAACCTTATGATTGGCCAATTTTCTTTTAGACTAAATTAAAGCTGAATACAGACTGAGGATATGAGGATTAGATTTAGTTTGAATCGATTACATTGTTCATTATAAAGTACGGGTGAACAACCTTCACAAATCATTTTTCATACATAAATTCTTTCATTTTGAGTAAATTCTTTAAGTTGGAAATCGATGAGTCATTATATGTACAGTCATAAGTTCAGTTATATGTAAGTATTGTTTTCTAGGTGCTTGAGCCACGATTATTGCCTGTGTGTGATGCTCCTCTGGGTGTTGATGTCTTTCATGAACCAATCATTATTTCTCCTGGAGTTTGATCTGATTTATTATAACATGAGTGGTGCCTGCGTAGAATGAATATTTTTCCATAAGAAGCTGACCTCCTGACCGTAGACTTCCTCTCTCTTGTCGTGTTTGCAGAAAAGAGTGACCCTCTCTGCATGGGATAGCACTGACACTGACAGTGATGAGGATGAGAATGAGGACAGCTTAGTAAAGTTGTCCTATTAGGCCTTGTTAGATAGTCGTGCAGGCCTTACACAAGTGCCATTAATAACCAGACAAAATAATCATGTCTTCTTTGTGGGGAACTGGTTGCATTATGAATAGTCTATATATGGTGTTTTGTTTTTGTTTTATTTAATCTTTTTTTTTTTTTAATAGTTTGTTTTATTGCATTTTATGGCAAATTTTATTCTATTGATTTATACATATTTCATCCATCCCTTCCACTCTCTCCTCTTCTCCCTTTTCTGAAATAAAATCACTTCAAAATTCACGTCTTGTCATTTTCCCATCCCTACATTCCTCATTGTGAAACTGCTGCTGCTTTCTGTTTTACATCCGAAGAATCAACATGTTTGGTGTCGTTTAGTTTTGCCCTGGATTTATAATAGCCAGTTTAGCATCAGAAAAACTGCCTGTCGGTTTTATTTTCATAAAACAACCTGTTGTTGTTGTTGTTATTGTTTTTTTTTTTTTTTCCTAAATCATCTTGTAACATAATTTTGCCCAATCGAATCTGATTCTTTTAAGCAAAACGATAACAAAATGTACTCAGGAAGGAAATTATTCAAGCTTTTAAATGCATGCTACAGTATGACTGGTTTTATCTGTGTCACGCTATTTTATTAAACAATATAAACAATCATAACATTAAAACCACTGACAGATGAATGCAACAGCTTTGATTATTTCCCTATAGTCATGGGGTGAGATATACAGTATTAGGCAGCAAGTGAACATTTTGTCCCTGAAATTGATGTGTTGGCAGCAGAAAAAATGGGCACGTATAAGGACCTTGACAAAGACTTTGACAAAGGACTAATTGTGATGGCAGATTATGTGTGGTGTTCCTGTTATGCAGTGGTTATTACCTACCGAAAATGATCCCAGTAAACCAGCTCATACAGTAGACATTGCATGAAGAATGAAGGTGTCTGGTGCACCTGTGAGAAAGAGTGCAATGTGTTGACTTGGCCTCCAAATTCACCAGATCAGGACAAACAAGTCTGAATCATGGAGGACCCACCTCGTAACTTACAGGATCTGTCTTACTGCCAGATACCACAGCACACCTTCAGAGGTCATGTGGAGTCCATGCCTTGATGGGTCAGAGCTGTTTCGGCTTCAAAAAAGTGGGACTATTAGTGGTTTTAATGTTATGGCTGATCGAAGACTGTTTGAGCTACTGAAAATCTCAACACTGAAAGGCCAATATTTATGTTTTCGCCCATAAGAACTCACTGTCACTCCATTTACGATCTTACAAGTCATTCCATCTGGTCCCCACATGACCAGCACATCACCGTACGGTATCCGAGTGATGATGCCCTGCTTTGTCAGTATGTAGATGAAATCATATGGATGAATCGTGCTGGATGGAGCAAATGTGTGGAATACATTCTTAATCATACGATATTGGTTTTTTGATGTGTAACCAGCTTCCTTCTTATATTTTAGAAAATTGAAAATGGACGGTTTGCGAGGTACAGGTACTTTGCTCATGCCAAGGTGAACGAGTCAGATTTCCTGATGATCACTAAAAGGTTTGCCATAAATCAAAGTACCTATATTATTATACAAGTGTAGTATAGTACAAATATAGTACAAGTTCCAGCTGTAAGTCATCCACCTCCTCTTTCTGCAGGGGCATATTTTTTGTTACAACGGGCACTTTTGGCCAGTTGACGTGCGAGTGGCAGTATCTATTTGATGAGTTTACCAAAGATCCCATGATTGTAGAAGAGAGAAGACTGCGCATTGAGGCAAAGGTACAGCAGACCTACAGTACACTCCTCATGCCATAGATGATGATAATTGAGATTATGAATATTAGCGTTATCATAGTTCAGCGATGCTATTTGCAAGCCTATGTTTATTTCATTTAAAAATACACACAAAATAAAGGAGTGAACTTTAGTAAGGCAACATTTATTAACTTGAATGAATGAGAATGAGTGTATGCGAGTGATCTGTGGCTGTTGAAAAAAGTATGTACTGTTCATAGTCTTTGTAATCAGTGAAGGAAGGAAGGAGGGTGATTGGCAAGAAAAAAGAAAAGAAATGAAATGAAGGAAAGGTGGAAAGAAATGAAAGAAGTGGAAAAGGAAGAATGCAAGCAAGAAGGAAAGAAAGAAGAAAAACAAATGGAAGGCATAAAAGAATGAAAAAGAATTTAAGAAAGAATGAAGGAAGGAAGGAAGGAAAGAAAGAAATAAATGCACGAAAGAAAGAAGGAAATTAAGAAAGTAGAAATGAAAGAAATAAGGGAAAAAAATAAGAAAAGGTGTGTGTGTGTGGGGGGGGGGGGGGATGAGGAAAGAAGGAAGGTAAGGATGAAAGAAAGAATACAAAGTTGCAAGTGACACGGCCCTGTCTTTAAGGTTAAGGTGATCTAAACATAAGCACTATGAGGTTCGATCACAGTTTATTTCTAATAAATAAAATATATTTTTAAATGCCTCACAGGAAAGGGTGAAGTCTGTGTTTCATGCCAAAGAGTTTGGGAAGATTATCAACTTCAAGACTCCAGAAATAGCCAAGGTACAGTATGATTCTGCTCAGAAACAGCCGCAGCTGTGAGCTCATCATATAATATACAGTATATCATCCTAGGGTTAGGATGATTATCCTCATGTTACATCAGGTAGAGTGACAGACCGGCTGCCAGGCTCTGTGTGGGACTTAATCAGACTTTTCTTTCTTTCCTTTTGTTTTCACAGTGGGTTCTGACCAAGCTTCAGGATGCCAGGGAAAGCCTTCAGAAATAAACCTACACATACAGAGAGACTCTGGAATCCTGAGTTTGTGCCTTCACTTATATGCAAAACTACAAAACACCACACTCTATAGACTGTGCATCAGTCAGTCAGAAAAAAAAAAAGAGAGAAACAAATCATCCATTAGTGACTGTTATTAAAAGTGTGTGTACAGTATGCGTGTGTTCTCGTTTACAACGTCATTTTAGTTACTACATCGTGTGACTCACTCACGTGCATCCATTATGTATAGAAATCACATGAACTACGTCATGTATGGAAGTCGGTCTTATTAATTTCGTGGAGCATGCGCGCACGTCGCTGCCATTTGAAGGAACAATATTTTTTCTAAAAATCGATCACATAATGTATGATAGGAAAACACGTGATCAGTTCAGAGTAATCACTGCACTCAGTGTTGCATTCCATACAGTAGCTACCACAGTTAAATACTACTCTGCACTGCTTGTTGCGCCGTTACGGCACACCTTACAGGTTTTATATGTTTGAATGGATAAATAACGACCAATGTTTACCATATTTACACGTTTTCTATATTGTTCAGTTTAAACCCTTAACATATCAGCATGCCATTCTCTACAAACAAGTTTATTTTTGTACTTGTGGCTTTTGCATGAAAACTTTCCTTTAGCCATGAGTGTCTATAATTAATTGTTTACACTTTCTCAACAGTTGTACTGTAAATATTCAGTGGCTTGAGTACGTACTGTTGGTTTTGTTCTTTTCTATGCACCTCGTGCTGATGTTCTACTGTTCCACATCTGTACCTTTAAAACACTCAACCCAACTCTGAAATATTAATATGCAATAAGGACTCTTATTCGCCTTTCAGGCGCACTAATGTACAATTTGTTTATTAGGTATTTATCGATTTTTGATTATTTCAACAGCGTTCTGTTTTTGTTTTTTTAATTGGGTATACATAATTAATAATAAATGTATTTTTGATCAATTATGTCGATTAGTAATTTCAATTTCACAATGTTCATGGGATGTTATACTGTATATAGATGGCTATATATATAATACACAGTACTGCGCAAAAGTCTTAGGCGCCATATTATCTGTTGTACAAATTTTGTTCTATAAGTTTATTACGTCTGCATTATTATGTACAAGACCATTTCCTACAAAGATACACTACAATTAATGAATAAATAACATTACAGAAGAATATTTGCATGTCTGTAAAGAAAGTGACATATTACATGACAGACCAGTTTTCAGATGGGAAAAAAATATATCAATAATGTCGACTCCTGGGTTTTGCATGAAAACAGAAAGGAGCGAGTGTGACGAAGTTACCAAAATAACTCGGATTCTCCAGCATGCTCAGTAAAACCTAACAGCTGTTTTATTTACAGTACTGTGCAAAAGTCTTGGTAACATCCAAACAAAAGCCATATGCAGTGATGCTTCTGAAAACATTTCTACATTAAAAGAAACTTCTATAAAAAGCACTAAGTAATAACATAAACAATAAACGATCAATGGTGTGGAATCTCTTTGCTTGAACATAAGCGGTAGTGTTCGATACAGATGTGTGCGGTATTCTAAGTAAAACAGATATTAGGTTTTACTGAGCATGCTGGAGAATATGAGCTCTTTTGGTAACTTCGTCACACTCGCTCCTTTCTATTTTATATATATATATATATATATATATATATATATATATATATATATATATATATATATATATATATATATATGTAGTGTGCGGGTGTTTTTAAGGAGTTGGGTCCGTCCCCTTGCTTCCAGTGAAAGTGGGAACAGTTTGGGCACGGCAGCAGTGCACAAAGCAAGGTTCATAAAGACATGATTGGTGTGGAAGAATTTGACTGACCTCAACCTGATCGAGCACCTTTGGGATGGATCAGAGCGGAGACTGTGAGCCAGGCTTTCTCGTTCAACAACAGTGTCTGACCTCTCAAATGCGCTTCTGGAAGAATGGTTAAAAGCTTGAAAAGGAAAAGTTTGTATAAACACCTTGCTATAGTAATTTTGCCTTCAGATCTTACATATTCCTGGCACAGATTCTACAAGGTGCTAGAAACATTCCTCAGCGATTATCGTCCATATTGACATGATAGCATCACAAACTTGATTCGGATTTGTCGTCTACACATCCCTTACCTAAATCTCCCGTTCCACCACGTCCCAAATGTGCTCTATGGTATTGAGATCTGGTGGCTGTGGAGGCCATCCTGTGGTCATAACGAGACAGGAACAATAGTCAGGTGGACGATGCTCAATTAGGTACTAAGGTTGTCAAGAAAACGTCCCCCGCGTCAGATCTGGCACCAAGCAGCAGATCGTCTTCACCATATCTACATGTCTAAATGCATTGATTTACAAATTGTATATATGACATTATGATATATACATATATCATTTGACAAATTCAATTTCGTACTGAAAAATAGCTTCTCGGTATGTTAGACTTATACGTTTTCTTCTACACAAAATGTAGGAGGTCACCAATCATTCTATTTGCTCACTATTTATTTGTATTGTCAGTTTGCTATTTAGAGTTCTTTAATGAATAAAACTCCACCCACTTGGTTAATACAGTAATTGATTGACAGTTGATAAACTGTAGTCTGATTAATTTTGCTGTGGCAGGATTTATTTATTTTTATTTGCTTTAAATTATCATATTAAACCTTTGCTGTCACAATGCTCATTTAAAAAGGGCGGTATCAGCACTGGCAACAATTTAACAAAATTAAATTGTGTGTGTGGGTGGGGGGGGGGCAGTATTTCCTAACCTTGATTGTATATCAATTGGCAAAATAAAAAATAACATTCTGCACATTTTTGCTACTACTGTACCTTTTAAAACACTTAAAAACAATCCAAACAGCACCTTTTGAAAAATATTTTATTAGTTTACAGCAAAGTTAAGATAAGGTTTGTGGGTACAATGTATTTCCTAAATATTCTTATAATTATTTAGTTTTAAATACAGAGAAGATAAATATGTGGATGTAAATATGACAAAATACAGTAACTACACATTTTATACACCACGAAGCCATTGCTACCTACATCAATGATGCCGTAAAAGGTAGTAAAGATCTTTTTTGCTTTTACATTCTCAGACATTCTTAAACGGATTCTTAATAGCAATTACTAAAGTTGCATCATGAGAGGAGGAAAAGTATAGGATTGATTCTTTTTTCAAAACATACAAGTTATATTTGAAAGAACTTTACATAGTTTTTTTTTTTAGTTTTTTTTACTAAAATAAATAGCATGCAGTTGACTTAAGGCAAGTGCGGTTAAGTTGCAGCATGTTGAAGGCATTTTCTCTCTACAGGTTTTTTCTTTTATATGTGTGCATACGGCTACAAATGTAAACTATTTGCACTTCTGTAAATTTGCTCATCAGTAAGCATTTCTGTACATGTACAGTAAAGAACAAGCAAGTAATTTCTTAGGAAATTCAGAAAATCCTGCTTTTATTTCAGGTATTCAGAAAGTTTTTAAACATCCTGCCCCTTTCCCAAATCACCACTATATTCAACGACTCGATCATCTGCAGCTACATCTGAATTATAACTGTATATTTTTTAAAATCTATTTAGTGTGTTACAGCCTCAGACGAAGATCGAAAAAGAGACAAAACTGCTTCTTCAAACTCACAATAAGGCCATGGACAAGTGTGACCCCTGAATCTCCAATCCCAATTCAGTCCTCCCCCCTAAACCATTCCAGAGGTTCTTTTCGCCATCCGGAACTAGAGACTGAGAGAAAATGTGAAGAACGCCCTTGTGAGATGGTTCTAGTTTAAACTCAGGTTTAAACTAGATTGAAATCTTTCAGATTGCTTCTCAGGATGGTGTCCTTCACGGCGGCGAAGATCAGACGAATGTTCTCGGTGTCTGTGGCGCACGTGAAGTGAGAGTAGATAGTCTTGTCTTTGTCTGGGTTCTGGTCCTGGTACATCTTCAGAATAAACTCTTGTGCTGGTTTGGGGTCACACTGGGGGCCTAAAGGTACAAAAGATCAAACAATCGTAAGTCATAGGTGTTCTTCTTATGCTCAATAGGATATACATCGCAAACATCTATATAATCTCCTGCTACACTAATGCACTTATCCCAGCGTTTCACCAGTGCTCGGATGCCATCAAGGTAGAAAGTTTCCTTATGATTGGAGTTCTGAAACTCTGGCTTCTTCATGATCATCTTTAATGGTCCTTTCCTTTATTAATAATAATAATAATAATACTAAAAACCCTGGTTTGATCACCTATGGTGTTCTGTTTTTGCAGGACAAGACTACCCACTGCCCCGCTTGCACATTACAGGAACCCGGCTGGTAGTTTCTGCTGCATCCCATACAGTACACTCCTGACCTCCCTCCAAGCTATTTCCACGTTTGGCCATTTCAGGAGTTCCCGGGAGGCCAGCGTTTCAGACGTGAAGCAGGCAGTTTGAACATGGCTCCATAGTGATGGTATCCAAGCACTAGTGAAACACTTGGATAAGTGCATTAGTGTTCGCCCTCATCGTTGGTGAGGTTTGTTTACCTTGTTACATTTAAACCTACCAAGTTTGCAAACTTTAAAAGAGTAAATAAGGTGTAATTAAGAAAAGGAAGATGTGTTATCCATTTTAGTTAGTTATTAGAAAATTACTGTGGTCTAAAATCAGTGAAACATTCCAGGATGTGCTGTTCTTGGAGAAAAATCTTCTTTTAGGATGTTAATGTTGGAACATCCATTTACAGCATGCACTGCAAATGTTTTGAGCCCATGTTACCTGTGTACTCGGGGAAGTAAGTTGCTAGGTGGGAATAGGCAATCTTCTCCGTCAGGATGTCTGTTTTATTGAGGAAGAGGATGACTGAAGACTGCTGGAAAAATGGGTAATTGATGATGGTCTTGAACAAGGCTTTGCTCTCTTCCATACGGTTCTAAGAACAAAGGAATAAAACGACAAACATCGGTTTAAGTCCAGGCTATTTATCCTCCCACCACTGAAAGAGAAATGGGTTGCTTGGATTTCTGGATTGGCAGATAGATTAGCCATAGTGAAGGACTGACCTCATTATCGCACTCAACGAGGACTTGGTCATATTCACTCAACGCCACCAGGAAGATGATGGAGGTCACGTTCTCGAAGCAGTGGATCCACTTTCTGCGCTCAGACCTCTGTCCTCCCACATCCACCATCCTAATGATGTCAAACAAGTCAAAAGTAGATTTTACTAACCTGACTGAGTCATTAGATACTTTTGTATAGCTGTAATGTACTTATTTTTTAATCTAGTGTTTGAACATTCATAGAATGTTCATGTCATTCAGGATGGGAGAGCAGTCTAAACAAGGCAGAAAAACAATCACCTGAAGATGACGTTGTCCAGGTCGAATGGGTACTCGATGATACCGGTGGTGGGCACTCGTACCCTCAGGATGTCTTGTTCAGTTGGCACATAAGCTGGATCAGCGATGCGTTCCAGATCACTCAGGTAACTGTAGTACAAAAGGCAGCATGCTTTGATATCATCGTTTTCTTCTAGCAAGTTGGTAATGTAACTGAGCAACTCTCCATCAAATGCATGTCGTGTGGCTAGCATTGCACCTGACCTCCACCCTGCACCTCTTGAGATATTTCAGTTTTGGCTTGAGGTCACCTGGGGTATGTGGTTAGCCCGGACGCTTGCCTGCTGGCAACACCACCAGGTTGTGGTTGTTAGAGGTTGGTCATGTTACCCCAAATCTGGCCAGGCTTTTCTTGGGGCTCTTTCTCTGACCAACCCTCTCAGATTTGTTGACTAAGTGTGGCCATGCAGGGAGCATTTAATTGCTGGTGAAATATTCTCAAGTGTCACCAAAGTATTCAATCGTCCTCACAATGAGAAGGTCTCAGCTAGACAGAAGTTTGTAATAAAGTGCTTGTAATAAAGATGGGCGGTGGTGTAGTGGTTAGCACTGTCGCCTTGCGCCTCCAGGGTCTGGGTTCGATTCCCGGTAAGGCTCTATTTCCATCTCTGTGTGCATGAAATTTGTGAATTGGCACCCTGTCCAGGGTGTACCCCGCCTCATGCCCTAAGTCTCCTGGCATAGCCACCAGGCCCCCCGCGACCCTGAATACAGGATGAAGCGGTATAGACGATGAGTGAGTGAGTACATATCCCAATTAGGAAGCTGGGATCATCCAGGATACAGCGACTGTGGAGAAGATAGGGATAACACCCTTGCTCACCCTTGCTTAAGAGTGGCAACTTGGCGGTGCTGGGGCTTGAACCCCTGGCCTTCTGATGAGTGACCCAGAGCTTTTTGAGCCACTACTGCCCCACAGAAGTTTCACTGTGTTTCCATAATAACCACTACACTAATGAAACATAATATGGCAATCAAAGAAAATAAATGCCACTGCTCAGGCATTTTACTACCCAACACTTTTTTGTTGAGTTACAAGGAATAAAAGAACAATCAATCAACTTAGGCAACAGAAAACAAAATGAACTATATTTAATGTATGACTGACTATTTGGCGGAGTCAGTTAGCTGGTATTCACGGCGCCGGTCATAACATTCACTGATCCCTGCATCCTTCCATAGGCAGCGGATGGCTTCCACATAGCTTTCCTCCAACTCCATCATCTTATCGACGTCCACCTCGATCATCAAGTCAGCATGGGTCTGCAGTCACAAATATACAGACCCAGTCATTATTTTCAAAAGAAATAACCAGGAAAGCAAACAGACTTAAAAAAAAAAAAAAAAAAACTAATCAGGTGATGAAAACATTATCGAGAGATAACAATCGAGTGTGTAAGTGGCCGTGTCACCTGGTTGTCAGGATTGCTGAGTGATATTGACAGCGCCTCCATGGCTCTGATCATTGACTGTATGGCCGTGATGATATTCTGGAACACCAGCTTTGTGAAAGTTTTCCTGTCTTCCTCGGTGTAGCCGGCGCCATGAATGATGCGCATCTGTTTAATGAAGGTACTCTTCCCACTCTCACCTGTACCTGAATGGGAGACAAAGTAAGGGAGACATTTGACACTGATGCTTTGGTTTTTCTTCACAATCTGCTCATACCAAACCTCCTTTCAACACCATTTTTTTTTGTTTTGTTTTTTTCATTTCTGTCACTATTTGGTGTCACCTAGAAGAAAATGGTTTCCCATTTGAATATGGTGCCTCTTAAGGTTTCTTCAGGAACATTTTCCATGCCACTGTCTTCTCATTAGATAACTAAATCTACATCTGGAGTATGAATCATAAATGATGCACATAAAACTGAACGTTAGTTTGCCAACTGTAAATAACTTGGCCGCCGCGTCAACTTGGCTGTTTGTGGAAAACGACTCCGTAAACTGGACTGACCTTGCAGTGCCTGAAGTCGCTTCTGTTTATATACAGGAAAAAAATCCTTTTCGATGTGAATTGTCCCGATTGGTGGTCGCCAAGCATTTCCCCACAGTATCAATAATAGTTTTAATGCTCTAATAAATTAGCAGAGAGGTGTATAACAGATGAAGAGGAAACAGACAGAGAAACAGACGGGCCAGGACTCGTGAGTCCACTTTTCCACTGGCTATAAACATTGAGTATTTTATAGCAGACATCAGACCACAACTATGCTGCTGCAGCCATAGAACATCCATCATGAAGTGGGAGGACGTCTGGAAGCTTCGAAAGTTTTGGTGTCGTTGTCACACTTTGAGCTTCTTTCTCAGATATACAGTCTGTACTATATATATATATATATATATATATATATATATATATATATATATATATATATAGTACTGTACATACAGTACAATATGTCTGTGTGTGTATATGAATAAATATGGATGTATCTTCAAGATTCAAAGAACTTTCTTGAGTTTCAATCTTGAGCCTCTGCTCATTTCATATATATGGAATAAAATGATGTTGATTACGGCTGCAAAGTGCCTAAAGATACAATAAAAAAATGGGTTGTTTATGTAAGAACCTCAGCAGCGACCTCGTTTCCCCTCTCATCCTACAAAATAAAAGTCTGGCTCTTTGGAAGCGAAATATGAAGAAATGAGGCGTACTGTATATATAATGCGAGTTCCCTACATGCAGGTTCTACGAATTTTTTTTTTTTTTTTTTTTTACATTTACACCTGGAACTGAACCCTAAAACAATTCATGATTCATTTCAAATCTAAACTGATACAGCTACAAAATGAGTGATATTCTCTGTGTAGCAGCAACTACCAGCCTATGCTATTTGTTAAACAAATTAGTTGATGTGTGTGTGTGTGTTTCTCTGTGTGTGTGTAAACTTGTGGGCTTTACTGGAAGTAACTTCACAAAGAAGTATCAGCAACAAAGGAATAAAGAAAGTGCACAAAATGAATCACGGTAACAATACATACATACATACATACATACTTTAACTATCTACTGTATATACACACACTTTTAGCCGTATTAATTCTCCAGGAAGCCGTTTCCGTTTGACGATACGACAAACTGGTGTCATTTGAAATTGAAATCACTTCGGGTGACCTTCGTCCTCTCTTCGCTCCTTTTCTTTGCATGAATTAGCATCGTGCGAATTTCCAAGCGACGCCAGATCGTTCGGGACAAATGAAAATGAATCAGATTTGAATGCGTCTGACTTTTTAGCGTCTGGGTCCCTTTCGTCCTCACAATCGTAAGAGTTACGTAACCTCGTCTCGATAAGCCGTTTAATCCGTGACTTCATCCTGAAAATCTTTGGTTTTCCGATTCGAGGTCGAACTGGATGACTTTATGATCGGATCTGGCGCCATTTTCTTTTTTGTCACGCGGAGATTATGTTTGGAAAATGCATACGTTAAGGACAGCTAAAAGACATTTTAAACATGGGGAAATGTCTTTCACAGCAACTCATGTGCATATTTCAGATGAATATCTTGAAACGTTAAAACGCAACCCTGGATAATCCTGAATTTCCTGAAGATCATGAGGAAAGGAAATTATATATACAATTAAAAAAAATTTTTTTTTATGATATTGTCGTATTGACTGAAGGTTTACGTTGAAGGTTCTTGAACACTTATACTTAAAACAAAAAAAAGATTCTGAAAGCAAACTATTCATTTAAAAAATAACAAGAAGTAAATCAGACATCAGAATATTATCGGCGTCATTTTCACAGATGTTTTGTGTATTTGCTAATTCTCTGCTTAATTCCAACCTGGAAAGTGAAGAAACCTTACTCTCAAGAGATTGTTGGTTAAATACATGTTTACGTTCAAAATGATCTTGCCAACCAATTGAATGATTTAAGGGCTACATTTTGCTTCATTCCTGAAATCCTGAATTCCTCGAACCGCCATTCTTTCCTATTTCACCAGCAAGTATTTCCTATTTAACCATGAGTGAAATTTGTCTTATTTTGGTGCGTCCACGATATTACCTTGACTACCACCCCTAAGAAACTCGATTTGGTTACAGCTGTGTCTTTATTAGAATTTCCTACCAACTGCCTGTATATTAGATTCACCTGTGTATATGTATATAGATTTGACAAAAAGTAAGTAATTTTTTTTTTTTTTTTTGCCTTTACACACATTATGTAAATATGATTTAGACTGATTTATAGTGAATCACTGGCACCAAAAGTGATCAAAGAAAACATGTTAAAATCGTATTTTTCGATATGCTGATAATATATATATATATGAATTTATATTTATATTTTGATACAATTTCTTAGTATATACAGTAGTATTGTTTTAAGTGTAAAAGCGAGTTTATATGGGGCTTTTGTATTCCAAGCAATCTACAAACTAAACTGACTTTAAAAGATAAAAAAGTGTTTTTATTTCTCTATAATTATCCATGTGGTAAAGGCTTGTAAGCGGGATATTTTCCCACCACAGGAGAGCTCTCAGGACGGAGCAAGTTGTACTTTCCACTTTCTTTAGTAACATGATGGGGGGAGAAATGGTAGCCATGATTATAGCTGCTGCGACGTAAGTGATAACTTTTTCTCTTACGTCTCTTTAATCATTAGTACATTAAAAGTCAATCATAATCATAGGCCAGACACTGTGGAATAATCTCTTAGTTTGTTCACTTGAACAGTTAATTCATCCATGGAATTTATTTGGTGATGTTTGGTCACTGATGCTAGGATGAAACATTCCGTGCACCAAATTCCCCTGTACCTGAAGTCTCCGTGTGATCAGTTGATGATATTAATACACCCTTCGAGACTTCCACACTGCGAGACGCAATGCATTTCTGTCATGATTTTGAAGTTCTGAAATTCTGAAATGAATTCAAAGAAGGCGACTGAACGAGTTAAAAAGCGATATATAGGCGTGTGTGTGCTGCGTGCTCTTGAGGAAATTCAGCTTGGAACTCGTTGAACAGAGGACATTGTGCTTTGCATGCTTTTGCATAGCTGCAGCAGGCATGGTGGCCGCGCTGCCATAAACTAGAGTTCCCCAAACCATGCTACAGTAACTAAAGCCACAGCTCACACACACACACACATACTGTAGGAGGACATACTATACCATTTGCCATTTGCTGGTGTGAGAGACGCAGCATTAAACTGATCTCAGATCAGAAGAAGAGGTTGATGTAGAGACAGGAAAGTCCCTCAACTATGCCCAAGTAACATGCAATTGTAACAGCAAGGCTGGGTTGGGTTTTTTTTTATGCCATTGGAAGAAAAATGAAACGCATATACAGTACAAATGCAAATATCTTCTTTGCAACACTAAATGGCAATCGTCACAAATGTGGACCTTTTGAGAAGGTTCTTGTACCTGATCAGAAACACGAAATACGACATATTGAGAAGTCAGGATGCTGTTTTTGTGTGTTTTGTACCAGGAGGGAAAATATTGGATAGATAGATTTTCATTCCAGTATATTATTGTGTTGTTGTTTAAATCTTGTCATTCTAATTGACCAACGAGTCAAATTGATACTTAAATGGAATGGAATTCTGAATGGCTTTGACAACCGATAGTACCTCACACATCAAAGCTATCTACAGTATATAAGAAGAAAAGAAAAAAAAAGGTTGATACTGTAATACAGTATTTGAATGAACTAATTGCTATTGGGTCAAAAGGACATAGTCTGGTCCAGTGAACTATTTTGAATGTGCGCATGACGTGCATGACGTAGGACAAACATCGTAAAAACAAACGCAGAACGCTACATGTTTTGAAGCATGCTGCAATCGCATGTTATCTTACGAATTTCACATAAAGCCATGCATAAGTTCAGTTATGATCGTTGTGCACTGGGGAACTCCGGCCGACCCGCAAAGCTTGGAAAGTCTATTACCGTATTATCTTATGCGGAATACTAAATGTGGGATCTGTGCAGGACATTTTTAGTCACCATGATGTATATACAGTTTGACAAAGTGGGAATATGGTACCTGTAGTAATCAAGAAAAGAATCAAGAAAAGTCATATTAAGTTATGAATAAGTTGCACCCAGTGTTACGGTATGACATTACGCAAATACACAATAAACAGCCAGTTATTCACATATCAATTTCACCCAAGTTAAACACTTTCCACATCTAGTGCAGGTGATTTCTTCCATTTTTCACATGTTTCAAGCTCACAAGAACACCCTCCCCTCGGTAATGGCACTCGTTCTTGATTTGGTTGACGTTCCACCAGCTTGGATGGTAGGATTCATAATATGAACTTATGAAAGCTCTTTCCAAACTTTTTTTTTTTTTCCCGTTAATAACAGATACAATAAGAAATGATCATAATATTGTTTTTGCAATTTCAGGACTTGTCATGTTCAAAAATTTGTACCCCCCCCCCCCCCCTGTTGTTTTACATATAAGTTCCTGTAGACATAAAGCACACATTTAGTGACTCATACGTTTTAAAGCTATCCCAAAGGTAATCAAGGATTTTTTTTCCTGCTTTAAGCTTGATCTTGTACCTGGGAAGAGGAAGAAGCTCCAGTGGTTTTCACTTGACACATGCCCAAGGTACAACAGTCACAGTTACCACTTTTGAAGGAAGATCAAAGAGAAAACTCCTTTCAAATCAGCCGCTCTGATCTTTGTTTTTCTTGATAATCTAACAACCTGGTCCGAGCTGATTCTAGAGATGTATTCTGAACAATGACTGATGAGCAGAAGGTGGTGTGGTGATGGCTTACCCAGCAGCAGGAGCTTCAGCTCTCTCCTGGCATCATTCTTATCTTTCTTGAGCTGCTTGTCGATCTCCTGATTGATCCTCCTGCGCTCCTTCTCCTCCGCGGACAAACAACACCCCGCCATCCCTTCTCTCTCTCTCTCTCTCTCACTCTCTCTCTTTCTCTCTAAACGTTTGTTTCTCTCCTGCAGCGGTCAGTTACTGAGTCACCTTTGTTGAGCTTGAAGTCATGCGCGCGCGCCCCTGTCACACTCTCCAGCTGCGTCTGTTGGTTATATATTATACACTCTTATCTAAATATCACTTAACTTTTCTCATATTATTTTCTTTCCCCCCAGCATCCCACTGAAAGGCTTGTGTTCGTGTCCCTGTGCCCAGGAGTCAGGAGGTTAGGGAGGAAAAGTAGTGGAGAGCTTTAGCGCATGCTCAACAAGACCGAAAGAAAGGCAATGACAGCAGGATCTGATTTGCATACTCATGACATCATCCGCGCTCCTTTGCATATTGGAACAATTTACGTATAAGAGATTTTCAGATGGAAGAGACGGGGAAAAAAGAAGAATAAGTCTTCAAGTTGTTGTTCTTGTTGCGTAGATTTAAACCTTTCATTTGCATTTTAGATTTATTATTTTTTAGATTTACAGTATTATATGTATATTTCTTATGTTGTGAATGTCTAATACTACTACTACTACTACTACTAATACATTTATCAGGGTGTACAGGGTAACGGGTTGCCTGGAGAACTCACAAGGTGCCCAAGGTAGGGTATAACCTGGTATTGGGATTTTGGTTCATCCACATGCCACCCGGCAACAAGTACTTATGGCAATTTCTTAAAGGGGCTGGGGTTGCCAGCTGGATGCCCAATTTTCATTCACAGACTCTGGGCAATTTGGGAACGCCACATAGTCTTATCTGCATGTCTTGGGACTGTGGGAAGAAACCCACCAAGCACAGGGAGAACATGCAAACTCCTTGCACCTTTGGGAATCGGACCTTCAACCATGAAGCTGCGAGGCCACAGTGATAACCACTACGCCACCGTGCCGCCATAATAATAATAATAATGTTCTTTATGTGTAATGCCTACTAAACCTAAATATTTAAGTTCTCCGATCTGATATTATATTGTACTAGTCACTAATCGATGCGTTTTCTTTTTTTTGTTAATGTTGTTTTTTTGTTCTTGTTTCGAGTAGTGTCATGCTTATTAATGTTGATTTTTAAAAAGTTATTCAAACGTTTTGTTTATTTATTTATATACAATTCATTCATTCATCTTCAATACCGCTTTGTCCTGTATACCAGGGGGGTCTGAAGCCTATCCCAGAAGGCTCAGGGCACAAGGCAGGCTACACTCTTGACATGGTGCCAATCCAAGATAGGGCACACACACTACGGGCAATTTGGGAATGCCAGTTAGCCTAATCTGCACTTTGGACTGGGGGAGGACACCAGAGTACCTGGAGGAAACACAGGGAGAACATGCAAACTCCATGCACACAGACCCAAGGCAGGAGTTGAACCTGGAGGGGTCACAGTGCTAACCACAACGATTCCCACCTTGGCTCAGCGTACGTAGAGTTCGCATGTTCTCCCCGTGCTTGGTGGGTTTCCTCCGGGTACTCTGGTTTCCTCCCACGGTGCAAAGACATCAGTTTGCCTTGGATGGACATGGCTCATGGCTCAGTTTAATGACTTTTGCTAGGGACTAACCAGTACATGGAAGACTCTAAAAGACCTAGCATTTGGGCGATGCTCTGACTCAACCGTTCAGAATTTGGCCCTAATCAGAAGTGCTCAAATCCGTATGCTTTCACACTTTTTCTTGTTCCAACACATCAATGTTTGAGAACTGATTAGTGCACAGTCTGTCTAATATCTCCCAGCCCTTGCTAGGTGCCATTGTAACTAGACAGTCAATGTGTGGTTTATCGATTATGATTGTAATGTGCTTGTATGATTTAACATTATACTTGGTTCTGTTTGCTTTTAGACTGTATGTACAGTACACTGATCAGGCGTAACATTACAACACAAAACATTACGCCCAATTTTGTGTGGGTTCACCTTGTGCCACCTGGGCAGCACAGTCACTTTGGCCATGTCTGCAGAAGACTTCTGGGGATGTCCTGTGATGTCTAGCACTGGGACTTTGGCATTGCATGCCATGAGGTCTTGATGGATTAGGATCTGGGCAAGCTCTGGGCTTTTTGTCTGCTTGGCCCATGTGTGGTGGGCTGTGGTGCACTAAGTGTTCGAGTGCCTTTCTGTCATGGCCAGCATGAACTTTTTTAGCGATTTGTGCTGCATTGACTATTCTGTGGAATCTGACCTAATGTGCTGGCCTTTGATCCCTGTGGACATAAAGCAGCCCTGGTGCCCATGATCCTGTCACTAGAATATAATTGATAATCATTGTTAATGTGTTAATGCTGTGGACATACAGTACTTGTCTTATGGTCACGACTAGACATAATAGGTTTGAACAATGATTGTGATCCAGTGGTGTTGGGTTTTAGCATTTGCCCTTTCTGGATGAGTAGATTTCTTTTTCTTTCTTTTTTTTAGAGTTTAAATGTGCTGTTGTGTCGCCCAATCAAAGTCTTCCTAATTTACATTGAAGTAAATCCCACCTCCTTTTATTTGATGAAGCGACCCAAATGAAGTGACACTGCAATGCTTCAAAGGTGTTTATGGTCTATGTGGCAACTTTGTTGTTGTTGTTGTTGTTGGTGGTGGTGGTGGTGGTCCATTGGAAAGTGTGTTTCCTCTCTGGAGACCACTACATGTTCTTCCACCACATTGGAAAAACCCGTTGCTGAAGAACAAAAAATCATACTGTTACAATTTTTTTTTTAAATAAATAAATAAATAAATAAAAGAATTAAATCAATGCCTCATAATGGACTTATTATTATTATTATTATTATTATTATTATTATTAATAATAATAATAATAATTATAATAATTATTATAATAATTATTATAATAATACACTTTAAAAAGCCTGCATCCAAAGTGTGGGAGTATACATTATCTTCATTAATACACCATACATTTACACTGGTGTATTATGGGAATCTGTGCCCACTTTGGACACAAATTATATATTTTTTCTACTATTTAATTGAAACTGGAACAATAAACTTGTATAATATATAGGTTTGCGCATATAGATTATTTCAAATCCAGATTTAGCTTATATAATTTTTTTTTCTTCTTCTTCTTTTTGAGAAACTACAGGCCCAAACCCAAGACATGAACATGAGACTTGGTAATGGAAAGACACCCTGCATTTAAACTAAACAGCAAGAGACTTTTTTTTGATAAATTTGATTGAAAAAATTTTTTTTCTGAAAAGCCACTCGAGTCAGTAGGTTTGGTCAAAATGTCAATTTTGTACAAAAAAATATGATATTCTTTTTTTTTTACTTCCTTTACAAACACTTGTATAAAATCTTATGCTTCCAGAAACAAATCAGAGGAACACGGCCACATTACCTTCTTGCCCACATTCAAAACATCAAGACCCAGATTTGCAACTGCTTTCCAAGTGAAAGTGAGCGTTTTTCAGTGTGAATAAGCCAAAGTAAAAAGCAAACCCTGAAAACTCATTTCCATGTTCGAAACATCAGGATGCGAGTTTGCCTCTGAAATCTAAGGGAAGATTGTGTCGCCCTGATAATATGATCAATTAAACCAAGCACTAACATTGTCACATATGAATATTATAAGTGCTAATATATATACGTACTTATATAATTCATATGTGATATAATACAGATGTATTTGAGGTACCATTATTTCATAGTAAACAGGCAATACTTGGAGAAAGTGGTGTATACAGATCGTAGAGAGGCGTATTTAACGATGACCCACACGTGTTATTTTTTGGAAAATCTCCACATTTATTAAATATTTGATCATTTCTCTAATGCTAAATAGAAAAAAAAAAAAGTTGGTGGAAACACCTACAGCATCTGGCCATTTAAATGAACACTTTATTAACTCAGAATGAGCTAAATAGGAGAAATATGATTGTGGTGGTACGGATTACTTCAAGTATGTCCACGCCAGCCCAAACCCCTCTTGGAGTCACACCCATTGTCAGATTTGAATGTGAGTTTTCCATCAACCTTTGAGTCTGCTTTAACCAGACATTATCTAAAACTTCCCATGTCCCAAAAGTTGAACGAACTTTATTTAATGTTATGTAAATATTAATTTCTGAGCTCTTATGGACATTCATTCCTGCAGTTCAATCTGAGACAAACTACTATGATAAATAAATCTGGATTTATTTATCATAGTAGTTATTCTAATGGCAGTATGCATCATTTACAATGTAAGTAGAGTAATAAATGTCCTGTTTTTGTCTTCAGTTAAAACTATTTACCTGATTTGCTAATCTATGTTTTTCCCCCCTCTTTAATGTTTAATTCTAAACCGTGTGGCTGTCAGGAGGGATGCGATTCCACTTCTTGCCGCTAGTGGCCGCTAATGGACCTTTCTTTCTTTGATTGATTTGATTAAAATTAAGTCAATTTTATTTGTCTAGCGCTTTTAACAATTGTCATTGCCGCTAAGCAGCATTACACAATCAAAATAATGATTTAAGTTTGTATGAAATGTGAATGTGTATGAATCAAAATCGTCTGGCTGATGAGCAAGCCGAGGGCGACAGGGGCAAGGGAAAACTCCCTGAGATGGCAATAGGAAGAAACCTTGAGAGGAACCGGACTCAACAGGGAACCCATCCTCATCTGGGGGAAACAGAAAGCAGGAATTGATCTGCATTTATACTGTGTGTGTTATGTGGCAGTTCAGTATAACAGTTGATGTTAATTGATGTTCATATGAAGTCCGAACTAAATAACATCCGGACTGAACTGATAAACACACAAATGCACAATCACACTGATTTACAACCATCTTAATTTGTTCATATCCACCTACCTGATCTACTATTTGCAATATTGATTTCACTCTGCTGTTTGCACAAAATTATTTTTGACACAATGCAAATTGTCTACTGCTGTTTTTTGGTTTTTCCCCCCACTACCTCAACTCATATACCTCATCATACACTCTGCTATTTGCACAAAAATATTTTTGACACAATGTCAATTGTTTACTGCTGCTATTCTCACTACCTCAACACATACCTCATCGCTAAAAAAAAAAGGGCATTTCGGTACTGAAACGTGTTACGTTGTCGTGTTACGTTTTTTGTGTTGTCATGTAGCTCTTGTTTGCACAATTGCACATGCACTCTGTTGTCTAGTGTGGTCTCTTCTTGTATAAAAATTGATAGGTTTAGGTTAACTTAAAAATGTCAAATCTGCGTTGCTAATTTATGTTGTTAATTTATGTTGATAATTTATGTCGTTTGCATGTATGTAGCACCTTGGTCCTGGAGGAACGTTGTTTCGTTTCACCTGTGTACTGAACTGTATATGGTTGGAATGACAATAAAGGCCACTAATGAGGTAAATGAGGTAAAGTGCAGTTTCATACTCAGCCACTAGAGGCCACTAAAGTATAGCCAGGCGTTCATAAACACAGAAAGCTTTGTAAATGTATTGGTAATAAATGTTGTTTCTTGTCACTTTTAAGTTACTATTGGTAATAGAAATTATTGTACATTGCGTGTTATTTCCAGGTTCATTTATAAAAACAATTCAAATCGACTTAATCGATTTAACGCTACAGCTTCAGGTGAAATAAGGTGCAGTTCTACTTTTGCCACTAGGGGTCAGTCAAACTCCGCCGTAACACAAACGCTTCCATAGTGCTGATGTCATAAATGTGCGAGGACCCTCTTGTTCTTCTGAGGAATATTTATTTGTTCCTTTATTTAAATAATAATAAAAAAAATCTTAATATCTCAAAATGCTCAAAAACTCATGGAAATCAGCACACAGGTTGGAATCTTCTGCCATCTGCGAGTCTCTGGGCCCTGAGCATGGCATAACTCATACACGCTAATGTCAAATTCAGTAGCTCATACACACTAGCGCGCATACGTGTCGAACTCAGTGACATTTCTAGATCTCATTGAGCTGAACAATTTTCACTATGCCTGTCATGAGTTTAACTCGACACGAGGTCAGAAATGATCGAGGCAAAATCTGCCTCGAAGCTTCTTTGAATTCATTTTAAAAGCTTGCGTTATGTTTCTGCGCAATTATTTGTTCGGCGTGACACAGCGCGCTTCCTGATGCCAGCCGCCAGTAAACACCGACGAAGAAGAAGCGCTTACGTCACCCGCAAAGCGGAAGGAGACGCAGACAGTTAGCCGTGTAGTGATTTGTGCGAGCGTTCTGTTGCGGCCTGCGAAATGGAAGAGAGCGATAAAATTATATGAACATTTATTTTAAAGTGTGCCTTTGTTTTTTTTTTTGTTTTTTTATACTTAAAGTCATTTGAAATCCCCCCCCTTTTTTTTGGTTTTTGCATCTGAGAAAAGGCTTTAAAATAAGAATGTATGGCATTGTAATGCACTTAAGCTCTTCCTTGTATTGTGAGTAATGACAATGTTTATTTTTGATAAAATGCTGTAGGCATTTAAAAAATAAACATAGATTTTTCTAAACCAAACAATCGTTGTTTCTCTTATATATTTTACATTGCTGTTTAATTAAGCAAAAGTACATTTTATCCGATTACTCGATTAATCGATCAATTTTTTTGGTAGGATACTCGATTGCTAAAAAACATATTCGATAGCTACAGTTCTACACAGTACACACTCTAAATGTATTTATTTATTTATAGTACGTTTAAATGATGAACTGCCGTATATGAGCTGCAGTTCACCTTATCGCCGGTATTGGCGCTGTTCACAAAACATCCAAAGAGCAGGAGGAGGAGGACGACGACGACGAAGAAGAAGAGAGAAGGGCGTTTATTTTGTTTAAACGTCCGCGCTCGTGCCGTGGACACATCAACAGTAACGAGTCTCTGGAGGCGGTTGATAAGGAGACAGCAAAAATAACAAAACATACAGGTAACGAGACGATTAATGGTAAGAAAATTTATTTGCTTAAAAAAAAAAACTACAGCTTACAATATCATGCTTTCTTTCTTAGCTACCTAGCTGCTGAGTTAAAGTTATAAACACCAGGTAGAGAGAGATTTAATATCAACTGAAGCTACAGAGGAGACATTTAAAGCTCTAGACACAAAAAAATGTACAGAAAAAGGACATGCCTTAAAAAAACCTCTTATTTGGACAAAAAAAAAAGTTTGACTTTCTCTTTAAACAATCTAGGAAATGAATAAATCATTGAAATTGTGTTGGTGGTTGTATGAGCAAAAATCCAAGCAACTCAAGCTAAACATTTTCTTGTCCTTCAAAACCCGGGTCCATCCGTATGAGCCATGTCCAAACAACCAAACATCTGTACAAGTCATGTGTGCAGATAAAAAAGACCACACAGATACGGTAATGTTCGCTCAGATTAACTCCCAGACATGAACAAGCTTCAGTATGAAAGGATCAGCCGAACGCTGAGGTCACAACGAAGGAACCAGTGAAGGACTTTAAAGCATCGGGGACCAAATCCTGTGTGCAGATCTCGACATCCACGCGTTAACTTGACCTGCGAATAAGGTTTACCTTCTCCACGCTCCATGCTTTCGACACCTCTTACTTCAGCTTGTCGTATGTGCCGTCACTGTAGACGCATCGCAGTCTGATCCGGAGTCCAAACAGCAAATCAGATATGATTCATGATTCTCTGATTACAAGATGTACTCTTTTTTTTTTTTTTTCTTTTTCTTTTCTTTCGTTTTGTTCTTGTTAGCACTGTCGCGTTGCATCACCGGGGTCTGGGTTCGATTCCCGTCTCTGTGTGCATGGAGTTTGCATGTTCTCCCCGTGCTTGGTGGGTTTCCTACGTGTAATCCAGTTTCCTAATTGCCCGTATTGTGCGAATGAGAATGTGAGTGTGTGTATGTGTGTGTGAACTGTGATGGATTGGTGCCCTGTCCAGGGTGTACCCTGCCTCATGCCCAAAGTCTCCTGGGATAGGCTCCCGGCCCCCCACCACCCTGAATACAGGATTACGCTGTATAGAGGACGATGAGTGAGTGAGTTTTGCGCTTGTAATAGAAATGCACTGGTCTATCAGCCAGTAACTGTAATTGGCTGGTTTTCAGCTTGGTTGATCAGCCATGATCGATCACCATTCAGTGCACGATTGCACATAAGAAACACGGCATTAAATTATGAAAAATCACACAAAGCCTCCGATTTGCCTGTTTTTCTTCCACCTTGCGAACCCACTCATTACACTCTCTTACACCAGTCTCAAAAACGCCTATTGTTATCAATCCTCTGTACCCTGATGTTGGTATATGTACCACAGCTTGTAATTTTATACCATCCTTAATCTGTGTATTAATTTCTCAAGTTATCTCTCATTAGGTGCTTATATGAATGATGCAGGTTTCCGCTCAGATGAGACGGCGAGCCGCTCAGGACTTCGATGCCTGCTACGAGTCCCTGTGTGCCACTCAGGGCTTGGCTCCGCTAGCTGCCGTGAGGTTGGGTCCGAGCCAAGGAGTGCTGGACTTCAACGGAGACGCCATCAGTTTCCCAGACTGGGCTCCTATACTGTCAGCACTAAGTGTTAATAAGCAGCTGCACCATGTCAGTGTGAGAAGTTGCTACCTCTCCAGTTTGGGCTCTCAGGGTGTGTAATTCCACAATGCGCACTAAATGCTACAGTATCTTTTTAATTGAAAAATTGTCTACTCCTACTACTTATTTCCAATCTGGTGAGTCTTCTGTGGTTCTTTCCTTCAGGTTCCCATAAGCCGTCCTTCAGGAAGAGAACTCCTGTCGTCCATTCCAAAAGCATGACGCTTCAGCTTTGCAAAGCTGTGCAGAAATGCCTGGAGGTTTCCCACAGCCTTAAAACGCTCCACCTGCAAGGGCTGCCCCTGAGACCGAGAGACCTCGAAACACTCACTAAAGTAAAGACAAAAAGGTATTGACGTATCAATATTTTGTACGGTGTCTGGTTTTTACGGTTCCGCTTGTTTCTTTTCATCCAGGGTTTGTCCAAGAGCGTGTCTTTGGAGCACTTGTCTTTGGCGCTCTGTCCCGTTTCTGACGATGGACTAGAGAGTGAGTGAGAAGTGTCGAAATATTTTGGTGAAATGACAATGACATCATTACAAATGCTGATGTGTGCGTTTATTTTTATTTTTTATTGATTCAGCTATCTGTCAGAGTGTGAAGTATTCAACAACTATTAAAACGGTGGATTTCACTGCGTGTAATATTACCTGGCGAGGAGCAGAGCACATGGCAAACATTATAAAGGTGATGATTGTGTGTTGGGTTGAGATGTGGGAACTGAAACTTAGAGTTTGGCTCAGATAGACTTTGGTTACATGTTAACTCTGTGATGTTTTTATGGGTTTCGGCTTAGAAATGTCTAAAAATTTCATTTTCATTTTTTTCCTCCTTAAAGGAAAGTTTTTAATTCTATATGCTGAAAGAACGTTTAAAGTAGATAAGTATTTCTGTATGCTATATATTTCTATATATCTATACTAAGTATCTAAAAGAGAGTTTGTTTTTCGAGCAGCTCCAGGCAGTCAAGCGACACACCACGGCGTGGGCGGAGACTTTGCGCTACAGGAAGGCGGAGTTTGAGGCGATGGGCGGGCTTCGCAGGATCACGCTTAACGATAACATCCTGATCGGCGACAGAGGAGTCGCATCCCTCGCTCAGGAGCTCGCAGAGGACCTGTGGGTCAAAGGTCAGAGAACATGCATCCAAGGAGCTCTCAGACTAATGAACATTCAGGCTGGCTTGGGTGTCTGGATGATTATTGTTTTTATTATTTATATTATCGTATATTGATCCTGTAGCATTGGACCTGCAGCGGTGTGGCATCTCTAACGATGGAGCTCGCGTTCTGGGGAAAATGCTCCAGTCCAACAGCACCGTGTGTGTACTAGACATCCGGAGGAACCCCCTAGTGGGTCTGTGGACCTCAACACACGCCCCGATATAAACACAATGGATGTTGACTTGATGTGCAGTACTGACCTCTCTTTCTCTCATATATTGTTTTTTAGATAATGAGCTGGTGAAGTCTGTGATTAAGAAAGTGCTTATGAATAATAAAGGCCAGGATTCACAGGTAAGGAACAAAAAAAATGCCAGGACAGTAGGAAAGTGATTCACCAGGATAGAATATTATCATGATGCCTAGTTGCTGATTGGATTTATATATATATATATATATTTTCAAAAAGTATAATGTATCACGATTTTATAAATGTCCAAATTAGATTATTTTTTTTTTTTTCATATTTTAAACAAACTTGGTAACTAATTTGCTCAAACAATGCAGGATTCAGTGCTTCGTAGTCTATTCTAGTGAAGGAAAAAATGTATAGTAATTCAAGAGGGTGAGTCAAAAATAATAATGTAGAATTTATTTGAATAACATTTTTGAAAAGACAAACGCATAATTTTCAATACACTTCGTGCAGCTGTCAGCAAGGTTTTGTATTCCCTCATTAGAAGAATGTTTACAGCTGAGCTGAGAGCCGCGAATGCACCGCTGTCTTCGCTTCTTAATCAGAAGTGAATCTTCGTCTTCGTAGAGCTGCTTTCAGGGGACCAAACAGGTGAAATTCCAATGGAGCGAGATCAGGACTATATCAAAATGATGTGTGGGCAGACGTGTGCGGATGTGCATCGTCATGCAAGGTCACAACGCGTTTAATTCGAAGTTTAGGCTTCAGCTCTCCAATACGCGTCTCACTGTAACGAGCACTGTCGATTGTTGAAGCTTTTTCCTGATAATCCTGGCCTCTTGAGAATCCCAGAAAACTGTAAGCATCTTCCAGATTTTCCATCTGATGGTTGACTTTTGAACTTTTTCTCAGTTGGTGATCGAGGATGTTTTTCGCTCCATACTCTGCTGTTTACACTCAGGCTCGTAGTGATGAATGCATGTCTCGTCACCATTAAGAAACTTTTTTTTCTCACATTCCCTAAGGTATCTGTCCAAATTCTGATTTCCAAACGCTTCTGTTCACACCCCAGAAGAAGGACATCTATTATTTTTCTTTTTCTTTTTACCTAATATGATACCTTCACACCTGCGCAGCAGTGACTGGTGAGACTTGAACGGAAAGCGCTGGTGAGACGGAATTGTAATATAACTGTAGCATGGATCATTTCTGACTCCCCCTCTTACATTACTTGCAAAATATCACACACTGAATTTTGTATCTTAATTCATTCTCTTGCTGACTGCAGTAGGTTTACACTTTTCTCTGAGATTTATTTATTAATTTTTTTCCTGTCCATTTTATCTTCAGCCCTGACCGGTTTTATAGTCCCTGCTGATGGGGTAACATTCCCAAAACGTACTTCATGGTCCAGATAAAATACTCGCGCTGAAGACTCTCCACTAAATCTTCCCGCTAAATCTGGGCTTTTTGTGCCAAGCCAATAAAAGTCCATGGTCTAATTAGACCATTTCAACCAGAGAGCGTTTCGTGTTTGATACAGGATTTCTTTTCCCTAATGACCAGGCTTCCATAAAGCACGGCTACAATACTGTATTACATTAAAAAAATATATATATTCATATTAAATGAAATGCTGTCAAGATGTCTCTGCTTTAGGAAGACACTAGATGGACATTATTAGATGATTATGCACAAGTCCACCATTGCTTAAGTTTTTGCATTGAAGACCTTTCGTTAAAGGCAGCACAATTTAATGATGTGTCTGGTTTGCAGTATTTGTGGTTGAAGCCTCCAGCTAAGGATGCAAATGATCATTCAGGACAGACGACCAGGAGAAGCACAGGACGGGCTACTTACAGAATCGGTGAGAGAGCCATATTTCATTGTAAAGGTCTTTATTTGTCTTTACTTGCCTTTATTTAATATCGAGGCAGAGAATCCAAATGAATTATAATGTAGGTTAAAAATCAGGATTGTATGCATAAGCGAATAATACTCATATTGGATATCGCACATTGGAACCCGATTGGCTCTTATAGTTATGATGAAATAACACCCTTTCTGTATTTTGCAAATTACCCTTACAAACTTCTATATTTTTCTATATTTGTTCAGAATTAATTTCTTCTCCATATTTGTACAGCTAGGTTTTCTTACATTTCTCTTATATTGTATATTTTGTCTTCTATAAATATAATATTCTTATCATACCTAAATTGATTTATTTTGTATGAGTATTTATTTCCTATTAATAATCTTTTATTTTAAGGTCACGAGCGGTCGTTTAAGCATGTCACTGCATATCGTACTGTGTATGACTGTGTATGTGACAAATAATTTTAATTTGGGGAAAAAAAAAAAAAAGAAATAACACCCAATAGATTTAGAAATCGTTGTTCTGCTCTTTTTTGACTCGTAGCATGTTTGTCTAGATGTACTAGTGTAACATACTGTGTGTTTGTTATTTAAAGGCTCACGCCGAGCATCTATAGCACCGTGTGGTGGGAGGCCTCCTCGCCCCGGCAGCAGCAGTTACATCCCGTGGCGCACTGCGGCACGCGCCAAACTTCAGAGGTATGAGACATCGCGGTAGAAGTGAGTGGTTCAGGAAGCGATCAAACAATTCATACTTTTCATACATTCGAGATAAAATGCGGAATGAACACAATAAACACATTATTATTATTATTATTATTATATATTAATATTGCTCTGTTGAGGGTAAAAAAAAAAAAAACTTCAGTGACTTATTCTGAGTCTAAAACATTTTTTTTTTTACTTGTATGTTAACATTTGAGGTTGTGAAAAGATTCAGTTCCTCTGTAATCCTACATACTGTATGACGTACTCGAAACTATAAGTTTGTTTAGAATTGTAAGAAAAGTAAATAACTGAATCCAGCGTTTTATAAAATCATGATACTTACCGAATCACAATGCAAATTGAATCGGCACCTGGATATAGTGATAATATTGTATCAGCTGATCCTTCTTGCAATGGTAGTAATAAATGCTCTGCTGTCCATCTCTTCTATTAAGACCTAAACCTTTTGTGTCCTGTTCTTGTTTAGGGGTCTTCCTCAGAGTGCTGCATCAGCGGTTCGGACCTTTCAGGTTTTTGCATATTTTTAACCTTTTATATTTTCCTTTACTGCCAAATCTGAAACTACAATTGTCCATAAGGTCCACTTTTGATAACATTCAGGGAAAAATATTCCTCGGCCATGACTTACTAAGGCATGGGAACGAGATTCTGTCTATATTTCTGCCACATTCCTGAGCGCACAGTTTTGACATTTTGAGAGCAGACCGATCACTTCACGCTAGTAATGGGTCGTTTTGAACGAATCTTTAACGTGACTCAGAAGAACGAGTAGTCTCGGAGCGTGATTCGTTCATTTTCTACCCGGGCGCGCATGCGCAAATCATCGCAAAACCTGCGTGGGTTATGTACAGGAAACAGAATCGAACGGTTCTCAACGAATCTTCCAGGTCCGAGTCGTTCGTTCTTTTGTCACGTGACTCCCGTAGACGATATGAAGTGCAATAGATTCAAAAGACTCGGACTAGTAGATATGATGGTGAGCTGCTCATTCTGTTTATAATATTATGTCCTTGGCTGCATTGTAATATTTTCATTACTGGAACTAAAGCCAAAATTTGTGTCTAGACGTGTTGGGGGTGTGTTTATTGAAAATGTAACATTTTATTTTATTTCTGGTCAAAAGAACGAAATGAACTAAATGAGTCAAAGAAAAGATTCGTTCATTTTGATGAACGAGATTCAAAGACGCGAGTCACAAAAATCATCCAAACTTTCCATCACTACTTCACGCGCATGCAGCGTCTACCCTGAGCTCGACGTGTTTTCCGCGCAACATCATATTTCTGTGCGCGTTTGACTCTGCCTGTACGCTCGCTCAAGTCTGTCCAGTGTTACAAAACTAGCCAATCACAGATTTTACACACTACTTCTGATTGGCTGTTTCTTCTCTAATCAGCTGGCACCATCGACTGCATAATTCAAGCGTTGTAAATAAAAGGTTTATAAGTAAAGCGACCGAGTTGTCCGATTTTAAATGGATAAGTAAATAAAAACACACAATGGAAAAATTTAACTGGTATACAGTGGAACCTTGGATTACGAGCATAATTCATTCCGGAAGTGGGCTCGTATTCCAAAACACTCGTAAACCAAATCATCATTTCCCATAAGAAATAAAGAAAACTCAAATTATTCGTTCCACAGCTCCAAAAAATAAATACATAAAAATAATTAATACAATCTATAAAATTAAAATAAAACAAATTAATCTGCACTTTACCTTTAAAAAAAGTACAAATAAATCCTGACAGATAAGTGTTTCCGCTGGTGCCCGCAGGCGCCGTGTGTGTGTGTGTGTGTGTGTGTGTGTGTGTGTGTGTGGAATTAGCCCCTTCCCTCGCCTTGTTTTACACAGTAACACTCCTCCTCCCTCTCCCCACCTCGCTTTTTAAGATTCACAACAAACGGACACACACATAAACACGGAAACACCGTTTTAACAGGAAAAAAAAAGAAATCTCTCTCTGACCTGGTGTGAGCGCATACTCAGGGAATCACTGCTGTAAAGTAAAAAAAAAACAAATGAACCAGCACCTTACCTTTGAAAAGAATCGCGACATTGCAGAGTTTCTGTGTGAGAGAGTGTCTGTGCGTGTGTGTGTTCGTGTCAAATTGCGTGTGCACGAGCAGAGTTTCAGAGTTTTCTTCAGGGGAGGGGGGGAAGGTGAGAGAGTGACGCTCGGTGTCAAAATAAGAGTCGCATGTGTGAAGCATGATACTCAGCGCTCGTAAACTAATACTTGCTCGGTTTCCGAATAAAAAATTATTAAAAATCTTTGCTCGGTTTGCGGAACACTCGTAAACCACGTTACTCGCAATCCGAGGTTCCACTGTATATTGATACTTGGTAAATTGTGGCCGTAGAATATATTTGCCCCCCTCTCCCCCCAAAGGTCATAAGTGCACTTGTATAGTTATTATAGTTATAGTAAATTTTATTATATATTATTTATATTTATTATATATTATTCAGAATGCCTCCTCCATTCGCGTCACATTGGAGTCAGACAGCGAGTCTCAGTCTGATGAAAATGAAAGTGTGTCGCAAAGTCTGCACGCGCCGAGAGCTCGTGAGAACATCGTCAGCAGCAAGTACAGACGTCTGCAGGCAGATTACAGGAGTCTACAGGTACTGCGTTCCGTCTACAATGGTATATAAAAAGGTCACGAATTTTAATTGGGAGAATGAGACTTTATTGGCAGATATGAAAGATCATTAATTTGAACAGACTCAAACACACACATTTCATAAATGGTTTGTTTATGTATTTGAATATCTCTATCTTTTATTCTGTCCAGCTTTGTATTATTGTCTGCCCTTCTTTCTAATTCTTGTCTTCCAATCTATCCATTTATATCTACAGTACATGTTTATCTGCCTTTTTTTATTATTGTGTGTGTGTGTGTGTAATATATATATATATATATATTTTTTTTTTATTAATCACTCTTGGTCTCGCTATGCTTTTGTCTGTTTCTTGTCTCTGTTCACCAGTCTGTCTGTATTTCTTTTATAAAACTGAATGATTTGCGCTTTCTCTTCCAGGAGCAGCTGGAGGAATGCAGGCTCAGGCTTACAGAGGAAAGAAACGCAAGACTCAAATCCACTTCCCGTGTCGTCGAGGTAAATAGTTTTTTGTCTTTCTTTTGCTGTTACTTATTTGTTTTTCTTTTTTTTTTTTTTTTTTCTTAAGGGTTTAATTTTGCTTGCACTGTATGTCTAATGTCCTATTCTCTTTTTTATATTTCTCCCACTAGCTGGAGTTGGAGAACAACCGTCTACGCAGTGTGAACCAGTCTCTATCTGAAGCTCACGTCAGTCACTCTGTATTGGAGGACGAACAAGTACTGGACAGCATCGAGGCTTCCTTTAACAAATTCCATGCCTTCCTTGACCTGCTTAAAGATGCCGGGTTAGCTGGGTTTCATTACTTTGCGCCTCATCAATATGATAGAGCAGTACTGTATGTAGTGGCGTAGATTATGTTGAAAACGTATCAAATAAATAACGCATGGTCATTTGCAGGCTCGGTCAGTTGGCATCCATGGCTGGCATTCAGCAGTCGGACTTTGGGGTACCGAATCGTCCTCAGCTGTCTTCTACACAGCGACCAGGACAAGAAGGCAAGGCCAGCGAGCAGAGGAAAGACAGCACGGCTGTAAGTGGCCTTGAGCTTGTTTGCATGAACCTAGAAAATTTCAACTACTGCTAGTAATCACTGTAGCGGTAGAACTTTAGAACAAATTCTTGTACTGTTACAGAGAAGTCAACGATTGTATGATGATAACTCGTTCATTGTTTTTTTTTTTTTTTTTTTTTTACACTTGTATTTATAAAATAATTATTCCTGCATTTCTGCACATGCTCAACAGATGAAAAACCCCGTTCAAAAAGCATCAAGACCTCATTCGACCACATCGTCCTCAGCAGCTAGTGCTGTCTCCAGGGACTCTCGTCATCTCCAGTCCCCTCGAGACGTTACCCTCGCTCCGTCTCCGCATCCCTCCATCCTTCCACCTTCTCCTCTAGACCATCCCGAGCCTCTTCAGCAGCAGCAGCGTGCCGCTCCAGCGCGGTCGCACTCAAACAGGGGGTCCGGCTCTGATAAAGGAAGCCGAGGCTCTAAAGGCTCAGGCAGTTCGGCCAGCAGTGTCCATGCTAGTGTTAACAGTAAACATTCTTACACAGAGGACTTTTCAGAGGGGAAGCTCTCTCCGGCGCTGAGCTCGATATCTTCCAGCATGTCTCAGTTTGGTTCTGATAGATTCGATGTCTCTGAGAGTCAGAGGAGTGCTGCTGGATTGGCTGGTCTCTAGAGAAGGATTTATTGTTTATTGCCAACACTAGGTCATTTAAAAAAAAAAAAAAAAATTAGGAACAATGTTTCTTAATTTTTAAAAACTGAATATTGCTGATAGCTGAACCAATACGTGCATTGAGAGAATTCCGTAGCTGCTAGAGTTGTAATATTTCCGGCTCTTCAATTCATGACTCTTCAAGTTTATTTCCACTGTGCTTTTGCGTGTTTAATGTAACTTAATTCTTGGCCTTCTTTTTTTTTTTTTTTTTTTTTTTTTAGAAACAAAAAATATTACACAGTGCCCAAACTTATGGTGGAATGGAAAGTCATTGTTAGAGGATGTGTTTTGTGCTTTTGAAATGCTTGTAGAGTGTCTGCTGGAAACTGTTTGTAACTAGAAAAGTTTTTAAACACATGATTTAGTTTTATAGCAATATATTTTTTATTTATTGTTATTTTTATGAATTGGGTAAAATGACATACTGTGAAACTGCTGTGGAATGCTTGATATGTGAATTTGTATCAGAATAAATGTGCAATCAAGTCACATAAATAGTCACATGGATATAGAAACACATCATTTGAAAATAGACTGCTGCTTTATAAGTTTGGGATCACTTTCTAATTCCAGGGTCGTTCCTGATTTTTATTTATTTATAAACTAAAATCATGCTGAAGGCGTCCAAAATATGCAATAATCTCTTTTGAACCGTTGATTTTGAGATGTATCTGCTATTTGTAAAGCTTCATAACGTCTCTAATCTGAAATGATATTTGAGGTTAATTGGTGACTTCTGAGGCTGGTGACTCTAAAATGAACTTCTCCTCTGCAGCAGAGGTGAGTCTTGGGCTTGCTTTCCTGGGAAGGTCTTCATGTCTTCATGGTCTTCAAGGTGCTTGATGGGTTTTGCAAATGCACTTGACACAATACTGTCCTTAAAAGAACTGTTCCAGAAAGGCTGACGCCGCTGTCTTAAAATAACAACTGACTGTTGTTGTTACGTAATTATTTAATTCCATATGCGTTATTTCATAGTTTTGAAATCCCCAGTATTGCTGTAGAATGTAGAAAAGAAGTTTGCAAGTAATCCCAAAATTTTAATTGTTCCACCCTAAAAATTAAACAGGAATATGATGTGATTATTTGATTGTATATTTGTATGGTTACTTTGTACTACCCCTAGGTATTAATGATTGGGCCAGCCTTCACTCTCCATGTGCATGGGTAAGCCTTGGCCACCCATGACCCTGTCGCCAGTTCACTGTTTTTTCTTCCTTGAATCACATTCGGTATGTCCTGACCACTGCAGACCAGGAACGTCCCACAAGACCTGCAGTTTTGGACTTGCTCTGTCCCAGTCCTGGAGTCAAAAAAAAAAAGTAAAAGTCACTCAATTCTTTTTGCTTGCCTATTTTTTTTCTGCTTCCAACACATCAACTTCAGGAAAAATGTTTCACTTGCTGTTTAATAAATCCTACCCACTCTCAGCCACCATTGTAATAAGATATTGAAAATGTAGCAGCTGTGAGAAGGGCTAGATCAAACTGAGAAAAAGGTTAATACTGGTCAGTAAAGAGTGCACAGGGCATTACTGTTTTGGTGGCAAAAGGGGGGAACTTACTCAATAATAGGATCACTCACTCATCATCTATAACACTTTACAGGGGCGTCTATCCCAGGAGACTTAGGGCACGAGGCAGGGTACATCCTGAATAGGGTGCCAATCCATCACAGGGCAATACAGGCAATTTGGGAACACCAGTTAGCCTAATTTGCAGGTCTTTTGGAGGAAACCCACCAAGTATGGGAAGAACATGCAAACTCCATGCACACAGGCGGGAATCGAACCTACATCTAGGCATTTGGCAGACGCCCTTATCCAGAGCGTCTTACTTTAAAAAAAAATTTTTTTTTAAATCTTATTATACATCTGAGCAGTTGGGGTTAACTTGCTCAAGGGCCCAACAGGGACAGCTTGGTGGAAGTGGGACATGAACCTTCCAAACTGTAGTCCAATGCCTTAACCACTGAACTACCCCTGACCTCGACCCCCGGAAGTGCAAGGCGACAGTGCTAACCACTACACCATTGTGCTGCCTAAATACCCCCCCCCCCCCTTCTTGTGTATCCTGTGTGTTAATTGTTATTTTATTTATTTATTTTTTTTTTTAATGATAATTTCCTCCAGTTCTGAACTCTGAGGGCAGTAGCGCTGAGTAAGCTGAAACATGATTCGCTCACATGCGCGCTCGCGTGCGTCCTGTCAGCCAATCAAATGTCCCGATGTTGCCTCGTGACTCGTGTTGTAGCAAAAAAAGAAGCTCGCGCATCCCTGACCCGGGTAAGAACCTACCTGGGTTCAGCAGAAAGCGTGTAAATATTTATAAATAATAACAAGAGGAAATTGCGTGTAGTCACGATTTAATGTATATTTAGAAATAAAATAAATGTATTATTTGTAAAATGGAAGAGTTTTAGAGAACGTTTATCAGACAGAGCCCGGCTTTATTTAAGAAAATTGTAAACAAAAAGACTAAAGGTGAGTAGAGCTAGCTAACGGCTAACGGACAAAAATCATGCAAAAACAAGCTAACGGACAGTCAAATTATTATTATATTACATTCGCGATAGAAAACCTACATAAACGAGAATGTTTACACGTTTCTGTTAGTGTTTGGGATATTTTATATTCATATTAAATGTTCTTACTTTATAAGTTCTGTCGCGAGCCTTCAGTATAACCGTCTATAACGGTATAACTAGATCAGAACGAAACCCACTGAGACCTGATTACACGGTCCGCCCAGGACTGGCGTCAAACCCGTCAACCTCTCCCAATGCTAATTGGTTAGTTATTTGTCTATTTAATTCTCTGCCCTTCCAAAAAAAAAAATGGTCTCACACACACTAATATTTCATTGGACCACCTTTTGGTTTGATTATGACATCATTTTGCTAAGCTTATGCAACATCACAGCATTTTATTTCCATCCAGAGTCGCATTAAGTTTTCTTTAGAGTCGGACCGCTGCGTGAAGCCTTCTCCAGCACTTCCCAAAGATTCTCTAAAGTCTGGACTCTGATGTCTCCTACACAAGTTGAATCTGATGAATCCTGGCATCTATAATTTAGAAATATGCCCAAGATGTCAGGGAAGGGGAAAAAAATCCGTTGATGGAAAAACCTGGTAATTTGTTATCTTCAGGTTGTCAGCTGTCCGAATTTTTTTGGGCACATAATGTTCAGATCATAACACTTTTTACACAGACTTGTACAGTATGCATGACAGTTGTTTCACTTCATCCACCATGCTTTTTACCCTGATGCGCCCATCACTCTGGAACGGGGTAAATCTGGAGTCATTAAATCCCGTGGCCTTTCCTCAATGCTCCAAAGTGCGGTCTTTATGCTCCCCAGCAAACTGAAGTCGTTTGGCCCTGATAAGTGGTTGCTGTTTAGTCCCAAAGTTCTCTTGGCATTGTGCGTGTGGAAATGCTCTTACTATTAAACACACTGTGTTCTACATTTTATTTATCTATTTTTGTAAGTGATTTCATTTTACTAAGCGTTTAAGCAATCTCCCATCACGCTCATTCAGTTTTTTCCGACCACATTTTCACCCCCATTCTTCCAGGTTTCACACCATTTCATCAAGGTCATGTATTGTGGACAAAGACATGGTTCTTTTTTTTTTTTATTAGTTCTTTGGAGAAATTAAGATCTAAGCTCTACATCCTTGGGAAATGACGAGTAAGAAAATGAACCAGGAACTGAATTTTGTTTGTGGGACTTTTGATTGTCCAAAATAACAGAACACAGTTATGAGAGTAAAAACTCCCTTTATTTGTATATATGGTCTACAGCTACACTAATGCACTTATCGAATTGCTGGCCTCCCAGGAACTCCTTCAATTTCCCTAACATGTGGAAATGGCTTGGAGAAAGATCAGGGCTGTACAGGAAATGTGGAAATAACTTCCAGACCAGATCCTGTAATGTTCAAGTGGTCTGGGTGAATAATTGTGGTTACACGTTATTCTTCGATTTTTCAAGTATCGAGCGTTCTACTCGCAGAATGTTCACGGCAACAACTGCAGCAGGTCCCGGGCTACCTCGGCCAGGATTGTCAATCATGAATTTACAAAGTGTTTTACCGCAGCTAAGCATCTCATCACTGTACTGTGCTTGAAGTGGGAAGTTCTGTAAATGTCTAATTGTTTTTACGAATTTCTTTTTAGTTGATTCACAAAACATTTCATCCTAAGTCCTGGTTTGTGCTTTTTTTTTTTTCATTCATCCTCAGCATTAGTTTTATTCTGATCAGTGTCACTGTGCTTTAAATGACTAAATTGTTTTCAAGTTTGAGAAATACAACTCAGAGTGCTCCTCAGAAAATATTGCAGACCAATAGACTAAAATGCTGGGGTGGGTGGGATTGGTCCGAAGTTCTTACGAAGCAGACGGGTAATGGTTTGTTATTCTTGTACACGTCTGAGATACCCTACAGTCATGTTCTATGTTTTTACAGAGCAGACAGTGGTGATGCTCAGCAACACATAAAAGAAGATGGTAAGATCTGTTTTCTCTAAGCTAAAACAGATGTATCCGTACTGGTGATAATCACGCTGCTCATCGTGTAAGCTCACTTGTCTTGCAGATCCGAATCGCTGCTCTTAATGCAGCCTCCGAGACTGCAGATGAGCACGAGGATCACTTCAAAAGTGCTAAGCCGAGTCAAACCAAGGAAGCTCAGGTGAGTAGGTTTATCTTCATCCTTTCAATGATGATGCGGTCAGCTGCATTGATCCTCTGTGATTCTTCCATCTTTCTCGTCTGTCGTTCTGAAGGAAGCAGAGGCGTTTGCGCTGTACCACCGAGCTCTCGATCTGCAGAAGCATGATAGGTTTGAGGAGTCAGCGAAAGCCTATCACGAACTCCTCAAGACGCCGCTGCTTAAGGAGGTGCATGCATGTGGCCTTAGATTCATTTCAATTATACTTCAGTTTGAATCCACTCTAACAATGAGGCCTTTATCCCAGGCGGTGCCGTCTGAAGATGAGAAGGTCGGGCTGAAGCACCCGGGGCTGATGCTGAAATACTCCACTTATAAAAACCTTGCTAGCCTCGCTGTGCTCAGGGATGACCTGGACACAGCTACAGACCTCTACGTGGAGGTAAAGACTCCACACACTCATTACATGAATGAGACACATCTAGTACCATGATGGAAGTTGTTGATGTGCGCGTGTGTCGTCTCGGCGCAGGCTGTCATGCTGGACTCCACCGATGTGAACATGTGGTATAAACTGGGTCAGGTGGCTCTGAGGAGAGTGAGCATCCCGTTGGCTCGGCATGCCTTCGAGGTGGGACTGCGCTGTAACCCTGACCACTGGCCGTGCCTCGACAGCCTCATCACTGTCCTGTACACGCTCAGCGACTACAGCTGTATGTAATCAAATTGTATTTTCTTGTTCAAATCTGTACTACTAGGTATGTTATGACTGATCGGTTATTTGATCAGTAACGTTTTAAGATTAAATGGGTTGTCATTGGTGACTTGTCTGGCAGGTTGCCTGTACTACATCTGCAAGGCTCTGGAGAAGGATATAGGCTACACTAAAGCCTGGGTCCTGAAAGAGAAGATCTTCGAGGAGCAGCCCTGCCTTAGACGAGACTCCATGAAGTTGTTCTCGAAACTGTACGTCCCTCTATTTCCTAATTCACTCATCATTTAGATCTATGTATATAGAGAAATCTGACTGTGGTTACGAGCTGCTGTGTGTGTGTGTGCCCTGCCTTCAGAGATACAACGATCCACTACGGTGACGCAGACGAAGAGGAGGCTCACAGTATTGTTGAGGAGGCGTTAGAGCTGAGGAGACAGAGGCAGGCGAAACTGGCACAACCTCCTCTGCAAGACCTACAGCTGGTGGAGCCCATCAAACGCTTCACGTGAGTCAAGTGCTGAATAACGATATTGAGCATCAGGCATATGCGGATGAATATTCATTCAGTTTCCCAACCAGAAATATATTCATTCATCTTCGGTAACTGCCTTATCCTAGTTACAGTCATGATGGATGGCGTAGGCTTTACCAGGAACATAGTACATACTGGGCAGGATACTCATGAGAAATCACAAATGTTGTTTATGCTGTTAGTAACGCGTTTTGTTATGGATGTTCTACATCATCACGATATCTCTGTCTACAGTTGGAAGAGTGTAGGCGAGAGCCTCCTGTCTATGTACAAACACCAAAACGAGTGTCTGGTTCCACGACCTGACTTTGGACGCCGAATCGACCTCAGCATGTACCGTGATCCAGACAGGGTCCTCCAGACACCTTCAGAAGTCCAAATAGCCCCAGACACAGAGTCACCCCATTCCTCCACCTCTGTTCCCGCACCTGAGCCTCTTCCACCACCTCCAGCAGACTCCAGCAGCCCCAGTGCCAGCCAATCCCTGCCCTCTGAGTGCCCTCCTCAACCACAGGCTCAAAGCAGCAGCAACTCAGTACAACAACAAATAGTCAGCCACAGCACCATAGAGGTCGTCACTGTTGCTGTTAGCACTACTGCTGCTCCTGCTGTTTTGAATGGTAGTGCGACTACTGTTCCTCCTGTTGGTTCTACTACTACTGTTGCTGCTTCTGCCAACCCTGCTGCACCCCCTGGTGGTAAGTAATCATTTGCATGTTCCATATCGTCTTTTTTTCCCCCTAATATTTTATAAAGACAGATTTTGAAGACAGGCTGCCATAAAAAAAAATGTTTAAGTTTAAATGTCTGTATCTGATAATTAAAGTTGTCATTACAATATACAATTAAACTGAGAACAAATAAGGAAAATCCAGCCTATCCAGTAATTTTTACAAGTCAGCATTCAATAATCTATGAAAAGAAACCAAACTATATAAATTCACTTGGCTTCCGTATTGAAATGCATTCAGAGAGCCTGAAAGTTGAAAAAAAAAAAAAAAACCTAAAGTTCAAAACCCATCCGAACAAATATCACCAGCAATTTCTGGACATAAGGGAAAAATTACCCCAGTATACACGGATGGATCAAAATCAGGAAATAAAGTGGCGACTGCTTTTGCAACAAATCTGCTGCTGCAGGGTTTACGTGTCCCAGATCAAAGTTCAGTTTTTACTGCAGAGGCAAATGCCCTGCTTATGGCTTCGAAATTCATTGAATCCACATCACAGAAGGATTTCATGATAATGACTGGCTTAAATGTCTGAAAATCAAGTCATTTATACAAGATGCAGAATAGGACCCTCAAAAAGCTTTAAACATTTTTACTATCAAGAGAAAATTCACCACAGTGTTTATCATATAAAACCCTTCTGTTCATCAAACATTTTATTCGACTGTAATTCTTTTACTCCTGTGAGGAACTTGTTTTATTCTGTTGACACTTTTAAAAAGTTTAAAAAAAATAAAAAAAAGGTAAATCCAAATTTAGTTTTATACAAATTTTTTGAAAAAAAATCTTAATCTATTAAGACTAAAATATTAATGTTAAACATCTCATCTAGTTTTAATATCAAATAACAAACACTGACTCTTGCCAGGAATAGCCATAGAATCTGGCATGTCCTATTATCTCATTATGTTAAATGCCAGATAAAAAGAATTAATGTTTATAGCAAGTTTAATTGCAAAAAAAAAAAAAACCTTTCTCATTACAGTTCTCGACTCGCCTCTGAACGACAAAGCGAAGAAGGCCACCAAGAGGAAGAGAACGATAGATGACTCTGGAGAGACGGCCAAGAGGAGGTCTGCACGTGTTCGCAACACCAAAAGCAAGAAGGAAGAAAAGATTGACTTCCAAGAGCTGCTACATAAATTTCTACCGCCACGGTACAATGCTCTACAGCATCATTATATGTCTGCATGTTTACTCAGGGTTTCATGTTATTTGTCTGATAATAGTGTATCTCCGTGAAAGGTTGAAGAAGTTTGTTGTTGATGAGGATAAGGAGAGCCTCATGGACACACAGTGTGAGGTGAAACCCAGCTCCAAGCTCAACCAGGGCACTGGGTCAAACCTCTCTGATTACATCAGCTCAGCGGAGAAAGGTAGAGCGCTAGATCTTTTCTCATTGTTTCTCTCTTTATACACACTTCATAGTTGTATGCTTACTAATTGGAAACATGCAGTTGTGGACACTTTCTTATGATGAAAGAAAAATGTTTATATAATTTTAAATGCACGCCTATGCTGATATTAAGTACTAGGGATTTAAAAACAGTACTATACTAGCGTTTTAGAATAGTTGATACTTGTACTATGAAAAACCTGATATGTTCTGTGTAATAGGAATCTGTCTCTTTAAAAACAGAGGTGATCGCAATGTCATTGTGTTTGAGACGTAGAGGGGACAAAATAAAATTGGTTATGATTGTTTTTTTCTTTTCCTTCAAACAAATAAAAATAAAGCACATGATCTACCTAATCAGTCTCATAGAAATATGTTCTCGATACAGTGTCTCACTGATTTTGGACGCTGCTGTAGCAAATATATTTCTTTCCTAATTATTATTATTATTATTTTTTTTAATACAGCAGTCTAATGCCTCTACCTCAGAGAGAAAGTATCGAAACGTATCAAAATTCATGACCATCAGTATCGAAAGAAAAGTCAGGCTTTTATTGAACTAAATTATGTTTACAGTTAAAACTCAACTCAACGTCTTTTTGCTCTCTTTGCGCCACTTCATCTTAATATGTAATGTTCACAGTTAATGTTTGGATGTTGTTTCACAGAGCACGAGGAAGTGCATTCTTTCCTGCTTGCTAACATGGAGAACGGCGGCATCCTGGAACTCCTCATGCGCTACTTGAAGGCAATAGGGCAGAAGTTTCTGGAAGAGTGGCCCCCCGGATTGAGCGGAGTGGTGATGGAGATTTACAACTGCTGGAGGCGACACAGTGCGGGCCTGCCCAATCCACTGCTCCGAGACTCCAACAACCGGCACATCAAGGTGTGAGGGAGAGAACAGCCGGAAGTAACCGGAGGCAAATGATTGTTTAGGTTTCTTTGCACTTTCTTACAGGAGACTGTGTTGGTTGTGTGTGTATCACAGGAGACGATGATGATGAGTTTGTCATGTATGGAAATGCAGCTGGAGCAGTGGGTCCTCAGTAAGGGAAAGAACAGTAAGATCTTACAGCTCACAACTCCATCCACACAATAACCAGTCTCTCTACAGTCGTGGCCAAAAGTTTTGAGAATTACATAAATATTGGAAATTGGAAAAGTTGCTGCTTAAGTTTTTATAATAGCAATTTGCATATACTCCAGAATGTTATGAAGAGTGATCAGATGAATTGCATAGTCCTTCTTTGCCATGAAAATTAACTTAATCCGGAAAAAAAAAACTTTCCACTTCATTTCATTGCTGTCATTAAAGGACCTGCTGAGATCATTTCAGTAATCATCTTGTTAACTCAGGTGAGAATGTTGACGAGCACAAGGCTGGAGATCATTATGTCAGGCTGATTGGGTTAGAATGGCAGACTTGACATGTTAAAAGGAGGGTGATGCTTGAAATCATTGTTCTTTCATTGCTAACCATGGTGACCTGCAAAGAAACGCGTGCAGCCATCATTGCGTTGCATAAAAATGCCTTCACAGGCAAGGATATTGTGGCTACTACGATTGCACCTAAATCAACAATTTATAGGATCATCAAGAACTTCAAGGAAAGAGGTTCAATTTTTGTTAAGAAGGCTTCAGGGCGTCCATGAAAGTCCAGCAAGCGCCAGGATCGTCTCCTAAAGAGGATTCAGCTGCGGGATCGGAGTGCCGCCAGTGCAGAGCTTGCTCAGGAACGGCAGCAGGCAGGAGTGAGCTCATCCGCCACGCACAGTGAGGCCAAGACTTTTGGAAGCTGGCCTGGTATCATTTAAAGCATCCTGAGACCATTCATGTGTGGGGTTGCTTCTCATCCAAGGGAGTGGGCTCACTCACAATTTTGCCCAAAAACACAGCCATGAATAAAGAATGGTACCAAAACACCCTCCAACAGCAACTTCTTCCAACAATCCAACAACAGTTTGGTGAAGAACAATGCATTTTCCAGCACGATGGAGCACCGTGCCATAAGGCAAAAGTGATAACTAAGTGTCTCGAGGCCCAAAACGTTGAAATTTTGGGTCCATGGCCTGGAAACTCCCCAGATCTTAATCCCATTGAGAACTTGTGGTCAATCCTCAAGAAGCTGGTGGACAAACAACAACCCACTAATTCTGACAAACTCCAAGAAGTGATAATGAAAGAATGGGTTGCTATCAGTCAGGATTTGGCGCAGAAGTTGATTGAGAGCAGCCCAGTCGAATTGCAGAGGTCCTGAAAAAGAAGGGCCAACACTGCAAATACTGACTCTTTGCATAAATGTCATGTAAATGTCGATAAAAGCCTTTGAAACGTATGAAGTGCTTGTAATTATATTTCAGTACATCACAGAAACAACTGAAACAAAGATCTAAAAGCAGTTTAGCAGCAAACTTTGTGAAAACTAATATTTGTGTCATTCACAAAACTTTTGGCCACGACTGTAGGGTTGGTGTTCTGTGTCCGTGAGAGAGAATTTTATTCCTGGAACAATGCAAATAAATAAATATATACATTATATATATATATATATATATACACACACACACACACACACACACACACACACATATATACTCACAAAAAAACGTTAAGATGGATTAAAATGTGGTTTTAATTAGTTAAATATTCTCACGGCCAAAACACAATATTGGTGCTGATTTATGATGCAATAATTTATGTTATACATATAATACAGAAAATGTGTGTGACTAAAGTATCTAGTTCTGAACTTTATTCAACATGGAAGTGACCAGTTTTGCTTCCCTAAAAGTTTCAAGTCGTTAACTTCAGCCATTTTGGAGACATGATTTTATATGTGCCCCAAAAGTGGGCTTTTTTTTTTTGGTTGTAGTGTCTCCCTTCAAAAATCATAATTAAAAATGCAAATTCATATTTTCTTTGAGTAATGACAATAAAATTGGTTTAAGTTTCTAGATGCATGAAGTTTCTTTTTTATCTGTAAAAATTTCATGCAAAATTAAGGAATTTTTTTCCCCTTCCCAAAAAAATCTTTAGTGTCCGTAACCATGTCAAATTCGTAACCATGTCAATTTGGCATTTTACGGCAAGAATAGTACACTTTTTCAGGTTTGTCTTTTCATGTGAAATCTACTGTAAATTAGCCAAGTTTCATCTGAATTAAATTAAGGTCATTGAAAGATCTGAATTCCAAAAAGTTAAGGACATTACATAAAAGGGCATGAAATTGTATTTAGCAAATGTGTTTCTTTTTAATCTGATAATATAAATGTGCATGCATATTTACAAAAAAAAAAAAAGCATGGATTGGGAGATTAGAAACATTAAATATTATGAAAAATGATGTCTGGTCCTATTTGAAAATTTTTCACCTAGGTGAGAGAGTTTTTAGCACCAATACCATGTTTTGGCCATTAGGAATATTGTGATCGAATAACTAAATGAGAATCTGGAACATTTTATAAAGTTTGCGATAAAACTGTGGAGGCCCAGTGGTGTAGTGGTTAGCACTGTGTTCTCGCACCTCCATGTATTCATAACAGTACCTCTTAAAGTGTTTTATTTCTCTTATACAACAGGAGTGTTTTATTTGTGGTTCTTGTAAATCATTGAACAACATTCATATAGAAAATTAATTGACATCTTCTAAACAATCACAGTGCTGAGGTTTATGTTGTCTTATCAGCGTCTCAGAGGAGGAGTGCGCCAGGTCACGGGGCCGATCACAGCGACCTGGACAGCCAGGAGAATCGCTTCCTGACCGATCTGTACATGCTGGTCATGGCGTCCTCTCAGACAGATGTGTTCGAGCAAGACTGGCTGTCCTTCGCCGTCCGAGTGCACTGGCTCAAAGCTCGGCACCTCGCTTTTCAGGTAACGGTCACACAAGTGGTCCTCGATATGGTGTCGATCATATGAGCTTTATTGCACACTAAACGTACACTACTGCTCAAAGGTTTGGGATCACTTGCAAATTTAGTTGTTTTCCAAAGAAAAACACATTTCCATGCAATTCACAAAAATTTTATCCATTTCACAAACAATTAAAGTGATTCAGACAAACGAGCCATGCGCGTGCCAAACCTTTATGTGGATTCAGACATTCTGTTGAGGAGCTACAGTATTGTACAGGCAATGGAGTGTGTGTGTATCTTGTGCTTGCGCACGCGAACATGGAAACATTAATTAGAGGTCATGACTTCAAAGCTTTTACAGAAACGTTATTTTGCACTCACCTTTTATTTTCTTGACGTGATGAAATAATGTAATGGGTCGGCCAGCACAGTCTCCGGCTCTGTACCCTATGAGCATGGTATGGAGGAAGACTCTGTCAAGTTAATCCATCTTGTGGTCGATGCCCTAGGAGGCATGTGGTGAAATCTCATCAGATTATTTTAAAAATTGACAGCTAGAATTTCGGTCAGGCTGTAATTGCTGGAAAAGTTTTTTTATTTTTATTTTAATGAAGGCAAAGTTTGAAGAACTCCTTCATCATTTATTATTTTTTATTATTTTTTTTTTAAACTCTGACAATGTCAGCATGTCTTTGCTATATTTTCTATTCAGACTAAATTTGTATGTGCTTCCTTGTAAAATCAATAAAATTTCGAAGTGATCCCAAACCTCTCAGCGGTAGCATTAATATCTGTGAATGCTCAGACATTGCGAGAATAATTTTGTACTGGTACAATTTGCCTTTATTTATTTATTTTTCTAACACATCTGCTACTTTCGTTCTGAATAGGGTGACATGGAGGAGGCACTGGAGCGTTATGATGTATGTGTAGGGCTACTGAAGAGCCAGTCTCACACCAGTGATGGAGACAAACTCACCATCCACTTGCCTAACCTTTGTGTGGATTCAGACATTTCTGTTGAGGAGGTACAGTCTTGTACAGGAAATGCAGTATTAATTAGAGGTCATGACTTCAAAGCATTTACAGAAGCGTTATTTTGTACTAACATTTTATTTTCTTGAAGTAATGAGAACGCCCACATGCCCACCTTTTAACTCGGACACTGACGCAGTGTACCACACTTTGAAAAGTTAATTCTTCGCTTCAAGAATACTATGAATTAGAAGGGCATAATTCAACCTCTTGCTTGCCACGCCATTATCTTGAGGTGTATACCGTTAATACAAGCCGATATGGTCATTTTCCGTCATTAACCTCACCGTGAATCATTTGTGAGGTCTCACAAGTTAAACAGCTGGATGTTTTTAGATGGATGTCACTGTGTCTCCATGTTGTATCCTTATGAACTGCTTTGTTTTATCTGAACATACTTACATGCTAACAAATGATCTGCTGATTCATTGAATCATGAGTTTGTTAGCTCTAGAAAAAATGAGCAAAGGTGCTCAGTTTTTTTTTTTTTTTCCATTTTAAATCGTTTCGGTGCGTTACGAGTTAATTTAGTTTAGCTTGTTTTACAGATTAACAGAAGTATTCTACAGTCTTGTAACACTGGATTTTCTTAGTGGCAGCACATCATTAAAGTTTCAGCTTATGGTGTACAAGGTGTGTTGTCTTTTTATGATGTCATGCTTTTTGTCTGCGGTAGATTGAGAAGAAGCTGAAGTCTCTGGAGAGGTGCCAGTCACTGGAGGAGATTCAGAGGCTTTTCGAGGCTGGCGACTACCAGTCAGTGGTGAGGTTACTCCAACCCACGCTGAGCTACGGGCCCAGCTCGGCACGGACCAAGCCACTGGAGTACATCAGCTCAGCTCCGGAGAGACCAGCACAGCTGCTACTGCTTCAGGTGACTCATCCACACATGCACGTACACTCATACAAAAGCAAATTTATCCAGAGCTAGCCCTCTGTTCTAATACTCATTTCCCTCTCTCACGTGTCGAAGAGCTCCTTGCTTCACGTGAAGGATTACGCTCAGTGTCTGGAGAGTACTGAGGTGGCACTGAATGAGGCCATGCAGCACATCAATGGCTTGATAGCCAGCAGTGTATCTGCTAGGGAGGAGTGGGTAACCACAGTGACGGCCATGCTGCGGGGAATCGAACAGTGCATCGCGGAAGATCCGCACCTTCTCACCAGGACGCCACATGGCACCAACCTGCCTCGCCTCGCCAATAACCTCATACAGGTTATTCATATTTATTCGGTGGCTCTTACTAAGAACATGCTTGTGTATATACTGTATGTAGCTGAAAGATACCAGTAAGGTGTGTGTCTGATGACGTGTCTGTTCTGTTTGTAGCTAATAGCCAGCAGCATGGTGTTGCCCGACGATCCTAAGGAGCCTCACTTCTCCTCCATGCTGCCGTGGATGCTGCTCTACCACCTGCTCAAGCCGGATGAGGCAGAGCTCGACTGCTCACTTCGCCAGCACCAAGCTGATGACGATGACGACGGTATATTCCTCGATTCGCATCGCTAGAGGAGGAGATACATAATAACAAACATCATACACATTTACTTTATGTACGAGTTTCTGAGTAGTAGTTATACAGTGTTTCCTGGTCGTCTGGGGATTCTCTAAAAGTACATAAGGATTGTGTAAACGAGTAGAATTTGTTTAAACTCCGCCAACAAACATCCTTCTGAGACCGGCGGAGTTGACGACCAAACAGTAAGAGACCGACAGAGTAATTAACAGAGGTGAAAATATTCAAAAGTTTGGAGTCACTTTGCAAATGTCTATGTTTTTGTTTAGGTTCGTTTATTTTCTACATTCTACAACAATACTGGGCATTTCAAAACTATGAAATAACACATATGGAATTACAGTGCCCTCCATAATTATTGGCACCCCTGGTTAAAATGTGTTCTTTAGCTTCTAAAAAATTCAGTTTTGTTCTAAATAACACAGGACCTGGGAAAAAAGAGGAAATTCCAACCTTTAATTCAAGTGCATTTATGTAGTGGATAAAAATCCCACATTAAGAAATAATTCTTTCACATCAAATCATGGGTGCCACAATTATTAGCACCCCCGATGTTTGTTTAATACTTTGTACAACCCCCTTTTGCCAACAAAACAGCACCTAATCTTCTCCTATAATGTTTCACAAGAATAGAGAACACAGAAAGAGGGATCTTCAACCATTCCTCTTTGCACAATGTCTCTAAATCATCCAGTGACCTGACTTCAGCTCACTCCTCAGGTTTTCAATGGGGTTGAGGTCTGGGGACTGATGGCCATGGGAGGAGCTTGATTCTGTGTGTGGTGAACCATTTCTGTGTAGATTTGGCCACATGTTTTGGGTCATTATCTTGCTGAAAGTCCCAGTGACGACCCATCTTCAGCTTTCAGGCAGAGGCCACCAGATTTTGCTTTTAAAAGGTTCCCAGGGCCTCTGGAAGAGAAACAGCCCCACAGCATCACCGATCCTCCCCCATACTTCACAGTGGGCATGAGGTGCTTTTCTGCATACTCATCTTTTGTGTTCCACTTAGAGTGTTTGTTGCCAAAAAGCTCTATCTTGGTCTCATCTGACCAAAGATCACGGTCCCAGTTGAAGCCCCAGTACCGCTTAGCAAACTACAAACGTTTGCGTTTATGATTGTGACTGAGAAAAGGTTTTTTCCTTGCATGTCTCCCAAAGAGCTTGTTGGCATGTAGATAGCGTCTGATGGTTGTTTTGGAGACTTTGTGACCCCCAGATGCTATCATTTGTTGCGGTTCTTTAACAGTGAGCTTTGGAGAATTTTTTATTTCTCTTACCATCATCCTCACTGTGCGTGGAGGCAAAATAAACTTGCGTCCTCATCCAGGCTTGTTTACTACTGTTCCAGTTTTTTTAAACTTCTTAATGATTCCTCCCACAGTCGATATGGGCAGGTGCAGGCGGGTGGCTATTTTCTTGTACCCATTGCCTGACTTGTGAAGGTCGACACACATCTGCCTTACTTGTTCCTTTGTCTTTCCCATGTTTACATTTACATTTAGGCATTTGGCAGACGCACTTATCCAGAGCGACTTACAAAAATTGCTTTAAAGTTGACATCACTGTATAGATACTTACACTGGGTTAAGTAGGTCAATAACAAAGTGCCATTAGTCCAACACAACTGGGAAGAGGGTTTATTTTTTTTTTTGGGGGGGGGGGGGGGGTTAGTCCTGCAAGTACTGGAGAAATAGATACGTTTTGAGTCGTCGTTTAAAGATCGTCAAAGTCTCTGCTGTACGGACATCTAGAGGAAGTTCGTTCCACCACCTAGGTGCCAGAACAGAAAAGAGTCTGGATGAATGTCGCCTTCGATCCCTGAGAGATGGTGGGACGAGGCGAGCAGTGCTGGAGGATCGGAGGGAACGCGGCGCAGTGCGTGGTGTGATTAGAGCAGAGAGGTAAGTGGGTGCTGGGCCATTTTCAGCTTTGTCAGCTTTGAATTTGATGCGGGCAGCTACAGGAAGTCAGTGCAGGGAGCGGAGGAGTGGGGTGGTGTGGGAGAACTTGGGAAGGTTGTAAACGAGACGTGCTGCTGCATTCTGGATCAGTTGCAGGGGATGAGTCGTGGACAGAGGCAGTAGGAGTGAGTTGCAGTAGTCCAGTCTTGAAATAACAAGGAACTGAACAAGCACCTGAGTAGCCTGGGAAGAAAGAAATGGGCGGATTCTTCTGATGTTGTAAAGAAGAAATCTACAAGAGCGAGTAAGGTTAGCAGTGTGTGGGGAAAATGACAGGTGACTGTCCACGGTTACCCCAAGATTGCGGGCAGTGGCTGAAGGAGTGATTTGATTGTAGTCCAGGGATATCACAAGATCTTGACCTGGAGATGAGTCACCAGGGATGAACAACAGTTCGGTTTTACTCCGATTGAGTTTCAGCTGATGAGCTGTCATCCAGGATGAGATGTCTGCCAGACATGCTGAGATCCGGGTGGAAACCTGAGTGTCAGAAGGAGGAAAGGAGAGAATAAGTTGAGTGTCATCTGCATAACAATGGTATGAAAATCCATGCGATGATATGACCTTACCAAGAGACCGGGTATAGAGGGAGAACAGAAGAGGACCAAGTACTGAGCCCTGCGGGACACGAGTAGAGTCTACATGGGGCAGATGTAGATACCCTCCATGTCACCTCATACGACCTATCTTCTAGGTAAGAAGCAAACCATTGCCACGCTGTTCCACAAATTCCAAGGCTTGTAAGAATAGATAATAGAATCTTGTGGTTCACTGTGTCAAATGCAGTTGACAGGTCCAGGAGGATCAGGACAGATGACAGTTTAGCAGATCTAGCAGCATGGAGCTTCTCAGTGACTGACAGAAGGGCAGTCTCTGTGGAATGTGCCACTTTGAATCCAGATTGGTTGGGATCATTAAGGTTGTTCTGTGAGAGATAAAGGGACATTTGGTTATAAACAGTCCTTTCAAGAATTTTGGATATAAAAGAGAGAAGTGATACCGGACAATAGTTAACTTCTGTTGGGTCCAGGCAGGGTTTCTTGAGGATGGGGATAACCCTTGCCTTCTTAAAAGCAGCAGGAACATGACCAGATGATATGGAATGGTTGATGATGGTTGTGGTGAAGGTAAGGAGGTCTCGTGAGATGGCCTGAAGCATTGTGGAAGGGATTGGGTCTAAAGAACAGGTGGTCGGGTTAGATGACGAGATGATCTGCTGAATCAGACGACAGGTTGGAGAATTCTGTTAAGGGAGGGAAGGAAAGGTCCTGAGGTTCTGCTGTAGAAGTTTGGTTGGGAGCGAAGGACTGGCGGATTGCTGCAATTTTCCCATGTTGAAGAGTGGATAAGAGAAATGGCCTCTGTGTCACATCATATTTATACCCCAGGGAAGCAGGAAGTGATAAATTACTAATTTAATGTTCCTAGATACTGATGAACTTTGTAAACTACTGTAGAAATGACAGAAATACATTACATTTATTTCCTAGGAATTGTTAGGGGTGCCAATAATTGTGGAACAGGTTATTTTATGAAAAATAATTATTTGTTGGTCAGGGATTTTTATTTCCCCTTAAAATTCACTTTATATTCACATTATTTTTTTTCTACAATTTTCAGTGTGACAATATGCTTTTGTAATAAAAACTGAGTTTTTTTAAGGCTTAACCAGGGGTGCCAATAATTATGGAGGGCACTGTAAATAATTATGTAGCAACAGACAGTTGTTATTTTAAGACACAGAGGTCAGCCTTTCTGGAATAGTTCTTGCAAGAACAGTATTGTGTCAAGTGTATTTGCAGAACCCATCAAGCACCGTGACGAAACTGTCTCTCATGAAGACCTTCCCAGAAAAGCAGGACTAAAACTTACCTCTGCATTTACAGTTACTGTACGAGACCTACTCATTAACAGATATAAGTGGACGTGGGATGTAGAATGATGCATATAGTTAAACGTCGCATTGGTGTTACTGTTCATCATCTCCACTTACGGAAAGTCTGTTGTCCAATCAGATTGCTCGTGCGTAACCAAAAATAATTAAAAACTGTAAGCTAGTGATCAGGAAAGTGTATTTAATAATTTTATACTTAATTAAAACGTATTATTTAACTTCCCTAAAGCATGAGAAATGTTTTTATATGCGCGATGTTGCGTTCTTGAGCCAAATGACTCATTTCTCAGCTCGGCGTGTTCATTCTTTCTCAGTTGGACTGCTTTGTCCCGATTGTAGTGGGCCGACTAATTGATCATTTAATCGCTTATTTTTTGCTAACTGGCAAAAGGCTTAGCTTTTCCTGATTTACACTGAAAAGGGAATAAAATGAACATGATAGAAAAAAGGCATAGGAACTACACCCAACAGAGCGCACATGACGCAGATTAGAAGAAGGACGGTGTTGGTGTTTCCTCAGCACTGTGAATTCGTATTTGTGTGTTCTCTAGAGTGCGACAACCCCCTCTTGCCATCGTCTCTGATGTTGTTAAACACGGCGCACGAGTCCCTGGGCCGTCGCTCCTGGTGCTGCAACTCAGATGGCGCCCTGCTCAAGTTTTTTGTGAGTCTGAAGAAAATTTTGCGAATATCGCAACATACTTTTTTACTTCCAGTTTAATGTTTAACGTATACGTGCCACAGGTGCGCGTTCTGCAGCAGAAGCTTCCGGAAGCAGATTCACTGCCTTATAAGGAGGACTTGGAGATGGCACTGGAGCAGTGTTTCTACTGCCTGTATAGCTACCCAAGCAAGAAGAGCAAGGCACGCTACCTGGAGGAGCACACTGCACCACAGGTAGCCTCACACTTTGACTTTCAACGCTATACGCGTCAGTCTGGGAAAACCTGCTGGAAGTTACTGTGATGATTATTTATTTATTAATTAATTTATTTGTTTATTTATTTTTGTCTTGAACCTGAAACCTAAAAAGTATATTTTACCAAAATGAGCTGGACCTGTTGCTGTTTTTACTTTTAATCTTGCTTGTGCTGTCGTATAGAAAGAAAAAAAAAACGGGTAACGTAGCTTGCGGTAAAAAGATATCCAGTTTGCTTTACACATGTCTACAATCTTGCTATCTGTGTGTGTGATTATCTAACAGGATGGACGTCGTGCTGGTCGTCAGGTCGTTGAATAGCTGCATACTGTAATGAAATTAATCTGATGTAATTAATGTAAATAAGATTCATATTTAGATACCGGTTGCAAAAACGTACACAATACGTACTGTATGTTATCACAATAAAGTGCTAGCAAATGGTACGGCTGGGTTCGTGTGACAAATCCAAAGTGCGACATTCTTTTTAAATTATTATTCCTCAAGAATATGCCATAAGATCTCCCCGGCGCACCCCAGCATCCCAATTAAAGACGTACAGAGTACGAGCTGTAGGAGCACCATGTGTCATCGCCATACACACATACCTGTACAGACAAAGAAAGTAGTTAAAAGACCGTTATAAAGCATGTCCCAAAGGTACGCGGCCTCATTACCCTCACTTCCGACTGTAGCTCTTTGCTCAGCAGTGCCTCTGATTGCTCAACGTTTTGATTCAGCAATTCCCGCTTGAGTTCCTGCTCCTCTCGCTCTCTCTCTCTGCTTGATTACCTTCTCCCCTCGGCTCCTCTGTGAGCTTTGTTACTTAATGAGTTTACGAGTGTTTTCCCAGAGCTAATTAGGCAGCTGGGTGGCGTGAGGTCTGCAGCGCGCCGACTCTGCACTAATCAAGCGATTGATTCTCTTGTGGCCGCATACATACGTACATACACACCGTCTTTATTCAATGCTCTTTATTTAAGGGGAATTCTCTGTAGACGTTCAATAGCAGGAGCGATGGAGGACAACCTTTTCCTGTTTTCTGACTCATTTTGCAATTAAAACAGCGAGCGATGTCAAAGTACTTCAAGATTTACATTTCTAGTTTGTTCGTCGTTTGCGCGCACAGTTTAGTAGAGTAGAGTAGATTAATGTGTAATTGTCAGCAATTTTTTGTTGTATAAGAGGAATAAAACATTGGGGCATTCTGTTATAGAAATAAGATATTTTTTTATTTTGATAAGATTACAACTAAAGAAGTGAGAGGGGACGTCCAGTAAAATCTGACAGATATTGCTATGTCCTCCGTTTTTTTTTTTAAATAGTTAAATAATTCAGTGTTTTGTCACTGCATCATCTTGATTATGTGCAAGTTAATGAAATCCACTCATCTTGTGAGTAATTGCACAGCTGCCATTGTGTCTCCTTATTATACCCTTACCCTGGCCAAGCACTCATCATTATGCAGTAATCCTTCCCATCATGATTTACACTGTTCACCCGCCTCGAACTAGTCCACATGTCGTGTGTCGAATGTGTAAAATATACTCAGTTGGAATTCAAACGTGATTTTTAACAACTGATTCACGCAGTATATTTACAACTGTATCAGTGTGGGAAGACCTAGATCTTTTGACCTTCATTAGGTCTTAAATAAACCTGTGCTTCTAATGTGAATAATCGTTGGCAGCTCAAGTTACCTTTGTACCAGCACATGCTGGCGTACTATACAGCATCCCTCTCCGCTTATCCCCGTCAGGTGGATCTGCAGTGGAGCGACGCGCTCTTCTTGTTTGAGTACTTCAAGCCCAAGACCCTGCCAGAGTTTGACAGCTATAAAACAAGCACAGTGTCTGCAGAGCTGGCCAACCTGCTGAGGAGGCTTTGCGCAATCATCCCTTCCTCCGACGAGCCTACGCTCTCCATCGACGAAGTGTCGGCCTACATAGAGGGAGGAACACTCAAGGTCTGAATCCATAAAGCACTCTTTCAGTTCCGTTTGGACCTGCCTCTTCAGCCTCCACTAATGTATAAGGATAAGGGATTGGCTGAAAGGACAAAGAATGTAATATCATAGTTCAGTGACTGATAAACTTATAAAACTTTAAAAATATATTAAAGCAACCTGGTTAGCTAATGTAACCTGATCGACGCACCATATGTAGAAAAGTGCATGTAGATGTAGAAAAGCTTGCATGATATCAAGGAGTTCAGAAACGGTTTGAAAATGTAAGTCATTCAACAGCCCACATGACATGATTGACTTTACATCTTTTTTTTCTGCCATTTTATGCAGCATTATAAGTTTGACTACATTATATCATCTTAATAAGATAAGCTATGTTTATATCTTGTAATAAAGTTTACATTAATGGTTCAGGTGATGCTGTCTGAGTAAGTGCAGTCTACAGTTTATTGCTTTCCCTAACCAAGTACAATATTAAGTTTTCCCCTTAAGTTGTGCCCCTGCAGCATTAAGACTCAAGTAAGCACTTTTTTTGTTGTTGTGCTTATTCAGGCACCGTCGCTCCCAGAAGAAACCCCTCCAGCACCCCCTCTGGTCAATGAGCTGTACTACCTGATGGCTGACTACCACTTTAAGAACAAGGAGCAGGCCAAAGCTATTAAATTTTACATGCACGACATCTGTGTGTGCCCCAACAGGTCAGTTTTGGCTATTTTTAATTAATACTATTGTAAATTGACGTGACCCACAAATTAAAAGGTTTTCCTTGCAGTTCCATTCAATTGATGAAATCGTATAAAGCTGAATGTATTCCAAGACCGGAATTGTGAACCATGATTATTAGGGCTGGGACTCAACAGTCACCACCCGATACATTATCATCATGATGCCTCGGTGCAGATACTATTAATGTTGTGATTTTGTAAGTATCACAATTTTCAGGACTTTGAACCTTTAAAACAAAACATTGTAATAACGCGAAAGTGTTTATACCTTAGCTTTTTCAAAAACTTAATTAAACATGAGTAATTAAATGTTTTAAATTATTATAGTTTAGTATGAAAGTTTTCTTACTTAAAAACCAAATGCAGTATTTAAACAATGCAAACTAACTTTAACATTTAACTTAACATTAAATTAATCAACAAGCTACATTTTTACTGAGCAGCACGTATCCCTGTCAATAGACATAATTATTATTTCTAAAACAAACTTGAAACAAATAATTCACTACTACTACACAAGATGCCTGTGACGTTCAACTCGCGTTTAGAGACTAATTGGCGCACATGGTGTTTTGAGACTGATGTAAGTTTATACAGTAATTCACTGAGTAAGTTTTGAGATGCAGATTCCCTCGCAGAGTTTGGAGAAAAAGGCCAGCTTTTTGACATGCGCAGCGAGCCGTTTTGTTGCACCACTCAGCAGGGAAACCGGTTATTCACAACGTGATCGGTCATGGCTGATGAAGCTGAAAAACAGCCAGTTCCGGTCACTGGCTGATTGGCCAGTGCATCTCTATTGTAAATGTAATGAATCATTTGAAAACCTGCATGGTAATCCATGAATCGGCATATCATTCCCAGGTTCGACTCCTGGGCAGGGATGGCCCTGGCCCGGGCCAGTCGCATTCAGGACAAGCTGAACTCGAACGAGCTGAAGAGTGACGGTCCCGTGTGGAAGCACTCGCTCGCCGTGCTGACCTGCTTTAAGCGGGCACTGGAGATCGACAGCTCCAACCTCAGCCTGTGGATCGAGTACGGCACCATGTCCTACGCCCTGCACTCCTTTGCCTCCAGACAGCTCAAGCAGTGGAAGAACGAGATGCCGCCGGATCTCACCAAATTGGTGTGTATAGCACGGAAGATGTATCGCCTCAAGAGAAATGATAAGAATGTATTTAGGCTGTAGAATAATGGCTGTGTGCAGATGGAGGATCGCAAGAAATCGATGCTGGAGACGGCATATAAGTGCTTCCAGAGTACTTCCACATGTGGAGTAGACTGTATCGAGGAAGAGTGGCTTATAAACTACATGCTGGGCAAGGTCTCTGAGAAACGCAGATTACCACCCAAGGAATATTTACAGCTCTACAAGCAGGTGGGTTCCACAACGAGGGTGAGGCGATTGAGTGAAAAGGGTGGTCATTCAATGTTTGTCAAAAGATTACTTTTAAGCCCAAATGAAACTTTTCTCTTTATATAAGTTTTATTCCTGGATATGATAAATGATACCTCTAGCTTTTATAAATAAATGTGTATATATATATATATATATATATATTGCCTTATACATTTTAACAATCTATAATAATTAAAGATGGATAGTTGTAAAAGACAGATTTTTATGTGATTTATGTATTAATCCGAGTTCTTTCTCTATTCCTTCCTTTTCAGTCTGCTTATTTTCTTCACGAGGAAGCCGCCAGGTATCCCTACAAAATCCACTACCACAACCCACCTGATCTGGCCATGGAGTCGCTAGAAGTAAGTCATGTCGTGAAATTAAATATAAGGCTCTTTTTGTTTCATTCATTATTTCTTTCTTTCATTCATATTTTTTTTAATGCTAATCCATTGACAAGCACTTCAGTTCGCGTCTCTGATCTGTCCCCTCCCTCACAGCTGTTCTTCCGTACATCTGCCACTATCCTGAAACTGTTAGAGGAAGAGGATGACAAGGACGAGTCAGAGCAGAAGGGCCATCTGGACTACGAGCTCTTCTTTAACATGCTCTCCGATGCTGCTGTCAGCCATTTCGCCCGCGGAGAGGAGAAGAGATTGCCTAAAACAAGCGAGAAGTACGTCAGCCTTGTTTATGGTCAGACCCATTGATGTACAAGATATTTTTAATAGCCGCACTGTGCTACTTTTTGTCTAAGCATTATTAAAGAAAAAACTGCATCATTATGGTATACCTGATGTATTCCGGTGAGCAGTCTGTCATGGCTTGTGAATGGATCAGTGTTTCAATTACAAGGAGAGGTTCTTGCCTAAAACTAATTTGTTCAGTTCCATTCAGACAAGTTTGAAGTCAAGTCCCTACTGTATATTCGATGACTTTCATAATCAACACTTGAGCCAAATCAAGCATTTTAGTTTGAGGTGAATCTTATTCAGTGTGAGGAATCGACTTGTTCCTCCAACCAAGACAACCAAGGCTAAGACATTTTAAACCATATAGTTGTTCATAATAAAATAAAAAAAGTTTAAACATATAGAAGCTACTTGATTCAAACACCTGACAAAGTGCACGTCACAGTGCTTTTCATAACTAAGCCTAAAATTAATAGTATTTGTTAAGGAATATTTGTAAATATATATGTATATTTTTTGTTATAAAATGTAGCAAAATTTATTTTTAATGTTTTTTTTTTTTTTTTTTTTAGAAGTAGCAGCTCTGCATTAAGCATAATGTTTGAAAAGTCATATGTATTTAATTAAACAAATTCCAGACAATGCCTAAATAGACATTCGAAGTCAAACTTAAACACACAAAATTGATTCAAACACTCAGCGTCCCGATTCTTTATTAATAATGAGAGTCAAATTATGGAAGTATATAATGCAATTTTTTATATGCATGTTCCTCAGGGAAAAACTCTCTTCTTTGAACGATGAAGACTCCCACTCCTCCTCAGCAGTGACGGCGTTGACGGCAGCAAACTCTACAGCAACAGCCGTGCCCATGACGACATCGTTGCCCGGCAGCGGTGCGGCAGGTGTGACTTCCCCCCCGTGCGTGGTCACTCCGCTCGACCACGATTACGCCAAACGTAAAAAGCTGCAGCAGAGGCAGGGGCAGCCGCAGGACGGTACAGTACACCTGGCCTGGAGTTCATACTCACTCACACACTCGCTTACCTGGGGGGGGAGGGGGTGACCCTGATCACAGTAATAACGGCTAACCCTCACTCGGGGGTCCGGCCTATGGGCTTGGGTTTATAAAACAGTGACTCCTCCCACCCCTGCTCTTACCATCTGCACGCTGAGGATCATGGGAACATGAGTGACAAAGCTGGCAGGGTCCAGATCGGTTTACTGAGGGGAAGGGAAGGGTGTTAGTGGCAAGAGAAATGCAGATGAGGTGATAAGTAAGGCTCAGTCGTTGTTCAAGAAAAAGTCATTCACAGGAGTGTTGTCACGATGGAAATTTGGTCTTGATGAGAATCCAGTTAGTTCAGGAAACCTCGCAGAGCAAAGTAAGCAGCGTGTCTTAGGTGTCTGCAGCCTGTTCATCAAACGAGATTTGGGACGCAGCCTAAACATTGTTGAACAAGTAAAAGGATCACACACAGCTTTCAGTAAACTTACCCTGATGCCATTCTCTAAATGCAATATGCAACATACACCATGATGTACACAGTAATTTTTTTTACTCTTTTTGATTGGAAAAAAATAAGAGAAATGGTAGATAACACAAAAAGAGTAACATTTATTTACTATTAGATCCTATTAAATTCTACCCTGGATATTTGTGTTTGGGCTTTAAGCATTAATGAAAAATTCCATTAGCTTTTTTTTGTTGCTAATCAGAGGCGGTGCTACTGAATCTGTGTCAGATGACAGGCCTGACCCAGTTACTGGCCTGATGTGAAATCAGTGAGCTTGTCTCTCTGGAATGCTTTATTCAAGTTCTAGGCTGAAGAATAGATCTGGCTTGTTGGGAGCTCTTCTGCTTTAGTGATTACTTTACTGTAATAGTTTTTAGTAGTCTTTTAATTCAATCTTAAGATGCACTGGAAGATCCTCTGTAACCTGAGAGTGGCCTAACCTCTGTGTTTTTTTTTTTCCAAGCAAAGTTGAATGTGACTAGATTCTATTGAGAAAGTGATTGTGATCTGAATCTATGCCGTTAAGCTGAGCCAAGGGGAGTAACCACCATTTTATAATTTTATCCTGAGCCCTAGGCATAGTGCCAGGTGTTTTGCGAAATATTGTGAAACATTAGTGTATATTAGTGATGAGGGGAAGGTGGGGAAGAAAAACCAGTCGAGTGATTTTATGAGTTTGCTCTGTAAAAGCGTAGCCCCTGCAGCCATGTCACCATGCTCCCAGAGTTTCCTGCAGCCTACTCGGGCTCCCTTCCTCCCTGCTGCCTACCTGCCTGCTCCCTCTCTGCCTGCCTCTGGTCTGCTTCACACCTGCTGCTTCTTAATCAATGCATGATGGGATGATGAATTTGTACTCCAGATTATAAACGAAAAAAACTTCCCTAACATCCCACAATGCACTCTGCTCGGCTCTGTGTGCTAAATACCAACTGTGTTTGTTTGTTTTTTTTGTTTGTTTGTTTTCTTCTGTGGCTCACTTGCACTGGGAAGGAGGTTTAAAAAAAAAACTACATATACATGTAAATGTTTGGGTTCAGAAATGGTCGCCAATTGCTGGTGTAACTGTACTGGGCTCACCTCTATATTAATTCTTCATAAGTAAATTGGCTTAAGTACTTCTGGTGTTGTAGCTGAAAATCTAAAAAAAACTTTTTCTTCAGCCCTGTACAGGAATAAAACACGCCAGATCGCACACCTACCCTCAGGTAAAGCCAAAACTCTAAATGCTCCGAGATGAGATCCTGTTTTTTTTTTTTTTTTTCTCCCTGTTTTCTAAAGCAATGGTCTCCTCCGCAGCAAACCTCTCTCACGACCACGATTACTGCGGGTCTGGGTGTGCACCTTCTTTACGAGCAGGACCTGCGTATGGTATAAACTACAGACACCTCCCTCCAGTCCAAAAGCCCTAACCAAACTTGGCTTGCTTTAGGGCTGTGGCAGAGAACCACTGCCTAGATTTTGACTTCCATCACAGCTCGTCACTCAATACCTAATCACTGCCTGGTTTAGCTGAAAAGCTTACTAATGAATAGAATAGTGCACTTGATTATATATATATACGTTCTGTAAATGTTTTATAGGGATGGGAAATGGAGACGGTGATGTCACAAGACATGGGTGCAGAATCGATTAAAATTACGATTCTAGAAGTATAAAAAATTTCTAAATATCCTGATTTGATATTAGAATTTCCCCAATTTTGTTACAATTGTAATTCCTTTAGTAATTACATTTAGCTCAGTCTTTATAACATTAGTTTCATACTATTGGCTTAAAACCAACTAATTAGCTTGCTTAAAACTCAACTACAGGTACTCCCGGACTTAAAAACATTCGTGTTATGAATTTCCTGAAGATATAAACGGACTGCAGTTTTACTTCTACTTCAATCACATAAGTAACTCGCGTGTATTGTACAAAAATTAGACACTGCAGTGCACCAGATACCAATATTTAAAATTATGTACAAAAGTTTCAGTGTGTAAGTGAATGTATAAAATGTATAACGTCCAGTATATTGTATACTGGACTTTATACATTTTATACAGGTTGTATGTGGGGTAGGGGAGGAACAGGAGAAATGAGTCGGCCTCACCAGTTTCAGTAAATAACTCCGGGAGCACGATGATAGAAAATGTCTGTCCTGTAAAGCTGTCCCAAAGGTGAATAATCCTAATTTCGGAAAATACGCAACAAAACAAGTCCATTAAAGTGAAAAACGGGTCAAAACGGAGAGAAAATCCGGCATCCGGGATTCCCCTCACGGTTTAAAGGAGCACAGACATTTATCTGTGAGATTAATTTCTTAAGGTGCGATTATGATTTTTGGCCACATGGTGGCAGTGTGGGGAAAGGAGACAGATTTAGTCAAGTGGATTGGTATGGATTTAATTTGTAACAGATTTAAATTGTATATTTGTGTCAAAGGTGTACAAGATTCACTTTAAAGTACTTAAGAACAAATCCGACTTACAAACATGCTCCCGGAACGGAACTCGTTCGTAAGTCAGGGACTACCTGTATAAAACACATTAAATAGTGTATGTTGATTCAGGGGCTAATTTGTTACGTTAGAGACTCGGCGCAATCAAAATAAGTAAGTTTGTATGAAATGTGAATGTGTATGAATTAAAATAAGAATGAAAAAAATAGATCAGCATGGTGGTGAAAGATGTTTAAACTCAAAACCTTGAAACTTATATTTTCAATAAATAATTATTAGTGTCAATTAGAGATCATTAAACCAGGCAGGCCTTTTGTAGTGCACTATTTGTTGTCTTTGGATTCAGTAGACATCATGTCATCACATAAACCTGCAATTAAATTTTTTTTTTTTTACATTTGGATGAAATGAGAGGTGGGTTCTCTGCCACTGCTCATCTGTCTGTCCTGATCAATAAACTACTAAACAGTATTTTAGCATTCAGCAGCTGTATTCTGCTTCACCGTACGACTGCAGTTGCTGTGTGTGTGTGTGTGTGTGTGTGTGTGTGTGTGTGTGTGTGTGTGTGTGTGTGTGTGCTTCACACTGTGAAATGAGACTGGAATATTGACTGTACTGTTTCACCAATCACTCGAAAGAAGAAAAAAAAAAGTCAAAAACCCAATCACTGTGTAATTTCTTAATTAATTCTACAAAACCTACCATAACTGCTACTGTTAATGCAAGCACTTCAGCTCCATATTTTTTTTGCTGAAGCTCTGTTGTTTTTTTAAATTCAAGTACAGTGCCACACTTCATGTGAGAGACCAGCAAGCCTTCTGTTGTGCTTTGTGAATAATACACTGTGCTTTTGCTTTTTTCGTGTAATAAGAAAAAGATTCCGGCTCATAACACCAATCTTAAAAAAAAATCATGCACAAACTTTTTATGAAGTTCTTATCGCTGATGATTGCAGCTTATCAGCATGGCTTTCTGGGACTCAGATCAAGCCTAGGCCTAAGTTTTAATTTTGTTCAGAGTTTTATCTATGATTAAAATCTGAGTGAAACTTGGGATTTCGGTGTTAAATTGTGGGTTCCGCAGTGGCACCATCTTTGATTGCTCTTTGATCGAACTGTAAAGTAGAGCTTACAGTCCATTTGTGTGTGTGTGTGTTTGTGTGCGTTTCTGTGTTTTCCATCATCAGAGCAAAGTCAGGACAGCGTGACAGCGCTATCGGACTCCAGCTCTCTGCAGGACGTGTTCCTGGACCCCACCAGCTCACAGGACAGCACACACAAGATGGATTCTGTGCAATGTCAGGCATTGACTGAAGACGCAAACACACTTCTGAAAGGCAAAACAGTCTCAATGGAAGTAACAGGTAGTGCTTTTATGGTGTTACGTTGTGTGTGTGTTTGCGTGTGTGTTTGCGTGTGTGTTTGCGTGTGTGTTTGCGTGTGTGTGTGTGTGTGTGTGCGCGCGCGCGGGTGTGTGTGCGTGCGCGCGTGCGTTTGTGCGCGTGTGTGTGTGTGCGTGTGCGTGGGGATCAGGTGATAGACCAAAAAATGTCACCTACACACCAGCATCCTGGAAAGAGTTGAACCAAGAATGCCGAAACGAGTGTTTGAAGCCATCAGCCCTACTCACTATGGAGTCCTTTTTTTCTTTTCTTTCTTTTTGAACAGCCTGTTTGAGTTTAAATGCAGTTTTCAATAAATTGCCAATCTGTTTTTTTTTTTGTTTTGTTTGCTCCTTTTTCTTTTTTTGAAGCCGGTTTTACAACCACGGGTCTGAAATATACTTGCAGGGGATGCCCTCAGAACGGGACGGCAATATGATGAACTGAAGTATATTTTATTTTACCCATACGTTTCAAAAACGTGTTGTTGTTTTTTTTTTTTTTGGTTGTTTCTGTGATTTAATAATAATAATATGTACTTTTAGTTGGACGTTTTTTCTGGCAGCAGTACAATTGACATGTTTTTTTAAAAGTAATTGTAACTTTGGTTCTACATGACGTGACCTATCAGAAACTACAGACACCTCTGTCCAGCACTTTCGTACATGTGGTGTTTTTTTTTGTTGTTTTTTTTTAATCAGTCCAGTGCTGTATTGCCGCACGGATCCGCCCTGGTTAAGTTTTAAGGCTTAATCCTCCAGTGTGTTTTTAAGTGCAGGCCGTGCGACACTTTTTCCTTTCTACCATTCACTATGCAGTAGCTCGTAATAAAGCTCTTCATTCATGCACTCTCTTGTTGTCCGTTCACATTTCTCAGAGGAGAAGCAGACGGACGTCGGCTCCACCGCGCTCTCCCAGGAGTCCTCAGATACCGCTCTGTTCATCGCTTCTCCCGAGACGTCCATCCCCAAACCCCCTGCTCCGGACACGCCCACCCACGCACCGACCTCCCTGGTGCGGCCTGCCCCTCGCCGGCCCGAGCCGACCGCGCCACCCGAGCTGCTGGAAGTGCCCAGGAGTTTGCCGACAGGCCGGGCAGAGCAGAGAAAGGTGCTGGTCGAGATGTGTGTCAGAGCTCTGTTCCTGTGCCTCAACCGCTTCCCCCAGCACTACAAGAGCCTGTACAGACTCGCCCACCTGTACGCCTGCAGCAAGACTCACAAGGTGAAACACAAACACATCCCACTATCACTCAGAGTATTAAACAAACAAAAAAAAGGGCTGTTTTTATTGACAGTTCTCTCTCTCTCTCTCTGTATATATATATATATATATATATATACAGAGAGAGAGAGAGAGAGAGACTTAGTTATTTTTTTTTTTAAATACCGAAGCTCGTCTTTCACCTCAAATAAGACATTGTAGTCAATGCACACACACGTCCATTCTTCTGGATGTTCACTGAAGACTCATTTACCAACTACGTGATGTACAGTATGATGTCACATGAGATTTTCATTTCAGTGTGTGCAGCTGTTTGACAATTCACAATTAAACTCTCATTTCATTCTCCTAAGTGCCTCCACGTCGTGCACAGCTCTCCGAGCAGGCTGTATTAAGCCCGCCACTGATAGTGATAATAACGGATGTCTCACACAAAAATGTCACTCTAACACCCGATAGTAGCGGTAATGCCGTCTGGCTCGGTGAGACCTCGAATAGCGTCGGCGACAGAAGGTTTCTTCTAGGATGCTCTCTCATATGTATTCAAGCCACACCCTGCTGTGTTTTTCACCTAGATGCGGTTTACACGATCACGCTGGGATTAAGCAGTTTGTTTCCTGAGTGGTTTGGTTTCAGCTTCTAACTGAGCCAAAGGATCGAAGTGTAGTACTGAAGAAATGCCGCTTTCTGTTGTGGATAGTTGCACATAAAAACAAACAGAGAAAAGAAACAATTATTTATTATAGAATTATCATGATTTATCCACCCTACATTTTGCAGTGGTACTAAATGAACCAAAATGATCGTTTTCACTCTCTCCAAACAGACTGGTATTTATGAAAGCACTATAGCATAGTTAACGAATCGTTTTTTTTTTTTTTTCCCAGTGTTCAGAAATGCAACAAGCTACCGTGTCACTTGCAACTTGTAGCGCGTTGCAGGACGTGCACCTTGACCTACCCCTCACCAACCGCCTTAATCTAGCTGGTGTCTCGTTATCATCTTTTCAGAAGGTAGCGGATTAAAGGCGCTGTATATACCGTTCTAGGACACCTTTTATTTTCCCTTTCAGTGAACATTCAGTGCGTGGCCAAAAAAAAAGAGAGTCACCCTTTCAGATTGGTCAAATTATTGCGAGTAAGGAAGTTTGACATTACTGGAACTGAGTTAAGAACCATTGGACACATTAACAAAACCAAAACTGAATTGTCAACGTTATAAAAAAAATGTTGTCTGAGAAAAAAAAAAAAAAAGTTATGAATGGAGATCAGTCCGTGAACACGTAGTGGAGTTGCATACTGAAAAACCTTAGCTCTGTTTAATAGAGAAAGTAAGAGCGTTTTCCTAACACTCACAGGGTTAAAAATCAAACAGCTGTGTGACCGTAAAAACTTATCAAGACTAATCATAAAAAGAATTTGCAAGACAGCATAAAGATTGGACTTTGGAGTAATGGAAAAAGGTCATGTGGTCCGATGAGTCCAGAGTGACCCGATTCTAATGCAATGGTGCGTGTCAGGGTAAAGGGAAGCGCATGAAGCGATGCCCCCATCATGCAAAGCGTCCACTGTACAAGCCTCTGGAGGCAGATTTATGACCTGGAGTTATTTCAGTTGCTCAGTTTTAGTCTCAGAAATATAACGTCGAAATAAAATGAAGTCAGCTGACGACCTGAATGTTCTGAATGACCAGATTATCACATTTGTGGAGTTCTTTTTTCCTTGATGGTACAGGTGTATAATCCAGATTGTGAAAGAGTGGTTCTGGGAGTGTGAGGAATCATTTTCACAAATGAACTGGCCACCACTCAAACCTAAACAAACTAAGTGTGTGACTTTTTTTCTTTTCTTTTCTTTTTTTCTTTTCTTTTTTTTTTTTACCAGGCAGTGTATTAGCTATCATATTTTTATGTTTAGTTTTCAAAGATAAAGGTGTTTTTCAGCCTATCACTCCTTCACTAGAACATCACATACATCATAAATGTCAAGGGAAAGTTAAGATGCACTAGCCGGAGTCGAATGTTTTGATTTTCCATACAAGAAGTTCTCAGCTCACAGCTGTAGTTAGATATATTTTCAGACACGCAAAACACCAAAAACTAGCCAGCTTCCACGTTTGTAGAGAATTGTCTAATCCGTTATTTGTCCGCCCACCTTCACCGATCGGCATCGGCATGTTGGGTAACACTGAACATCTCCGAATGCCAGATGATACTGACCCTGATTTTGCATACTAAATATCATTATATGGTCCTGATGAGCGTAAAGTGCTGATTTGGAGTAAGGAGTGTGTGCGCGTCTGCCATTTTTGGTGTCTCTTTGGTGTTTGCATGAGTCTGCATTGACACCCATGTCCTTTTACACTCCTTGCCAATGTGAGCACAGGATGTAACGCACGCTCTGCTGTTCAGCATGAGAGGAAGTCGCTGTAGATAGGGAAACCCCACGCTTTGCGATCGTTCTATGTGGTCACCTGAAGCACGGGACAAACCAGGGGCTTCCCCTCACTCTTATTTTTCATCTGCGGTTTGTCTAAATGTGGAACACGTTCCGCTTGTCTTCCTCTTTTTGACCAGCAGGTTTGGTGGCTTTGCTTTAATTTGAGGGGCTTTTATGTGGTCGCAGGTTATAGTGATGTTGCCCAACCCACCCAAAGTTTTTTTTTTTTTTTTTTTTTTGAAGTATTCAAAGTATTGTGTGAGTATCTGTTTGCATTCAAGAAGCTCCATTGTCCCTTTCTAAAAGAGAAATCCGTCTCAGTGATTATTAAAGTATCCATGGCTGCTGGGTGCACGAGACACGCAGATAGATAATTGCAGAAAAAGCTGTAATCAACTACACTGCTGTGAATACATACACCGAGCTCTGTCGGAGCTCTAAAGCCATCATGAACGATGATTATGGGAAGGCCTAACCTCGGTTAATATCTCTGTGCACAGAATGTTGTGTAAGCTAACAGAGCTTGCAGCTGTGGTTTTTCTACTGACTTCCTGTTTAGCTTTCTTTTTTCCTTTTTTCTTTGTTGAAGCTGGTGCTATAAACTCAAAAAGCTGGTCAATTCTTTCTCCGAGTTATGCCATATGAATATCCTTTCGTGTAGGTGTGTGTATGAACATTGTATATATACAATGTAAATGTATTCTAGTCATTGAAATAACCGATACGTTGATCATTTAACTCTATCTCACAAGGCTTTTTTTATTTATTTATTTATTAATTTTTTGTCCTCATAGCAGCAATTATGTTCCAGTCAGATTATTAGGAACAATTAATTCAACCCTTAAAACTGTTCATCCTACCATGGCTAATATAACTGGAAAGGAAAAAGGGGTGTTTATCCGGTTTAACTGTTTTTGTCTTCGTGTGGTTTGTGGTGCTGTGCGTGGGTGTGTATTCGAAACCTTTATCTGTTGCACCAGAATATTTTAGCATCAGAAATCTGTAATGCTATATCTTCACATATTTTGTTAACCTCATCAGCTAATGGTATTTGGGGGCGGGGTTAGCAGCACTGCTTGTTGCTGGTTGGTTTTGTACATTACATCGCATAATAAGAGACACCATATACATATAATATATATTTGTGCATGCCGTGTGTGTGTGTTCAGTAAGACAAAGAAATTCAATGAACACGCATGCCCTGTCGCAGGTGAAGGCATGCACTAACCATGAGAATACATTTTGTGTCTCTACAGAATCTGCAATGGGCAAGGGATGTGTTGCTAGGAAGCAGTGGCCCATGGCAACAGCTGAAGCACATGCCTGCACAAGGACTTTTCTGCGAGAGAAACAAAACCAATTTGTTCAACGTAAGTAACAAGCACCCTAAAACCGTAAGCATTCTTCAGGCTGAGCAGTGAGACGATGGGCAGTGTGTACAGCAGTTTAGAAAAACGGTTTGCTGCGGGTTGTTTGTTTTCTGCTTCACTGTCTAATGGATGCACTTGTAGTATGCACTTGTAGTTAGTTACGCTCCCCCATTTTGTGTGGGTTTGGGACCAGCCCTGTATCCAGTGGCTGGGGTTTGGGCATTGGGTAGGAATCAAACCCGGGCCGAGAAACTGTCATGAACATAACAGAGCCTCCTCCATGTTTCACAGTAGGGACAGTGTTCTTTTCTTGATATGCTTCATTTTTCCCGCCGATGCCTCACGTATAATTATGAGCGATTTCAATTAATTGCATTCAGCTATGGTCATGGTTTTGGACTGGCCGTTTTAAACATTTGAATTGAATGAAATTAAGGTTGTTTGAATGGTAAGGTTATTGAAAAACAAGATATGTTTATGTACAGAGATAATAACTCAAAATAACTATATATGAACTAGTTCTTAAGTTGAAATAATGAGAAATAGATTTAAATATCTAGAAAAATCTTAAAATAATATTGCCAATGTCCTGAAATAGACAGTTATTTAATAAAATTAAAGTCAAAAGTGGAAATATTGTTATATTAAGTCAAAGTAATGACATAACTTGAAATAATGCGATAACTCGAGATAATGACATCCTGAAATAGCAAGTCAAAATACTGATATTCTATTTTTTAAAAATTAATAAAAAATAGATGTGTAAAAAGACTATATAATACATTGGAATGTCAGGACTGTGAAAATATAATAATAATAAAAAAAAAGAAGTAAAAAATAATGAAATTAATTCAAAATGCCAACATGCAACTTTGTAAAATAAATGTGATCGGGAGAATTGAAGTTGCAGGATGAAAAAAAAAAATCAGCAGTAAATGCTATAACTACTAGAGATGGGGCCGAGTGGGTCGATTAATTTATGGATCATGATTTGTTTGTGCCGATACATTTATCGCCATATTGACTCCCAAATCTTTAATTTATTTATTACATTCATAATAGACTCTTATAAATTGGCTCTTTATCAGCTTGATCAGCCGTGACCGATCAGGTTGGACATAATCGATTCTGTACCGGATGCATCAGCTTCTGAAATGTGCATCTGAAATGCATTTTTATGGCATTAGATTATCAAAAGCATGTTTCTTCTTTGAGAGCGAATTAGTCTCAAACCCACTCATTACACCATGTGCACTAATTAGTCTCGAAACATGCGCGTTAGAAGCTGTGCAGGCCTGCGCTCTCATAACTGCTCAAGACTTTAGAGACATTTGAGGCGTAAAAAGTTGCTGTTTATTCACAATCCTGCATATTCTAACCTGTTCACACACTGGCATCCAGTGTTGTATGAGTGAATTGTTTTCTTATAATAAGAACTTTTATTTAAATTATTTCTCTAAAAAATAATCATGGTGGATGACAGTGATGCATACTTTTTATTTCATTTTAAGTTAAATGTAAAATTCTTGTGTATGAGGTAATTTTGCACCTGAAGCGATGCACCATCATGCATAGTTGTCACTGTACAAGCCTCTGGAGACAGTGTTATGATCCAAGGTTACTCAGGTCTAGGCTCAGCAACGTTTTAGTTTGTGGCAGTAAAATGAAGTAACTGATGACCTGAACCAACATGAACGGAGTGACCAAGTTATCACATCAGTAGAGTTTTTCTTTTCATTGTGTGCTGTAAACAAAGATTAAGGTGACTGAATGAAATCTTGGTGTGTGTGCGCGATGTTTATCTCAACATCCTTGGGCCTTTCGCCTGCTGGCCCTTTATGTGACAGGCTGTGTTGCACTCGATGTTCTGGTGACTTACTGTTGTATCCAGCATTGACTTTTTTTGCCGATTTATGCTTTTCTATAGGATCAGACAGGACGGGCTGCTCACTCAGGTACGAGTCTTGGGTGACCATGTTCCACCATCCTTTAATGGTGCAAAGTTGATCATTGTTTTTCAAGTCACCTGCTGGTGGTGTTAATAAAACATAATAATTATCTGATCAAAATAGATCATAGTATTAAGCAAATGCAACTTCGAATGAACGAATAACAACATTTAAAAAAAAAATTCCCTCACTGTGCCATTATTTATTTAAAAAAATTAAACCAAAAAAAAGAAACATGTGGGCAGGGACATGTGGGCTCTTACACACGTGGACAAAATTGTTGGTACCCTTCGGTCAATGAAAGAAAAACTCAATGGTCACAGAAATAACTTTAATCTGACAAAAGTAATAATAAATAAGAATTCTATGAATGTTAACCAATGAAAGTCAGACATTGCTTTTCAACCATGCTTCAACAGAATTATAAAAAAAAAATGAACTCATGGAACAGGCCTGGACAAAAATGATGGTACCTCTAACTTAATAGTTTGTTGCACAACCTTTTGAGGCAATCACTGCAATCAAACGATTCCTGTAACTGTCAATGAGACTTCTGCACCTCTCTGCAGGTATTTTGGCCCACTCCTCATGAGCAAGCTGCACCAGTTGTTTCCGGTTTGAAGGGTGCCTTTTCCAGACAGCATGTTTCAGCTCCTTCCAAAGATGCTCAATAGGATTGAGGTCAGGGCTCATAGAAGGCCACTTTAGAATAGTCCAATGTTTTCCTCTTAGCCATTCTTGGGTGTTTTTAGCTGTGTTTTGGGTCATTGTCCTGTTGCAAGACCCATGACCTGCGACTGAGACCCAGCTTTCTGACACAGGCCAGCACATTTCTCTCTAGAATCCATTGATAGTCTTGAGATTTCATTGTACCCTGCACAGATTCAAGACACCCTGTGCCAGATGCAGCAAAGCAGCCCCAGAACATAACAGAGCTTCCTCCATGTTTCACAGTAGGGACAGTGTTCTTTTCTTGATATGCTTCATTTTTCCATCTGTGAACATAGAGCTGATGTGCCTTAGCAAAAAGTTCCATTTTTGTCTCATCTGTCCATAGGACATTCTCCCAGAAGCTTTGTGGCTTGTCAACATGTAGTTTGGCATATTCCAGTCTGGCTTTTTTATGATTTGTTTTCAACAATGGTGTCCTCCTTGGTCGTCTCCCATGTAGTCCACTTTGGCTCAAACAACGACGGATGGTGTGATCTGACACTGATGTTCCTTGAGCATGAAGTTCACCTTGGATCTCTTTAGAAGTCTTTCTGGGCTCTTTTGTTACCATTAGGATTATCCGTCTCTTTGATTTGTCATCAATTTTCCTCCTGAGACCACGTCCAGGGAGGTTGGCTACAGTCCCATGGATCTTAAATTTCTGAATAATATGTGCAACTGTAGTCACAGGAACATCTAGCTGCTTGGAAATGGTCTTATAGCCTTTACCTTTAACATGCTTGTCTATAATTTTCTTTCGAATCTCCTGAGACAACTCTTTCCTTCGCTTCCTCTGGTCCATGTTGAGTGTGGTACATACCAGGTCACCAAACAACACAGTGACGACCTGGAGCCCTATATATAGACCCACTGACTGATTACAAGATTGTAGACACCTGTGATGCTTATTAGTGGACACACCTTGAATTAACATGTCCCTTTGGTCACATTATTTTCAGTATTTTCTAGGGGTACCATCATTGTTGTCCAGGCCTGTTCCATGAGTTTATTTTTTTAAATAATTCCGTTGAAGCATGGTTGAAAAGCAATGTCTGACTTTCATTGGTTAACATTCATAGAATTTTTTTAAATTATTACTTTTGTCAGATTAAAGTTATTTCTGTGACCATTGTGAGTTTTTCTTTCATTGACCGAAGGGTACCAACAATTTTGTCCACGTGTGTAAGTACTCCCATTAGTCAATAGCTTGTAGATCCACCTTAAGGAGCAATAACTTTCAAGTAATCCATTTAAAGAAATTTGAATGATTAAAAAAGGAGGTACTAACTATTGAACATGACTGTACAGTTCCAGTAAAATGTTTGGACACGGCTTCTCCTTTAGTGTTTTTTATTTTATTTTTTATTATTATTATTATTATTTAACGTTAATACTGAAGACATCCAAATTCTGCAAAAATATGTATTACACATACAGTGAACAAAAAAGGTGTTAAACAACCAGAAATATGGTTGTTCTCTCATTAGAGTCACGAGGTAGTCACCTGGAACGGATTTCAGTTTTTACAGTAGGTGTGCCTTGTCGAGAGTAAATTTGTGACACTTTTTACCTTCTTAATGTCTTTTAGACCATCATTTGTCTTCATCATTACTTTAAGAAATGATGGTCAGTCAGTCCAAAAAAAAAAAAATCTTAACTTTAAATGTATCCCCAAGGGCTACCTCTGCTGCAGAGGATAGGTTTATTAGAATGACCAGCCTCAGAAACCGCAGATATACAGCTATTCAAGATAAGAGCCCACATAAATGCTTCGCAGAGTTCAAGTGACAAACCTATTTCATCCCTCACTGTTCAGCGGAGACTGCCTGAGTCATGCCTTGACAGTCGAATTGAGGAAAATAAACCATTCCTTCAGAAAAAAACAACAAGCAGAAGAAACTTGCTTGGGCCAAGAAACGCAGTAATGAACATTAGATCAGTGGAAAACTATTCTTTGGTCTGATAAGTGCAAATTTTAGACTTGTCTTGTTCGCCGTACTGGTTGAGGGTGAACTGACGGTTCCTGAATCTGCGGTTCCCACCTTGAAGCAAGGAGAAGGTGGTTTCATGGTGTGATGGTGCTCTGCTGGTGACTTGATCACAATTGAGGGCACAATAAACCAGCATGGCTACCACAGCGGTTTGCAGTTGCATGCCATCCCATCTGGCCTCCCTTAGGTTATGCAAGCGCATATTTGTCCAAGATGCCGAGTGATGGAGTGCAGCAGCAGATGACCTGGCCTCCACAATCACCCGATCTGGATCTAACTGAGATGGTTTTGGATGAGTTGGAACAGTCAGTGAAGGAGAAGCAGCCAACAAGTGCTCGACACCTCTGCGAACGGTTGGAAAACCAGGCTTCCAGAAGATTACCTCATGAGGCTGATGTGCATCATCACCATAAGTGCAGTGGACATGTGTTTTTGTTTTATAATAAATGTCTGATTTGACTTTGATAGTGTGGTAATGTTAAGAGAGAGGGAGATTGATGAAAGTCTGTTTCTTTCTGAAAAACTGGCTGAGTTTACAGACCTCACTCCAAGCTGACAGATGGCACTGCTGTGAGTTGAAGTGTGTGGGTTTCCGTGTGTGTGTAAGTGTGCGTCTTTTAATCAAGTGTGTGTATTGCTTTGAGGAAGTACTCGGTGTTAGCCTTGGCCTAAGCATTATACAGAGATGTTTTTTTTTTTTTTTTTTTTGGAGTCATGCGGGGCATTAGCCCTCGCTGGGTGGCGGAGCTGCGGCCGCCTGGCACCGCTAAACCCGCTGCCCGTCGTGTCCCACCTGTCCCACTTACGGACCAACCCTGTCTCCACACTCAAGCCAGTTCTGTTGACTCTGAACGTTAGTTTATTATTACAGACAACCTCCAAGCAGTGGAGGCGCCATAAAGCAGAGCTTGTGATCGTTCTTTGATCACGTAGTTAAGCGAGCCTCTGCTAAATTTAGTCTCTGTCCCTTTAAATAGATAAGGGGGTGCCCGTTCTGCTCCCTGGGTTGTCCCCAGGCAAGTGAAGTCAAGGATTCCCTCACGGGGGAAAACGCCGAGGGGAAGTCGGTGCAGTGGTAAAACAGTGTCACAGGGCAAGTAGGATTTAATAATACCAATGAGTGATGGTGACAGGTGCTCTAGCACTGGGGCCTGTTAAACTTGCTCTGATGTCAACACGTCTTCTGAGCATAGCAAAGAGAGGAGGGCCACCGGTTTAACTGATTAAATTGTCATTCTCTCGCTCTCTCTCTCGCTCTCTCTCTTTCTCTCTCATACACACGCGCACACACACAGACACACCAGCTCTGGTTCTGTAGCGCCGTGCTAGTTACTGTGCACACAATGTAGGTCAGGCTGTCGCCGTTGCCTCGGTTCCTGACAACACTCATCGGTTTGGACACACACAGCTCCTCAGGCTCACACCCGCTCATATGCGCTTACATATGCTTCCACCCACACACTCCCCCAGCGCGAGGCCACCCACCACACGCCACTTCTGCTGCCGTTTTGGCAAACCAAACCTAACCAAACTGGGATAGGAGAGTAGGAGATTGTGTCATGGCTGCCTGCCTGCCTGCCTCAACTCATTCACTCGGATTTCAATTAGTTAGCAAAAACAAAAGCGTTTTCGTGTATTTGTCAAAGCAGTTGGTCTTGCTTAATTAATTTCTCAAGTTAAATCAGCTTTCAGGAAGTTTTGTGTGGTCCCATCCTTCTTACTGGTGCTAGGTGGCGGCCGAACTTATTTATTGCTCAAACTGGGCAGCGTGAATGGGAACATGATGAATAGTGTGATGATGAGGATCATGGGAAATAACTTATGCGAAATGTCTGCTTGTTCCACATACAGGACCTACACAAAGAATAACTCACTTGTTGATTTATTTTCTTGTCACGACACCAAAGAAAATATATTTTTTTTTATGTGATGGATTAATGATGGAATGGCACGTTTTTATTCCTGTCCAGATATGGTTGTATATATGTTTGGGATCACTTGCAAATTTCTTTGTTTTTGTTGAGGGATACTTACCTTCTACATTCTACAACAATACTTTAGAGTCACCAGTTAACAAACAACACCTCAGATTAGAGCCGTTATGAAGCTTTACAGAGCAGAAGTATCAGACACATCTCAAAATCATCGTCTGTTCAAAGGAGATTATTGTATATTTTGGACGTCTGGTTTATAATGTAGAAAGAAATAAAAATCAGGAAAGACCATGGAGTTTGAAAGTGATCCCAAACTTTTCAGCGGTAATGTGTTTGTTATAAAAGCATTATTTAATTCCTGATATCAACTCATTCTCTCCTTCCCTCTCTCTCTTTCTCTCTCTGCTTCTTTTTGTTTTCTTTCTATCTCTCAAGTTTATGAATTAGAAAATACTTTTTAAAAAAATGACCCAAGAAAGAAAACTTTTCCAAAAAAAAAATCCTATGTCTTATTGTAACCCTGTCAATGGTTGTACACTTTTTTTTCTCTTTCTCTCTCTCTAATCCGTCTACGCTGGGCCGTCACCGTACGAGGCCTTACGAATAATCTGTTGCTATAGCAACAATAACAAATTCGAATTAGTGCACGAGTGCAAAACTCAGAACTCACTTGCACAAGAATATTTCACGTAAACATTCACCACTTTCCCCCAGGCATCCGTTGCAATCGCAAGCGTGTCGTAAACGAACAGGTTTCGTATTGTTTTCTCAGTGAAAGGAAACGTGTCCGCGGTGGCGACGTACTGTACACCAAACGTCTTGGGTAGAAACACACCGGGGCTTTCCTTTAACGCTGCGCTGTGTGGAGTTGCTCGATTTTAGAAAATCAACAGGCCTTCTGTTTACTGATCTCAGCAAGGTTTCACGCAGGTGTGTGTGTGTGTGTGTGTGTGTGTGTGTGTGTATGTGTGTGTGTATGTGTGTGTGTATGTGTGTGTGTATGTGTGTGTGTGTGTGTGTGTGTGTGTGTGTGTGTGTGTGTGTGCGTGCATGGTTACCAGGGTGGAACAACAGAGATAAGGGGAGAGAAAGAGGAAACGAGCTTGCTCTCTGTCCGTGTCTCACACACTCACATACACACTCTTCCTCCTCCTCCTCCTCCTCCTCCTGTAGCCTGTTGCTTATTCCCTCCATCTCTGTGCGAGTCGCGTGTGTGGACGGACAGTGCTGGACCGGAGAATCAGTCCTACTCTTTGGTTGGCCACTCCTTTCAAAGGGGGCCGGCTCACGGCTTGTGTACAGAGAGGGAGAGAAAGAAAGTAGGAGGAGGGGGAGTAGTGAGGGGGGGAGAGAGAGAGAGGTAAAAGCAAAAGAAGGCAGCGATCAGAGAGAGAGAGAGAGAGAGAGTGTGTGCGTGGGCGTTTTGTTTTGCGATGGCAGCACGGCTTAGAGTCGACAGTGCGCGTGTCTGTCTGAGGCGCACTCGTTCACCGATTCTCCTGCTCTTGGACGCACGCAGCCCGTTGCCTTAAGTGCGCTGATCAGAGTGATCGCTTGGAACCATTCAGAAAAGGATTCAAAGGAATCATCACAGCGTTCGCAGAACAGGATCGAGAGCAGAGTAGTCCCTCCTCGGTGATGGTGAGTTCTGCTGTGTTTCATTCCAACTCTTGGGTTTGTTTTTTCCTTGAACAAGTGGAGGTGCTTTTTGCATTAAAGGAATTCTTCATGCTTTATACCTCTGGATGTCGGATTACACCAGAGGAGGAGAGAGAGAATGAGAGAGGGGAAAAGAGGGAGAGAGATTCCATGATTTAAGTAAAGAATGTGTGAGTAGAGGAAATGAGGAGGGAAGAGAGTGTGTGTGTGTATGTGTGCGCGCGCGCTGGGCTTCTCACGACGCGCGAGGATAGTTCTCTAGCACTAGCGCTCTTCTGTATCTCATCAAGGCGAAGGGAGCTGTAATGACCACAAATGGAGCGAAGGACTCCAAAACTGCATGAGTCAGAAAAGCCAGGAACCTTCTCCCTTCTCTGTGCCCCCTCCCTCCTTCCCTTCTTCCTTGTCTTCTTCCCCCTCTCTCTCTCTCTCTCTCTCTGTTCTCACTTTTGCATTCCTGATTTTTTTTTTCAAGTTTGTAATTTAACTTTTGCACTGTTGAAGAGCTTCATCTTTTTTTTTTTTCCTTTTTCCTCACAACATTCTACGAGTTCCCCAGCTTCATAATGCTGCATAATTAAAAAAAAAAAAAAAACATCTGTTTATTCCTTTAACAACATTCCTTTATCACGAGTGCATTGACATGTGCAGCTGCGCACCTGACTGTTCACGGCTTTGCTCAGGAACCTAACAAAGTCCATATCTCGCTTTCTCACGCCACGCACTTTCTCTACCCCTGACAGTTACAGTGGGAGGAAAAGGGAAAATAGGAAACAAACAAAAAAAAGCGTAATTGAGACTTTCATACCTCACTCACAGCTCATCAAGAACATCAGGTTGTACTTCTTCAGCTTGTAACTGGTAACAAAGTGCCGTCTCTTAAGCTGTAACTTCCTCAGTGGCCATGAGTTTACAGAGCGTGTTGGTAATGAGGAGTTTATTATTCCCGGCAGGCCTGGCTTACTTGGGAGGTAGTCAGCGAGGTAGGGGAGAGAGAGAGAGATGGAGAGAGGCTTCACTATCCTGCTCTTAAGACTCTGTAATGATTTTTCTGTCGCTAGATATCGTCACATTAGAGACATGCACGAGTGAGTGGGCTTCTTTTTTTTTTTCTCCCCCTCAGTGATTGTTCATTTACACTGTGTGTAATCATAACGACTCAATCTTTTTGGTGGTCGAAAAGAAGGACCTCTGTATTTTAACACTGGCATTCGATTCTATAAAACGTTTCCACTCAAGAGTACACTAGAAGTGCAGTCTTGTTTTTTTTTTTTTTTTCCTCTCTCTCTTCAGTAAGAAAATGGCAAGACGGAGAGACGGCCAGCCTCCCAGTCAAAAGTTTGGACACACTTTCTAATTCCACGGTCTTTCCTGATTTTTACTTCTTTCTACAATTCTGACAGTGTCTAAATTATCCAACAATCTCTCTTAAACAGTTGATATTGAGATGTATCTGCAGCTTCTGCTCTGTAAAGCTTCATAACGGCTCTAATCTGAGGTGCTGTTTGTTAATGGGTGATTTCTGAGGCTGAAATGAATTTCTCCTCTGCAGCAGAGGTGAATTTTGGTCTTGATTTCCTGGGAAGGTCTTCATTTGAGACAGTCTCATGATGGTGCTTGATGGGTTTTGCAAATGCACTTGACACAATACTGTTTGTGCAAGAACTATTTCAGAACAGCTGACTTTCGTGTCTTGAAATACATAACAACTGTTACTTAATTACTTAATGCTGTACGCGTTGACTCAGACTTGAAAAGAAATCCAGTATTGTTCAAGAATATAGGAAATGAATCCAATTTTGTGTCCACACTTTTGACTGGTACTGCAGACACCTTATTGATGCAGAAGGGAAAAAAAAATCCAGTGCGATTGACAGTCTCATGAGTGTTTTGAACTCTCTGATATTAACTGACTTCGTAAAAAAGCCCTGTCCCTTCTCTGAAATTTATATTGGTAATCTCTTGTCTGGAAAAAAAAAATTGAAATCATCAAGCTCCCCTACTGTGAAAGTAAATGGAAGAAAGTTTTGAAATAAAATCCGTCAGCGTACATTCTGCCACCCAAAAGAAACCCCCTGAGTAGAGCCGTAGCTCTTGCAAAATCTTAGAGAAGGCAATTAAAGATGCCCTCTGGCTGACTTCCTTTAAAGCTGCATCTCGGGTAGATCCTCGTGGACGGAAACCCTGAGGAAGATATCTGACTCACCAGAGCAATAATAACTCGCTTGGAAGAATCGCAGGTTCCCTCAAGGGAGAGCTGCTATCTGTGTCTCTGGATGGAGATGTCTAGACTGCCATCGTGAATAAAGGAATAATCTCTGAACCTACGCATCGATCATTGACCATAGGAACCGATATGTAAACCCTTCATCAAGAGCAAAACAAGTGAGAGACCGAGGCTCGGAGTTTCCAAGTGAGATTAGGTCGAGCAGTTCACACGCAACCACTCATTAGAACGTCACGGTTCATTTTGTCCCATCTTCTTCTTTTTTTTTTCTCTCTCTCTCTTTTGTTGTTGTTTTTCCAGTCAGTTTGGTCAGGCCTGAAATACTTCTCTCTCTCTTTTTTTATTTTTTATTTTTATTTTTTTTTTACGTCTACTCAAGCTTCCTAACAGCCCACGTGTGCTTGAATACTGAAACGACCACACCAACGCTTCTCACATGTTCATGATATCAGGAGAGACTAAACGCAGAGCCCGAACGCTGACATGTTTTTTTATTTATTTTTTTATACCCTCTTATCAGTTCAATGCAAACCTTTGACAGCTTGGAGAGGAAGCAGTGATGCAGAGGATCTGGCAACCCTAACCAAGTGCGCAGCTGTGAAAGCCTTTCGTTTTGGTTACCTTTTTAGTGTGGTTGGAAACTCTCCCCCCCCCCTCCCCCCCCCTCACAAATTGCTGTGTACAGTGTCTGCAAAACCTTATTACATTTCTTTTTTTGTTGTTTTTTGATTGTAACTGCAATTTTTAATGTTTTAATAATCACTTAACTTTGTTAACTAGGAACCAGTTTTAATGGCATTACAAATTTGACAAACAAAAACAAAAGAAAATGACTAATGGTAGGGGAAAAAATGACCAATCCAACTGAATAGAATAATGATATAAAGCTTGACCTTAACAAATTGTGAAAGCTATAAAACACAATAAAATAATGCACATGTTGCAAAATAAAACGAAGGTGTAACTGCAGTTTAAACAACGAACGCTTGTTTCAAACATAAAAGGTCAAGGAACAAAAGCAGAGGCTTTCTAGTTGCTAAGTTTCAGCCACAGATGTAAGATTATTGACGGTGTGCAGAATAAAAAAAAAATACTCAAGAATAAATCTTTTTTTACCGATCAGGATCATTACTTTCCAGTGTGGCGTTCAAGGACAGAGGAAGTCTGTAAATGTAGACTACACAAGCATGTCAAATTATTCTATTCCACCTGAAAAGGGAAGAACCCTGGCAACGTGAGTTTCTGGGGTTTCGAAATATTTTTTGCTTTTGTTTAGGAAAATCTTCTGCAGGAAATCCCGCACTGTAAACGTCTTCAGCTTAATAACTTGACTCTAATATGCTGGTCAGAGCCAAGTTTAGCAATGTTGATTTTCAGGAAAGACCAGTGTTTTTCCCCTCTCTCTCTCTCTCTCTCTCTCACTCTCTCTCTCCCCATCTGTGTCTCTCTCTCTCTCTCTCTCTTTTTACATGGGTGTAACTTTATTGTGACAACTGGTGAGAAAATGCAGGGTGGCAACATAAACAAGTACTGATTTATAGTAGATTTGCATACATCATTTCATACTATGATACTCTTGTGGCATCAATCAAAATTTTTTTAAGAGCGTCACCTTTTTTTTTTTTCTCATGGGAGGGGAGGGCGGGGGGAGGAGCAGTAGATGAGTCAATCCACAAATGAATATGGAGAGATCGTCAGTTGCGTAGGTGCTTTGAACTCTCTAATATTAACATATGCACCGTAATCTCCGCCCCTTCTTCCATCACGCATTCAGTGTTTTAGTTAGTGCACTTGTGCTGAATGACACTTTCCCGGCTCTCATATTATGCCACGGTTATTTATATGAATTAACATTTATAAACGCTTGTGTGAGCTAATATTTAGGCAAATAATTGTTCCATGAAAATATTGGACATTTATAACAAGAGCAGCTCTTGCTAGCTATTTGGAATGGATTAGCTTATTAGCTATCAGTTTTATAGTTTATAACATATCTCACTTTCAGACAGCAATACATTTGTTTCTAGGAGGATGTGCTGTATATTCTACGAAATCTGCACTTCACAATTTGTTTCATATCTGGGTACGGGTCACCGATACAAGACTCTAAATGCAACCATTGCTGTCCAGGCCACAGTGGTATGAATGTGTGCGTATGTACATATAAGGGGTTGTTTTACATCCATAAGATAGATAATCCCGTGTTTTAGGTCACGAGAAATGTTTACATGTACACTAAAACCGATGAGCAGCTTTTTATCCTCCAGCCGCCTATCAGTCAAAAGTTTGTACTACATTCTAGAACAATACAGCAGTACTTCGATATATACAGGTTTAATCCGTTCCGGTGGCGAGCTCTTAACACAAATTTTCGTATTGGGGAATAATGTAACCCAGAGAAAATAACGTGGATGCAGATCCGTTCCAGGCACCCAAAAATATTACCAATATTACCAATTTCCAATACTCTAATCATATCTTTGCATATAAAACAATCAAAACATTTAGGAAAAAAACACATGTAAATGATATAAAATATTAAATAAATAGACTAGACACTAACCCTTGATTTATGATTCCTCTTCTCAGCGACTGCTTTGCACAAAAAGCCAAAAAACAAGTTTTAACAAGTTTTATACAGCTCCCGGACGTACTCACAACTTAGCCAGCGTTCGGTTAGGCTCAGATCGTTCGCTCATATGCCGCAAATGCTTTATGTACATTTATAGTTCATTTAGAGTTACCAGTCTCGGAAATCACCAATTAACAAACAGCACCTCGGAATACAGAGCATAAGTAGCAGATACATCTCAATATCAACTGTTCAAAGGAGATTATTGAACAACAATCATGAACAATGGAGTTAGGTGTGTCCAAATTTTTACTTGGTGTGTGTGTGTTTATACAGAGTGAGCCAAAAAAGTTATACACACTTCAGGAAAAGAAAAACTTGTATAAATATTTTAATACTAAATTTATTGCTACATGTTATATATTGATATATATGATATTATGATACTAATATGATATTAATATGATATTAATATAATGTACATCATATTTTTTTCTTTTCCTGACTCTGTGTGTGTGTGTGTGTGTGTGTGTGTGTGTGTGTGTGTGTATATATATATACATATATATACACACACACACACACACACACACACACTGTTTCTGCCTCAGACAAGTGTTTTGTAAAAAGGGGCTACATCGAAAATGTACAGTGTTTTAACGCCCACCCACCCAAACCCAACTCCCGGTGGTACCACCGCACAGGCTTCCTCTTTAGGGTTGCCAGATCTGCTGAGGGCTCAATCAGAGCAACAACAAAAAAACGTAAAGCCCATACACTCAAATCGGAATTAAATTGAACTCGTCGTGGTCAGACTGAACCATGATGTATTTAAAAAAAGAGGAAGATGATCAGTTTAAAAAGATCTAAAATGATTAAATGCTTAAAATCCATTTCAACTCTTTCACTCTGCACAAGTACACGATGCTCACTGACTGAGCTGTGGTGTACTGCTTGTTTTTTTGTTTTTTTTTTCCAACATTTTCTTGACATCCGGAACTAAGAAGAATCTCAACAGGAACCATACCATCTCATCATAAACCATGATGTGCACCGTGCCTATAAATGGAGATTTTACACCAACTGTCATGGCTGAGTTTATTTAAAGTCTTTTATTGAATACACCAGTTTCAGCGAAGCGTAACCAGCTGCAAAATAGTTTACAAAACCCTAGATTAATCCACCTGGTTATAGATAGCTGTTCAGGGAAATGAAACACTTTGTTAATACCTGAGCACGAGAGTCAAGGGCACGCTTTTTATTCTCAGCCCAGGATTCCAGTCCACTTACCACAAATGCTGTTTTTTGTGTATATTACCGCTTATAGAAATGTTTCATTGCTTTTTCCCGCGCAACTAAATGATTCTTAGCTTAAACATTGTAATCCCAATCAGGGTTCCTAAATAACTCATAACTGGGCCATCACACATTTTGCACCAGAAAGGTTATATAAAGCATTTATATAACCGGCTAACATTTTGTGCCTCTGTCCCATTTAACACACAACCCAGTGCTGCCTGCTTTGACTTTCATCACCGACATCCTGCAGCCTCTCTGCGATTGTACATGAAGAGCTTTATGGACGTATTTAGAGAACATCACGATCCTCCTCGTAGAGGAGTGTGTGTGTATGTGTGTGTGTGTGTGTACACGTGGATTTCTCACATGTGGGCAGTATGATGAAGGAAATATTACATCACAACGCTTAAATGATAAATTGATATGTCGATTTGACAAAACCAGAAGTAAAAACAGCTAAATGTTGTACTTTAAATCCTGATTTGCAAATAAATTAAAAAATAAAAAAAACTTCATATGTCACACCTTTGGCATGAAGAAATGACGTCTCTATTAGTCCGATTACTTGACTGTCTTTACTGGGATAGCAAAAAAATAAAAAAATAAACCTCCTGATTAATTTGCAGTGTTGGACATTGCGAGTGTTTATCAAGTAGCAGGTCTCAGATAGCGACAAGGTGTGTGCATGTGTGTAGCGTGACTGATTTGGACCCCAGCACCACAGTTGATGCGGGACATTGTGGGGACTCTGGCACAGATTATAAAAGTGCATCTGTTTTGCTCTTAGGAAATCTCTCTATGGTCTGTGTTTCTCTCTCTCTCTCTCTTTCTAACTCCCTCTGTATCTCTGTTTTTTTCTTTTCTTTTTTTTGTCTCTCACTATTTCTCGCTGTATCTCTCTCTCTCTCTGCATGTTGATTTCCCTTCTTCTTTCATTCTTTGTATTTGTCTCTCTTTGTTTTTGGCTCCCCGTGTCTCTGTCCTTTTCTGCCACTTTCCTTTCTTCATCTCCTGTGCCTCTTCCTTTTTTATGTTTATATATCTTCCTCTTCTTCTGTCTCTGTTTTTCTCTTTCTCTTCTTCTCCATCCATCTTTCATTGTGTACCTCTCTGTCACACCACCTCTCTCGGGGTCTCTCTCTCTCTCTCTCTCTCTCTCTCTCTCTCTATTTTTATCAATCCTCTCTTCTGACTTCATTCATCTGGGTATACAGATGCATACTTCAGAGTTCAGAGTAAACACAGTAAACAGAACGTCTGCCAGACTTACGGGGCCAGTAATTACTTCTCATCAGCTTCCTGTTTAACCATAAACCCTCCCTCCATCCCTCCCTCCCAGTCATCTGTTCATTAACACGGTCGATGGGGGGAAACTCCACTTTTTTTTTTTCCCCTTCCTCTTTTCCTTCGACTAATCACACCGCCTCTCTCTCTCACTGATCGAGATCTCGACAAGTAACTCTGACCTCTTTATAATGCCTGTCGTATTGTGGAAGAGTGACGTATTCGCTGATGAACTGCTTCACATTGCAAACTCTGCGCGAGCTTGTGCAGGTTCTCTCTTGCTACAAGGATGTTGTACAAAATGCCCAAACATGCGTGCTGAAGGGAGAATGCAAATGCTCTCAAGTGGGGAAAAAAGTCCATGTACTTTGCATGCGACATGACCATATTGTAATGCGGTTCTATCTGGCGTGTGGGTTAGCGTATACTCTTCAAGCAGATTTTTTATTATATATTTATTTTTTTTTCCAGGTGGTTCGATATTTGTTCAGATTTATGCCGTTCTGGAATTTGCATCCTTGATCCCGCTTTCGCTCTGGAAATCCGCCTGAGTGAATAGTCGCATTAGAGTGCGTCAATAGCCGAGCGTAGTCGATAAACCACACACACTTGTAGATGTAGATGGGAACACTTTTACAGAGAGGGAAACACTGAAGAGATCGACTACTTGAGGTAGCAGAGCACAGAAAACTATGGCGAGAGGATGGATTGTAGGAGGGAGCTGCTGGGGGAAGGAAGGAAAAAAAAAACATGTGGGCAGACTGCTGGCACTTTTCTCTTTCTTTCTGTCTTTTTCTCTCTTTCTCTCTCTCTCTCTCTCTCTCTCTCTCTCTGCATGGCCCGAACCCAACACATCAAAAGCTCATTCTGTCCAACCTCAGAACAGATGGCCTTACAACAATAATATTATGCCTACGCTCTTCTCCTCTACCTCTCATCTCTCTTATTCTTTTCTTTTGTCTCTCCCACTCTTCCATTTTACACCGCCTTCTGTTTTCTGACGTCCTAATAATCCCATATTTCCAGCGACTACCGAATGTCTCACTTTATTTAAAAAAAAAAAAAAAAACATGGATTCTTTTCTCACATATAATTAATCACACGAAGGTTTTTTTTTTCTTTTTCATTCTTTCTTCTTCCTCCACTTTCTATTCTTTCTTTATCGATAACATCGTCTCGTCTTCTCTCTTTCCAGGGCATCTGGCGTATCCCAGTAGATGAAATCGATCGTCCGGGTAGTTTCGCATCTCATATGAACAGATCCATCGTGCTGCTGCTGGATGTTCTGTCTCAGTTAAGGGATCACGACACCCTGCTGAAGATTTCCCTCATGCTCCAGAGAACCCCTGACCAGGGAAAGTAAGATCCGCTTTTTATATGCTTCATGAACGTTATTTTATACACACGTGGACAAAATTGTTGGTACCCTTCGGTCAATGAAAGAAAAACTCACAATGGTCACAGAAATAACTTTAATCTGACAAAAGTAATAATAACTAAGAATTCTATGAATGTTAACCAATGAAAGTCAGACATTGCTTTTCAACCATGCTTCAACGGAATTATAAAAAAAAATGAACTCATGGAACAGGCCTGGACAAAAATGATGGTACCCCTAACTTAATAGTTTGTTGCACAACCTTTAGAGGCAATCACTGCAATCAAACGATTCCTGTAACTTTCAATGAGACTTCTGCACCTCTCTGCAGGTATTTTGGCCCACTCCTCATGAGCAAGCTGCTCCAGTTGTTTCCGGTTTGAAGGGTGCCTTTTCCAGACAGCATGTTTCAGCTCCTTCCAAAGATGCTCAATAGGATTGAGGTCAGGGCTCATAGAAGGCCACTTTAGAATAGTCCAATGTTTTCCTCTTAGCCATTCTTGGGTGTTTTTAGCTGTGTTTTGGGTCATTGTCCTGTTGCAAGACCCATGACCTGCGACTGAGACCCAGCTTTCTGACACTGGCCAGCACATTTCTCTCTAGAATCCCTTGATAGTCTTGAGATTTCATTGTACCCTGCACAGATTCAAGACACCCTGTGCCAGATGCAGCAAAGCAGCCCCAGAACATATCAGAGCCTCCTCCATGTTTCACAGTAGGGACAGTGTTCTTTTCTTAATATGCTTCATTTTTCCATCTGTGAACATAGAGCTGATGTGCCTTGGCAAAAAGTTCCATTTTTGTCTCATCTGTCCATAGGACATTCTCCCAGAAGCTTTGTGGCTTGTCAACATGTAGTTTGGCATATTCCAGTCTGGCTTTTTTATGATTTGTTTTCAACAATGGTGTCCTCCTTGGTCGTCTCCCATGTAGTCCACTGTGGCTCAAACAACGACGGATGGTGCGATCTGACACTGATGTTCCTTGAGCATGAAGTTCACCTTGGATCTCTTTAGAAGTCTTTCTGGGCTCTTTTGTTACCATTCGGATTATCCGTCTCTTTGATTTGTCATCAATTTTCCTCCTGCAGCCACGTCCAGGGAGGTTGGCTACAGTCCCATGGATCTTACATTTCTGAATAATATGTGCAACTGTAGTCACAGAAACATCTAGCTGCTTGGAAATTGTCTTATAGCCTTTACCTTTAACATGCTTGTCTATAATTTTCTTTCGAATCTCCTGAGACAACTCTTTCCTTCGCTTCCTCTGGTCCATGTTGAGTGTGGTACATACCATGTCACCAAACAACACAGTGACTACCTGGAGCCCTATATATAGGCCCACTGACTGATTACAAGATTGTAGACACCTATGATGCTAATTAGTGGACACACCTTGAATTAACATGTCCCTTTGGTCACATTATTTTCAGTATTTTCCAGGGGTATCATCATTTTTATCCAGGCCTGTTCCATGAGTTGATTTTTTTTAAATAATTCTGTTGAAGCATGGTTGAAAAGCAATGTCTGACTTTCTTTGGTTAACATTCATAGACCTTTTTAAAATTATGACTTTTGTCAGATTAAAGTTATTTCTGTGACCATTGTGAGTTTTTCTTTCATTGACCGAAGGGTACCAACAATTTTGTCCACGTGTGTATCTGTTAATCTGTAAACGGACAGCGATGAAAGATTATATTTTAAGGAATGTCTGTCTTCTGTTACTCGTGGTACATAGCTCTTGCACCTAAATATTCTTGTGACTGAATTCTTTCCTTTTTATTTATTTATTTATTTATTTATTTATTTATTTTTAAAGGAAATATTTGCGGGATGTGGACCGGCAGGTCTTGGCAAGGCGCGCCTTCTTCTTCACTGTGAAAGTGCTGGAGGACAATCTGGATAAACTCACTGCGGTATGACAGCCAGTCTGCTCTTCTTTCTCTTATCATTAGTCTGTTAGCTCAGGTGGAATGCTCTCCATGCCGCTGTTACTGTGCATTCTGATTATGTGTTATTCACCGTGACTCACACGCCGCACGAAGCAGGGTTCAGCGAGGTTCAGGAGGGTTTAACCCTAACGATTAGCCTGTCCGGACCTCTCTTCATTCATTTCATTTCGTTCTCTCATACAGGTGTCTGATCCTTCGCCTAAGCCTTCTACTTCCTCCATGGGTGAAATGACCACAGCTGACGTGTCCAGCCGGCCTCCCGCTACAGAGGACGCCAAACCCTCTCAACCCGCTAGACAATGCCTTCCGGACTCGTCCTCGACGCCTTGCATTGATATCACAAACACAGGACCGTCCCAGCCTATAGCTCCTCTCACTCAACCTACTCTAGAACCAGGAAACCAGAACCAGGGCACATCAGCAAACTCTCAGCCCAGAGACGGTATCTCCACCCCGGTGGAGCCCATGGAACTCGAACCTGGAACATGGACAGGCGCTCCGAAACCAGGTCTCCCACAGTCAACCACCGACGGTGTCGGTGTTTCTCATGAGCAGGGAACCCCCAGATCTGCGGCCGAGGGGACGGAGAGACGCCTGGACAGCGCCCGGACTCCGGAGCTTTCTCTGGAAGAGCTGAGCATTAGTTCCAAACAGCAGCTGATGCAAGTTCAGGCGAGCGCAGTCCAGAAAGGAGCTCACGCTACGAGCGCAGCGCGGCCGAACAGGAAGAGGAAGCTGCTGGAAGATGTCGAGTCGGGCAAGACGCTCTTATTGGACGCGTACAGAGTGTGGCAGCAGGGGCAAAAGGTCATGGCCTATGACCTGGGGCGCATTGAGAAGATCATGTCAGAGACGTACATGCTAATCAAGCAGGTGAGTCGAATATACTCATTATAGAATAATAAATATATGGATATATGTGCATTCTATTTTAGGTTTTTGAATATTATTGAGCGAGTAATCGTACCCTCTTACAGAAAGAGGGAACGTCAGATCAGCAGCAGCACTAGACTACTGCTGTAGTTTATCACAAACGAAAAACTCGTTTTTCTTATGAAAAGTTTTTCAGAGCCGAGAGTACGCGACATCACAGTTTTATAAAGAGTTCAAGAGTTTCTCTTTTAAATTTTATTTAATTCAATTAGATTTTATTTAAATAGTCCTTTTAAAAATGGTCATTGTCTCAAAGCACTTTCACAAAATGAAAAGAAAATATATGGAAGTGTGGAATTTACCAGGAATATTTTCTTGTAGCCATCACAATTTGGCTCTTGTCAAAGTCACTCAAATCCTCGTATTTGCCCTTTTTTTTTTTATCTTCCAACATATCAACCTCAGTGAGGGAAGTTAAGGGCCCTTTAAAACTAGGCATGATTGATCTGTACCATACCGATGAATGTCCTCACTGGACAGTGTTCACATTATTTTTTTCCGCATGCATATTTTCACCCTCCGATGCAGCAGATGGCAGTAGCATGTGAGCCACCATTAAAAACACAGAGAAGAAAAAAACAAGGAAGTCAATCTCCGGGTTATGCCTCATATAGATATTTCGGGAAAAATGCCTGACTGCTATGACTGTGTAGATCAGAGGATGAGATCGGCGTGTGCTACCGAGATCTCATAGGAGACTGCGGACACTGATGATGTCACATCCATCTGTGCCGGAGTACAGTGTGTCGTTCTCGAGACCACCTTTTCCAGCGGTTCCTGAGCGCGGAAGGATTGTATTCTTGATTATCAAAATGAGTCTGACTTTTCAGGTCAAGTGTTCTCGGAAACGATCCCATTGCCCTGACATGCAGTGGACAGTTTTGATAGCAAAAGGCGGGTGGTCATGAAGTTATGGCTGATACACCGTCTATATTGCCATAAATATACATCAGCTATTCGAACAACCTTAAATGTTCTTTAGCTCAAGAATGAAGAAAGCACAAGTTTTTACAGACTTAATCCCAAACATTTAAATTATATTTTCTTTAAATATCTTTTTCTTTTTTTTTTTCCAGACGTCGAATCCTACTGTTTCTTTCCTTTTTTTTTTTTTTTTTTCCCCTTAAACGCTGTCCAACTTGTGTTTCTTTATTTTCCACTATGACTTGCAGTGTTTTTGCTGTCAGCTTGAAATGTTGACAACACGTCTCTATAATGCTGTAATGACGGGGAAATCCTCAGCCCTCCGTCTGATGACTCAACATGAAAGCAATAAATGTTTTAGGGGAGATCCAAAAAAAAGCCCGGCATCATTCGCCAGACCACGTGAGACAATGTCTGTCTCATCACGACTATCACTACTGTATTTAAAAAAAGAAAGGAGAGAATCTGAAAGCATTTTGTTAGCCAGCAGAAATCAGGATGTGACAGTATTTGCATATACACAGTGACGTGCATAAGTATTTCGCTTGACCTTTTCTACAGTTTGTAATGGAAAATGGAGCGAACATGGACATAATTGGGAAATTTCAGGAATTTGCCCCTAATGCTGAAGTGTGAGGATAAATTGGGTAGGACATTCAGGATTATGATGTCTAAACAAACCTCGCCATACATGGATGTGACAGGCTTGGGTTAAACTACGAATCACGAATGCACTGGCGTCTTCACCTCTTCATCAGAAGTGAATCTTTGTCCTCGTAGGGCTGGACTAAGCAGGTGAAAGTCCGATGGAGCGAGATCAGGACTATAGGGAGGATACATCAGCTGTGGACCTTCTTGATGGCTGACACTTCTTGACCTTCTTTGAACTTTTCTTTCCATTCAGTCACACTTCTTCGACGAAAACACTCTTTCTCGATACTGCGCACAAAATCTTCGATAAATAACAGCACCAGGTTACACCCTCAAACCACAAAGAAGCAATCACTGCACACTAGACAGTTTTTTGTTTGTTTTTTAAATCACAAGTGGGGAACGTTCATTTTCGCTCGCACCGCAGTTACAAATGAACTGATGAAACGCGTTCACATTTGCACAGCAGTGACTGTAGAATTGAACAAAAGCAGCCAACAGAGGTTTTAATATAACCAGTGTGCAGATCATTTTTGACTCACTGTCAAATAACTGAATACATTTTTTCTTCATTTCTAATAAATATAACTGCCTCTATGCAAACAACTTGAAGACTAAGGAGCTAATCCAAAGTCCAGGACAGATTTTTTAAATATCAAGTCAAGGTTTGATGGTATAACACGTCCCAAACATACCATGGAGTGAAATAAAATCTGTAAAGAATATGAAACAAACAAAACTCTCGCTAGATGAGGCCATCTGACAATAGTCAGCAATGGTAGCCAGAGATGCAACAGGGTGACTCTTAAGTTGTGCCACCACCACCATGTTTCGCCGTGGAGATGGTGTTCGTATTATGTAAATGTGAACTTGTCCGTTCATTACTTTGATTTTTCTGTGGAATCCTGTTTATGCGTACTTATTGACTAATACTACTGAAGATTATAAAAGCATAAGCCTGATAATCGCACAAACCTCTGCCTCTTCAGTTACACCAAGGAGAAAAACAAACTGCTTAAGTTTCCATTAAGGCTATATCATTACATCGAGAGGATAATGGCTTATCCTCTAGCGCACACGTGCAGACAGACAAACAGTACAATATTCTACTAGTCCATTATCATCCTGTACCTCAGTCGCACTGAATCACCTCTCATTTCCCCTCTGGATGGTATAATTATATCTACCGCTGTTGTGTTTCTGTTACGCTGCAGCTTTCAGAGGTTGCAAGCAGTCTGCCTGATGTTCTGCGTATCGTGTGTTTGTTTTTTTGCGGTCGAATCAGTGCGTATCCGTATTATCCAAGTAGTGTTAGTCCGTGTCGAGAGCAGCTTCTCGTGCTTATGGTGTGTCAGAAACCCGGGTACATTAAAAATCTAATATTTATGTAGTTGTGAATTGAGGTGCATCAGGGGTTCTCGCAGTGTAGGAAATCCAGCAAAGTATTTCCACAGCTCGCTTGATAATAGAGTCTAAAAGAGTGCTGATATCTGGCTAGGAATGAAGGCTTTCCTTTCTATACTGACACTAGCCAATTTAAGGCTTGAGGATTTGTCACCAGGGGTAATTTATTAGGGGGGGAGAGAAAAAAGAAAAAAGCAGCCCAGTAATCCAGTACTAGCTTGTTTACAATACTGGCCACAGTTTACATTCCATCGCACGCCACACGTTTTCTGAGGCATGTTTTTGTGGTTTTATTGGATAGATTAATCAGACAATCTTTTCAGGATCAAAAGTATTCAGATATGTGGAAACCCTAACAAACCTGAGCAAAAGGCAGTACACCTGTAATATCGCTTTAACAAAACAATGATGCTAAAAAATCTTTATGGCAGTCTTGCTGATTCGTTGTGTAGGATAAAATAATGATCATCTACCCATTTGTTTTCGTTAAATGGTTTTAACTCACTTAACCAGTTAACTGCACTGCGTCATGAAATAAAAAGTCACACACTTCAAAATTTCGTGCAATCACCTTTATCTTTGATTACAGCACACAGTGTGGTGATATTTCACTATGAAAGTGTTTTAGTGATTTCCAATAATATTTTTTTTTTCCTTGTCCACATTTCACATGACAAAGTTGATCCTTTCAGATTTCGACAATGTGTTGAAGGGTTCATAACCCAGTCCTAATAATTTAAAATCTCTGTACTTATTGTTATATTTGCTTGATGCAGCCCAATAATTTGAAATGTATGAAAATGATTTCTCATGCTCTCAGAACCACTGTTTTACAATCCGAGTCCTGGAATACGCCTGTGCAATCAGGGAAGGAAAAATTCAGTACATTCAGGTCGTCAGCTGACTTCATTTCATTGCCACATATCGTTGCTGAGTTAAGACCTGAGCAACTGAATCAACCGCAGATCCCAACACTGTCTCCAGAGGCTCGTACAGTGGACACTATACATGATGGGTGCATCGCTTCTTTCGCTTTCCTTCACGCCCATCACTTTGGTATAGGGTCGATCTGAACTCATCAGACCACTTGACCCTTTTTCATTGCTCCAAAGGCCAGTCTTTATGCTCTCTACCAAATCGAAGCCTTTTTTCTGATTAGTCTCAATAACAAGTGGTTTTCTTATGGCCATGCACATGTTTAGTGTCCATCCTTCGAGTTCTCATCACATTGTGTACAGTATGTACAGAAATACCCTTACTTTCACTATTAAACATTGCTGTTTTTTACTGTTGATTTTTTTACCATGCAACTTCCCCAAACGTTTAAGTCCATTCTCCATTCATGTTGTTTTTTTTTCTGAGCACGTTTTCCACAAAGCTGACATTTCAGCACTGTTCTTCAAGGTTTATAATTAATAATGTGTTAAAGGGTTCTTAACCAAGTTCTAGTCATTTCAAATGCCCTTAGTTGTTTTCTTTGCTGGATTCCCTTCAGAAATTGGCCCTTTCTTTCATTGTCATTCATTATTACACTACACCAGCCAAACACTTTTAGTCTCGTCAGTTTCTTAGGTGACCAAACCATGGGGCATGGCAGACCCTGGAGTGCTGATGTCCACTGTGGATGTTCATACACTTCATGTGATGTGTAGATTTTAGGAATATATAAATGGGACATACAGTTCTCTCTAGATCAGCCTTTTTTTCTCTGTTCGCTATGAACTAAAGACATTGGTGTTTTAGATCAAAAGATTTTCATTTTCAGTTGTTTTTCCAAGACATATCTTTCAGTTTTGACAGGCTTCTCATTTCAGTCTCTACTTCAGGAGGTGAAATGCTGCTCAATTTGGTTAAGGTCTGGTGATTCACTTGAATAGTCTAAAACTCGCCCACCAAATGAAGTCTGTTGTTGTATTAGCGGTGTGTCTGGGGTCGTTGTCTTGCCTTATGATGACGTTCCTCCCAATAAGCTTATTAAGACCCATTTTTCTGTCAGTGACACGTCTGTAGTCATTCTGCTGAGTTACATCACCAATAAAGAATAGTGAGCTCGTTCCAGAAGCAGCCATGCAAGCCCAAGCCACTGGACATGACACAACCCTCCACCATGATTTGATTTGGTGGCTTTGGATCATGAACAGATCCTTTCCTTTCTCCACACTTTGGCGTAGACTCACTTCCTGCAAGATGTCTGGTTGTTGGCACAGCAGTGGTTTCTTTCTTTTTCAGGTTATTTCGAATTTTCTCAGGTTTCCTCCCATACCCAGCTCTTTGGTCTTGATGTTGGTAAAATCCTGGCGTTCAAACCAAGAGATGATTTAGGTTGATATTAATTTGTTGAAATGATTCATATAATCATTGGACACCTGGACAATAAGAAACCAATATTGTTCCAATACGTTTGAGCACTCTGATCTTGGTTCTTTCGTGCGGGACAAAGTCTTTCACTTTGCGGTTTCTTGACTTTGGAAGTTTGTTTCATCAGAATTCATCTTCTCATCCTTCTATAACCGTGCATTACCCAAGAGAACACAATTGTAACACTTACCGGCCAAAGTGAGAGAGATCTGGATAAAATAGATAAAGTGGTTAAAAAGAGCATTGCGTTTCAGATCTTCAGCAGCCCCTGTGTTTTAGCAAACGCCGCTATCTCTCCCTCAGTAATTCTCCTATTAGCCTTTTTAGCTTAGTCAGAGGCATTAGGCCCATTATAGCCGGAGTGCTACCGAGAGCGCAGGGACGTGTGCCAACATGTGTGCATCCGTTTTGTCTATTCTCTCTCTCTCTTTCTCTTCTCGCTCGCTCTCTTCCTCCCACACACACACGCCGCTAAAGGAGAGAGCAGCACGCTCCCGGTAGCTGACATAAAACAGACACTAGGGACGCCCAGTCATGCCTCCCCTCACCCCCTTCTCTGTTACCATGGGCACGGGAGCTCCAATAAAAGGTCTTATTAGGTCAACACACTCGAAAACTTTATCTGCCCACGTGTCAGAGCATCGCAGAGTGTCCATGGGATTTCCACGGTTCGAGAGTGTAATATTCCAGACAACAACCCGTGATTAATATTAATATCATAGCATAGCGTCAACTCTGTAAATATTTGATCACGGTACACACTCGGCCCCCGAGCTGTGAATCAGGGTCTCTAATGAATTGCACTGGGTTAAAGTGGTCACTTCACGTCTTATTCATTTGATTGCAGTCCTTCATTAGTGTAAGTGTCCCTCGACTACAAGCCTTCATCAGTTGATTACAAAGAGGGTTTTTTTTTTTTTTTTTTTTTTTTTTGACACCATCATAATGAATCACACTGTTCTTCCTTGGTTATCGAATGTAGCATTACTACAGGGAATACGCTCTTCGATAGTGTGTTTAGGCGCATCTTTCCTATAAACCCAGCGACCTGTTAGAAGTTTCAGTTTGAAGCTCTGAAATATAATAGTTGTTATAAACACCGGTTGTCTCACAGACTGCATTTGTGTTTGTCTGCAGGTGGACGAGGACGTGGCGTTGGACCAGGCCCTGAAGTTTTGCCAGTTTCAGATGGCAACATCAGCACAAAGACAGGTAACACACAGACACACACACACACACACACTAGAGTGTGCATGGAAATATCCTGCTGTGTGCACGTGTGACTGTGTATTTGAGTGCGAGTCCCCCGGCGCAGCACAAACTCTGGAATCAGTGAGCTGAGCTCGTCCTCCTCCTTTACTGAATTCCTCAGAGACACTTTTCCCTTATTCCCTTATGTGTCCTCATAGCGAGCTCGTTTCCCTCCCTGGCTACAACTCGTCAGTCTGTCTCACTGTCTGTGTCTGTCTGTTTCAGTTTCTTCCTCTCTGTTTGTTTGTCTTTCCGTTTTTCATTTTTGTCCTCTTATGTCTGCCATTTTTTTCACCTTTTTTGTCTGTCCTTCTTTAACTTTGTCACCGTCTTCCTGTCTGTTTTTCTTTATTTTTAGCAGTATTTCCTTCCTTCTTTCTTTTCATTTTGTCTGTTTGCCTTTCTTCTTACTTTCTTTGTCTGCGTCTGTTTGTCTTCTCACTGTTCATCTGTCTATCTTTTCTATTTACGTTTCTTGCAGGTTTTTTTTTTTCTGTCCTTTTGTTTTTTTTTTCCCCATCCTTCTGTCTCTGGCTATCTTTTCTTTGTATCTGTCTATTGCTGCTTGTCTTTCTGTCCTTTCTTTCTAACTGATCTTACTTCTGCCTATCTTTTTTGTTTACTTTCTGATTTTCTTTCTATCTTTCTCTGCTTTTATTCATCACTTTCCGTCTGTCTTTGTCTGTACATTTATATTTTGTCCTTTGCCTTTCTTTCTGTCGTACATTTTTTGCTTTGCTCTAATTATTTTCTCATCCTCATCTCTGTCTCTCTTCCTCTCCTTTATTTTCTGTCATTCGAGCTTCTTCAGTGTCTCTGCTTTCCTCCCGTTCTTTCATTCCCGTTCTCTTTTCCTGCCCTCGGTGCTGTGCTTTCATTATTGCTTCATTAGCATGCAGCAGCCAGTTAAAGCAGCTCCCAGGATGTCTCTGTATTTCTCTCTTTTTCAGAAGACTTGAGTCTTCAGCTCTATATCGGTCTTGAGCGCCTGCCTCGTGATAGCCGTCTGCTTCGTCTGTTATAATGCAGACACGCGCGCGTTGAAAGTTTCTCACATTTGATTGCTCCGAAACTGCACCACTGTTTGTGTGTGTGTTGTAAATCCCATGTAAAACATTGCTCATGCAAAACAGAGGTTAATTACTGCTCGGGGTTGTTGCATTCAGGTCATTTCCTTTCGGCTGTCACAACACGTACTACCTGCCTTCCTTTTGTTCTGCGTAAGGAGCAGGAAGTCGAACAGGAAGTGTGACTGCCAGTGGGAAGCGTGGGCTTCGGAGGTGGTTTGACTGAAAGAGAGAGTCGAGTGGGCGTGCGCGCGCGCTACGGAAAACAAGTTCTCGGTGATGATCCAAAATACGAAATATATTCCTCAAGCCTTCCAGAATATTTTCTTCTACAGCGTTTGTCTTTTTAACTGCTTTAAGCGAATGATCAGAAGGTTGTGTGCTTAAATCCCAACCTGCCACCGCTGCATGCTTGAGCAGATTGTTTAATCTTCAACTGCTCAAGAGGATCCAGTCTTAAAAAGGAAGTCGTTCTCAGCCTAAGGAGTACATATATATATATAAAATAAAAAAAATTAAAAAACAAGAGTGGTGAAATGAAACTTTGTTCTCAAGAATTAAAATGCCTGATTTGTTCCGGTGCAGTGAAAATAATAATCGTGTCAGCTGACATGAACAGCTTTTCAGTGTTTTTTAAATCCACATCTCCATAATAGCCTCGGGTCTAATGACTAGCTCACGAGCCATCCTACTTCCGTTCGGCGCTAGTTTTCTTTCCGCGCTGCTCTCTGAAGGCAAAGTCTCTCTCAGGTACGGCGAGTTTTGCAGTGGGAGTCAGCCTGAGCTCGGAGCGGAGGAGGCTTTGTTTACTGTGTTTGTCACCGTTAAGCTTAATGTCATCGTGGACATCGTGAAGGAAGCACAGAAAGAAAAAGTTTGTTGGTGAAGTGGGGGGGGGGGGGGTGATGGATTTAAATCACAGTTAAACCTCTTGAGAATCAGTATTCGAGTCCAAATGAAGATGGACTGAATTTTAGTGTGTTTTACGTATTCCCTGACCGCAAAAAAAAAAAAAAGATTTATCATCAATTGCATTATAACAGCACTAACTTTTTTTTATTTTATTTTTTACCTAGTTTCTCTTGAAGTTACAAAATAAAGAGACACGTTATGTAACCAAGAAACAAACCTCTTCACCCTGAAGACTTTCCCTCTATCCCATCTAACGTTTACAAATTGCAGACACTGGAAACTCCTTCCACAAATACCACCTTAACATTAATTTTTTGAGAAAACATTAAAATAAGCAGAGTGGCATTGCTTGAAGGATGCAGTAAACCTTTGTGCCACACATCATTTATAAAGCAGTGCAGTTTAACGGAGTGTGATTTAGTCTTTTAATACAATTTAGAAGCAAAGCTTTGATTTTTTCTTTTTTTTTTTCTGGTTGGATTTTTAGTTCTTAATTAAGTGAAATTTATGACGATGATGCATTGCCTGGATGAAAAAAAAGGAATAATTTCAGAATGCTCAAACTATTGTCCTGTATCAAAGAAAGAAAACATTAAAAGTACAAAAGCTTGCACAGAAGAAATATGATCAGGAAAAAAAATCATAAATGACCATGATGGTAGATTACTTAGATCTTAAACGCTCGATGAAGTTGCATCATTAAAAAATGTAGATTAGAACAGCCATGTTTAATAGTGAAGGTAAGAGCATGTCCATACTATGAGAACTTACAGGATTGGGACTAAAAAGGCAAGAAGACGCATGGATTATTTTAGAATATTTTGATTACAGTGAAGTAACTCATCCAGGCAGAAACACAAAAACTTACAGATACCGAAGTCTTGAACAGACTAAGACTTGTATCTAGTGCTGTTTCTGCCTTAGGCACAAAAAAAACAGAAGTTCCTTTTCAATTTTTACATATCTTGCATAAATCCTAGAGCGTTTTTGAATATGTTATGAAGGTCTTCCTTCAAAATCAAAGAAAATTGTGATGAAATATGTGATCCTGTCCTGTCGTGTGCTCATATTCGCAGATCTTTGTTGTCCTTTAGAGATGTCTTGTTTATACGACACACTGAATCATATCAGTTCGCCTACATACATGAGTATTAGTACATTACATCATTGTCAAGTTTCTGACCTGATAATGATTATGTAAGCATGAAAACGCAGCCATGATGCATCCACCTTTACTGTCTCCATAGTAACAGGCTGGCACAGGAGATGGGTATAGCTCCAGCATTGCTCCACATTTGTCTCTGTACCATGAACCAAATTGGATCATTCTAATGCAACGTCTCTGCTGTAAAGTTTTAGAGATTCAGCCTCATTTCAAATCTAGGTTCCTATAAATCACTTTCTCTGGTGGGTGAGTTTAGCTCCCGGGCCCTCTAGTGGCTAAACCCGAGTAACACCGCTGCTGTTGTGTGTTCGCTTCTGTTTTCTCTAATGCTTTGTGATTTTTTTTTTTTTTTTTTTAACATCGTAAAAAAAAACAGTCAAACTGACTGTAACAGTTAAATCTAAAACAAATCTGATTATAATTTTTTTTGTCCCTTTTAGATTAGTGTTTGTATTTCAGCCAGTGTTTGTTGTTCCCACCCTCCCATACTGGTTATCACTAAAGCTCATACTTCTGTTCTGTTCTGTTCTGTTTTTACGCTCTGTAGTCAGAGCGTAAAAACAGTGAGGAAGAACAAAAAAACAAATCAAGCGTGTGGTCGTTTGATCAGCTATTGGCTGAGTTCAGCCTTGGTTGCCAGGGCAACGACCGGTCCTGTTGTTGTCGGGCTTGTTTGTGGTCCTCTAAAGACACACATTCTCCCTGTTACACATGCGCGCGCACACACACACACACACGCACACAGCCTCAGGGGCCTGGTACTGATTCGCCTGCGTGTTGTTTGTTGAGGCAATGTGCTGGGACTCGATGAAGGAAAAGCACACAGGTAGGCCTCACGCTCAAAGCTGATTGGTTGTTTTTAGTGAAAAGTTTATATTCGCTTCAGCAGGTTATTTTTGACAACACGGGCAGTTCCTTATCACCTTTAAGAAGTGGTTTAATCCGACAAGGTTATGGAAGAAAAAAAAAACCTCTATCTTGTCTGTAGATTTTAGCTTATTTTAGATCATAACATATCATGCATTTAGTTGATGGCGGCGTTAGTAACGTCCGTCTTACGGGCTGTAGGTAATTTTCTACTGTAAAAGTCATTTATTTAAAGGTGAGCTTACATAATGTCAAACTGCAGTTTGTTTTTAAGTGCTGTTCATGTAGTTTATCTTTTTAAAACGGCACGGAGTAACACATGGCGCTGTGCTGCTGTAGGAAAAATAATCAACAACACAATGATGTAATGTGATGCCTAAGGTGAAGCGCATTACATCACTATTTTTTCTTACACTGTAGAAATATCTTGAAGTGTTTCCAGAGTATACATTTAATCCATTTGTAGCTGCATTTGCTGTCGTGGAACATCTGCGAAACAAGACATCTCCCATCATCACTTGCATTATAGCAGCCGTACCCTCACTGTATCTTACAGTTAATAAGGCTGAAACGCAGCATGTTCCTGAGAAACCACTCGACGTCAGAGCATTACAAAGTGCTGACTTTCTTTCAAAAGTGCTAAAAAAAAAAAATCTCTTCCTACAGCAGAAAGCATTATTATTTTGTTCAGCATTGAAGTGAAGTGTCCGGCATATTGTGTTAGACGAACAAGATGGGTCGTTCATGAACGCTTCGTTCTTTTTGAACGAATCTTTAACATGACTCAGAAGAACGAGTAGTCTCGGAGAGTGAATCGTTTATTTTCTACTGGGCGTGCATGCGCAAATCTGCGCAAAACCTCTGTAGGTTATGTACAGGAGACACAAATGAGTTGTTACCTTTGAGTCTTGAGTTCGTTCTCTTGTCACGTGACTCCCATAGACGCTATGCGGTGCAGTACACAGGAAACAGAATTGAACGGTTCTCCTCAATGAGTCTTCCAAGTGCCGAGTCGTTCATTCTCTTGTCACGTGACTCTCATAGATACTATGAAGTTCAATGGATTCAAAAGAACAAACGACTCGGACTAGAAGATATGATGGTGAGTTGCTCATTCTGTTTATCATAACATGTCCTTAGCTGCATTGTAATATTTTCATTACTGGAACTATGGCCACAATGTGTTTATGTAGACGTGTTGGGGGTCTGTTTATTGAAAATGTAACATTTTATTTTATTTCTAATCAAAAGATCGAAATGACTCAAAAAAAAAAAAAGATTTGTTCATTTGGTGAACGAGATTCAAAGAACTGAGTCACGAAAATGATTCAAACTTCCCATCACTAGAACAAGAACATTAATACCAGCCTGTTGTTATAGAGTAGCAAATTAATAATCTTCTGACCAATCAGATTTGAGAACTCGGCAGTGTTACTGATTTGTGTTTTGTTGATGAAATGTTTGCATTTTTTTGTTGTTTTTGTTTTTTGGTTTGTTTTTTTGATTTGCTAATGATTATACATATATGCTGCGTGAATGCTTACACACTTAAACATGCCACAGATTTGTTTCCTCTTGCTCTCTCTCTCTCTTTCTCTCTCTCTTTCTCTCTTTCTCTCTCTCTCTCTCTCTCTGTTTTAATGATCTGATGATGCAAATCCTTTTTAATTACTTTCTAAAGGAGACAATTATTTGTTTCTTGTGCTTTCCCAGAATTCCAGTGACACACCCATCACCCCTAAGGCCAGTAAAGACCACAGAGACATCTTCTTCCCTGCTTCCATCTCCACGCCATGTCTCCACGCACACGGCCAAACGTTACCTTCTCAAGAGCATGAGACCAAGCTGAGCAAGAATCCACGGCCTCTCCACACACACTCGCACTCTCATACGGCCGGCACGCCGACGCAGATGTATTGCCCGCCTCAGGGCCAGCAGGAGCAGGGACCTCCCAGGACGACACCCAGCGAGCCGATAGCGGGAATGCCGTTTTTACCCCACACAGGTAAAAAAAAAAATAATAATAAATACAATTATTATAATAATAGCACATTATGAAGTTTTTCTACATGTATGATACCATGGATTCGACTTCTGAAGACGAGCAAGTAGTAGGCAGTACTAGTCCCACATTACCATGTCTTATTTGACACGCCACCAGACGCCCCCCCCCCATATACACACAACCACATGCACGTGAATAGTGAATAGGTGTGTATGAGAGTGAGTGGAGTCTCCCTGAGAGAGCAGCCGTAGTGCTCCGAGTCCCCTGCTCCGTTGCTAAGGAAACAGAGATGGAAACGGAGTGGGATATTACATTAGGCGTTTGTAAGTATCCATGACACATGCTGCGTAGTACGTGTTTTCTCTGAGTATCTGTGAGTAAGTGTGCGTTCGTCAGGCTTACTCGAAATGAGACAGGAACACAAATAATTACAGCTGCTGTCATCATACGATTACATTTAAACAGGGTCGTCCGTACAGTATGATCAGAGATTTAATGTCACGCTGATGCCCGAGTTTCTCTCAATACATGATCACTTGAAAACTTTTTACTTCAAAACATGTTAAAATTATTTCGCAGTAAAAAGAAGGACAGGCAAGAAATTTATAACATGAGGGATGAAACACTTTGGGTTGTTAACAGTAACTCTCACCACCCCGCCATTTATCATCATCTCATAAGAGAACACCTCAGTTGGTTTTATTCCTTGTTTAATATTCAAGCAGCTACTTATTACTGCGATTAACACTTTGCTTCAGTAGCATTTGAATGATCTAGTTGATATGTTTTGCTACTATGATGTCCTATTCCTCAGCCCAGGCACGAGTCGATGGCGTCTCATAATCGTCCTAGTTGTACAGTAAAGACGGGAATCAACAGTATTATCAAGATAGCGTGCGCCAATTCTATTTGTATTGCGATTCTGTGAGCATCACAATTTTTAAAATGTTTCAATCTAAATTTTTTTTTTTCAGATTCTGTCGCAATTCTAAACCAACCTTGAAAATAATTTGCTCTCATCACTCCTCATGATGCTGTGCTGTTTGAGTAGTTTAGAGTGCACCACCTGCAGGATTTTAGAGGAACAGCAACATTTTACCACTTGAACTGCAAACAAACTATATACAAATGTAAAATGTATTAATTATGATACTAATGATTCATGATACATAATCGAATCATTTTTCCCCCCTCATCTTTATGTTAGATTGGCTGCATTGCTTTAACAGTAACCTTGAGGGAATGCGACAGAATCTCAACTTTAAACAATTCCCTTTAAACCACTCGAGTGTAGATGTTTTAGGGTTGTGGTCTTGCTGAACGTTGAACTATCGCAGTCCATTCAAGTGTTAAACCTTCTGGTAGACTGAAACAGGTTTTATTTAAGAATTACCCTGGAATTATTGCTCTCCATCTCACTTTCAATTCTGAGGAAGAACATAAACCACCATGTTTCACTTTGGGAATAGGGGTGTTGCGTGTTGTTGGGTTGTCATTTCCCATTATGGCCAAAATGTTCTATTTCCATCTGATCTAATAAGAAAACCTTCTTCCCAGTGTTTGGTGAGTGGAATATACGGCTTAAAGTGATCCTGCAGACCGACAGTCATGTCTCCGCTGTGGCTCTTTGCAGCTCCTTCTGTTTTTGTTGAATCTCTGGTTAACACCCTCCTTGCATGGTTTGTGAATTTTGGTCGGCGTCTCTCGGGTCAGGTTTGTCATGGCTTCCATTTTGTTCGAATGAATTTAATGCCACTTTCTCGGAAGTTCAAAGGTTGAGATATTTTTATAACCCATCCATCATCCATACGCCTCCAAAACTTTGTCTCTGACCTGTTTGAAGAGCGTCTTCGTCTTCATGTGTATGGTGTATTTACACTGACTACATGTGACAAATCATGTATTTTCTTTTTTTTTCCATTATACAATGAGCAATTTGGATTATATCGTTAAGTCCATTTCATAACATTCATATAAAAAATATTTTGAAAAATGAAATGAAAAAAATGGCAAAGTTGTAATATAATAAAACAGGAAAAACATTTTCTAGATCAAGTGATAAGTAGACGATATGGTTTTTGAATATCTTTTAGGTAAAGTAGGTATTTTCATCCTCTTTTAAACTCTTGTTCCAGAATCTCTCTCTCAATGTCTTGAACTTCACTTGCTCAGACACATGACATGACCTAGTGGTCATCTTATTCCTATCTGTATTCGTATTGCACTTGTTATACCAGAGGTCCTAGAAAGCTCCGATTAATAATATTTTTCTTCTGGCCATGGTACAAATTTTGTGTTTGTGTTTCATATCTCTATATATGCAGTCATTGTAAGTCTATAAGAAAAATAAGCTATTTAAAATGTATATAGTTTTTCAATAATATTTATTGTCAGTTTTCAGTAACTACATTATACAAACATCAATCTTTTAGTGAATCTTTATTTCCACACTGTTGAGCTGTAAATGAATGTGAAAAAGACTCTGGTCTAATGTGACTCTGTCACACCGGACTCTCCGTTCAGATTTTACACTCCCTCACCTCGGACCTCTGCTCCGGTTGCCAAGTTTTCAGAAAAGTTTGAGTGAGATTCTGAAATTATGGTCATTGGAGAAAGGATAAAGAAAATCACAATTTCTACGGAGTTTAATCATCCACAAAACAGTGTGTTATTATTAATATTCATAAGAACACTCAGGGGCTTACACTCCTGATTCAGGAAGAATACAACAAAACACACCCACAAGTGTAAAAAGTAAAAATAGAAAGTAATAATATTAAGTGGAGAAAGTACAAAGAAGGAGCATTATTCATAGGAAAGAAGGCGAGAAGAAAAAAAAAAAAAGGGAAAAAATATAGTGAATATAAAGCAGGCTTGTGCAGCTTGTATGAGAGTGAACCTCTTTCTGTTTCACTCGCGAGCGATTCTGTATAATTCACGTTTGTTATTATGGAATGTTTACGAATATAAAAAGTGTTACATGATTAAAGTCGCTGTAAATACTGACATGTACAGTATTTCCCTCTTTGACTAATACTCCATCACTGCCCTCACACACTCCTTAATGCTCCAGTTGGTGAGAGACTTTGCTGAAGATTAGATTGTTTTGTACAGCACCGTCATGGCTGTTCCTGTTATTATTCCTACTGTTGCGTGTGATCGAAGCCTCACACAGCTGTATGTGTGATGTGTGGTAATCTCATTCGTATTGCGCAAATATTATTTTAGATGAACATTTAATATTATTTATTTCGAGCGATGCGATAGTATAGCCACGCCCACCTCGAGGGAAGAAAAGCAGTAATATTAGCAGTATATTAACTCTTCTCATTGGTTACTTGTTCCGCGGTCCTACTGTAGATATAGTGATGCCTGCGTTAAACTGTCCACCAAATATTATATGATTTGCTAGATGGTTCTTAAATGCAGCGTATAAACGATGTATGACTATTGACAGTGATGTAATTATAAATGACTTGTGTGTGTGTCTGTAGACAGAGAAGCCTCAGCTCCAGAAGGTCTGGCATATAGGCAGCAGGAGTCTCATTTGTGTCAGCAGATGAAGATGGCCACAGTGTCCCAGAGTCTCAACACCCAGGAGTGGAGCAGTCAGGAAGCTGCTACCTGCTCAACACACACCGACACTGGTAACTTGTGTATGTGTGTTTGCGCGCGTGTGCAAATGCATTTTACCGTTGGAATTCTGTATAGTTTTCTGTACAGATGTTTTATTTGTTTAAAGACATGTAACTGTTTTAAAACGGAACAATTAGGCACAAGATGCGGCTACAATATTTATATGTAATATGAAGCCACTCTATTTTAAAACAGTTTATACAGTACAATAACAACCAGTCATAATCATTTGAACTTAATTTTTTTCCCCCTTTCCTTCTTGGTGCAGAAAGCGCTGATCAGTCGAAGCAGCTCGACCCGAGCCGGATCCGCTCCAGAATCCCTCCCAACATGCCCAAGCTGCTCATCCCCTCCACGGCCACCAAATTCCCCCCTGAGATCACGGTCACGCCTCCGACTCCAACGCTGCTCTCCCCCAAAGGCAGCATCTCCGAGGAGACCAAACAGAGGCTCAAGGTAAGTCCGTACACAAACCTTGCTCGTCACACAAATATTAACGCTGCATTATTAAAGTAATGCTGCAGTATTAAAACACTCAGGGGGGCACACGATCCGATTGGAATATAATCAGCAACATGGTGTGTGACATGACGCAACATGAAACATGTCGAGTGTGAGTGTGTCACAGAGTGTTGTTTTGTTTTTTTCCTCCCTCTTCTGATTGGCAAATAAATCCATTTGTAATCATTAAAGAATGTTACAACATACATTGTTTATTTATAGAAGCATTTAAGCTGTGGAAGGTTTCACAAACATTAAGCAGCTACGACTCGTCTTCTCCACTCAAATTGTCGAGTCTGAATTCAGTGCTGCGTTAGGATTCTCACTTCACTTCCCCCTTGTCTGTGTTCCAGAACGTGATCCTGGCGTCTCAGTCCGCAGCTAACGTGAAGAAGGACACTCTGACTCAGCCGGTTCTGGAGGTACAGGAGACGTCCAGCCAGGAGTCGTCCCTCGAAAGCGAGACAGACGAAGAGGAAGATTGGATGGACATTTGAGTTCTCGATGTTTTTTTTGTTGTTTTGTTTTGTTTTCTTCGTTTACTCGTTTATTTGCCCGTTCTTTTTGTCTCGGACTCGATGAACCGTTTGCATCTGTGCACTTCGCCCCGTGCCAACGTCCCGCAGCAGTATGCACGTTATTTCCGCAAAAGGGCTTTTTCCTCACCGCTCGATGATGTCCTCTCGCTACACACGCGCACTGTGTTGTCTTTTTCTCCTCACTTTTGGCGATTTATTATTTATTTCTTATTTTTTATTTTGTTGCAACGATGCTGCAAAATTTCACTCCCATCTGAACAATGATGTGACCAACAGCTTCTTGACGCCGGCGCATTGGCGCACCCAGTGCCGTTTTGTTGTTTGTTTTTTTCCTGTGTCCACATCGGAGGCTTGAACAGCAGTGGTCCTATGCACACAGTCAGTTTGATGCAAAGCATTTATAATTACAGCCAAGGGAACGTTTGGTCAGAAAGTGTTTCCCTTTTTCCTCTTTCTTTTAACTTTAAATGAAGTGAGTTTACATCGAATAAGGTGCTTAAACTCATGACGTGAATATTTGCTCCGATGCCGTCAAGCAAGCAAGCATGCAAGCACTAAAACCCTGCCAGAATTTTGTGCGTATGTAAATATATATGTATATTTTGTGTGTGTTTGTGTGTGGAGGTTGTAGGGTGGATATTTGCGCCACCCTCAATGAAACTTATCGCTTTGATCATTGGCTGTCTTTCTTGTGTGACATGTCCAGTGCAAAAACAGCATGAGTTTACAGTTTCCTGTAGCGCTAATTACATCTTTTTAAAAGAATTTCTACACGTTTTTCACCAAAGTATATTTCTGACTGACAGTCTAATTATGTGTATCTTAAGAGTTCATAAAGTGAGCCACTTGACTTGTCTTATTATGAAACAACCATTTTTATAATTGGAATTTTTTTTTTTTTTTTTTTTTATCATGACAAAACATTTTTCTGATCAAATCAGCTCTTGTATTGACTGTACTCATGTTTGTGTTACGTGAAATCGTGTTGCGTCTACAACGGCAAATTTCTTTTGTATTAAATTGTAGCTGGGAGTAAGAGAGTTTAATCACGCAGGTTTGAGTCCTGCCACCAGCACTAAACCCTGAAGAGGTTTTTCATCTTCAACAGTATGGAACCGAATCGCACTGAGGTATCCGGTCGGTTCGCTTTAAATCAGTGCAGCTTCTCATAATCAAGTGTCCAGGATCATATCAACGTCAAGGTCTTATCAGTAATACAGTATATATTTTAAACAAAGAAAGGGAGACTTTTTTTCTTTTTTTTTTTGTAGGACTGATGACTTTGACTTTGAGACTGACCTTGATGATGATCCTGGACACGTGACATTGGAAGCTGTAGAGCATTGTGTGCATGTTCAAAGAGGAAATGTATATATATTTTTTGAAAAACGGAAAGCACAAGATGTGTTGTGCTTAGCCTTCCCCTGCACATAACATCTGGACATTATGTGGACCTCCTTCCTAAACAGCCGAATGTTGTGCTTTTTTTATTATTATTATTATTGTTATTATTAAATGGTAGTTTTTCTACAAATGGATGGATTCATTTCCTCCTGTATTTTTCTGGTTAATGAATAAAAATAATTTTTGCAGAATAAAGAAAAAGCTTGTAAAGTGAAAAAAAAAGTTGAATGTGAATGGACATTAAACACGTGCATCAGACCAAACTACCTGCAAATGGATCATGTTTGGAGATGTTTGTATTTCTCTCTCTACATTGTAAGAGTGTCGTTGTAGTTGCTTTTTTTTTTTGTTTGTTTTTTTGGATGGCTCTGCTTGGGCTTGTACTGAGAATGTAACTTGGTGAAGGACGGAGCTTGTCCTCTCTATGCTCACACTTGTTCTCCCGAGGACTTTCCTTTTTTCTTTTTTTCTTTCTGACTTGCTGCATTAAAACCAAAAATAACACTTAATGACACTTTTAACCTTGCCTGATTTCTGTCCTTCTTATTCTTTAAAAAAAAAAAAAAAAAAAAGGTCCAAGCTGGAAGTGCCAAAAATGTGCAGTTGGCTACAAAAGTGAGTCAGTCCTCATAGAACACTGTTATTAAAATGCCCAACCTTATGACAGGAATAAAGCTATTTGCAGCCTGGTACTAAAAAAAATAATTAGCAATTAAACGTCAAAATGCTAGCTGTCTGGTATGCATCATCCTAGCTAACCAGCTAACTGGAATTGTTGTGGTTTAACTCGCAACAAGTTGACGTGCAGAGTACCAATAATGTGTTCGATTAAATACAAAGTAACATTAACCATCTTAGCATTTTAGCTAAGCTAGCTAGCTCGTGGTCACTGCGGGAAGTAGCCCTGTGAAGTGCTTTCTGTTATAATTTATAACGCTTCTCTTTGCCATGTGAATGGTTTATATTAGCTGTAGATCATCAGGGTACTTGGACACATCAGTACCTCGTGTGTACATGGATCAGAGATTTAGATCATAGATTTCCCCATCAACATGCTACAAGTAATAATCAGTGGTTTTAACATTTACAGAACAGAAGTCTTTACCAAAGAGAGAAATGGAAAAGAAAAATATAATGTGGTGTAGTTCTGAATGAAGTGGACGTTGTGATGTGGAGTAATTCTAGAGCTCGGTTTTGGTTTAAGCAAAATACCATCAATCAACGTGACCGAGTCGAAGAACGTAACACTCGAGAATTATGTAGAACATGACAAACATGGGAATTTAGAGTTCCAGGTTGGTCTTTAACTTTCACTGAGACGCATGTTAGTGTAACTGTTGTAGTTTTTGAGAATTTTGTGTGTAGACTTTGTGATCAGCCATAGCTGACCAAATTTAGGCAGCTAGTGAACGCTTGGCTCTTAAGGGTGATGTGTTAGAAGCCGGGCCAAAAAATAGGACAAGTATTTAAGTGACTTTGACAGGAGACTTTTTAAACTATTTTAAACTGGGTCAAATTAGAATAAAAATGCCAGGTTTTATGAGGTGTTCCTGGTCTGCAGTGGCTACCCATAAAAGGTCCTGCAAGAAAGGACAACCTGGTGATAACAGAAGACGACCTACTGTAACACAAATTCCCTCAAAAGGTGAAGGCTGGTTCTGATAGAAAGGCGTTGGAACACAATGCATCACAGTTTGTCACATGTGGGGCTGCGTAACTGCAGAGTGCCCACTGACACCAGGATGCACTACGGAAAGCCATCAGAAAAGGCAGATGCTCCGAGCCATGTTCTGCTGGGAAACATTGGGTCCTGGCATTCATGTGGATGTTACTTTCACAGCTTTTGGCTACCTACCTAAATATGGCTTTTCGAGACTCCTAAATGGTAACGGTATTCCCTTACGTCCTTTTTCAGCAGAATAATACAACTTGCATGTTGTTGTTGTTGTTGTTAGTCTTTTGGCTGCCCCCATCCAGGGGTGTCGTCACAGTGGCCCTTCAATCCGCACAACAACTTCGCTAGGATTTACACTCGATGTCCTTCCTGACACAACCCTCCCATTTTATCCAGGCTTGGGACCAGTCCTGCATGCAATGCCTGGATATTATGGGGCGTGGCAACCCACTGACAGTGGGGCTTAAACCAGGATCCTCAAACCAACAACCTAGAACTTTAGCCGCCTGACCTCTCAGTAAATAAAATACAACTTCAGGAATGGTTTGAGGAACATGACCGAGTTCATCTTCAAACTCCCCAGATCTCAGTCCAACCGAGCATCTTTGGGATAGGCTAGAACAACAATTCACATCCATGGAGGCGATTCCTAAACAACTTACAGGATTTAAGCAGCTTGCGCTGTTGCTATAGCGTCTCGCTGACAGACACCACAGCACACCATCGGCTCTTGAGGAGGCCTGTCGGGTCAACGCCTCAATGCATCTGATTGGTGTAAAATTGTAGTCAAGAATTGGTGGATTGGTGGAAATGTCAGTGATGCAAGGAGTAGAATCTCAAAGGGTCTCAGGAAACTTGAAAGTGCTTTTGGTTTAGGCGTTTCATCTACCTGTACCACTTGAGTGAGAGTACGAGTTTCATTTTCGAGCTGTTGTTTTAGAATGCATCTCATAGACATAGTTTGATATCGGTTCTGCTGAAAACAATGAACCCTTCTGTTCTTTTTGAACGAATCTTTAACGTGACTCAGAAGAACGAGTCGTCTCGGAGAGTGATTCGCTCACTTTCTACTGGGCGCGCAGGCGCAGAGCATCGCAAAACCTCCGTAGGTTCTGTACAGGATAAGGAATTGAACGGTTCTCAACGAATCTTCCAGGTCCGAGTCGTTCGTTCTTTTGTCACGTGACTCCCGTAGACGCTATGCAGTGCAATAGATTCAAAAGAACGAACGACTCGGACTAGAAGATATGATGGTGAGCTGCTCATTCTGTTTATAATAATATGTACTTAGCTGCATTGTAATAATTTCAGTACTGGAACTATAGCCAAAATCTGTGTATGTAGACGTGTTGGGGGTCTGTTTATTGAAAATGTAACATTTTATTTTTGTTTCTGATCAAAAGAACGAAATGCACTAAATGACTCAAAGAAAGATTCGTTCAATTTTGATAAACGAGATTCAAAGGACCGAGTCACGAAAATGATTCAAACTTCCCATCACTAATACACACTTTAACATGAAAGTTAAAATGCCAGGTTTTTGAGACCAAGATATATCATTTCAGAACTTTTTCCACCTATAACCTGAACATCTCAAATGAAAAACAGACAAAAAACAAAAAAACTAATGTGGTGACATAAGTGTCCACACCCTCTAATAATTGTTCGAAGATGTTATAACATGTGCCTGTGTTCAAAATTAAGCAATCACGCACTCGTGTTAAATAGGTGTGAATACACACTTGCAGTCTGATTAAACCCAAATAAAGGTCAAGAAAAGCTTGACCTTCATTTAAAGATGGCGTTTCCCTGACGTTTTCTTAGTCGCATCTTACAGCAAAGCCGTGGTCTGCACAGAGCTTCTAAAGCATCAGACTGATCTCATTGTTGAACGATATCGGTCAGGAAGGCGACCAAAAAAAAAAAAAAAATGACACAGCATTAGATATACCATGGAACACATGGTATATCTAAGTGCAGAATATGCAGCGCAACAGTGATATTCCCGCAACCTGGACATCCCTCCAAAACTGATTGAGAACGAGAACGAGAAGAAAACTGATGATGAAGAGGTTGCCAAGAAGCCTTCATCAATACTAAAGGAGCTACAGAAATTTTTGGAAAGTACTGGCTGCATAGTACATCTCCTGTATTCTTCATATGTCTATGGGGTAAGCTAAAGAAAAACATCCACGCTCGGCTAAATTTTTTAAAAACACATTTAAAGTCTCCCAAAAGCATGTGGGGGGAAAAAAGTGTTATGTTCTGATGAAACCAAGGTTACATTTTGTAGCCATAATTCCAAAAGGCACAAAAACGAAAAAGAGCACTATACCCACAGTGAAGCATGGTGGTGGCGGCATCATGCTTTTTTCCCCTTCAGCTGGAACTTCGTAAAGGTGGAGGGAATTATGGACCGTTCCAAATAAAAGTCAAGTAGAGGAACTTCATCTTTCAGCACGACGACGACCTGAAGCTACATCCAATAGTTTCACCAGAGGAAGATGAAAGTTTTTGGAATGGGCCTGCCAAATCCCAGACTCGAATCCGACTGAAAATCTGTGGCGTGATCCGAGGAGGGCTGTGCACAGGGGGTGTGATCGCGATCTGATAGATTTGGAGCGTTTTTTCAAGTCAAGATGTGCCTTGCTGATGGATTTGTGGCCAAAAAGACGAAGTGCTAGATTAAGGGTGTCCATATTTATGCAAGCACATTATTCTTTTTTTTCTTTCTTTTTTTTACTTCCTTAACACCCCGCAGGGGGAAAAAAAACGAAAAGATTTTAGTAGATTTTTTCAGTTGAGTTGAATACATTTACTTGAATTTATATAAACATCAAAGTGCAGCTGTAAGTCATGTTTGAATTATGCAAATCACATTAGGTGCTCAAACATTAGCATCCAGACACACTTGATTTGTTCGAAGTACCGTATGAACAACATGTCCACATGCATCACACATGCATTCTTCTCATTGTGAAGCCTTTATGTAAACTTACAATCAAAATCACTTCAAAAATTGTATTACATTTTTCTTAAAAGTATTGGTGCCCCCGCCATTTTCTTTGGCTCCCTTCTCAGGAGTCACGGTCACGTGACAGCGTCAACGATGGTGCGACTGCTGACATCTTTAGAGGACACATAATACTACACATTGCTGCCGTCATTCAATTCAAGTTTTAAAGAGATCATAGATAACAAACTGCTCAAGTGTGTGTACATTTTGCAGGGTTCCTCTGTATGTACTGTATAAACTAGAAATCCTTAATTCCATTCATTCTGATGCAGTAGATGGTCCTGCACGGATGAGCAAAAAAATTGTATTTAAACAAAAATTCTTAAATATTGTTGAACTTTACCAAAAGACGCTGCTGTGATGATAAACCCTGTCTTGTGCTCATGCCGTTATTTACAATTTACACCTTCTGGACATCATTTCATCATTTATAGCAAAAAAAAAAAAAAAAAAAAAAAAAAAACCTGTCTATTTTTTAAAGGAATGCAGAAATAAAATCAACTTTTATCCTGTTTCATTAAATCTAAACAAAACGTTTAAGGAAGAGAAAGTAAATGCATTTTTTATCTCTCTCTCTCTCTCTCTCTCTCTCTCTCTCATGCTGGCTGTTATCCTTTTGCCACTGGACCACCCCGTCTGCGTTAGGCAGGCAGTGTTAAAGGCAATGGCCAGCCGAGTGTGAAGCCCTCAGACCTGAGGCAGGACATTAGGGCCCATTAGCAACTTCCAGAGGATTCTTATGAAGTGCTGCCAATTTGTCGTTTGCTCTCTTTGGCAAGCACGCTACGATTTATACACACCCAAGGTCAAACGTGCAGCTCGCTCCCTAAAGGAACGACGTAATCTCTCGCACCGTGCTAGCATTCGCATAGTCAATACTTATTATCGCGTTCTATAAACTCAAATCTCTGAGATCTCGACGGATCTTCCTTCAGTAGTGTTTCTATATCAGTGCATCCTAAATCCCCCCCCCCGAGAACATTGGGTGCAAGTTTCTGTGCCTTCAGATGCTGATTTGACTTGAAATTCCGGCAGACCATATGTCCAGACATAGGCTAGCTTTTCATTTCTGCTGATAGCTCGTACCTGAGGCCTGAAAGTGGCCAATTAGAGCATCAAAAGGGAGCGTTGCATGGCTAATGCCAGTGAAAGGTGTGAGATTTCTCGTCGGGCCTTGGCGGGGGGGGTGGGCGGGGGGGGGGGGGTGGGGGGGGCTTTATGGAGGGCTACAGCCGTCTGATCACGGCCCAGAAGTGCCTGTGTATTGGCAGCTGTTAAGCTATTGAGTACTGACGGTATCCAAATGGTGTACCTTGCTGTAAGTCTACTGAGTTGGCAAAAAGGAGATTTAATTCACTTTTTTTTTTTTTTTTAATGTGCTGGGGTTTTTTTTTTTTTTCAGTCTTTGGTCATTTTTGGAAACTGATCAAACTAACATTGTGTCTTAAATGTTGCGGGCCTCATTTGATCTTGTTTTATGTGTTGCATCTATTAGAAACAATGATATCATTTGAGGCATTATGTAACAAAAGCAGGAAGACATTTGTAGCAAAAAAAAAAAGTCCAATAAGCAGCATAATCTCCATGGCCATGGCTTTGACCTAAGCTCCTGATCTGAGAGCAAGTTTTCAATTCAATTGAATCCAATTGTATTTGGATAGCGCTTTTAACAATTGGCATTGTCGCAAAGCAGCTTTACACAATCTTTTCCTCACGTTTCCTTTTTTAAATCTATTTTTTCTTTAATATTACTGTCACATTTACATTACGTCAGTCTATCTGTCTATATAGCTGTAAATAAAGCAAAGTTCCTAAAGACCGCGAGACAAACCCCGTGCTGGACTTGGGTTTAGCGAGTGGTGTGTGAGTCGACTCTGCGCTCGGTGTGGGGCTCGGCGGGACTCTCTTGATCTCTGTGGGGTCTTCAACAGGAAGCCGCTAGCAACGTTTATATACGACACCTCGGACGAGCTTACATTTCCTGTCGAGGCACGCCATGTGTTTCCAGCAACGCATTAATGATATTTTAACCACATCAAAGAGTATATGCCTAATTTTATGATGTGCTTCGCGACTCGACGAGGTTAGCCTGATGTCAGCGAGCTGAAGGACCCAACTTTGACCTTTTAGAGTTTGATTCGAGATTCCCACACAATTTTTTAATACATTTTCCAGATTTGTACTTCTCCTGCATTTATAAACCCGGCACACACTTGTATGCATCATTTTGATCATCACATCATTCCGAAATGATATCTTTTCTTTCAGCTCATGCGCCATAATTGTAGAATCGTGTGTAATTTCTAACTAGACAAACACCTTGAAGGTGTTAATAAGCTACTTAACGTGGTCGAGTGTTTGAATCGTCGAGCCTGAGCTGCTAATACTGACAGCGCTGCACACGCTTCCAGCCTTGTGGCAATTCAGTGCGTTTTTCAAAAATACATTTTTTTCGTGCGCTTTGGTTTTTGTCCTGGACTTAAACCTACTGTAGATTTCTCTAAATTCCCTTCTTTCAGCTTCAACCCTTAACCCTGTAACAATGACCTGAACGGTTGAAATGTACAGTACAGGTTGATCTTATTTGGTGATGACTAATCCAAGTTTACATGATCTTCAGCGATCAAAGTCTAAAGTAAAACAGAAATAAAGGACATTTGTATTTGACATTTTTCATTCAAACGTCCATTTCAACATATTGACATTGGTGTAAACTAGACTAGGTGTAAACTGAAATCCGCAGTGACGGCGTCTAAGAAAAAATATTAAACGCGTACAAGAGTGTGTGTGAGGCGAGCGGACGTGGCGCGGCGACGACTGAAGCTCATTCGAAATATCCGCCTCAGACAACATGTGGAAGAAAACTAGACTACAAAAGGAACCGGCCATCTTCAGTGCGATTGGAAATGACACCTCTTGTACAGATAGTGTGTTAAAAGAAGGTTCATATTGTGAATGAGGCTTTATGAACCCAGCAGCAATGACTATCCACCGGGGCAAAGTTCAGACCAGTCAGTTTCAGACATTTAAACCTACTTTTTTTTTTTTTTTCCGCCCCCCAAACTCCTACTGGATTGATTGTTCGACACTTCTACACACCAGCACTGAAGTGTGTGTGTGTGTCCACAGCGTGGAGTGGCGCCGACAACGCATCACGTTGTCCTTATTACCAGCTCCTCTCAGGTGAAACCATCACACCTTCATTACAGAGAAAGAAAGAAAGAAAGAAAGAAAGAAAGAAGTCCCGTCTCCCTCTTTCTCTCTTTTCCTTTAGAGGCCACTTCATGAAATCTGTCACAGAGGTGTGAGAGGATCTTTGGCCATTCTCTAACACTCTGTATGGATGAGTTCGAGTTATAAGACCGATATGCATCCACTCAGCCTGGCCTGCATTCAATACTTTCACAGCTTGGGCAGGCTTTCAACCCGTAAACACGCAACGCTCCCTTTATGAGTCTCGTTTCGGTCGTAGGATCTTTACAAAGACGCCAAAAGACGTTTCCATCAGTGCCTGTATGCGCTATTGATTGAAACTCAGAGAAGCACTTAAGAAACCAGGTGTATGGCACTGAAATCCCTTAAGGGTGCGTGGAAGCGACCGCTGTTAGTACGCTAAATTGACTGCGTAATAAACACTAAAAGGCTGATCTTTAGATTTCGGTTTCCTTAAACCTAATCGAAACCTGTGGATTTTCACCTAATATATAGTGCATTATAGTTTTGTAAAAGGCTATGGTGTGACAATATGCAACAAACAACACAAGTTCCTCGGACGTTCTTTGGAAGGTTCCAGGTTGTTGCATTTTGTAGACGTTTATCTCGGAATCTTTCGCGAAAGAGGAACCTCAATTAACACCAGACGTAGCACATTAACCGCATCAGTAACCTAAAAGCCATAGCAAGTCAAGACCTTTGTTACAAACATTATATGAATTTATTTATTATGATGATTATTATTATTATTATTATTATTATTTTACATTTTCCTTGGTATTAAGATGCATCTTGGTTAATTAACATCTTAGACCTTACAGCATTTTGAATTGAAATTATTAAATTAAATATAAATCAAAAATACAATGGTGATAATATAACACCGACCACACCAAGCAGGTTTAGTACTGTATCTTTCCATAGCTGTTGTTGTTTTTTAATCTTATTCCTTTCTCAGTAGCACATCCCCAGTCATCATCATCATGTAACCTGGAGAAGAAAAAAGAAAAAAAAAAAATCCGTTTTCTTTTTTCCACCTCTTATCTCTCTTTATCTGTCAACCTCATCACCGTGTGTAATGGTCCTAATGTAAGTGCTGTTGAAACGTACACCTCGCTCCATCAACATTTTACACGCCGCAGCCGCCGCACTTTGGTGTTGGGAGATCCACATCTTCAGCTAATAAGCTGCACCGTGTGCATCCATTACGTAAAAAACAAGAATTATTAATAAATAATACAGCCTTTCAAGGATATTGTTGTGACTTCTTTCGTATTAGTTAGAAAATAAATTGGTGCTAAATTTCACATCTGTGAAATAAAGTTGGATCTTAAGCCATGGTTTTCAAAGTCAAGCATAGACAAAATCATTTTTTTTTTTTAAATAGTTTTTCCAAGAAAATTGCCACAACCCACCCTCATAATTATTACATTTATTATTAAGTTCTTATTGTTTATAAGTCGGTCCGACCTGCCACTTCAATTGAAATAGTTTAATCCAAGTATATATCCATTTGAATAATTTCAATAAAATTGTCTTGAGTGGAAAATTAAGAAAAATAAAAGCGATCTATCGATCTGATAATTATCCAATTGACCTAAAAACAGCTTTTTAAAGTGAAAATTAAGAATTTTAAAATAATGATCAATTGAATTTTAGTCATTTAAACATTTTTTTTTTATTTCTTTATTTATCTGTTCGTGGTAAGATTTAAACATTTTATGCAGAACTATACAACACCCAGGGTTTCCAAGTACCTTTATTTATACAACCTTTATTTTCTAATTGAAAGCTTTTCATATGATTGTAAAATCACAACCAGAAGGACTTCTAGGAGTTTTCGTTGTTGTTGTTGTTGTAGTAAACCTATAAATCAATGTTTATCACATTTTAGGACTTCACGAGCAAACACTTTAGAGCACGCATGTGAAGAAGCTCCAGACTCCAGACTGACTGCGATGCTTATTTGCTCATTTGTGAATAGAGCAGGTCAAGCACGCACATCAGGCAGCTTTCATTCGCAAATTAATATGAATAGTAAGCAAAGCCCTCCGAAGATCATTCAGCCCGATAAACCCACATTGTGCTGTTTACCTGTTTGTTCTCTGTAACAGGAGACTCAATAGTGCTAACAGCCTGTAAAGTACCGAGCCATACACTCGAATTCTTTCACTGCCATTTCCTCCCTGAGCCATCATCCACTCCGGCTCTCTCTCTCTCTCTCTCTCTCTCTTCCCTAATTATTCTTTGAATCTCATTTCATCCACCTCTCATTTTTCTTAAATCAGTTTCTTCGAATCCATCTCAATGTGGTCTGTCTTTTTTTTTTTCCCCGCTCTCTCTCTCTCTGAATAGAGGATAGAGAACTTAAACCCACATGAGGAATGTGGTGGTGCTCCTAATGAGATTAAGTACTGAAGCATTGTTACGTCTAGACACACTGAATCCACAATACACAACACCCCCACCCCACCACCACTCACACACACTCACACACACTCACACCAATCCACTCCAAGCACACATACAGAGCATGAGCTGGCCCTCAGGTGAGCTCACCTGCATGTTTGCCTCAGGGACTGCTTTGTCATAACTCTATTAATGCTTTATGCTCCTGTCCTTCTGTCCCTATAATGGATGTGATTTTTTCACTCCAGCTTCAGCTACAAAGTAAATCGATGGCTCCGGTGAATGGTCTAAATAAAATAATTAAAGAACACATAAGCAAATATGACTTAATTTTCTAGTTAATCATTTTTATACTAAGAAAGTGATGAAAACTTGTATTTTGCTTTAGACAGAAAAGCAGTTTTTCTTGAAAGAAATGTTACAAAAAAGAATTCCTTTAAAAAAACTACCAAAAAAAAAAAAAAAGTCCGTAGATTTCCTGACCATATCAAACAGTGTGAAATAAAAAAGTAACCTCCTAACCCTCAAGAGACGGTCCCATTCCCTACACCGGTTTTGTAATATCAGCTAAATTACATATATTAAAGCTAATGTAGTGTAGTCCTATTTTAGTTTGCTCACTATTTTCACTGCTGATATAATGACCTTTTATCTGTTGCTCAATTATAAACAAATAGATAAGTCTGTGTGAATTAACAAACAAGTCCCCAGTGTACACACTCTTCTGTTTGTGTGAACGCGTAAATATGCCATTTGGACCGTATCTCCGCTATGCCCTCGCTCACTTTAACTAGCAGCATTAGCGAGGTTTCATTGTTGACTTGTGCTCTAGGAAGCCCTGTGCATATTTGCTTAAAAGTCTTTTAGCAGTTCATAAAGAGGGCCTGGTCCTCTTCCTGTTGGGACTCTATCAAGACTCTGCTAAGTCTCTTTGATTTCACCCATCGTCCAATCACATCATGACATTGACTCTACCTTGGGTCACTTCAAAGGCTGAGAAAGGGGGCCCAAGCTCCGCCTACTCATGGCATCCCCTTAAATCTGCCCGGTGTCCTCTGTGCTTCTCAGAAAGGTGAAATCCCACATCCTCTCTCTAGACATCCTATCTCTGGACTTAATTTGTTTGGTTGTGGATTTAACTGAAGCTTCAATGGAGAGTTTGATGCTCTGACTGAAAGGAAAAGAGAAACGATTCCCGGGAAAACACTGACTATACTATATCTTGATTTTCGTTGCGGAAGAAGAATCTTGAGAAATGCAATCTATCAGAGGTAAGTTCAGATACTAACAATTATGTTTATTTTTAACCTTCTTCGAAGAATTCTATCCAAAATGCTACAAGGGCTTAATCACAAACTATCTCTTTCCTTGTTCTCTTTCGCTCAGACCTTAAACACAACTTCAGTATCCCACCTCCATCCGCAATGGCTGGAGCAACAGACTCTTTTCACCAAGGGAACATCAGGATAACGCTGGAGGACCCTGAGCTATGGAAATCCTTCCATGAGATTGGTACCGAGATGATCATAACCAAGCCTGGCAGGTAAAAACTCACCTAAGAACAAGTTCTACTTAAATGGGTAGCGCCTTTTAAAGTAATGGATAGTCTCTATTTTGAATGAGGTATGAATGAAGACTAAATGTATGTTTTGTGATTGCAGGAGAATGTTCCCGCATTGTAAGATAAACATTTCTGGACTTGTGCCCTATGCGAAGTACATCCTCCTGGTGGACATTGTGCCTGAAGATGGTTTCAGATACAAGGTAAGATCTAACTATTTGTCCTGTCCTGCCTCTTCTCAAGCTCAACCAGTCTTGACACTGTATTCATATCCTTATCTTAGATCTTGCTTGGTTTTGTGCTTTTGTCTAGTATTTCACCAGATTATAAAATGTAGAGATGTGGAAATGGTCTAAAGATTTATAGAAGAATGTTCCAGAGTAAAATGACCATGTCCTGGACATTGAAGTGCTAAGAAAATGTGGAGTTAACGTTAAATTAGGTATTGGGGCAGTTGGTGCTTGTCTGTGTGTCCAGAGTCTTCTCACCGTTGATGTTGATTACACAACTCACACTCCACTTCAAAGGGCCCAAACTCTTCCTGTTTTTACAGGAGCAACTGGGGGTCCCCCTCCCCAAACTCACACTCCTCCTCTACCCTTAGCCCTTCTGTCACTGGCCAGGCACTGCAGTGAATCGTTTTGTGCAGTAGATTTTGCACTCAATTTAATTTACCATGACTTTTTTTTCTGGTGTCACTAACAAGTTTTCTTATTGTTTCCAGTGGAATAAGGATAAGTGGGAGGTGGCGGGCAAGGCGGAACCTCAGCCACCCTACAGGACCTACGTGCACCCAGACTCACCAGCACCAGGGAGCCACTGGATGAAGCAGTCTGTCTCATTTCTCAAGCTCAAACTAACCAACAACGCCCTTGACCAACATGGACATGTAACTAACTATCTTCTTCTTACAAGAAATCCTGGGACCGTTTGTCCTGAGAAAATTTGTAAATTTTGCCTTCATGGAGACCAGTTACTTAAGCTGCTTTGCTGTAAAATGAGCTTTTCTTCCATAGTCAAACATCATATTGATATCAAAAGTTGGGTGGTAATTAATGATATTTTGTTCTCTCTGGTACAGATCATCCTGCATTCCATGCATCGCTACCATCCCCGTTTCCACATCGTACAGGCTGATGATCTCTACAGTGTCCGCTGGAGTGTGTTCCAGAATTTCACATTTCCTGAGACCTCCTTCACGGCTGTCACGGCATACCAGAACACCAAGGTTAGACTCTCAGGACACACAGTAATATCAAGCATGTGGGAAGACAACTCTTTTGAATGTGCCTCATGGTTTTTGCATTCTCTTTTGTAGATTACCAAGCTCAAAATTGATAACAACCCTTTTGCCAAGGGATTCAGAGATGAGGGCATGAATTCAAAAAGGTAAGCAACAGCAGAAACAGAACTTTGGTGAATATCTTGCTTGGTCGCTTTCCTTGAAAAAGAAAAATGAATATTTTGTTTTTTGTCTCCTTGCGTAGACGTGCAACCAGAGGTCCTGCAGACACCGAGCGACTGGCCAAAAGATTGAACTCGATGGTCAGGGGATCAGATCAAAATAGCCCACCAGGTATGATTTGGTGCTGTCAATACAATTTAAGTAATCTTCTTAATGAACTCATTACGTAGGTCGTAGTGCACTGTGGATGCTTATGGGAAGTTTAACAATCTTTTTTCAGATTTGCGTCGCTCTTCCTATGAAGGACTGGCAGAACCACAAGCTGGATGCAAGGAGGGAGTTAAAGATGAGCCAAATTCTCCCTGGGGAGGATCATCTGATAGGGAAAACAACCAGAGTGTGGAAAGGGACTCCCCTCTGGGTTCTAATGCTCGAGACATGTACAGTTCTGAACAGCTTGTGCCAGGACCTGGCACATACCAACCTTACAGGTACCTACTGATCATTTATTTAAGTAGGCACTGTGGCAGATTGTATTTGCTACGACATGGGGGAAGATTTTTACTGAATGCTATTATGCTTGTTCTTTTCCTAGGTATCCTGATTACAACAAATCCCCTTCATCAAGCTCCTCTAGCATGAGCAGCAGTGCTGGACGGTCCAGCTTTGAATCTCGAGTGCCTGACATAGCCACCGTGTCTGAGCAGGACAGCAAAACTACCGATCTGGTCGTCCCGCAGTGTCCTCCCCCTGCCACCGCTGGGGTGCAGGACTACGCTGGGGTGCTGAACGTTGCAGTTGCACAAACTAAGCCAGGCATGCTGGGACATCACGCACTCTATGCACCCTACAGCGCTGATCAGCCCCTGAGCCAGTGGAGCGGAACAAGCTCGGCCCAGTACCCGTCCCACCCGCACCATCATCACCACTTAGCAGCGGACTACGGGACGCAAGCTGTCCATCATGGCTATCACCATGCCAACATGGCCGACTGGAGCCAGTACCCGCTCTTCTCATACTCCTGCTGGTGAGCAGATATGCAGGACAAAGTGTGTGAACTCAAGGCTAGTTCAGGCTCTTTGGAGTCAGAGTGGAATGCACAAGAAGTTCGGAGAAGGAGCGAGATTTGACGAACATACCGAAAATAGGGTCGCGAAAAGCGTTTTTGCAACCTTGCCTTTTTTGTTTTGTTGCTTTTCCTTATGATCTGTATGGTCACTTCAGTTGCTTCGCTTCAAGACAAAGCCTGTGCTGACTGCATGATGGTCAAATGACCTAAAACGGATGTGCGTTTATGTTTAGTGCCGTGATTCCGGTTTCAAAAGTATTAGGTGTTTGCTTGGAGCCTCTATAAAGGACTGAATTTCTTTTGAAACAGCTGAAATACTGGTGTGTTTTATTTATTTAGTGAATGGTTTCACTTGTTTAATATTATTTTTGTAAAGGAAAAAAAGGTCTTTGCTGAAAATAGTACTGTAGAAACTGGACGTGTAGAAAAAAGTAATTATAATGCAAACGTCAGACGTTATGGCTTCTTGTCTGCACTGACAATTTTGTGTGCTCATTAATGTACATATGAAGCGTTTTAGTTGCTTATGTTCTTTTTTTTTTTTTTTTTTTTAAGAGGGAAGTGGAGTAGACAGTCGAGTCACCAGGTAGAGCTGATGAGAGTAATTAGAATGTCTGTGTTACATCCTTAACTACCTACTCTGATCTAAGATCTGATGGATCAGAACATCAGCAACCAGCTTTCTATACCTGCTGCTTTACTTATGCTTCCTTAGAAATATTGTCTTTTGCTAGGAATTTGCATTATTGCTTGATATTTTGCGGAAGATTTGTTTGCACAAAACAAGCCACAGCACATTCGCAATAACTATGGATATGAAAATGAAATTAAACTGTTTAAATGTTCATCTTCTTTGGTCTATTTATATGATTGAGTCATTGCAAAACACTTTACATTTTTTTTTTACATTTACATGGAGAAGACACACATCTCAAACAGGGTAATATGGAAACTGACGCGACACATGATAACCTTATTAGAGAACGGCATAACCGAAATAATTGTAGGCTTTCCTTTAGTTCTAAAATATACATTATTTTATGGTTGCCCCATGGTGTTGACTTGCTCTTTTTTTGTTTGTTTTTCTCATTTTCCCTTTCTTTTGTTGACACTAATGAGACACCCAACCCACCCAGCGCCACACACTCATACTGAGGGCTTTTCTCTGACATTGTAAAGCTCCTAAGCAGCATGAAAATTGGGGGATGGCTTGCTCGTTTCAGATCTCAAAAGAGTAGACACTGATGGCTCCACCGTCCCAGACGTCAGGTGCTAATCACTGCCGTAAAGGGGGTGGGTGGGTGGAGGGGTATAGTCTGGGTGTGAAACAGAGACGATTTTGATTGACCTGTTCACTGTCCATTAATTGAGTGCTCATCATCAGACTGGCCAAGTCACTTTCCATATTTCTTGTATGCCTTGTGGAAAAACTGCCTTTTTCGTCTTCTGACAATGACATGTCAAAAAATAAATAAATATATATATATATATATATATATATATATATATATATATATAAAAGGCTATTCAAATATTCAAATATTATATTTAAATATAATATAGGTTATATCAAATATTAATTAAACATCAGTTTCTTCTGGTATTAACCTCTTAATCCTGGATTTTAAAAAGTAGATGGATGGATTTTGCATCTACTCTTTGCTTTAAGACTACAGCAGTTACAACACTTACACCGGTTTATACCAGCGATCGTCGACTTTCTGTCCCATAAAAATTAATAGCCATAGATTATGGCCCTTCAAGGACTCACAAAAATGCTCATGTGCCCTGGGGAGGATTTGAGTTTTACAACCCTGATTTAGAGCAACTGTGACTATAAGCTCATTTAAAAGTAGACAGGTAATAAATCTCCATATTTCCTGTTGTGACCATGTAAGAAAGCAATGCTGTTTGATAAATATATATGCTTACTTTTGGGCTGAGGACTTCCAACAGAGGAATTGCAAAAAATCAAAAATCAGCCTAGGTGCTGGGTGCATGCTTTGCCCCAGACATTGACCCTAGAAGTCTACCAAATGTGTAAGTCTGGTAGAAGCCGCTAACAATATCAATTTCAAGTCAAGTCAATTTTATTTATATAGCGCTTTTAACAATTGACATTGTCGCAAAGCAGCTTTACACAATAAAAAGAAGTAAGTTTGTATGCAATGTGTATGAATGAAAATGATAAGATTGTCCCTGATGAGCAAGCCGAGGGCGACGGTGGCAAGGAAAAACTCCCTGAGATGGTAATAGGAAGAAACCTTGAGAGGAACCAGACTCAACAGGGAACCCATCCTCATCTGGGTGATAACGGATAGCAGGGATTGATCAGCATAATAATGTGTACTGGAAGTTCAGAGTAACAGGAGATGTGTTTAAAATTAAAATTAAAATGAGTCCAGTTTGTTCCCGGAGGCTCAGGTAGACTGTAGGGGATTCCGGTCCTGAGTTATCGAACAACTGAAGTCACAGGTCCCCAGAGCATCAATCGATGATAGGACAGTCTTAATGGAAACCATCCCCAGCCACCATACGAATCCAGGCGACGAGATCTCCAACCAGAAGCAGGACTCATAACACTAACAATATGGCGGTGTATCTCCAAAACTGCAGCTCGTGTCGAATGTTCCCAGTCTGCTATGATCGGGACCTGCAAAAAAGTGGTCCGAGGAAGGAAAACCCATGAACTGACGTCAGGGTCATGGATGGCCAAGGTGCAATGATGCACGTGGGGAGTGAAGGCTCGTCTGTGTAATCTGATCCAATAGAAGAGCTGCTGTAGTTCAAAGTGCTCAAATGCTTAATGTTGGTTCTGACAGAAATGTTTTGGTGGCAAAAGGGTGACCTACTCACTTTCCAAAACTGTTTGCCACAAAGTTTGAAGCACACAATTGTACAGAATGTATTCGTATGCTGAAGCATTAAAATTTCCTTTCACTAGAACTAAGAGGCCCAGACTTGTTCCGGCTTTTCTTTCAATTCCACTGTGCGCAATGTGCGGTCTATTAACAAAATAGAATGGAACAACTTTAATAACCTGCTTAAAACTCTCTCTGGTCACAATCCCAATCTCACGCACTCTTTTTGTACAAATCCAATGTTTAACTCAGCAGTCCTTCTTAGTGCCCATCATCCAAAATCCATTCATAACAGACCAGTAAACAGCCTGTTGGGAGCAAAAAGCTCAGATGAATGGTACAGAGTGGTGAATGAGCTTCAGCTTATTAATGGACAGCAAGTTAAACAGGAAGTGTTATTTGGTTGCAGCCATCTTGCCCTCAATACTAATCAGGTTTCCAGTCGTTGCTGATGAAAGGCATCTCCACATCATGCAGCCACCACAACCATGTGTTTTGAGGCACGATGAGGCAAAAACTGAAGTCTAAACACACTCATAATACAAGAGCGTTTCATTTTAGTGTCTCTCCACTAATTACATATCCTGCACTTCTAAGTCTCGTTTACTTTCACAAAGACAAACCTGAATGTCAGATAACATCAGGTAAAAGTCACTGTTTTTCCCAGGGCTGTTGAATTCTTTCTTAGCATGGCATGACCACTTTTAGTGTTAACACTGCATTAAAAATGAAGCTGAAAAGTAATTTTTTTTAAATACCTGTTATGAACGTGTATAGAAAAAAAAAAACATATTGTTAAAAATATGTTCAAAAAGGGAAAGTCAGAATTTATTTGAGCTCACTGGCACACCCTGTTATGTTCAGAGGTCAGAGAGGCTTTAATGTGTCTGGAACTGATAAGACAACAGTATGTCCTGGTGATGTTCTGCCACTAGATAAATACAGTGGTGTGAAAGCCAGGGTGATAACAAGCAAGATCAGTGGAATTGTGTGAACTTGGAAGCAAAGTGAGTTCAACAAGAGGGCAAAGGGGATCATGGGAACTTTGAGTTTTAGGTGATTTAAAAATTTTATTGAATATTTAAGATGGTTGAAGCTGGTCCAGCAAATGATTCAAAGTTGTGACATCTTCCAGATCTGTTATTAGGTTCTAAGGCAACAGTTTATATGTAACCTCATGGTTGAGGCTAGTGTTGCTGGTGATGAACCCTCTTTCTAAATGGTTTTGCTAACCTTGAGTGACAAACCAAGATAGGAAAACAGTGCATAGGTCAAAATGTGACATGTAACTAGTCCTCTTGAAGCAGTACTTTTAAAGCATGTATAAGCCTATTCAGGAACCTGGAAATGTGTGCATCCTTCCAGCAGGTGGTTTACGAAAACTGCTCCTGGCCAGAAACTATTAGAGAACGCCTTTCTATACTCACCATCACCAATTGATCCATAAAGAAGCTTCATATTAGCAAAGCAGAAGGTTTCAGTCAAGATCGTTTTATACCTGTTCAAGAACAATGCCGTTCTTGTTCAGTAAAGTTCATGAAAGTTTCAGTTCCTCAGATGGTTCAAGACCCTCCGCAAAGACTGCAGAAGACTTAACTAGCACATTTAAATTCCTGTTATTGACCAACAGCTAGTAGAAGCTGTGCTGCACGTCACAAATTGGTCCAATCAAAGCTCCACAAAATGACGAAGTTGTCAGAATGGCATATTCAAGACATTTAAAGTTTCCAGTAGACCAGCAAAGTAGAACATTTGAGTTGAGCTTGCTTTTACACAGGTGGCAATTTAAACATATTGCAGGAGTGTATTTTAGGCATGCTCTTAGTCACATGCTGCTTGTGGCAAAAAGGTGCAAAAAGCATGGACATTGATGGTAGGTTTTAAACAGCTACATTAATGTCGACAGCTTATTTCCACAACAGGGTAAAACAATAAAGAACAAGCTAAATTCAGCCTCCATCACATCCGTGTGGTCAGTTGCTGTGCTTTTGCAGCATATTGAAACATCTACAAGTGGAAAGAATGTCCCAAGTGCAGAATTGCACCTACTGAATATTCATCCAAGAATGATGTGGATGCTGAAGAGAGTTTGAGGTCCTCAAAATGCTTTAGTCACTTTGCAGCTGGTCAGAGAAAACAATGCCCACCACTTCATCGACTAAATGGGCGTGTGAATACATTCCTCTTTGAAGCACATTTGCCAAGTGAATTCCAGGCACACGTGTATTTTTATGGCCATCTCCTCCTTTTTTTGGCTAACTGTATCTAAGCAGAAGGAGATTGAGAAGGCAGGCCACGTTGCAGCTACACATGTCATATGTCATGAAGACAGCAGGGGGCTTTTCAAGTGCAGAGTGGCCTCACCAGGGTTCTCTCAACTCTCCTGTCACACTCAGGCTCTAATGACCAGCCTCTTGCTCCATGGACGTCAAACGCACGCAACCAAATGAGACTGCACTTGGAGAGCACATGGCTCTTAGGAAATTTGTGCTCTAATGAAAGAGGGGATGTCTTATAAGGTGTAATCACTCCCCAGACATCAGCAAAATCTCGGGTATAAAACGAAGTGCTAAGAGCTCCCCTGAGCGGAGTTACTCACACGCACACAAATGGGATAATGGAGCTAAAGAGGTTTTTACACAATACAATACTTCTACAGGAGTCCGTAGCATAAAGGTCCTCAGTGGACCATGTGCTTAAAACGGGTCAAGGAGAGGATGAGTGTGGTCGATGTCAGTCTCTGTCTCTTGTTTTAGGCACACTGTGTTCTTTTTTTTAATTTTATTGTGAATTTGATGGCAAATAGCTAGTATTCTCTCCCACTGCTGAGACAAGTGACATCGGTCCAATCGGTTTAATGTTAGCGCTATAGTGCAAGTACTCGTCACGTGACCTGAACTTTCCCAGCAGATATCACCTGTAAAAAATATTTCGATATATATATATATTTAACTTTGTATTTTCCTTAAACTTATGATCCGTGATATACTGTAAATAGGTAGCTGTCTTCAACTCGGCAGTCTGCAAATTTTTAAATCCAAAAATCTGCGTCACATTCAACAGAAGATCAGATTTTTTTAATTCACACTTTTGATTAGGAATTAGGTACATCTGGCGGTAGAGCTTCCAGTAGAACGGGCGACTGGGAAGAATGGAGCAGTAATATGATTTTTTTTTTTTTTTTTTTTTTTGCAACTACAAATTTTATTAACATTAAGTGCAAACATATTCAAGTGCTCAGATATGAAATCACAATGAAATATTTTACATATTTAGTCTAGACAGGATGAGACATATTTAATATGGAAAGAAAAGTATTGTAAAGTACAGAAGTCTTGAGCCTCCCATCATTGCTTCATATTAAATTCAATTAAATGATGAAGATACATTTAAAGAAATGAGAACAAATGTTTTACAATTTTGAAAATTTTGGTTTCATGGAAGTGTGTGTGACTTAACGAACAAAAAACATTCCTCTAACACTGCTCAGGTACGAGGCTGGACTGAAAATGAGAGACAAAAAAGTCTTCTAGGAAACCTCATGAGTACATTAAAAATACAAAAAAAAGTCTGGCTCTTTGGAAGCAAAATCAGAAGAAAAAAGGAGCGGCTCAAGACTTCTGCACTGTAGTCTCCATTTTTATTGTATTTTTCAGATTATAAACAATTTATTCCATTGAATCACGCCAGTTTAGAAACTAAACTAAAACAAAAGTTATACATGACTTACATGTTATACATATATTAAATATATGTATTTAATATCATACCTTCATTTTGTTCAAAGAGCAAAGTCAAAACAAGTTGTGTTTGTTATACTTTTTTTCCTCACCTTGGACCCAGTAACGTGATGAATGAGGAACTGTGCTGATGATATCAGCATTCAGCTTTCCTGATGTTTTCAAACTGCACTCTTGTAAATATATTAGGTGAAGAATCATTCAGTCATCCCTTGAGATAAAGGCGGGGAACATTTATGAATTTATGAAAAATACGTCTTAGAATTAGGTTGGCAAATGCACGTCACCACTTGGTGGAGTTACACATTAATGAGCAATGTTTAATATTGAAAATGTCCATCTTTTAGGTTTGGGTTTTCCCCTTTACTGCTTGTCAGTTTTACGTCTTAAATGTAAATAACCGCATTTTGTTTTCACACACAATATACCGTATATGTTTAAAAAAAAAAAAACACACACACACACACACACACACATTGTAAGATCCAGATTTGGAATTACTATTATTAATATCGGTAAATGTATGCTTTTTTGAAACATGCATAACATATTGTTAATGCCGTAAGTACGTTTTCAGGGCTTTTCATTGCAGACTGCTTAGAATTGTAAAGCGTCCGAACAACGGCCAAAATCTCTGGTTTGTTTATAATTTGAATATTTTGTGTTCTTTTCAATGTTGGAATAGTTTGTTTTTTTTTCATTTACAATCAGAAAACCTCCACCTTCTTCAGCTTCTCTGTCCAAACCCCTAGTCTATAACCTTTATATACATGCATAGTTAACTTACTTTTCATTCTTACAAGCCACGTGAAACAATGAAAACTTTCCAGATTAATTGTCTCTTGGACAAGTGACTTTTGTGGAAGGCAACAATTTTTGGAGCTCGATTAAAAATCATAACTTTACACGTTTTTTTTGTTTGTTTGTTTGTTTGAGAATAAAGTCTCTATGGAACCCTCAGACTTGATTAGAAATCCAGTGAAGAAGGAAGGAAGGAGAAAGGCACGGTCAGGTAAAACAAACAAACAAACAAACAAACAAACAAACAAACAGACAAAACAACTCGCATATACAGCAGTTAATAACATTATAAAACATTCTCACAAAGTTACTGCCGGTGAAGTTTTGGCAACGGGCCAGAAGGACACAACGATACGCGATTACGCATCATCGGCCTGAGAGAGCCAGGAAATCGAGCGCGTCATGCTTTTTACCTGCAGGCAGATCAGAAAAAGAACGAAACGACTGAAAGGCGGACTGTACCTTCCTTATGTCATAGGTGATGTTGTGCTTATTGCTCTTGAATGAATGGATATCACCAAATTGTGACATTGGAGACTCCTTTGAAAACACATATTTAAATAACAATAAGCTTAATAAACAACACAGTGCAAGATTACACAGGATTTTCGTGTGGAGCATCTGATGTACTGTACAAGTCCCTGCGTGAGCTGTTGTTAAAGACTTCCTAGAACAAGCGCATTTCCGTATGGCTGTTTCAAATCAGAGCTGCTGTTACGGTAAATTAACACTTTCTGATCAATAAAAATGGAAAACGCAACAGTGCTGTGGTACGGGACAGTGCTAATACTGTGAGAGTATTGCAATTCAGTACTCAGCTTCTTGTTCGCTAAAAATCTGATTTCTGTCTGTCTGTGTTAAATATTTTTGTTAAAGTTGCATCAATTATTACCTAAACTGTTGATTACAGCAGGTTTAATTGAAATTGTGTTAGCTAACCTAAATATGGTGTGCTCTGATTGTGCCTATAAGTATTACATGAGATATGATATGATTTACCCACCATCAAAGTATGTACACCCCAGCATGGTAAAAAACAGGCTACATCCCACCAACACACAGGCATTTACCGATACACAGTGAGATTACTGATCCTAAGACCTGCCTCAGCCGTCCTCGCTGGTGTGGTCCGAATCGTCCCAGTCCAGTTCCGCCCACAATGCTTTGGCCCTGCATGTGGCCCTGCGAGCCTGCGGGAGCGTGCTTCTAGGCATCAGTGCCACGCAGGCAGACATGCCTGACACCCGGCTGTCCAGAGGGACGCCGCTCTCCCAGCAGTCTTGCTCGGGATCGTAGATATGCACGTACTTCATGCGGCTGCCTTTGTCATGTGACCTGCCACCCAGCACGTAGATGCGTCCGTCTAACACAGTCATGCCAGGCTCACCGTGTCCCGATGGGAGAGGACACACTACAGACCAGGAATTTTCAGCCGGGTTATAGCACGCCACCTGCAGGAACGTGAAAGATATTACCACCCCGAAACTCTTAAGGGTTCTCCCTTTAGGTTTACATTTACTTTACATTTACGTGTACGAGTTCCTACCATACGGTAATTGCATATTATATCTTTACACCCACTCACAAAACTGAGTACACCCCTCTAATTTCATACCCCTCTAACATTTTAGCACAATACTATACAAGGACAATACTATAGAAGTGAAAAATGGATATATATTAGAGCAGCGAATGTGCAGCTTGTATAACAGTATAAATTTACTGTCCTCGGAAAATGATCTAACATGCAGTTATTATCGTCAAACAGCTGGCAACAAAAGTGAGTACACCCTAAGTGATGACAGCTGTACATCTTTAACCCTGCAAAGTCACATGACCTATTCATCAGGTTCATGTGTTTGTCAGTGGTCGAGTTTGTCTCCAGACCTGAACCCTATTGAGCACCTGTGTGGCGTCCACAAGAGGAAGGTGGTGTGTAGCTGTGTGTGTGTGTGTGTGTGTGTGTGTCTAACATCCAGCAGCTCCGTTATATCATTACAGAGGAGTGGAAGAGGATCCCAGCAACAACATGTGCAGCTCTGGTGAACTCCAGGCGCAGGAGGATTAAAGCCGTGCTAGATGACGACGGCGCTCACACAAAATATTGACACTTTGGACACAGTTTTGACATGATCACTTAGGACGTACGTTGCATTTTTGCCAGTTATTTAGACCATAAAATCTGAATGTTGAGTTATTGTTAGAGGACGGTAAATCTGTACTGATATACAAGCGGCACATTGACTACACTAAAGTATATCCGAGTTTCATTTCTATATTATTGTCCTTTGAGAAAATAATTTTCTTCGCAACTTGGAATGGCAGTCAAAATTTTTTTTATGATTGTTTCTATGCAAGTTATCAAACTGTAATCAAAGTACAAACAAAGTAATAAAAAAATCATTCATGCATCTGTGGAATTGCTCAATCTCGGAAAAACTACAATTATGTGGTGCCTAATAAGGGCGATGCCGATTTTAGACATCCAGATTACATTAGATCTAGATTTTCATTATTCATTTTTATTACGCCATTACGGCACGAAAAAATGAGGAAAACTATAGAAAAAACCTAACCAGTGATTTACAACAATCTATTTAAAATGTAAACTAAACAAAAGACCTCACGTCCTTCACTTCGACAGCACGAGCAGTGACTTTAACATCTACTAGCCTTGAGGACGTCTCGTCTGTAGCCGCAGCCGTCATTGCTTCCACCGATGACGTACGCGCGCCCTCCGCACACCGCCATCCCGTGCCACGCTCGCTCCACAGGGCCCTCGGCGCACGCGCTCCACTGGTTGGCACGAGGGTCGTAGCAGTAGGTCTCCTTCAGGTAGGCCATCCCTCGTCGGCCACATGCGATGTAGATCTTCCCGTCGAGCACTGCTCCGGCATGCGCGTACACCTACAGGAATTAACCGTCACCCATATTCGACTACATCATCGAGTAATACAGTAAATCTTTCATCGGGTCGTACAATCACGCATGCAGTGGTAAAGCGGCACACAAGGTAGCAAGCGTCACACGTGCGTATCTGCATCGCTTCGGTGTCTACCTCACGCTTGAGAGGGGCCACGTACTCCCAGGTGTTTGTCTGAGGATTATAGCGCTCCACACACTCCAGCTCGACGCTGTAGTCACGACCTCCTATGGCGTAGATGCAGCCATCCGCTACACACACACAGTGGTCAGCGTGCTGCTGCTGGAGAGGTTGAATATCACACCAGGAGTTGTGTCGGGGATCGTATCTAGTTAAATAAGCCAGACTCAGGAAGTCTTAAACTCTTAAAGAGCAGATACACAGATACACCGGCGACGAACACAAAGTGTTATTGTGAACGAGCTTTAACACTACAGACCTATTTTTTTAATTGCTGAAATAACACTGACGTGCTAGTGCAACCAGGCTGAATGTTGATCTTCTGGGTTTTAAGAAGCAGCGATAATGATTGGATTATTGATTAAAAAAAAGAAAGAAAAAAAAAAAGAAAAAAAAGAGAATCTACTTTCACTTGCTCACCTCCAGCACCGTGACTCAGCTCTGAACCCGCTCGTGTTGTTGTCTCCGCCCACCAGGTAAACAAAATTATTTAGCACCGCGATGCCCATGTTGGACATACGGGGTGCGCCGTCTGCACCGAGGTTGCGCCACTCCGCCCAGGACGGGTGGAACACCTGGAAGCGCTCGTCGTTGTCGGCGAGCACGCCGGACGAGAACATGCCTCCGAACCCCAGTATGCAGTGGCAGTTCGAGCGGGGCTGGCTCAGCGGGCTCTGCATGACTGGCTGCCAAAGTTTGTTGCTGTGGTAGCGCAGGGCAAAGGAGACGGTGTTCCGTAGCTGGCTCGGCTCCAGGCGGTTATGGAGGCGCTGCAGGGCGGCTTGCTCCATCAGACAGAAACGCACGGCTTCCATCATGCACATGGGCTCCTGAAGACAAATTCAAACCGTTCATGAGCGAACGATTAAAAATGTGTCGCCAGTATATCACTTCTGAAAATATTATAATATAACTATAGTGTAATTACACGCAGCTCAGGTCTAGATCTGTGTGACTTGATGCAACACGTCTCACCTGCAGGGACACTTGGTCCTTCTCCACCTGTTCAGGGCTGTAGTAATAGTGCAGCGCTGCCTCGAACACCTCGTTCTCAGAGCTCACGTCCAACTCGTCACTAGACAGCACGTTGAGGACCTTCGCGGTCGGCAGCTGGCGGTACACGGGGGTGCGCGAGAACGTCTGGATGTTCTTCAGGAGGTACGAGTGCACCTTCTCGCCGAGCTGCTCCAGTCCGTAAGCATCGGCGAGCTTCTCCACCTCCAGGATATTATCGTTGTCCATCCAGGAGAAGAGGAACTCACAGCAGAAGCCAATCACATCCTGGACCTAAATAAAATAAATACACAGTTATAAGGGGTGTCATAACACAGTTATAAATTCTTATAAACTTCTAAATTCCTTCATGAACGCTGTGATTCTGCATTAGTTTAACGTTGATGCTTATCTTCACACAAATCTGTTTTGATTTTATGAAGCTTTTTTACACAACCGGTTTAAACACACAGTACAGACCAAAAGTTTGGACACACGTTCTCATTCAAAGAGTTTTCTTTCTTGTGTTCTTTATCGTGTTCTTTAGCCCAAACGCGTCTCTTCTGCATGTTGCCTGTCCTTAGCAGTGGTTTCCTAGCAGATATTCTAGCATGAAGGCCTGATTCACACAGTCTCCTCTTAACAGTTGTTCTAGAGATGTGTCTGCTGCTAGAACTCTGTGTGGCATTGACCTGCTCTCTGATCTGAGCTGCTGTTAACCTGCGATTTCTGAGGCTGGTGACTCGGATGAACTTATCCTCCGCAGCAGAGGTGACTCTTGGTCTTCCTCACCTGGGGCGGTCCGCATGTCAGCCAGTTTCTTTGTAGGGCTTGATGGTTTTTGTGACTGCACTTGGGGACACTTTCAAAGTTTTCCCAATATTTCGGACTGACTGACCTTCATTTCTTAAAGTAATGATGGCCGCTCGTTTTTCTTTCTTCGCTTAGCTGCTTTTTTCTTGCCATAATACAAATTCAACCTCTTTGAATGAGAAGGGGTGTCCAAACTTTTGGTCTGTACTGTACACGATGCTGAAAATGGTGACGAAAAACAATTGGCATGCCGGCATTCATGCAGTTAACTAGATCATATTTTCAAAGCTTCAATAAAGTTTGGTGCAGAGACAGAGGAGCATGTCTGCTGGAAGAAGGCTTTACCTGCAGGAGTGTCGCAGCACACAGCACTTCCTGCACCGTGTCCAGATCCAGCTCCAGCTCAGACGTGTAGATGAAGTCTAGCAGCTTGGTCATGGCTGTGTGTGTGACTCCATGAATGGGGATCTCGGTCAGCTGCATCTCCCGCAAACCCCCAGCAAACATTCCTCTGAACAAGGAGGAAAATAATATATCAGTATACACCGGATGTTCAAATGGACTAAGGCTTTGTTTGGATGCAGAAAGTTTTGTCCATTTGAATAAAATCCTGAAATCCCAATGTGTTTTCTACAGACAACACACACACACACACACACACACAAAACAACATACTGACCTGAAGTAATCACAAGAAGCAGCCAGGAGGATGCGGTGAGCTTCAACAGGCTTTCCTTCCACCAACAGAACCACGTCGAACAATATTCCTTCTTCACGCAGAGACAGGAGACCTTCCATCAGGCCTTGTGAGTGCGTGCTGCTGCGGTACTTCTGCTTGACGCTCCTCCCAACCTGTCCTGCCCCAGCCGGTGCTAAGTCCATCCTGTCAGCCATCGCTGCACCACGAAACCCAAGACCGCTTGCTGCTGATCACATCACCTTACTCTTCTTATGGTACGGAAAGCTTATATGTTACTGGAGGATGTAGTGGAAGATGATATAAGTCATCAAACTTTTTATAAGGTGGTGAAAAAGGTTTCATAAAGTTAGGGAAAACAGCATGGATAAACGCACACACAACAGACTATTTGCGAACACCAATTAGTCTAATCTGTGGGAGGAAACCAGAGTACCCGAAGGAAACAAAGGGGGAACATGCAAACTCCACATGCACAAAGATCTGAGACGGGGAGGGAAACGAACCCTCAACCCTGGAGGTGCGAGGCCACAGTGCTAACCACTACGCCACCTTGACACCTTTAAACCTATCTTGTTGTATTTAAAAGTAAGAACACTAGTTCGATTCCTGAGTGATGCTGTAGCCTTTCGCAGCGGGTGCCTGGAGAGAGCTGACTGGCTGGGATGGGAGGCAGTCTGCGTTTTCACATCAATCACGGCTCTATGCAATTCACGGGGGTCTGTGAGCTCACACAAGCGGACTGAGCGGACAGCGCTGTCCTCCGAGCGTCTTACACCGCCCCTAGAGTGAAAACACATTATAATCTCCAGCCCTCCCTGACTGGTAGAAGTAGGCTTGATGGGGGAGTGCCCTAATGACGGGTGGGAATTGGACACATCTAAATTAAAGAGGGGGGGCGGGGGGAATGGTTAGCGCTAAAATGCCCCCCAGCCGCGGATTGCCTTACATAATTTTGTGCCACATTTATTTTGCAGGGGTTTGTCATGTAATACAAAAATGTTTACACTAAATACATATTGCAAAAAAAAATGTTGGGGCCTCCGAGTGGCGCAGTGGTTAAAGCGCTCGCCCTATCATCCGGAGATCGCTAGTTCGAATCCCGGGTGGTGCTGTAACCTCTCGCAGCCGGAGGTCTAGAGAGAGCTGATTGGCCGAGCTCTCTCAGAGGGGAGGGATGAGAGGTACTTAGTGCTCCCACATTAATCACGGCTCTACAGCCAATCAGGGGCGTCTGTGAGCTCGCGCAACGGAGGGAGTGGATAGCGCTGTCCTCCGAGTGTGTTACGCCGCCCCCAACGGTGCGCGAGCGAGCAGTTCGAAAAGATGCGGTCGGCTGGCGTCACGTGGTTCGGAGGAAACACGTGATAGTCTTCGGCCCTCCCGGCTGAGTGGTAGTAGTAGCCTTAATGTGGGAGCCCCCTAGTGACGGGGAGGAATTGGACACGACTAAATTAGGGAGAAAAATTGGGGAAAAATAAAAAAATAATAAAAAAATGTTAATCATCGCTTTAACATCTTTATATATGAAATATGACAAGATTCCAATGAATAATTAAATGAAATGTATTTTATTATAAAATAAGCAATATCAAAATATACATGTTGTATATGAAAAAAATATCTATCTATCTATCTATCTATCTATCTATATATATATATATATATATATATATATATATACACACACACACTTATCACTCACTCATCTTCTATACCGCTTAATCCTGTATTCAGGGTCACGGAAGGCCTGGAGACTTAGGGCACAAAGCGGGGTACACCCTGGACAGGGTGCCAATTCATCGCAGGGCACACACACACATACACTCACACAGTCACTTTGGGAATGGCAATTAACCTAACCTACATGTCTTCGGACTGCGGGAGGAAACCCATCAAGCACAGGGAGAACATGCAAACTCCATGCACACAGAGCCGGGAATCGAACTCGGACCCTAGAGGTGCAAGGCGACAGTGCCAACCACTACACCACGTCGGGTGGGGGGTGGGGGGTATGTGGGTGTTGCATTTTAGCGCATAACACCAGCATAGTAGGGTTTGGGCATCGGGCTGTAATCAAACCAGGGCCTTCCTTCCGCATGACAGGCGAGAAACCTACCACTGAGCCACCGACGACCAGCTCCACCAGTGCATATTACATGTAATACATTGCATCCTTCTGCGTTTAAATAATCGCTCAGGTCCATATCACGATTTAGATTTTAATAAGATTAATCGTGCAGCACCTGTCATTCTTCATACTCGTGCACATGTCTATACTCGTGCATAAATGCCCCAGTTGTTTGGTGGGTGGGGGGGGGGGGATGTAATCCAACCTGTAAGGAGAATACAGCACTTCAAAACAACGCTGCTAGGTTACTAAAGAAACTTCCTGTTTATCACAACCCAGGAGGGTTTCAGGCTGTGTCCCAATCCCCTTCCCTTATAGGTAGAGCGCACTGGGAAGCCTGTTACCCCTGCCCTGTGTATAGTGCACTTCACAAGTGTACAGAGGTATATGTGGAGACAGCAGGTTACACATAAACAAGGGGAAACAATCACAGCGCTGCTACTTTAATAATAATAATAATAATAATACATACATACATACATACATACATACATACATACATAGGTAAGGAGCATGCGCACAACGCCTGTTTATTAAAACATTCATTACTCAATACTGAAACGTTTATAACGGCTGCATATTTCATGTCATAGTGTCCAATAACGTATGTGGAGCTTAAACATTTCTGGTATAAAAAAAATAAATAAAATAAACAATTATATATATATATAAATATAATTATCGATATACCAAATACGTTACTGTTTCTTATCCTAAAATAATAATAAAATAACATTCCAGAATGTCAAATAAAGATAAATAAATAAATAGGGAAGAGGAAGAATTAAAACTGATACCTTGGATAAAATATTAGACATTTTGGAGTCTCGCAGGCGGCAGCGCGTTTGCAGCTAAGCTAACTTTTACTTTCAGACTTCCGCGTGACGTCACGTACAAAAACAACACTCACTTCCGGTATCGTGGGACAGAAGAAAGAAGAAGAAAAGAAAAAAGAACACAGCCACGCGCGTTTTGAACACATCCAGCTGTGATTGGTCAGACTGGGTCTAAAAGTAACATTATTATTTAATGTTACAATCAATGACATTATTATTATTATTATTAGTAGTAGTAGTAGTAGTAGTAGTATTAATTATTATTAACGAATCAGGTCATTAATCAAAATATAAATTGATGGATAGAAAAAAAAAGGAAGAAATTTTGTTTGTGGCACCGGTGTTTAAACAAAATTTCTTCCTTTATATATATATATATATATATATATATATATATATAATCTGTAGTTCCTAAGATGTAATTTTTAAAGCATATATTTATTTTCAATATTTAAGTAAAATATTCATTTTTACTCTCTCTCTCTTTCTCTCTCTCTCTCTTTAAATATATTATCCTTGACCTTATCCCTGGGGCACTAGCTTTGCCAATCCACCACAAGGCACTAGCTTGCGTGCACACACACGCACAGGGAGAATAGGCAACCTCAACACACACAAAAACCCGAAGCAGGAAGAAAGTGCGAGGCCACAGAACGAGCTGTGCTGTCTAATATTTATTCTTGTTAAAACATAATAATCAAATGTATAATTAGAGTTTAGAAGATTACTGGTACTGATTGTGAAACAAAGTTAAACTGTGTCCACATTTAAATTAATTCATTCATTCAGTCATTCATTCTTTCAATGTATCATTCATACATTAATCCTCAGTACTATTATCCTGGTTTGGATCTGAAACACTGATAGGGATATCATTCCATCACCGGACACTAACCATGCATTCATGCACTCATTCACACTCAGTGGTAGGTTCAAGTAACCAGTCAAGCAGCTAGCATACTTTTGTAAACCTGGAGGAAACTAGAAAACCCAGAGGAAACCCCTATTGGTAAAGAGAGAACAGGTCTCCAGGACTCCATGCAGACATTAACTTAAGCTTAGGATCAAAATGGGGACTCTGGAGTTGTGCTACCTACAAGTGGAAGTGGTCTGCAAATAAAGGGTTCATTTACAAAAATGGATATCTCTGTTTTTATAAATTGTCACAAATGAACATCTTTTTATTATGCACTAGGAAATACCAATTAAATTGGTGTAGGGTTATTTGTTTTAAGTAAAAAATAACTAATTGGAGTTAGGATTCAAAATGCGGCACATAATTATACACAGCATTATTATTACATAAGAATGGCATTTCACTGTTTTTGCAAATAAAACTTTCAGAATAATCGTTGGTCTTTACACTAACAATAATTATGTTGTTGTGAATTTCTTAAGTGAAATATGGTTAATAAATAAACTTATATTTTTTGCTCTCATTAATAGACAGATAGATAGAGTACTTTATTAACTTTATTAACTGTTCGCTGAATTATAAGAATAATACAGATTGATTAGGAAGCAAGCGCTTTGTAGGACGCAATAAAAAAAATCATTCATTTATTTAATTTCGCTTGTCTGTTCTGTATGATAGAGCAGAAAGACATGAGGGAATTTCATTCATGCTTAAAGTTCCTTAGGTGGTTATAACATTAAATTGTCAGTAAAATTAAAGATAAGTTTTATTGTTAAAAATATGATCCTTTGGATTATTACCCATTTTACATTTTTGTTTGTTTGCTTGAGTATTTGCTTATTTGTTTGTACAGTATGTTGGACAGTATAAGTGGCAAACGTATTTCTTCTCTTTGTCCAGCAGAGGTCACTCTTTACATTCTTTTCCCCTAAACAGACTTTGAATGCATTCCTGATCCAAAGCCCTCTCCACACCTACACAGCATGATGTAACATTAACAATAGTATATTTTGTCAGCATATCTGATGCATAAATAATATCAATTGTGTTTCTTTGCTGAGATACTTACAGATTGAGGTATCCCATGGGAGAGGGTTCACAAATGCAATGATTAAATGTGCTTTTTTTGACAGAGGAACAGATTATCATGATGGACGCTTTAACAGAAATGTGCAAAACACGGAAGACAGATTTTTAATATTATACAAACTAATCAGACTCAATAAACTGCTGAAAAAAACATTGTCATGTTTTCGATCTTCTCACAGTAAACATTATTTGGCACATTTACAGAAAACACATTAGCTTTAATTACTTTCGGTTAAAAATTTTTTTATTTAGGTCATTAAACACCCATTGGTAGCATAAGAAAACATTCAAGAACTCATCTGAATAAATTGCTTTGATTGAATCCTGGACGAGACTCAAGTCCGAGCACATGGGTTCATGCTGGTGTGTTTTTTTTTCTTTTTCCTTCCTCTTTTCAGATAAAATGCCATCCTGTTTTAGTATGTCTCCTGCATTTAGATTGTTCTTAAAACCATTTCAAGCAGTTGATGTGATTATTGGTTCTACACATCCACTCTGTGGGCTTTTATTACCCCATAACTAATGGGCCATGGTGCTCCTATCAGCCCAGTGCCTACTCAGAGCAGTTATAAAAGCTGACATATGTACCAGCTTATGACAGGTCGGAAATCAATAAGGACCACATCGAGAGCGGTGTTTGCTACAAAAAGAGGCGGAGGAGGGAAAAGAAGAAAAAAAAAACACTCACACACATCTCTAGAGGTTTGTGCTGAACCTTAAATGGCTCTCTTATAGCTGCTGGCTGTAGAAAGCGAGCAATCTTTTGTTATCTGTGTTTATTGCTTCAAGCTGAATGCACAGAAAAATCATGTCTTCTTCAGTTTGTTGAAAAGAAACGTCGACCCTGAACGACCTGCTCTTAATCCGTGTAATTGACCCAGTGACATCCAAGATCTATTTTGTAATGAAGATCTGAGTGGACTCTTTTTTCTATACAAATCTTGTATATTTTCACAGCATTACCCACACTGCCATATGAATCCCACCTACTGCTGAAGGTGCCACTGGGATTTAGCCCTCGGGTCATCGCTATTTAAAGAGGACAAGGCAGCAGAAGACCTTTGTTTTTATTGTTTTTTTGTGTCTTTTGGCTTCTTTGCCACAGGGGACCATCTGATACTTGGCACAGGTTTGAGGCCAGATGCACTTCCTGGTGTAACCCTCACATTTTATCCGGGTTTGGGAATGGCACTTCATCCCCTGTGGCTGGGGTTTGGGCATTTGGTGGGAATCGAACCCAGGCCTTCCGCAGGCCAAGATGCCAAACCTACCCCTGAGCCACCAATGCCCACAAGCATTTGCTCTTTTGTACTGTTCTTTATTTATTTTTAGGGTTGTTCAAAAAACTCATATGAAACATCAACGTAACTTTACGAACAATGTCCTCTCATGACATCAGCATGCAGTTCTAAGCTCTAAAGTTCTCTCAGTCATAACATACAAAAAATACGGAACCAATCATCAAAATAACATTAAAGTCTAAACACCTTGTACATGTTTCAATATATATATATATATATATATATACAGGATGGGCCATTTATATGGATACACCTTAATAAAATGGGAATGGTTGGTGATATTAACGTCCTGTTTGTGGCACATTAGTATATGTGAGGGGGCAAACTTTTCAAGATGGGTGGTGACCATGGTGGCCATTTGGAAGTCGGCCATCTTGGATGCAACTTTTGTTTTTTCAATAGGAAGAGGATCATGTGACACATCAAACTTATAGGGAATTTCACAAGAAAAACAATGGTGTGCTTGGTTTTAACGTAACCTTATTCTTTCATGAGTTATTTACAAGTTTCTGACCACTTATAAAATGTGTTCAATGTGCTGCCCATTGTGATGGATTGTCAATGCAACCCTCTTCTCCCACTCTTCACACACTGATAGCAACACCGCAGGAGAAATGCCAGCACAGGCTTCCAGTATCCGTAGTTTCAGGTGCTGCACATCTCGTATCTTCACACCATAGACAATTGCCTTCAGATGACATCATCATCATCATGTAGCAATTTCAAATATCCAGTGGCCTTGAGGTTTCCATTGATGAAGAATGGCACCACTATCATCATGTAGCAATTTCAAATATCCAGTGGCCTTGAGGTTTCCATTAATGAAGAATGGCCCCACTATCTTTGTACCCCATATACCACACCATACCATCACTTTTTTTGTTCCAACAGTCTTGGAGGGATCTATCCAATGTGGGTTAGTGTCAGACCAATAGCGGTGGTTTTGTTTGTTAACTTCACCATTCACATAAAAGTTTGCCTCATCACTGAACAAAATCTTCTGCGTGAACTGAGGGTCCTGTTCCAATTTTTGTTTTGCCCATTCTGCAAATTGTGTGCGCCGATCTGGGTCGTCCTCGTTGAGATGCTGCAGTAGCTGGAGTTTGTAAGGGTGCCATTTGTGAGTAGCTAATATCTGCCGAAGGGATGTTCGACTAATGCCACTCTCCAGTGACATGCGGCGAGTGCTTCGCTGTGGGCTCTTGCTGAATGAAGCTAGGACAGCCACTGATGTTTGTTCATTAGTGACAGTTTTCATGCGTCCACATTTTGGCAAATCCAACACTGAACCAGTTTCACGAAACTTAGCAAGCAGTTTGCTAACTGTAGCATGGGAGATGGGTCGTCTCGTAGGGTGTCTTGCATTGAAATCTGCTGCAATGACCCGGTTACTGCGTTCACCAGATATCAACACAATTTCGATCCGCTCATCACGTGTTAACCTCTTCGACATGTCAATGGCAGTGAACAAAGAGAAACTTGTAAATAACTCATGAAAGAATAAAGTTGCGTTAAAACCAAGCACACCATTGTTTTTCTTGTGAAATTCCCGATAAGTTTGATGTGTCACATGACCCTATTCCTATTGAAAAAACAAAAGTTGGATCCAAGATGGCCGACTTCAAAATGGCCACCATGGTCACCACCCATCTTGAAAAGTTTGCCCCCTCACATATACTAATGTGCCACAAACACCATATATCACCAACCATTCCTATTTTATTAAGGTGTATCCATATAAATGGCCCACCCTGTATATATATATATATATATATATATATATATATATAAAACTATGTATTTTTGGATGGAATTTTATTGTGTATATATTCTTGTTATACACAGCCGAAGAGATGCCGAAGTTTGCTTCAAAATGTGACATGAAGTGCTTATTAACAGTTTAATGTGATATAAAGTGCTTATTAACAGTTTAATGTGATATAAAGTGCTTATTAACAGTTTAATTCAATTCAATTCAATTTTATTTCTATAGCGCTTTTAACAATGGTCATTGTCTCAAAGCAGCTTCACAGAAATGAAAAGAAAATGAAAAGAAGACTTATGGAAATGTATATATGTGTAAAAAAAAAATGTGTCTAGATAATGAGATTGTCCCTGATGAGCAAGCCAAGGGTGACGGCGACAGTGGCAAGGAAAAACTCCCTGAGATGGCAATAGGAAGAAACCTTGAGAGGAACCAGACTCAACAGGGAACCCATCCTCATCTGGGTGATAACAGATAACAGAAATTGTAGAACATCATGTGTGTTATGCAGCTGAAAGTTCGATATAACAGAAGTTATTTAAATTAACACAAAGTCCAGTTCAGCTCAGGGATGAGTCAGCAGGTGCAGAGGGCAGATGGGAGTCTGGATCACTGGGAGCTCAGGAGCAGCATGTGTAGCTCCAAACCAACATGAAGAAGAATCCAGCTGGAGCAGGTCCTTCTCTGGATGCCTCAGGAACCTCGCAGGGTCGGCCTCGGTCTACTGAAGCTGGCACAATCTCCAGATGCCTCAGGATGGGTGGAAAAATAAAGAGCAGGTGAAAAGAATTAGCGTGGTTGCCATTCAGGATAGATGTACTGGAGTATCAGGTAAAGAAATAAATTATGTGTATGCCAGATTAAAGAGATGCGTCTTGAGTCTACTTTTAAATTGGGAAACTGTGTCTGAGCCCCGAACACTGTCAGGAAGGCTATTCCAAAGTTTTGGAGCTAAATATGAAAATGCCCTACCTCCTTTTGTAGATTTTGCTAATGTGATATAAAGAGCTTATTAACAGTTTCATGTGATATAAAGTGCTTATTAACAGTTTAATGTGATATAAAGTGCTTATTAACACTTTAATGTGATATAAAGTGCTTATTAACAGTTTAATGTGATATAAAGTGCTCATTAACACTTTAATATAAAATATATATAAAAAGTATGTATTTTTGGATGGAATTTTCCTTTTATCGAGTAAAAGGAATATATTGTGTATATATTCTTGTTATACACAGCTGAAGAGATGCTGAAGTTTGCTTCAAAATGTGACATGAAGTGCTTATTAACAGTTTAATGTGATATAAAGTGCTTATTAACACTTTAATGTGATATAAAGTGCTTATTAACAGTTTAATGTGATATAAAGTGCTTATTAACAGTTTAATGTGATATAAAGTGCTTATTAACAGTTTAATGTGATATAAAGTGCTTATTAACACTTTAATGTGATATAAAGTGCTTATTAACACTTTAATGTGATATAAAGTGCTTATTAACCCTTTAATGTGATATAAAGTGCTTATTAACACTTTAATGTGATATAAAGTGCTTATTAACACTTTAATGTGATATAAAGTGCTTATTAACACTTTAATGTGATATAAAGTGCTTATTAACACTTTAATGTGATATAAAGTGCTTATTAACACATTAATATAAAATATATCTAAAAAGTATGTATTTTTGGATGGAATTTTCCTTTTATTGAGTGCATTCTTGTTATACACAGCCGAAGAGATGTCGAAGTTTGCTTCGAAATGTGACATGAAGTGCTTATTAACACTTTAATGTGATATAAAGAGCTTATTAACAGTTTCATGTGATATAAAGTGCTTATTAACAGTTTAATGTGATATAAAGTGCTTATTAACACTTTAATGTGATATAAAGAGCTTATTAACAGTTTAATGTGATATAAAGTGCTTATTAACAGTTTAATGTGATATAAAGTGCTTATTAACACTTTAATGTGATATAAAGTGCTTATTAACAGTTTAATGTGATATAAAGTGCTCATTAACACTTTAATATAAAATATATATAAAAAGTATGTATTTTTGGATGGAATTTTCCTTTTATCGAGTAAAAGGAATATATTGTGTATATATTCTTGTTATACACAGCTGAAGAGATGCTGAAGTTTGCTTCAAAATGTGACATGAACTGGTTATTAACAGTTTAATGTGATATAAAGTGCTTATTAACAGTTTAATGTGATATAAAGTGCTTATTAACAGTTTAATGTGATATAAAGTGCTTATTAACCCTTTAATGTGATATAAAGTGCTTATTAACCCTTTAATGTGATATAAAGTGCTTATTAACACTTTAATGTGATATAAAGTGCTTATTAACACTTTAATGTGATATAAAGTGCTTATTAACACTTTAATGTGATATAAAGTGTTTATTAACAGTTTAATATAAAATATATCTAAAAAGTATGTATTTTTGGATGGAATTTTCCTTTTATTGAGTGCATTCTTGTTATACACAGCCGAAGAGATGTCGAAGTTTGCTTCGAAATGTGACATGAAGTGCTTATTAACACTTTAATGTGATATAAAGAGCTTATTAACAGTTTCATGTGATATAAAGTGCTTATTAACACTTTAATGTGATATAAAGAGCTTATTAACAGTTTAATGTGATATAAAGTGCTTATTAACAGTTTAATGTGATATAAAGTGCTTATTAACACTTTAATGTGATATAAAGTGCTTATTAACAGTTTAATGTGATATAAAGTGCTCATTAACACTTTAATATAAAATATATATAAAAAGAATGTATTTTTGGATGGAATTTTCCTTTTATCGAGTAAAAGGAATATATTGTGTATATATTCTTGTTATACACAGCTGAAGAGATGCTGAAGTTTGCTTCAAAATGTGACATGAAGTGCTTATTAACAGTTTAATGTGATATAAAGTGCTTATTAACACTTTAATGTGATATAAAGTGCTTATTAACAGTTTAATGTGATATAAAGTGCTTATTAACAGTTTAATGTGATATAAAGTGCTTATTAACATTTTAATGTGATATAAAGTGCTTATTAATAGTTTAATGTGATATAAAGTGCTTATTAACCCTTTAATGTGATATAAAGTGCTTATTAACACTTTAATGTGATATAAAGTGCTTATTAACACTTTAATGTGATATAAAGTGCTTATTAACACTTTAATATAAAATATATCTAAAAAGTATGTATTTTTGGATGGAATTTTCCTTTTATTGAGTGCATTCTTGTTATACACAGCCGAAGAGATGTCGAAGTTTGCTTCGAAATGTGACATGAAGTGCTTATTAACACTTTAATGTGATATAAAGAGCTTATTAACAGTTTAATGTGATATAAAGTGCTTATTAACACTTTAATGTGATATAAAGTGCTTATTAACACTTTAATGTGATATAAAGTGCTCATTAACACTTTAATATAAAATATATATAAAAAGTATGTATTTTTGGATGGAATTTTCCTTTTATCGAGTAAAAGGAATATATTGTGTATATATTCTTGTTATACACAGCTGAAGAGATGCCGAAGTTTGCTTCGAAATGTGACATGAAGTGCTTATTAACAGTTTAATGTGATATAAAGTGCTTATTAACACTTTAATGTGATATAAAGTGCTTATTAACAGTTTAATGTGATATAAAGTGCTTATTAACATTTTAATGTGATATAAAGTGCTTATTAACAGTTTAATGTGATATAAAGTGCTTATTAACAGTTTAATGTGATATAAAGTGCTTATTAACCCTTTAATGTGATATAAAGTGCTTATTAACACTTTAATGTGATATAAAGTGCTTATTAACCCTTTAATGTGATATAAAGTGCTTATTAACACTTTAATGTGATATAAAGTGCTTATTAACACTTTAATGTGATATAAAGTGCTTATTAACACTTTAATGTGATATAAAGTGCTTATTAACACTTTAATGTGATATAAAGTGCTTATTAACACATTAATATAAAATATATCTAAAAAGTATGTATTTTTGGATGGAATTTTCCTTTTATTGAGTGCATTCTTGTTATACACAGCCGAAGAGATGTCGAAGTTTGCTTCGAAATGTGACATGAAGTGCTTATTAACACTTTAATGTGATATAAAGAGCTTATTAACAGTTTCATGTGATATAAAGTGCTTATTAACAGTTTAATGTGATATAAAGTGCTTATTAACACTTTAATGTGATATAAAGAGCTTATTAACAGTTTAATGTGATATAAAGTGCTTATTAACAGTTTAATGTGATATAAAGTGCTTATTAACACTTTAATGTGATATAAAGTGCTTATTAACAGTTTAATGTGATATAAAGTGCTCATTAACACTTTAATATAAAATATATATAAAAAGTATGTATTTTTGGATGGAATTTTCCTTTTATCGAGTAAAAGGAATATATTGTGTATATATTCTTGTTATACACAGCTGAAGAGATGCTGAAGTTTGCTTCAAAATGTGACATGAACTGGTTATTAACAGTTTAATGTGATATAAAGTGCTTATTAACAGTTTAATGTGATATAAAGTGCTTATTAACAGTTTAATGTGATATAAAGTGCTTATTAACCCTTTAATGTGATATAAAGTGCTTATTAACCCTTTAATGTGATATAAAGTGCTTATTAACACTTTAATGTGATATAAAGTGCTTATTAACACTTTAATGTGATATAAAGTGCTTATTAACACTTTAATGTGATATAAAGTGTTTATTAACAGTTTAATATAAAATATATCTAAAAAGTATGTATTTTTGGATGGAATTTTCCTTTTATTGAGTGCATTCTTGTTATACACAGCCGAAGAGATGTCGAAGTTTGCTTCGAAATGTGACATGAAGTGCTTATTAACACTTTAATGTGATATAAAGAGCTTATTAACAGTTTCATGTGATATAAAGTGCTTATTAACACTTTAATGTGATATAAAGAGCTTATTAACAGTTTAATGTGATATAAAGTGCTTATTAACAGTTTAATGTGATATAAAGTGCTTATTAACACTTTAATGTGATATAAAGTGCTTATTAACAGTTTAATGTGATATAAAGTGCTCATTAACACTTTAATATAAAATATATATAAAAAGTATGTATTTTTGGATGGAATTTTCCTTTTATCGAGTAAAAGGAATATATTGTGTATATATTCTTGTTATACACAGCTGAAGAGATGCTGAAGTTTGCTTCAAAATGTGACATGAAGTGCTTATTAACAGTTTAATGTGATATAAAGTGCTTATTAACACTTTAATGTGATATAAAGTGCTTATTAACAGTTTAATGTGATATAAAGTGCTTATTAACAGTTTAATGTGATATAAAGTGCTTATTAACATTTTAATGTGATATAAAGTGCTTATTAATAGTTTAATGTGATATAAAGTGCTTATTAACCCTTTAATGTGATATAAAGTGCTTATTAACCCTTTAATGTGATATAAAGTGCTTATTAACACTTTAATGTGATATAAAGTGCTTATTAACACTTTAATGTGATATAAAGTGCTTATTAACACTTTAATGTGATATAAAGTGCTTATTAACACATTAATATAAAATATATCTAAAAAGTATGTATTTTTGGATGGAATTTTCCTTTTATTGAGTGCATTCTTGTTATACACAGCCGAAGAGATGTCGAAGTTTGCTTCGAAATGTGACATGAAGTGCTTATTAACACTTTAATGTGATATAAAGAGCTTATTAACAGTTTAATGTGATATAAAGTGCTTATTAACACTTTAATGTGATATAAAGTGCTTATTAACACTTTAATGTGATATAAAGTGCTCATTAACACTTTAATATAAAATATATATAAAAAGTATGTATTTTTGGATGGAATTTTCCTTTTATCGAGTAAAAGGAATATATTGTGTATATATTCTTGTTATACACAGCTGAAGAGATGCCGAAGTTTGCTTCGAAATGTGACATGAAGTGCTTATTAACAGTTTAATGTGATATAAAGAGCTTATTAACACTTTAATGTGATATAAAGTGCTTATTAACACTTTAATGTGATATAAAGTGCTCATTAACACTTTAATATAAAATATATATAAAAAGTATGTATTTTTGGATGGAATTTTCCTTTTATCGAGTAAAAGGAATATATTGTGTATATATTCTTGTTATACACAGCTGAAGAGATGCCGAAGTTTGCTTCGAAATGTGACATGAAGTGCTTATTAACAGTTTAATGTGATATAAAGAGCTTATTAACAGTTTAATGTGATATAAAGTGCTTATTAACACTTTAATGTGATATAAAGTGCTTATTAACACTTTAATGTGACATGAAGCTTTATAACGCATTGAAGTGTTCTAATCAATGATGTTGAAGTTATTTTAGGTCACTGCATACTTACAACAGTGTTCAAGTCAAACCGGGATTTTAGATTTTTGAATTGAAAATACATACCCCCTTTATTTGACTATATAATCCTTTACTGTACTAATGCATTATTGTCCCTGCATTTCATTAATGCTTGGATAGCATGAAGGTAGAAAGTTTTTCTCAGGAGCCATGATCGGACTGCCTGCTTCACATCTGCACCTCTGACCTCCCAAACATGTGGGAATGGCTTGGAGTGAGGTCAGGACTGGATGACCCCTGGCTCCCAGCTGAGTTCCTGTAATGTGCAACTGGTGTGCAATCGCCGTGCATTGTCCTGAAAGATCTGAATGCCTTTGGTGATCAAACCAGTCCATTTTTCTATTAAAGGAGTTCCTAGTGCACTAGTGAAACACTGGGATGAGTGCATTAGTGTAGCAGGAGATTACAGTATATAGAGAAATAAAGGCAATCAAAAGTCCTGGTTTGACTTGAACACCCCTTGTACATTGTCAAAGCTGATTCTTTTCCAATAACAGCATGACACATTTTATTCCCCTTATACAGCATAAAGTTTGGCAATGTTTACAGTTTTTATTTTATTAATGGATTATTAAAGAATATGCATGCGTTGTTTAAAGTTCTAACGTTTTGAAATATAAACTGTAAAGGGAAAGGAATACTGTCTGTTTTCTGATGTCTGGAATACAATTTCAAGATTAGTTCACAGTTAATAAGGTTTATTGCTTTTTAAAGCCTTTGAGTCTGAACAGAATTTCGAGACGCCAAGCTGCTGAAGGCAGTCACAACTGTACTCGTCGTAAGCACACATACCAATATACAGTACAGTATGCTCTAGCAGATGACTTCTATCACAGATAAAGGTTTAATTAACACCTGGGGTACAGATGAAGTTTAACGATAATGGTTTGCATTCTGCTCTGGCACAATTTCAGTCGATTACCACCTTCTTTATTAGAAACCAATTAGGCTTTATAGGACCCTTTCTACGTAACACTTCCCTGTTAGCGTGGTCAATGTGCTGTGTGTAAAATGCTGGTTTTTATTGGTGAGTTAACCAACCCATTTTGTCTTAATAATGTAAAAAAAAAAAAAAAAATATATATATATTTTTTGTTGTGATCATTATAAATCAGTGCTGGTGTAGATGATTATAGGCTTTGATAGCAAATGATTTCCGCCTATGGGTAAATATAGCCTGATCATTTATCCATCCATATTTTTTCTCTCTCCTCTATATGCTGTCAAATTACACCTTTTTAAAGGGGAGTGATGTCAACAGATTGCACAAAGACCCCGGTCCGCTGTGTAATGAGTTATTGCAAAGATAAGCATTGCGTTATTCCGCGCCACGTTAATGACCCAAGAGCTCATTGAATTAGCTCCATCCATGGAGACTGTCCTCATAAAAGCACAGGATGAAAAGAAAGAAAGAAAGAAATAAAAAACCTTTGAAGCAGGTTAGGCAGCGTCAGGAGACTGTTGTGTTTTTGTTCATGTCGTTAATGAAAGACATGACATCACGGCGGGTAACTGGTTGTGTGAAGATGCGAAACTATTTTCCTGCCGACGCAGATCTGTTCAATATTAACCTGACTTCCAGGCTTAAGACCACCTTGTGAATCTTAACCCTCATTTTCATAGCGTGCAGAAGACAACAATACCGCAGACACAAGCCTGTCTGGTTCCAGCCAGAGTTTGTTGATTCATTCCTGCATACTGACATTCCGGAAAAGTATCTAGAGCATGCTACAGAGCAGAATTTATTTATTTATTTTACGATAAATGTATTCATTGTAAAGAGAGATGCCAGAAATACTGTATATAGACATGCAAACAGTACTTTTACAGTACAACATTGCATATTTAAATGATCATTTAGAAAAAAGTATCACATTATGAAGGAGCGAGGCGGTACAGTGGCGGTACTGTCGCCTTGCACCTCCAGGGTCCGGGTTCGAGCCCCATCCCGCGTGTCTGTGTGTGTGGAGTTTGCATGTTCTCCCCGTGGGTTTCCTCCCACAATCCAAAGACTCGTGCCCCAAGTCTCCTAAAATAGACTCCGGGTCCTGGATACAGGATAAGCTGCACTGTATATACGATGAGTGAGTGATGAAAAACAGGAACAATTCCCGTAACCCTATTTTTATGCTTTATAATTCCTTTGAAAGTTTTCAAGATGAATCTAATCAGAACTCTAATCGATCTTTGTCAGCAAGCAACAGGATACAAGTGCAGCAAATTCAATAATTAAAGCAAGCAAAACAAACACATGAATCCAAATCAGAATCGATGAACAGATAGGCGATAAAGAACCAACATGAATCAGGACAACAAAAAAAACAAAAAAAAGGATGAAAAACAGGAATCTAAGACTTGGTATTGATCGCATGGTTGGAGAGACACAGCATCATGGTCCCATGCAAGGTCCCAACCCCCAGGGTTCAAACCCCAGCACCACCACCAAGCTGTCACTGTTGGGCCCTTGAGCGAGGCCCTTAGCCTCAACTGCTTCGAATAAGGGCGTCTGCCAAATGCTGCAAATGTAAATGAGTGCAGCTGGAGTGTGTGTGTGTGTGTGTGTGTGTGTGTGTGTGTGTGTGTGTGTGTGTGTGTTTGTATAAGAGAGAGTCCAGGTAGACACACTGAATAATCAGGTGAATTGGAATGCGTGCGCTACTGTAGGAATTGGCGTGTGTGTGTGTGTGTTCATAAGTCAGCATAGTTCAGGGCATTGAGCTCCAGCCGGTACCTTTCATCTTGCACTGGCGGGACGTCTGACACCTCTGTTTTTTCTCATGACCTTAGATTAATTTCTGTGTTTCTGTGGCTCATAAATTCCCCCAATGCCCTTGGGACACACACATATCCAGCACCTTTTATGTGCTTCTGAACGGACTGCCAGAAAACACAGACGAAAGTCCCTTTTCACGTGCAATTAGGTTATAAATTCCTCTTTCACGTTAAACCACTTTCGATTCACGTGCTCCTGCTCCTCCGAACAGCCCGCACTCCTGTAATACATCACGAACAGGGACGTAATTGGTTTTAGATGGAGCTGGGTGATTACTTGTTCCAGACACTCTGGCAGCTTCTTTCAAAAGCTCAGGTTAGATTGAGCAAACATGGAGAGCTTCTGTTGTCTCCTGTGATGAAACAATTGTACATTCGTTTGTTGTTAGAGGTTTTTTTTTTTTTTTTTTTTTTTTCATTTTTATTGCCATTCGGTTTGTTGTTGACGGATAAAAATCAATACCCAACACCCAGGTATCTTCAGTCGCTGTTTGCAAGATGCTCTATGTTTTCTTATTCTGTAGGGATTCACATCCCTACAGATATTTATATGCCGTATGTACACAGATTAATCTATATGAATAAAAGAAAGGTGTTGTTCAGTAATGTACAGTAATGTTACCCTAGTGCATTGCCATGAGTCGTGTTAATGTTTCAGTGAATGGATAAATGTCCCCAAGAACTATCTAAATGAATATCTTTCTCCACAGATGTAATTTATACACCACCTTGAATAAATCCTGTACACAAAGGTACAGAGCAACAGGAGCATTAAACAATAGCGCTTCTTTATCGGTATGCGCACATTGTTATCACCGACAAAAGCCTGTCCGACGGAACCCGAAAAAAGCAGCAGGTGAACCAGATGTCTCATGATGGCTTCCATTAAAAGGAGAATGAGCCTAATTATGGGCCAACAGCATTAATTAGATCATTATCAACGTTGACAATCATGCTGGCCCAGGAGGTGTTTCCATGACAGTTTCCATGACAACCGTTCCATCTGCCGCAAGCTAACCCATGGGCTGACCTGAGAAGGGAGTGTGTCGATGGCCTTGGGCCTGAAGACCTCATCTGTCACTCCACTGATTATTTTGAGTTGGCGAAACGACGCGCTGTAATAATCGCTATCTTACCCGACGCTCGGCCCTCGTCTTTTATTTTATCTCTCGTTCACAGTTGATGAGGCAGGCGCCCTTGAGGGCATCCAGCTAAATCCGGACCTATATTAAAATCCTCACAAGTGCTTTGATCTGTTCATTTCTATTCATAAAAGAGGTGGAAATTATGAAAAGGAGCCAGAGCTGGACTGGAAGAAAGGAATAGTGGAAAGGAAATTTCATATCATTATCTAGCCAATGTTGGAAAATAATAAAGTTGTTTCCAGCCGAACTCTTTTGGGTTTGAAATAATTGAATGTTTCATGCAAAATTAGGTTCAAAATAAGTCAAACTGCATAGTTATGAGTTAGTGAGCGAGTCGCGTGTGGGAAATGAAATGTTATCTGGAAAACACAGATTACATATAAAAATGTATGTTTTTTTTTTTCTCTCCATTTATTATTTTACCAATGGCAGGTCCGCGTTGACGGTTGCAGCTGTCGGTTGTGAAAGTCCGCCATACCGAGGAGAGTGCCACCTGCCTGCCTAAAACAAAATTAAAAACCAGTCACAGAAGCACTTTAAGCAAGAAAACAAATCTAATAACTTTACATCATGTTAAACCTTGCATCTATCCATTAAGGAACCTCTGTACCTCCCTAGAGGGCAATGGTATTGCCAATTGTATTTATTCCCATTTTTTCAACAGTGGTAGGACCTCCAGTCAGCATTCATACATTGCAAGCAAATTTGAGAACGCCATTTAGTCTAATCTGCATGTCTTTATGTGTGGGAGGAAACCAGGTGGGAATCGAACCCAGACCCTGGAGGTGCAAGTGCTAACCACTAAGCCATCACTCCTTAATAGTTGCTTCAAAGTTGTTCCAAAAAGGCTCTCGACTATTCTGTTCTTTGATTTAAGGTTACAAAGCTAACTAGATGTTAACACAAGGCTGGATTGCAAATTGCTCTCCAATGTCTGATCAAGGGCACTACTTAGTACGTTTGAGAAGTTCTTGTACTGTACACCCTACATAGTGCACTAGATTTTCATTTAGCGCTAGTTGGGATTCATCTCTGGAATCTGGACGTTAACAGAGTTTAATATTAATTAATAAAATGGAATAAGTGGAAACATAAAGAGAAAATTGAGATTCACAGGACTGTCCACCACCTCCATGGTTTATCCGTCTCATATTCGGCTACAGAGTACCAGTAAGAATGTAAAACCCCTGTTAATTACATGAACTGTTGGTTTGCTTAACATCAATCGCCAGCTCCACTAGTCGCGGTTAGTTAGTTACGCCTGTCACAGAAGGATATGAACAGAAATAAAAGGTTAAATAAAGAAACAATTCATAATCTGTTGATAATAAATGGTGTTTGTGGAACTGTTATACAAAAGCAATATCACACTCAAGGTCGTCCTGGATTGCCGGATATAGCACGGCTGTGATGCGGTCATAGGCACGAGGAGATCTTCAAGTAATTCTAGAATTTAAAGCCATCTATGAAAACTAGTACATAGAAATTGTGATTTGATGTTTCAGTACACACTCATAACACAGTATAAATATAATTAGATGATCCTTTACATGAGCATTTGCGCAGAGTGTAATTACTGTCTCAGTGATCGCTGCGAGTCATGTTTCTCTGATCCATCCCAATTCATCATCTTCCCACACTAGGTCTTCACTGATAACCGTCACTCCCATGACCGTTATCTCACATTTATATTTGTCTTTCAGACTCATTATGCCTTCTATCGATTTACTGAGACATTCATTGCAGAGAGACACTATCTCATGGCCTCATGTTTACTGCACCAAAGGGGTCACGTATTTATTTATTTATTTATTTTTTGGATTTTTCCCCGATTTTCTCCCTAATTTAGTCGTGTCCAATTCCTCCCCGTCACTAGGGGGCTCCCACATTAAGGCTACTACTACCACTCAGCCGGGAGGGCCGAAGACTATCACGTGTTTCCTCCGAACCACGTGACACCAGCCGACCGCATCTTTTCGAACTGCTCGCTCGCGCACCGTTGGGGGCGGCGTAACACGCTCGGAGGACAGCGCTATCCGCTCCCTCCGTTGCGCGAGCTCACAGACGCCCCTGACTGGCTGTAGAGCCGTGATTAATGTGGGAGCACTAAGTACCTCTCATCCCTCCCCTCTGAGAGAGCTCGGCCAATCAGCTCTCTCTAGACCTCCGGCTGCGAGAGGTTACAGCATCACCCGGGATTCGAACTGGCGATCTGCGGATGATAGGGCGAGCGCTTTAACCACTGCGCCACTCGAACGCAGGGGTCACTTATTTTTACACCAATTTCCAGTCATGCGTAATATTTTGCACCTAAATTAATAAAAGATAATGATAAATTCCTGATCCTCATTAAAGACAGACACATACTGTATAATATTTGTCTTATTTCATTATGAGTGTTTTATAGTACTGTGCAAAAGTCTTGAGTCAGCCCTCATTTCTTCATATTCTGTATCCAGAGAGCCAGCCCTTATTGCATTTGGTAAGGTAATTCTGCGGAATAGTTCTCCAGGCTTCCTGAGGGACTTTTTTTTGCCTTTCATTTTCAGTCCAGTCATTGAACCTGTGCAGTTTCAGAGGAATCACACAGTGATCTATGAATCATTCAAGCATAAAAAAATATCTAACCTAAGGCATGAACCAGTGAGAAACAGATACAGATGATGGGGGATGATCAGGCCAGTGATTAGTACACTGGTGATGCTGAATGCTGAGTGGTTGGAACAGACGAGAGGGGAAATGAGGTCGCTGCTGAGGTTGTTATGTAAACAACCCATTTTTAAACCGTATTTTTAGGCATTTTGTGCTTAATTTCATTTAATCGACCACATTTCATTTAATATGAAGAAATGAGGGGTTGCTCAAGACTTCTACGCAGTATTGTACTGTACTGTACATGTCTCAAGTGAAATGCTTTCTTGGTCATTACTGGTCATTACTGACCTTCCCTGGACTGGATCGGTATTGCACGGACAAGGATCACGCTTTTAGGAGCATTGCTGCCACCTGCTGGACTAAATCGGCAACGCTGAAGAGTCAAGTTTTGCGAGATTTCGCAAACTTTTTGCGAGATCTCGGGAACTTTGGCAAGATCTCGCAAACTTTTCGAACAACAACAAAAAAAATTCCTAGCTTAATTTTTTTTTTCCCACCCAAATCATGTTAGCCTATTTTTTTTTTTTGCCTCACATTTTTCTCTTTTTTGCCTCGTTGTTTTATTATTTTTTTTCCTCCAATGTTTATTTTTTTCCACCCGTGTCCCTTTAGGTTCTCACATCCAATGAAACATATAAATCACATGATTTTTGTTCATGTAAGTCCTGTAAAAAAATTAAATAAAATCTGAGGTGAAATTAGACAATCATTTGTAAAAAGGCACTTTTTAAAGTGAAATGAATTATGAAAAAACATATAAAATTAAAGAAATGTGAAAATTAAGAGTTACAAAAACGATGAAATGTAAAAAAAAACAAATTTAAAGAAAAAAATTGTGTAAAAAATAATCAGGTATAAAAAAGAAAACAGATGAGCAATAGATTATATGCAGCAGAATGTGAAGTGTGTCTGAAAACCACGAGCATGATGTTTGTGGTTCCTTTCTGTCTTGACGGGAATTGCAGTTTATATTCCTGAACAAAATGAAGCAGTTGAGTGAGTTTAGAAGGGAACTGATCATTTTTGTGTGTGACTTCTCCACACTTTTTTTAATCAAACCTGATGACCAAGTGACCACAAGTGATTTAGTTTCTGTTTCTCATCCAACACCATCGTGTGATCGATTTTCAGCAGCCGAAAAAATGTGGGAAAAAAAAAAAAAACTAAACGGAGCAGTTGGTAGGAGCTGAAATTTGTCAGGTCCATTTTCTGGCACTTTTACACCAAGATGTAAGACTTGCTTTCATGACGACTGACCAAATATGTTCTTTTTGCTTTGCTTCATAAAGACTTCTATCTGCCTTTTTATTAAGATAGGCATGTTACTACCTAAAGCAGTAATCACCAGTAGTACCAGTTGTGTGTATGACTGGACTGGGTTGAAGGCAAAATGTGTTCCTCTTAGGCATATATATGAAAATGATGAGCTTCCCGACGAAGGCTCGGGTAGCTTTGTGAAAAAAATGCCAGAGGCAGCGATGAAATGATCATCTCCACCCACAGAAAAGCTCTGATATTAAGATAATGGGCATGCAGTGGGTAGTCCACGCTTTACTTCGATGCTGAAAAAGCTACACCAAGGTCGAGTAGTTCAGCTGTGTGTTCCAGCCTATTTAAAGACAACAGAAGAACATTACAAAGTAAAATACGGATCTTTCTGCATCTCCCAAATGATCATTAGTTGTAATGGAAAACTATGCTCCTAATTCTGAGATGCACAACCAAGATGCATGGTAACTTGGATTAATTTGTACCTGCTATGAACCACTTTTGTAGATGCAAATTGGAACTAAAATGTCATTGGTCTTTCGGTTGCTCCCATCAGGGGTCACAAAATCCAATCCGCACAGAACATGGAACAGGTATTACACTGTCCTGACACAACCCTCCTATTTTATGCATTGAGTGGATGGGGTTTGTGCTTTAGTTGAACCCGGGCCTTCCGCATGGCAGAAACCTACTACTGAGACACCAGTGCCCAAAATGGAACTAAAATGGGTTGTGATTAAGCCCCCAACCCCCCCCCAAACCCCCCCGTAAGGCCGAGTCTCAGCTGAGCTCATTTACACTGACACTGAATGGACTTCATTGGCTTGGCGTTGAACAGTGAAGCATGGTGATGGTAGGACCATGTTGAGAGGTACCTTTGGTCTGGTGGTACTTTTTTTATATAATGGATTTAATGGTGCATGTTTAGTCCCGGATATTCTTTTACAACCAAATTGTGATTGATACTTAGCAAGCATTATTACAGAATTGTTTTAATAGCTTTTTGGCCTTTGTAATGCAAACATCTTCAAGGAACAGACACATTGCCTACAGACAACTGTCCCCCCTAATGTGACCTCATAAAATGGTACTAATTTGATGTGTTAACACATGCATGCTTCTAACACAATGGAAATCGTGATGCTTTATGTCTGAATAGAGTTAAGACCAAATACCAGACAACAGTTGAGTTTTGACGGCCTACTTATTCTGATGGTAAACGTTATAAACAAACAAACAAACAAACGAAAATCCCTTATTGCTCCCTTTATGGTTATTGCATAGTAAACTGTGGTGCAGTCAGTCCGCAGAAATGGCGGCAATTACACATTGTTCCATCGCATGACACGAGAGGATATATTATCCAATTAGCAAACAAAATGCCAAACAGCTAATGAGAACTTTAATGAAGCAGCAAAATGTATGTATTATATGTTCGAGAACTATTTTTTTCACGGATGAGAGAAGGCAGTATATTCAAACAAAAACCTGGCGGAGCATGCATGACAAATCTACTGCATCACTGATCACGGAGAATGAACTGTCAATAGAAAGAAAGTCATTTGATTGTAATGGCCTTTTTAGGCTTTAATTCCAGTCCTGATTAATGTTAGAGCCTCCGTTTCACATACGGTATAGTTATAGGTTTTCTCATTGAATTGCTAATTAGCTCAGTCTGTAGCAATGAACTATAATATAACACATACTCTGTATATGTGTGCCTGTACACAGCTTAAATATAGGCCGTTTCGCACATCTTTATTCCAATCACAGTCGCACGATTTCGCTTCTCTGGCACTGATGGCGTCGCATTTGTTCTCTTTCCACCACATTGCTTCATCTGTTATTTTTTTATTTTTCCCATTTGAAAAACACATCAGAAGACTGAGATTTGATCGGGGGAGCTGTGGGTCTCTCTCTGTAAAGGCCAGGGTTGTGTGTGAGAGAGAGAGGTAGCGAGGACTGTGCTAAATATCAGGATCATTCTTAAGAGAGACCATAAAGTCTCCTGACCACAGACAGAAATATCACACAAAGTAGCCTTTCAGAATGACTCATCAAAAGTGGCTGTACAATCAGTCGGCCTAACGGCATCATGTTAAAGAGAGGAGTGTATCTCTGACACCTGAAATGAACCTTTATATTATGTAATCCGTGTCGTCTGTATCTGTAGCTCGTTACTGCCGCAAATATCCTGATCCGTATTCAGATTTAAACCCAAAGTTTTTTTTTTTTTTTTTTTTTTTTCCCACCCCTTTAAATGAATCATGAGCCACCATGCCTCCGGGAACACTCAAGACTCCTCAGTGGGATAAATTTCAGTACTGTCACCATGGTCTATAAATCCTGGCTCTGACAGTTCCTCTACCGCAGTTACATCATTTTAAAGGATGTCCCAAAGCGTCTTCCGAAACTGTCGGATTTAGTCGTCAGAGGCGATTTTCAAAAAGACTTTGACAAAAGACGAACATGTTGATGTCGTTCTCACGGCTGGATCAAGGAGCTCACAGAGATCATTTAACTACAGGAATGCATTCCAAGTACAATTCCATACATTACACTAGATAACCAGTTAACACAGGTTTGTCATGAGTGGGAGCGATGATGCAGTCTGGGTGTGTTCACAATGACACTCATATAGAGTATGTTTTGGGCAAAATGTTTTTGTTAAAAAAGTCATTTTTCAGGATTGTTCATGATGAGTTTGAATGAAAGAAAATGTGCAGAAATCAGATTGGATTTTTTAAATCTTGCTTGCACATTCTTGCAAGTATTGCAAATTTGTTTGGTATTTTCTAACAATTTTAGTTTGTTCTATTTATCAAAATATGAACAAACTTGAGCCTAATGTAACCTCCTCCCCCCATCCCCCCTCCCCTCCCCCAACCCCCATCCTGACCAGGTTGAGTTGAATAAGTCCGTACAACTCAAATCTCAACCTCGACCCGAAATAAATAAATTCATTCAGATTCAAATGGGCGGCACGGTGGTGTAGTGGTTAGCACTGTCGCCTTGCACCGCCAGGGTCCGGGTTCGATCCCCGGCCAGGCTCGATTCCCGTCTCTGTGTGCATGGAGTTTGCATGTTCTCCCAGTGCTTGGTGGGTTTCCTCTGGGTATTCCAGTCCAAAGACATCCAGATTAGGCTAATTGGCGTTCCCAAATTGCCCATAGCGTGCCAATGAGTGAGTGTATGTGTGTGTGTGTCTGTGCCCTGCGATGGATTGGCACCCTGTCCAGGGTGTACACTGCCATGTGCCCTAAGTCTCCAGGCCCCCGTGACCCTGAATACAGGATAAAGCGGTATAGATGATGAGTGAGTGAGTGAGTGTTACTCATACTGTATGTTACATATGTCCTATATATGTCCACATGTGATTAACATCATTTGGGGACCTTATGTGATTTATAAATAACCCCCCCCTCCCCTTCCTGTGTACGCAATGCCTGCGATTTACTAGAATTTACTGACTTATCTCCCGGATATGATGTCAAGATAAAAACATTTGTCATTATGCAGTAGGTCTATAGCACCCAAAATACTTTCAGAGCACTCTAACGCAGCCTCCATTGTTCGTGGGAAGATGGATAAAAAGGCAAACAGGAATCTGTAAAGGCATACAGGAAAAGGTATATCTCGAAAATGATTCACACGAGACTAATATTATCACAGGACCACAGTGTTCAGCAAAAAATGGAAGAACATTTGCAGGGACATTTTTACTTTACAAATTACAGACATGGCCGTTTCAGATCACAGACCACCTTCGCAATTATTACAAATCACATGAGACCCCAGATGATACTGATCCTGCTAGAATAGAACGTCAGAGTGCACTTTGTCAGGTATCAAATCTGAATCAAAATCAAGACTGCACATCATTTGCTTGAGCCATGTAAAGACCTTGGTAATATATCTTTAAAGAAGCAAGACATATTATTTTGCTGGTGGCTGCAGCATCTACAAACATAAAATTTCATATGTATCAGAGTGTTTCAAACTAAATATTGTATTATTGTATTGTATTATAGCGTGAGTAACCTTCATAATGAATTGCCCATTGGCTTTTCTTCAATATACAATGCTAATTTTGTTTGCATTTAATTTTTTATCTTTTGTGGTGCATATAGAAATATTGGGATACAGATCATGTAATGTTCTCTCAAGGTTTCTCAGATCTACTCACGTAAATGGCGACTCACTCTCATGCTCAGCCCTGTATGTTTCTAAGCCTTGCAATTTTTATGTAAATGGATTGCGATTACAATGTGCAATTCTGGATCCAAACAATGATCCTGTAAGAAGTGTGCTTGAGACAGCCCTGGCTATAGGCATTCATTAAAAAAAAATCTTAGAAAAATGCAGCACTCTTCACTTTACTGCATTTCACTTAAGAGCCAGAGAAAATATGCAAAGCCTGACCAAGGAGGCATAAGTACATAAGTATAAGTTATACCTCCTGAACTAAGACTTTTCAGATATATAGGTTTATGTCACTTGTCATGAAGAGCTTATGTAGTAGGGGTGTAACTAGAGGTGGAAGATTAACTAAATACATTGAATTCATTACTATACTCAAGTTCGTATTTCACATATCGGTACTTTAGTAGATTTATTAATTACTGTCTTTAATGTGACTCAGAAGAAAGAGTAGTCATAGAGAGGGATTCGTTCATGTTCTACTGGGCACGCATGCGCAAAGCATCGAAAAAATGAAATGAGTAGTCACCTTTGACTTTTGATCTTCTAGTCCGAGTCGTTTGTTCTTTTGTCACTCCATAGACGCTATGTTAGGAACCTCCACTAGAGGTCACTGTTCATGTCTGTCTATTTGTAGTTTTTGTTGGTCGACTCAGTTTCCCAGAAAGCACCTCGGTCAGGTGATGGGGCTCACCTGAACCGAGGTGGCTCATTAAACATCTTATAAATAGCAGTTTGTTCTGGGAAACTGGGTCGAGCATTATACCGTCATGTGGGCATTCCTTTAGTTGTTTGTTTTTGTTTTGTTTCTTTGAGTTTTATATTTTAGTTATATTGTTTAACCTGTTTTCAAGAGGGCTCTAGTTTTGTTTTCTGTATGTTCCTTGTTCTAGTGGATTCATGGAGATTCATTGTTCAGCGTTAAGTTAGGCTGTGTCTCCTCCCGTGTAAGTACTGTTCTGTGTCCCCAATGTCGGTCTTCTTGTTTAGTTCTTTGTATATATTGTCCCTTGTCTGTTTTGGATTCTGTTTAGATTTGTGTAGCCACATGAGGGATTAGCTGCTGGCAAGGTTAGCCGCTAGTAGGCTTAGCCTCTAGTAGGGTTAGCCTCCAGTAGGCTAGCCTCTAGTGGGATTGACTGCTAGTGGTTTTGGTCACTAGTAGGTTAGCCGCTAGTTTGGAATAGCCTCATGTGTGCCTTTCCTTTTGTGTTCAGTTCCCTCCTATTAGGTCAGTACTAACCCGGTTAGCCACTAACTCCATTAGATACTAACCTGGTTAGGTCAGCATCCAGCATCCCATATTCCATGTAGCTACTAACCTCACTAACCACTAACCCATTTGGTCCCTGTCTCTGTACCCTGTCTCTGTGCCCTGTCTAGCCCTGTCTCTCCAGTCCTGTCTAGCCCTGTCTCTCCAGTCCTGTCTCATCTCTAGTTCCCCTATGTGTCTTTAGTTAGCTCCAGCACCATGTTTCCCTGTGTTGGCGCCCAGTTCCCTGTGTTGGCGCCCAGTTCCCTGTGTTTTTCCTGAGCCCTAGTTTGAGTTTGTTGTTTGTTTCTTTGTTTGTTTGTCTGTTTTTGAGTTTGTTTAAATAAAGACTATTTCTGTTTGCAAACCCCTCTGCGTGCATGCGTACCCTTATAAGCCCACGGCAAGTACATCAGCCAGTCTAGACAGGCAGTACCACCACCTAGACCCTGACATGCTATGCAGTGCAGTAGATTCAAAAGAACGAACGACTCGGACTAGAAGACTCACAAGAAGAACCGTTCAATTCTGTTTCCTGTATAATGCACTGCACAGTGTCTATGAGAGTCACGTGACAAAAGAACGAACAACTCGGATCAGAAGATATAATAGTGAGCTACTCAGTCTGTTTATTCTAATATGTCCTTAGCTGCATTGTAATATATTAATGACTGGAACTATTGCCAAAATTTGTCTACGTCCTGTAGATGTGTTGGAGGGGTCTTTTTATTGAAAATGTAACATTTTATTTTATTTCTGACCACTACATTTCGTCAAGGCATTGCATTATGTAACCAGAGTGGCGCCTAGTGTTTGAAGCTGTAATAGTGCCACCTGCTGGCTATATGCATAATTGTGTGATTTGCCTTCCCTGATGATGTAACAGGTGTTTGAATGCAAAAGTGGAGACGGTTTGTGATAGTAAGGAAACAGCACATTTACAGTTGGGAGGCACAGAGAGAGAGAGAGACTTTAAGGTTACTGTAAGCGAACACAAGCTCAATACTTTTGATATTAAAATTTGAAGGTAAGAACATTTGCTCAAGCAGAATTGCAAATGGAAGACTTTTACTTCTACTTTAGTACTATATTATCTTAGTGATGTTATTCAAGTCCAGGAGTACTAAAGTGGGTGTGGCCTAAACCAGAACACTACCGGTATCTCAGCACTGTCAGTGTGATGTGTTCATTCTGCCTCTGTTCCTCAAACTCAGCTACGTCACTACATCAATTTTCTGTTCATCTTCAATCTGTTCATTTAAAATAATGAGTTGATATTCAGTTTAGTCCTTTGCATATATACCTTGTATGAACCCATCTAAAATAAGGTGGTACCAATGTTATATTTCATAAATCTTGCACGATTTGTTAACTTTATTTGACTCAACTGAATCAAGCCGAGTTTGATTTAAATGTGTTTATGCATGTAAAAAGGGGATAGATGCGAATAATGATGCAGCCCACCCCCAAACAATAATTTGACATGGGCAGAATTGGAAAGCCAAAGCTCCATTACTTTCTAAATCATGCATATCTCTTTTAATATTCATAGAGCCTGGCTGGCAGTCAGATCCAGATTCATTTCTTCCTATTTAAGTCCCCTCTTCCCAGCTTTCCAATCCTGGTCCAATTATATATGGAATATCTGCACTATGCATGGAGCTAAAGTGCACCAGACGTGCGTTAACAGCCTTGTTAACTGTGTTCCTCTGCACCTGTCACTTGCTGTCTTCCCTGCAGCTCGCCACTCATCATGCTTCTGAGCTTTTTTTCTTTTTCTTTTTTTTTTGAGTCTGATTAGCTCAGATTTAAACTGTGGGGCTTAAGATTTGCCAGTGGCCCGCTGATCCGAGCGCTGATTTATACAGGAAGGACCCCCTTCCAGGCTCAGAAGGAAACAGCAGAAGAGAGAATAGGAATTAGAGGCAGGCTGGTGCCAGGGTTTAACATGCTGTAATCTAGGAATGGAGAAAGCATCAGGCTTTCATATGGGTATGGATATCGATGACTCTACAGGTGGGGTGTGCAAAAAATATGGTGAGTGATTAAGGGCTCGAATCCTTCTTCTTACACATTTTTAAAACCATCTTCTCAGTGCACAGAAGTTAAATCCTAAAGTCCAAACCTTGATCCAATGTTATCAATCTTGCTGTTTGATCCCAGCCTTATTCTCAAACCTGCAGATGCATCAGTAAATACTATGTATGCATATAACTATGTGCATACATACATACATACATACGTGCATATCAATTTGTACTGTAGGAACACAGCAAGGGGTGACAGAGTCATTCCTGTCAATTTCATCCAAAAGCATTAATACCCCCCCCATTGCATTATATTACCTGTCTCTCTACTCTGCATGGTATTCAGGCTCTATTCAGCGCTCTCTGGCAGCATCTCATCGAGATCCATGAGCCGTTGCAGCAAATCTACTCCGCCAAATGAAATCAGCTTTTAATAAGACTGTAGTAATGGCTGAGGCGGGCAGTATCAGCCCACCAGAGACTCTATCATGCTGGGATTTGTCCAGACACGTAGGCCTACTCAGGCAAGGCCAATGGATTTAACACTTTTGTGCTAGCACATATCCATAGAGATCTTTCTCATGTGTGTGTGATCTGTTTACTATATATGTCAAATATAACCCATGTGTTTAATGTGTCTTTATGATATAATGATATTTTAGCACATCTGGAGCATTCTCATCATCACTCATCATCATCTATACCGCCCAAGGGGTATACCGCTCACCAAGCATGGGGAGAACAATCAAACTCCATGCGCAGAGAGACGGGAATCGAACTCGGACCGTGGAGGTGTGAGGCGACAGTGTAGTGCTCACCACTACACGTCATTCATTTGATGGTGCAGACTGGATAACGTGTGAAAGTGCATCCGATGTTTAAAGCTGTGTTCACATACTGTATGTCCTGTACTGTGAAAACTTTCCCCCTTACATGTTGCTCAAAGGCACAAAAACAGCTACACTCATATAGTACACGGGCCGAAAATATGGCCCAAGAGCATCTGAGCAGAATGGCCTCAGTCTGCGTCCAAGTGCAGCTAGAACATGATTCAGCTCTGAATCATCTGGAGTGCAAAAAGTGAATTAAAAAGCTGTGTATTTTGGATTGTCGGTTGAGTAAATGCAAACTGAGGGTCAGAGCTGCAGGCAAAAACGTTGTTGTTGTTGTTAGTCTTTCAGCTGCTCCTGTCAAGACCATCCGATCCGCACATAACTTGGCACAGGTTTTATGCCGGATACCCTTCCTGACGCAACCCTCCTGTTTTATCCAGGCTTGGGACCTGCACTGGGTACTAGGCATTGGTGGGAATCGAACCCGGGTCTTCTGCATGGCAGGCGAGAAACCTACCACTGAGCCAGCACAAACAATTAATTAGCCTAATTAGCATGTCTTGCAGGACTGTAGGAGGAAACCGGAGTACCCGGAGGAAACCCACCAAGCACGGGGAGAACATGCAAACTCCATGCACACAGAGACGGCAATCGAACCCGGACCCTGAAGGTGCAAGGTGACAGTGCTAACCACTACACCACCGCGCCACCATACACATAACTAGAAGTTATCTAGTTAACTTCTTCAGTATATCTTGTTTGCACATTGTGTTCTTTGCTTGCTGGTGTAGTTTATACATTTCCCTTTGGACTTAATTAGTGAATCAGTTAATCAATGAATAAATCCATCCATCTGTCCATGTATGTACATGTACTGTATCAATCCATCCATTCACCCATTCATGCTTTCTGCCTGTACAGAATTCATTGCTTGCCAAGAACTTTTTGGTTTTCACAATTTTCTCTCATTTATGTGATTGAATCAGAAATGAAACAGGAAGGAGGAAATTAGTTGAGTTAATGCCGACCAAGTGATTAAAGTAACAGGTGACTGTTATTGCATCTTCAAATACGAGAGTCAATCGTATACTATGCAAATACTGTACAGTTTCTCAATCCACCAACAACTGTTCAATATTTATGTCTTAACCATAATTGAATTTTAAGGCTAGGCTGATGGGTTGAGCACTTATAGCACTTAGCTCTCATAAATCTGAAATTTAACAAACCGTTTTAACTTGAATTACTTTTTTTTCTTATTAACAATGAACAGATATTTCACCAAAGCAACAATCACTGTCTTTGTTCTGTTATTTTACCAATATTAGAGAGTAATTATGTTATTATGAAAAAAAAGACCACATGCATTTAGCTAAAGACACTGAAGCCAGTATTTGTTCTTCCTTCAACAACCTTTAATCAGCGCAATTATGCAAATGTGTGTCCGTTTACAGTTTTACTCTTCCAGGCATCTCTTTCCGACTGAGCTATTATAAACAATCAGCACATTCCAAACACATTAAAAAATGATTTTCCTTTTTATTATGCCATTTGTATTCCATTATATCATTTGCTTAATCACTTGCAATTATTTATGAAGCAGGTTCTTCTCACTTAATGCACGTTATCAGCCACCTGATAAGTGTATCCTGCTTCCAAAATGTTAGTACTCTGATCACACACACACACACACACACACACACACACACACACACACACACTTGCCCTCTTCCACTCCTCCTCCTCCTTTCAGCTCAGGTCTGCCTTCTTTCTCATTGTAAGCTTCACTTGTTCTAAGAGGAAAAATGCATCATCATCTGTTCTATTTTAAATGTCTAAAGCACCGCCAGTACATCCATGAAACATCGCTGTCAGAGTCAACTACTTTCAGCCCATTATCTGCTGGCCAATAATTCGATTTAGCTTTTCCAATAAAATGTCACTTGCTGTATGGTAAAGGATCTTGATTCGATTGCCTCCGCATGTGGTGGTCTCAGGCTGGGTTCAGAGAACGGACGATGTTTTCCAAGGAGGCGTCAGGAACGCTCAGTTTTCTCGAACGCATTGCGTCCACCTCTCCGAGCGAAAGCATGAAATATAATAAACATGAATATATGAATAGATCTTTCATCTTCCTTATATTCTATCTTACAGTATTAAAGCACTTCTTCAGGTTGTGCTCTGCTTCCAGATAATAGTTTTCAAGAAATTAATAATCACTACTATTAAAACAACCTTTTAGTGTATTTTACCCTTCCTTGCCACTAGGGACAGTTATGAGCACATCCATACGTTCTTGTGGGTAAAACTTTCCAGCAAACTTTCTTTTTCTCACCTGACCTTATATACACCTTGGAGCTATTTGTATGCTTCGCAGCTTGCAAGGTATTTTTGTCCCCCGAAATTGCCAACAGTTAAAGCTAATCTTCTCCTCTCTTCCCCTTGGCTCCCCCATTCGGACCCCGTGGATGGAGTCGAGCTCCCTCTAGGCTTGTTAGGTATCACTTCTGAGCTGGTCAAGAATAGGAACAAGATCTACAGCACTCATGTCTCAGACCCGTGTTGAATGTAGTCGAATGTATCATCATCAGAAACCCAGTTCCAGCCATGATGATGTACGATGACTGTTAACATTCCTTATGATAACATCGTGCATCCCGGTGGGGTATGAATGATACGGTGAAAAATGATATTCATCACAGTCTGTACAAATAACCGACATCATGTAATTTGATTGAATAAAAGTCACTTATGATCCATTTCACCCAATTCTAACAGCTACCAATCCGAGAATGTGAAGGCCACACTTACAGTGCCTTGCAAAAGTATTCATACCCCTTGAACTTTTTCCATATTTTGTCATGTTACAACCACAATCGTTAATCGGTTTTATTTGATCACATGATTGTGACGTGGAAGAAAAATTATAAATAGTTCGTTTTTTTTTTTTTTCTGAAAAGTGTCGTGCATTTGTATTCAGTTTAGGCGGAGGGTCATATCTTGGGAGGTTTGCAGTTGAGCCATACTCTTTCAATTTTCACATGATAGATTGAAAAGTGTTCTGTGAGACATTTAAAACTTGAAATGTTTTATTTATTTATTTTTTTATAACCTAACCCTGCTTTAATCTTCTCCACAACTTCACCCCTGACCTGTCTGGGGTGTTCCTTGGGGTTCTTGATGCTGTTCGTTCTCGAAATCTAATGTTCTCTAACAAACCTCCGAGGGCTTCACAGAACAGCTGTATTTATACTGAGATTAAATCGCACACAAGTGAAAGCTATGCACTAATTAGATGATTTCTGGAGGCAATTGGTTCCACTTTAGTTAGGGGTATGAATACTTTTGCAAGGCAGTATAAGCCTTCTTAAAGACCAGCCAACCGCATCTTTTTGGAACTGTCACTCATGCAATGTCAAGAGCCGACATAAAACACTCAGAAGAAAGCGCTATCTTCCTCTTTAGTAATTTTATTCATAAAGGTATTAGAAAGAACATTTTCAGTAAAAAACAAAAAACTATTAAATCTGTTAAATGCTTTCACAAATCAAACAGAAAATCCTCTGTCTGGAACGTTCCGTAAAATGCTCTTATGTATTAAACATGCCAGCTTAATATGGAAATGATTTATACAGTAAAAGCACAGCAAACACAGACTCACGACTCCGGCAACCTACATCCGATACAAGTTTTGTGATCAAATGACATTAATAATGAAAACATTAAGTGCCGCTATGTGTCATTTCTGTCTAACTGTGATACTCTTACCTGAATTTAAACGAGTCCGGGGCCTCTGGGAGGTTGCTCCCTGCTCACATGTACGACCAGGCGATCCATTTATGTCTGGGACAGGAATGTACATTGCTACGTATAGAATTATGTTGCTTAGGTTCTCCATAAATCACTCTTTACTGTTTTTTCCCTCCAGAGCCATTGCTTTCCAGGATTTAAAATAGTTTTGTCCTCTAGGGCTCAGTATAACTGCTTTTAAACAGCAATTACTCCTAACACAGTTACTCGAGAACTGTGTGTGTGTGTGTGTGTGTGTGTGTGTGTGTGTATGTGTGTGTGTGGAGGTTTAACAGACACTTCTTGATATATGTCTACAGATTTAACATGTCACATCTGAAGGCCAAGCGGAGCATCCACCATTCTGCGTCAGGTCTTCACTCACTGTGTTTCATTCTGCTTTCTGGGAACAGCTGCCACGGACAGGCATGGCCACTGATATAAAAAAAAAAAGAACATGTGGGCACTCACTCATCATCTATACCGCTTTATCCTGTATACAGGGTCGCGGATCGTATCTCAGAAAACTTAGGGCACGAGGCGGCGTACACCCCGGATGGGGTGCCAATCCATCACAGGGAAGATAAGAATATTGGGTTTAAAATCTTTAAGTGTATCAGTGTCTATTAAAAAGCTGAAACAGATCTGGATTTGGATTACTAAGTTTAACCTTAATTATTTGGGAAGCATACAGTACAGTACAGTACAGTACAGTAAAGTCCATGTCTTTCCGTTGATTCCTGGACAGTGGAGGTCACATGCCTCATAAAACAGCTTACAAATGTGCTACTAACAGCTTACATGATACTTTAAACCAGAAACAAGAATTGATCACAACGACTATTAATTTTGTGGTAATAAATCTATATAGTAGCTAGGTAGATATATATATATATACTGTATGTATATACAGTCCAGACCAAAAGTTTGGACACACCTTCTCATTCAGCGAGTTTTCTTTCTTGTGTTCTTTCTTGTGTTCTTTAGCCCAAACGCGTCTCTTCTGCTTGTTGCCTGTCCTTAGCAGTGGTTTCCTAGCAGATATTCTAGCATGAAGGCCTGATTCACACAGTCTCCTCTTTTTTTTTTTTTTTTGGATTTTTCCCCTAATTTAGTCGTGTCCAATTCCTCCCCGTCACTAGGGGGCTCCCACATTAAGGCTACTACTACCACTCAGCCGGGAGGGCCGAAGACTATCACGTGTTTCCTCCGAACCAGCCGACCGCAGCCGACCAGCCGACCGCATCTTTTCGAACTGCTCGCTCGCGCACCGTTGGGGGCGGCGTAACACACTCGGAGGACAGCGCTATCCACTCGCGCTATCCACTCGCGCTATCCACTCGCGCTATCCACTCGCGCGAGCTCACAGACGCCCCTGACTGGCTGTAGAGCCGTGATTAATGTGGGAGCACACTCGTTGGGGGCGGCGTAACACACTCGGAGGACAGCGCTATCCACTCGCGCTATCCACTCGCGCTATCCACTCGCGCGAGCTCACAGACGCCCCTGACTGGCTGTAGAGCCGTGATTAATGTGGGAGCACTAAGTACCTCTCATCCCTCCCCTCTGAGAGAGCTCGGCCAATCAGCTCTCTCTAGACCTCCGGCTGCGAGAGGTTACAGCACCACCCGGGATTCGAACTAGCGATCTCCGGATGATAGGGCGAGCGCTTTAACCACTGCGCCACTCGGAGGCCACACAGTCTCCTCTTAACACTTGTTCTAGAGATGTGTCTGCTGCTAGAACTCTGTGTGACATTGACCTGCTCTCTGATCTGAGCTGCTGTTAACCTGCGATTTCTGAGGCTGGTGACTCGGATGAACTTATCCTCCGCAGCAGAGGTGACTCTTGGTCTTCCTCACCTGGGGCGGTCCGCATGTGAGCCAGTTCCTTTGTAGCGCTTGATGGTTTTTCTGACTGCACTTGGGGACACTTTCAAAGTTTTCCCAATTTTTCGGACTGACTGACCTTCATTTCTTAAAGTAATGATGGCCACTCATTTTATTTTACTTAGCTGCTTTTTTCTTGCCGTAATACAAATTCAACCTCTTTGAATGAGAAGGGGTGTCCAAACTTTTGGTCTGTACTATATATATATATATATATATATATACATATATATATATATATATATATATATACACACACAGCATGTGTGTGTGTATATGTGTGTATATCTATATATATCTATCTATATATATATATCTATATCTATATATATATAAAATCTATGGGATATATACATGTATGTGATAAATAACTAACTAAATAAATAAAATAAGTGTACAGTCATGTTCAGAGTTAGTACCCACTCTTTTAATTCTCTGAGACTTTGTGTAAAAATATAATACAAATCATCTGATCATAGTGAGTCTTATTATTAGCCAAATGCAACCTCAGACAAACAACAACATATGACCTTTTCCACAGTGCAATTATTTATTTAATAAAAATGAAGCCAATAATAATAATAACTGTTGGGCACATGGTCTCATACAGTATTTGCCTCTAGAATGTTCTGTATCGTGTAGAAATGGTTTTTATAATAGATTAATGTGCAGCAACTCTCGCTTCTTTAAGACAGTTGTTTATGGCTTTCCCTCTTGGCATTGTGTTAACACACACACCTGAGTGTTCCAGACCAGCAAACTGCTGGTGCTGATGATTAACAGCACCAGGCTGCAACTTACCCTCTTAAACCCTTTGGAAGCAGTAAAGAGGTACTTACTAATGCCTGTATGCTTTTTTTTTTTCTTTCTTTCTTTTTGGATTCATTTTTGTTACTTAAATGTTGGCATAGTGGGGAAAAAAAGTTATATGTTGTTATTCGCACAGGTTGTATTTGCCTAATACTAAGACCCACCAGATTATTTTTATGATGTTTTTACAGGAATAGAAATAAAGGGGGGGGGGGGGGGCATAACTATAAGTTTCATATTTCTTATAACCTTTTGATTGTAACAAAACTCCGACAATAGAGATTCCTTCTAAAATGACCATAAACATCCTCTTAAACAGAACCTCCACCATACCAACAATTCTGTAGGGTTTTATATGTTTTTACTGTATGATGTAACATTTTATCCATTTATTGTTACATCTAATATCTTATGAAATGCCAGCAAAGCAAATTTCCTGCTGTCACCTACTGTACATTGTAGAAAATATAAACCGTTTGATATATACGAATAGAAACTAGCCAACGTGATTTTCTTTTTTCAAAGAAACAAAATAAAAAGCAAAAATTAATCAGCTCTAGGAAAATCTAACTGAATGTTGATCAGAATGTTAAATTCCGATCTTCATTTAAAGGTTAAGCTAATTTGCTGACTGCCACCAGTATTTTTTTTTTTTTTTTTTTTCATCTTGCATAATTATGCATCAAATAATTTTTGGCTCTGGCAGCTGGTCCTATTAGTAACTCTTCAGAAGCGGAATTCATTTGTAAGAACTTTACAAATGTCTGCCATATGCGCGTGCTTCTTTCAAAGTTGACTTGTAGACTTTAATTACAGAATGGCAATTAGAACGCAACATTAAGAATCAGAAACATGCTATAAACCATTTAACTCAGGCATGAGCTTTGCGATTAGACACAACTGATTTTGGTTCAGTTTGATCCAGAGTAAACCAACTCCGATGTTACCCTGAAGGTGACAATATAAGATTGCAACAATCTGAACTTCCATGTGTGCTCACAACTATGGGAGAATAATGCGGCAAAACACTTTAATATTTGGTTTGAATTCACATGTTGAAAAAGTAGCTCATGAATCGTCATTAGTATTAAAGTATATGACCATAATTTTGTTTTCAAATTTTAGATATTTGAGATATTTCTATTTCTATAGGACCCTCAGAAAGATGACACATACATCAAATGTGAGGGAGAACATGAAAACAGATTATCACATAATTGGGTGGTTTGAGTGGCGTTCAAGTCAAACCAAGACTTTTGGTGCAGAATACTCATTTTATTTCTCTATAGGATTCCCTGCTACAATAATACCAGCGTTTCACTTGTGCTTGGATACCATCGTTTTCTCAGTATGCTGGTAAACACATGTGACATGCTGGCCTCCCAGGAACTCGGAGCGAGGTCAGAAACATATGTGGATGACGTAATCACTCCCAGCTGAGCTCATACAGCATATAATGCAAGTGGTGTCAGTAAATCATTGTGTGGACAGTTCCTACGGACAGATGCGTCTCTTCCGTAAGTTGACATCAAGTTATTTGTCAATTTTTGAGAATCCATCCATGGTGTTTCAAGGCATTCCAATGTTGATGGGAATGAGTGCAGTGGGCTTCAAGCCACCACATTCAGCATTGTTATTCACTGATGCATAGCCGTATTTAAAATGTTTGTAGTATTCAAATGTTTTACTGTAGATGAGTCTCGTCCTCATACTGTTCTTAAAATCTTGAGAAATTTCATCACAAGTCACAGTTTGACTTGGTAGAAGGGTCTATTCATATTATTGAAGTTAGCTTTTTTTTTATTTTTTATAATTGTTTCTTAAGTCCCAGCTAATTCACAGACACTACATCATGAATATTTGAATTAATGAATAAAAACGTATAAATATTGATATAGAGGATATGACGACTGTAGTGGTGTAGTGGTTAGCACTGTCGCCTTGCACCTCCAGGGTCTGGGTTCGATTCCCGGCCAGGCTCGATTCCCGTCTCTGTGTGCATGGTGGGTTTCCTCCGGGTGCTCCGGTTTCCTCCCACAGTCGAAAGACAGGTAGGTTAGGCTAATTGGCGTTCCCAAATTGCCCGTCGTGCGTGAATAAGTGTGTGAGTATGTGTGTGTGCCCAGTGATGGATTGGCACCCTGTCCAGGGTGTACCCCGCTTTGTGCCCTAAGTCTCCTGGGATAGGCTCCAGGCACCCCCGTGACCCTGAATACAGGATAAAGCGCTATAGAAGATGAGTGAGTGAGTGAGGATGACGACTTTGAACATAAAATGGTGATTAGAATGGAATCCCAGCTGCAGTAAAACATTTGAATGTTGCGAATGTTTAAAAAAAAAAAGCCATACATCCGTGAATGACGTTCCCACTGTAGTTGTTCCCACGAACAATCAGCAAGTTAACACCTGATCCTTCGGAAGATCAACGGATATGTGTAAATGAAGAGTGAGAGAAAGGAGACAGAACAGCAGTGAAGAGCGACAGAAAGAGAGAGAATGAGAACTATTCAGAGCTACCCAGGTGTTAAGGGTTGATGGGGAAATTAACACAGATGGCACATATTATTAGCAAGATAAAACAGGGTTCAATACTCTTGTCTTGGTGTCCTACCACAGTTGTGAAAATTGGAAAAAATTCAATGGTCACTACTGGCCTCCACTGTCACTATTTGGACAACAGAGGCTCCTAGATCGATGCTTTCTTATTGTAATATATGTATATGGGCTTTAAGAAGGCGTTTGCCAAAAGAAGAACGTATTTAAAAAATTCACACTCATGGCTGAATCAGGAAACTGTCGCATTTGGAAAGCACTTGTAGTGCAAACATATGCAGAACACCAGATGTGGTAATAACGCAAGCTCATCATGAGGGGTACAGACGACTCTGGGAGAAATGGCAATCGTGTGAAGGGTGTTGCATATTGCAAAAAAAAAAAAAAAAAGAAAGAGTCCCCCATGTATGGAAACTTATGGAAGCTTAGCGACACCCTGTAGATGTCCAGAAATGATCACCCCCCCCCCCCCCATGAAACTGCAAAATCTTCTGTGTTTGGTGTCAAAAGCTGATGATTTCTGTCCGTCACTGTTCCCCAAATAACTCGGCACAGCTTGCGCAATTGTGTAAGTACCAGCTGGGCAGATGTCGTTCTGTCTCTAGTAAATAGAGATTTAACCAGAAAGACTCCTGGCAGAATGCGCATCCAGATGGGTTTCATCAAAGCGGTGTGAGAGCACTGTCGAAATGAAAGTTTTAGTGTTGTTATTATATCGCCGTTGTAATTGTTTTACTTCTTTCTGAATGAATCAGCTGTGGTTCATTAAAAGGAGACGTGATTTTTATTCAACTCAATTCAATGTTATTTATATCGCGCTTTTAACAGTTGACACTGTCGCGAAGCAGCTTTGCACATTTTATACGTGTTCTTGTTTTCATTCGTTTTGTTTGGTTGAATTATTTTAATGATATGGATTTTTTTTTTTTTGGATTTTTCCCCGATTTTCTCCCTAATTTAGTCGTGTCCAATTCCTCCCCGTCACTAGGGGGCTCCCACATTAAGGCTACTACTACCACTCAGCCGGGAGGGCCGAAGACTATCACGTGTTTCCTCCGAACCACGTGACGCCAGCCGACCGCATCTTTTCGAACTGCTCGCTCGCGCACCGTTAGGGGCGGCGTAACACACTCGGAGGACGGCGCTATCCGCTCCCTCCGTTGCGCGAGCTCACAGACGCCTCTGATTGGCTGTAGAGCCGTGATTAATGTGGGAGCACTAAGTACCTCTCATCCCTCCCCTCTGAGAGAGCTCGGCCAATCAGCTCTCTCTAGACGGAGGTCTAGACCACCCGTCTAGACCTCCGGCTGCGAGAGGTTACAGCACCACCCGGGATTCGAACTAGCGATCTCCGGATGATAGGGCGAGCGCTTTAACCACTGCGCCACTCGGAGGCCCTAATGATATGGATTTTAATAGTGTGAGTTGCTTTCCCTTGCGGAAAAGGTAGCACGAGCTTCACGTGATTCCCAAGAGAAATGTACTCATGTGGTGTTTGAACGTGTCACGCGTTATGCTTCGCGTATTTCCCCGTTTAAGCATCCGCATGTGCAGTGCATGTGTGATTAATATCGATGTGATTAATATCCATATTTACCCATGGTTGCTTTTTCACAATTAATTAGTATCATGTGTGATTATTTTTTACATGATTCTCTTTTAAACACGTTTCATTTATTTTCAAATAAGTTTCACATGATTTATTTAATAGACATACTTAATTCCTGTGCTACCACGTTTCTGCATATTTCGCTTCCAAAGAGCCAGACTTTCTTGTATTTTTAATGCAGCGTCTTGAGGAATAGTTTTCTAGGCTTGGCTCCAGTCTTCAGGTTTCACTCACTCAGTCACTCATCGCCTATAACGGTTTATCCTTTATACAGGGTCATGGCGGGCCTGGAGTCTATTCGAGGGCACAAGGCAGATTACACCATGGACAGGATGGCAATCCATTACAGGGCACACATACACTACACACACACACGCACACACACACTCACTACAGCCACTGCAATCAGCCTAATCTGATTGTGTGTGTATACTGTATATGTGCATGGTACTGTACAAGTTAAAATGCTCTGTAATTCTGGAGAACAGCATGGCTCCAAACACTATTTCTTCTGCTCAGTGTTCCGGCTGAGTTAAATGTTCATCCTTCAGCCTGCAGTCAGGGGACACTGGTGTGAGAAACGGAGCTTAACTGATGGTCTGTCCAACGCCACAATGAAGAAACATCAATCTCCTGATGTTCTTTATTTGATGGTTTATAAATCTTCTGTAGGCACCACGGTGACTTAACGGTTAGCACTCTCACCTCGCACCTTCAGCGTTCGGGGGTTTGAATCTCGCCTGTGGAAATCACTCACCTGTGTGCGGGTTTCCTCTCGGTACACTGGTTTCCTCTCGAAAAACTCTTCTTCCTCTGGAGTTGAAAAACAAGCAGCCGATTTGTGTGAATCGCCTGAAGTATAAGGCGATGTGTGAGGGCGTGTGCTTGTGCCCTGTGATGGGTAGGCACACCATCTAGGATGCCCACGATCTTGTCCCCTGGGATTGATATCCATGCCCCCAGGACCTGTGCATATGCATGGACAGGTGAATGAAGAATAGCTGAATAATGTATACATGGATACTTGTATGTGAAGGGATTAGTCTTCAAAAATAGCTGTAAAGAACTACATCGTCTTATGGTGTGACATATTCGAATGCGTGACATATTATTGAGTTCGTCCAGGGCTCAGCTTCCCGCTGGGTACTCAGATGGCACCTGCTGCCTCAGGCTGAAGCACTAATCAGTAGGACTTGCTCGATCACCTTCCTCTCTTTGCCTACTCATGCGAGGACTGCAGCAATAGGGGAAACCATAAGGCTGTTGAAATGCAAAAAGAATTGGATTTCTGAAAAAGCAGCAATGATGGATGAATAAATGAATGATGGTATGTGAACGCATGGATATGTTAACTGGACGTATTGATTAATTTATTAATGGGTGGGTTGATACTGTATATGGATGGATCGATGGCTGACAGATAGATAGATACATAGATACAGTAGATGGATGTTGGGTAACTGGATGAACGGAGAGATTGATGATTGGATTATGGATTAATTTATTAGTATGTAGATGGTTGGCTTGCTGCTGATTAGGTGTATGGATATATTGATGAATTATGGTAGCTGGATGGATGTGATGGTTAGTAGCTGGCTGGCTGGATAGAAGGGTAGATGGATGGACCGATGTGCGTCAGATGGGTGAATCAATAAATGGATATATATAGACAAATTTTAAATGACTATTTAATAGTATTTTTGGTCTGCATAGCTTTCCTACTATATTACATTGTACTTTTTTGACCTAGAAAACACATTGTGGTCCAATTATATTTAGCCTGCATGCCTCATGGGAGAAATGAAAAATCGAAACGAACAAATGACTCATGGAAAATAGGTGTAGAACATTTTTCACAGTCATTATTGTCATTATTATGTTTAGTGGAGCGTAACTGAAGAGATGCAAATGCGTGGTTTCATTTGAGAGCCAGCGCACAGCTGTTCACTAAAAGACAATTATTTGAGCTGAATGCTATAAATCTGAACTGGTCATCAAATAAAAATGAAAAGAATGAAAGCTAATGGGGTGTTTTAAGCTATGGGTTCATTTGGTATGTTCTGCTATTATATGGTTCTAAAGGGTGGCATTTATTTTTCCTTTGAATACGTCACCTTTATCTGACCTTACTATTTCGCCCCTTGAGTTTAACCCCAAATTGGTGTGACAACCCAGGAACCCAAGTCCCCTGACTTTGTTAGCAAATGACAGTGCTACAAGACAGTGCTTTACTACACTGCACAATCCAGTTCTGGAGTATAACTGTTTTCAAGTTAGAATTACACAGCCATGATTTTACTATCACATGTTATATAGTTTACTATGGTAATCTAAAGTTCATACAGTACCATAATATACTATATTATTACCAGGGTACTTCAGACATTACCATGGTAATACGATGGTATATTATGGTATGTACCATATTATAACCATGGTACTTTAGACATTACTACCATAATACTGTGGTACAGTATTGTAAGGTTTTATAATATTGTAATACATAATGATCTAATAAGAAGATTCCTGTGCATTGAGAACAGACCCCTCGCTGTGCTTCCTTATGCCTTATGTGGTAACACCTTCCATATCCTGTATCCAGACGAATATACATCCAAATGGCTCTGGAACGCTAGATCCCTTTTGTTTAATCAAGAGAATGCAAATGTATTTCCTCTCACCTGTCTGTCTCCGGGTCTCTCTATGACTGACATGTTAATGACTGATTCTTTTGATGTTCAGGACACAGTACCGGTTTAAATGTGCTCTCTTTGCTGAGAATAAACAGAGATCTTCAGACATCATGCCTGCGTGTGTGTGTGTGTGTGTGTATTTGTCTCTCCCGGCCGATCGGGCCCGGAGCGGTAAGTGTATCAAGGTGCGGCGGACACAACCAGCAATAACTCTGTATGTACCATAATATTACTGTATGGTACTGTATGTACCATAATATTACTGTGGTACTTCAGAATACCACGATAGTACGATCTTATATTATGGTATGTACCATAGTATTACCCTGGTACTTCAGACTTTGACACAGTATTACGGTGGTATACAGTATTATGGTATGTACCACAGTATTACTGTGGTACTTCAGAATACTATGTATGATCTTATATTATGGTATGTACCATAGTATTACCATGATACTTCAGACATTGCCACGGTGATGGTATACAGTATTATGGTACGTACCATAGTTTTACTGTGGTACCTCAGAATACCACGACAGTATGATATTATATTATGATATGTACCATAGTATTACTGTGGTACTTTAGGCATTACCATTGTAGTACTACGGTTTATTGTGGTATGTACCATATGGTATGTATGGTATATGGTATGTACCATAATATTACCATGGCACATTATCATGGTAATACAATGGTATATTTGTGGTTTACCATAGCAGACTATAGGACATACCATGGTAAACTAAAGCACATGCCACGGTATTACCATGGTACTTCAGACATTATCGTGCTAGGCACTGTAGGACTTTATAGAGTATTTTGGGGAATACCACCGTACTTTGAGTATCACAGTTGCTACCAAATTTCAGCAGATTTGTACATAAGGTAACATTAGATATGTTATAGTACATACTACTGGGATTGTTATAGTACATACAGGCAGGATCACATTACAGTATGTATATTATGTAATGTAATGTTAATTCAAGTTTCCACATACACTACGGTATTTAATGAATGTTACGTACATCCAGTGCTAGCATACTATATAAATATTACCATTATGGTACATTAACATATATAACATACTGTATATGGTACTGTACATGTTTCATAGTACGATACTGTGGGACAGGATAAAACATTCTAGAATAGGGTAGTACCTTGGAAGAACCATGTACCATATTGGGTACCATAGTACTATATCAGCAAATAAGTACCATGGTATTGTCAAACTGAAAACCCTCAGACAGACTTCAAGTGCTGATCTTGGATGTGTCCCGATCTAAATGTCCTGCTTCACCAAATCTGATCACATATTCGCAGCTGCACATGACCTCTCAGGTAAAGAACATGAAATCATCCACACAATCTCTGAATAACTGTAATGGAAGGGAAGGTATGTGCTTTTAAAACATTCGAGGACCTTAAAAGATTAGGCTGTTAAACATCCAATCTGGTGTCCCTTTTATTTACACAATCTGTCCTTGCACTTTGAGCGCAGTCATAACACGAGTATCTCAGTTATTATTTAGTGTCTAGTTTCCAGTGATAACTGGGACAACAGGACAGTTGTTTATGCTTTGGGTTGCACCCAGTAAAAAGATACCTAATACTGCTCCAACACGGATATCCTTTCATGCTGATTTTTCTTTTAAAGTAAGCACTATACAGGAACGGATCTCTTCCAGGGGTGACTCAACTATTCATTTGTACTAGTTCACCAGTAATTGAAAAAAAAAAAAAAAGTAGTCAACTATACTATACTTAAAACCGACCCAGGATATAAATATAACTGTCAAACTACATTTTAATTAGCTGTAATTATATACAAAGACTACAACTGTGGAACTTTGTTCAGAAGGAAAAATAATTAACTACTCAGTTAGTAGATCATAGTTTAAAACGGTTTCATTTGTTAAACTAACTATAATACAATCATCGTTTCTATTATGTTTCTACTGTATTTCATTGTTGCCGAGTAAAACTATTTTGTTTCTGATGTCCAACATTGTAAACCATGACAATAGCACTATGAATTCTTTTTAACACATAAACTATATGGACAAAAGTGTTTGGCCAAACCTGCAACGATACTGGACCCAAATACATGTACTTCAATATGGAGTTGCTCCCCCTTTTATATGCAACTATAACAGCTTCCAATCTTCTTAGAAGGCTGTCCAGAAGATTTTTTGGAGTGTTTCTGTGGGAAGTCATGCTCATTCATTGTGTAGAGCATTTATGAGGCCAGGTACTGATGTTGGACGAGAGGCCTGGCTCACAATCGCCATTCCAGTTCATATCAAAGCAGGGCTCAGTGTTAGGGCCAGTCAAGTTCTTCCACACTGAACTCATCAAACCATGTCTTTATAATCCTTGCTTTGTGCCCTGGGGCACGGTCATGTGGGAGAAGAAAAGGGCCTTCACCAAACTGTTGCTACAAAATTGGAAGCATACTGTAGCATTGTCCAAGATTGCCTTTCACAGGGCAAAGGGGCCTGATTAAAACACCTGAATTCAATAATTACCAGGTTTGGACAAATACTTTTGTTCATATACTGTAAACCTGCTTGTTAAGGAGCAGGTTCAGGCTTGATACAGCATCCCTGGAGAAGATCCCTCAGTGGAAGAAGCTTGTCAGTGCTTAAACTTGTCAGGGCTTGAACCTCCAACCTTCTGATGAGCGAGTCAAAGCATTGATCCACCACTTCCTAATACATGCTTCTGTTGTCTTTTAGTTTACACCATCAAACTTCACTTCTCATTATTGTCCTTGATCAATAACAACAAAAAACACTATATAAAAAAAATCCTATTTGAAATTACATGGCAGAAATCAATGTTTACTTTATTGCTAAGTTTTGATTATATAAACCAAGCTACTGCAACATTAAAAAAAAGTATAAACTAAATATCAGTCCAACCCTCCCACAAACCCCTCCCCCCCAAAAAAATCATCTTTAACTTTGATTACAGCAAACAGTGTGTGGGCCAGTTGATTCCTCATACTCCCAAAGCCACTCTTTCACAATATGAGTCCTGGTGTGTGTGTGTGTGTCTGTCTGTCTGTGTGTGTCTGTCTGTCTGTCTGTGTGCCCCCTGCAGTGGATCAGCACCCTATCCAAGGTGTACCCCGCCTCAAGTCTCCTGAGATGTGCTCTAGGCCCACTTTCGACCCTGTTTACAGGATAAAGCAGTATAGACGATGAGTGAGTGAGTGTATCATATAGGAACAACGGTTGCACTTTGCATTCAAATTTGCATATGAAGTTTTGGCAGTCTATAAACAGATCCCAAGGCAACACGTCTAGTCAGTTCTTGCACAATTCTTCTGTCGTATAAAGCAGCTGCAGTAAAGGCTTTCATTTTCTGATAATTGCTTCTTAATTGTATATGAACCGAATGCATAATACTGGTGACAGGATCATGGGCACCAAAGCTCACCCATGCCCACAGGGACTAAACACCAACCTATTCGGTGCAATCCCACAGAAAACCCAATAAAGCACAAACTCTCCACATCCCAATCTGGTCAAGCAACCAGGGGACGCACCGGACAAACAAGCCTGATCCACAGAGGCCCCACTCCGCAACCCACACCACCCAAAGGACCTGCTGATTTAACGTCCTGGTGCCAGACACCATAGCACACCTCCAGAGGTCTTGTGAAGTCATTCCCTGCAGGACCAGATTTGCCACGGTGGTACATTGGCAACCTACACAATGCTGTACTTTGTAGAATGTTTTGTGTTGTAATGTATGTGACCAGTGTATGTGAAAATGGACAGCTGTCTATTGGATGAAAAGCCATAAATTATATTCTCTGACCTAACCAAGGTCTATAATCTCCTTCAGTCAGTCCAACCCAGAGTTCATAATTTCTAACTGACAAAATACTATTTGCGCAGTGCAAATAAAGAAATAATCACAGTGAGGCAGCAAAATCCGTTTCCAATTCCATCCTGCACGACGTCTCCAATGTTGTGACCGGAGGCCTTTGAGGGCAGCTGGCTTGCTCTTGTCAAGACATGTTTATTAGTAGCAATTGGGGGTGTTGACCAGAATGCTGAGATCTGCAAGGTCCTTTTGCTAACTTTAGAATGGCACACCAGACACAAAAATGGCAGGTTGATGCTTTTATGAGCTGTAACTCCTCCCTGAGTCCCAAAACAACCTTGGCTGTTTTGTTCTTTTCTGATTGAACTGGAATGATGCACTTTCAGTGGGCTTCCTTCCTTCTATGTTATAAATAGTGCATTGATGCCTGGTGAGTTTTGTGTGTTTGTGTGTGCGTGCGCTGTGTAGGAAGAAGGTGCCACAGTGCCAACTGTCAGCTCAAACTGTTCATTAGTGTTGTATTGATTCTGCTGGTGAATAACAGTTGGGTGTTGGAACCAGAACCGTTCCTTTCCAAACGATCACTCCGTCACACGCTTCCTTCTCTTCCTTTTGGTTCCTGGCCCAAATGTGACATTTTCATTCTCTAGGCAATAAGTCATGCTCGCCATTACTAAACTGACTGAACTGAAGTGAGATCAGCACAAGAGAATCAATGCTGTAATTTCCTGTGATTCAGTAATATCTTTTATGCATTAGCCAAAATTCCTGAAACGTACAGGAGTACTGGTTGGTCTGTATACAGTAAGGGAAGGCTCATTTGATCTAATTAAGCCAGCTTGCAATTAGTTACAAGGTGTAATTATTGTCACCCAATTTTCATCTTTAACCTCACCCATAACCTATAAGGTATGTAAAGTGCTATGAACATGAAAAGATACCTTTGATTGTCTATGAAGTAGGTTTTGTCCTGGTTCCTTATAAAACATAAAAAACCTTATAAAATAGAGTATAAAAATAAAATACATTTTCTGTTATTTATATAGTTATGAACACTGTTTGGCTTGGCTTGCTGCACCGCAAGCACAGAATGTTTTTTTTTTTAAATGTCATATGTCCTTTGCAACCCATGGAAGTGACCTCCCTTGAGATGCCTTCAGCTGCTGCTGGTCTGTGGGTTCTTTTGCCTTTAGTCCCGTTTTCCGTAAGTGAAAAGCATGCTATATTGTGTTGAGATCAGGTGGTTGACTTGGCCAGTCAAGAGTATCCCATTTCTTTGCCTTGGGTAGCTTTCACTGTATGTTTTGGGTCACTATCTATCCATTTAGAAGCATTTGGCTGAAACAGCTGAGAGTATATCCCTATACACTCAGAATTCATCCAGCTCAGGTACGGTGGTTCCCTGGCATACGGATGCACCACCGCTCCTTGCAAATTTTTGTCTTAAGAACTAAAACTTTGCAGGGTATACAAAGAATTCTCGGCATACAAGTGACCGGTCACGCGTACTTGCGGGAGACGATCAAAAGCAAATTTACATACAGTACAGTATATTTTGGTGTTTGTTTGTTTTTTTTGCATTTTGTGCAAGCTTTAGTGAAGACATAGCACCATGGGTCCCAAGAATGTTAGCACGAAGAGCAGCAAGAAAAACTACTCTTTTCATAGTTTACTTCATTTACATGTGTTTTCTAAAAGTTTTGATTGTTTTATATCCAAAAACAGATTATCTGCAGATTATCTGCATTTCCGTAATTAATTCATAAAGCGGTCTCTTGATTGTAGCCTTTGACAATGACATACCCACAGTACCTCCTCAAGAGTGTTCTTGACTTGGCTGGATGTTGTGAAAGGATTCGTCTTTACCATGGACAGAATTCTGCTGTCATCCATTTAAGTTGTTCTCCATGCTCTCTGTTCCAAAATTTATGGGCCTCTCTGTATATAATGAACTAGTAACCTTCGGATTCTAGTATTCAAATGTATACAATAACATTCTGGGTATTTATTGGAGCCATAAAACTGTTTACTTCTTAAGTTTCCACTGAACGAACATATTAGGTTCAAGTTGACATGGTTTATAGGCTGACTTGTTTTTTTTTATTTTGAAGTTTGGATTTAAATCAAGTGCTCAGTCAAACATAGTAATAAATATAAGATATATATATATATAAAACACAATGATAAATACAACATTTACAAATGTTTATAATAAACAAAAATAACAGACCCACAGGATATGCTTTAGGGACTTTAGATTGTCCTTGGCCTAATACAGTCTGTTAGTTCATCGCCCAACTAACCCTTTTTGACTTTGTCTTCTGCGTTTTTTCCCCCACTTTGCCAGTAAAGCTCATCCAAGTGCATCCAATCCCTTGATGGCATCTATAATCATTTTTACTCATACTGATGACATATTGGTATCTATAGTACCAACTTACATGGGGACGTTTTTCATTCATCTTCTATGCCGCTTAACCTGTATGGGGTCGCGGGTGGCCTGGAGCCAGTCCCAGGAGACTTTGGGTACGAGATGGGGTACACCCTGGACGGGATGTCAACTCATTCACACACTATGGGCAATTCGGGAACTCCTGTTAGCCTAATCTGCATGTGTTTGGACTGTGGGAGGAAACCGGATTACCTGGAGGAAACCCACCAAGAACAGGGAGAACATGCACACAGACCCCGAGGTGTGAATCAAACCCTTGATGCTGGAGGTGCAACGCGACAGTGCTGACCGCTAAAACATCGTGCTGCCATTTAAAATATTTAAATGATAATGTGAATGATGGATGAACAGACAAATCATTTTTAGATTCATTTATCCTTCTATCCAACAATCTGCATGTAACACATGGTGGTTCAAAAAGTACTTTGGCGTTTGTGAAGCCACTTTAACTCAAGCACGAATGATTGAAGTATCATAGATCCAGTGTTTTTCTGCAATTCACAGCTGTTTTCTTTTTTTTTTTTTTTTTTAAAGAGAGGGAGCCACATGAGGATAGTAACACAATAGACACGAGTTTATAGTTGCAAATCATCAATTGCAACTACATACACAAAGAATGAGATGAATGTGTGCAAATATAGGCAATAAGGATGAATGTTCAATGGACAGGGTTTGGTGAATTGAGATGTGCGACTGAGTTACAGCGGTGCAAAAATGAAAGTCATTGCAGATTAGGGTAAATGATGTGTAAATAAATATGTGAGTCTGTTATGATGAAGAGCTACAGTACTGTACATGTATATCCAAGGATCAGAAGTGGTCGAGGGACCATCCGAACCAGAATCGCGATCACGTCCCCAGGCACCATAAAGAGGTTTTAAAAGACCATAGGATTTCCTGAGTCTGCCAGTAGAGCAGCTCTGTGATTTAAGTCTTGCACTGAACATCCTCTTCTGCTTGTCAAAAGCTCCATACAGTCGGTGATTGGTGTTAAACTTGATGGACAGCATTTTGTTCAACGTCCTTCTTTCCAGTCAAGTTTAACACCAACCGCAGACCCAGCTCTCCGAACTACCTTGTTAAATCGTGTGGCATCTCTGCTTAGCTACCACTGCGCAATAAATCTAAATGAACAAAGCCAAAATTAACACTGTCAATGTAACACTGTGACAAGATGATACTGTAGGCACCCAAGACTCATTTGTGCCTGTGGGGACCTAATGCAAGCCTGTCTAATCCAATCCAGAAAAGCCAATGCAGCAACGCAACAGAACTCTATAAAACATGCCAATGCTGTGGACAATAGAAAGGTTGACTCCCCAGGTGTCAATCAAACTCATCACCCATGGAAGGCTCTGGACAAATTAATCCCACCCTGCAACCCACGGCACCCAAACACTCCACTGCTCCATGTCCCACAACCAGACTCCACAGCACACCCCAGATGAGTCAGGGTCGGAGCTGCCCAAATGGCACAAGGGGAATTGGGCCTGATGTTTAACATTGTGATGTGATGGCAGATTACCGTTGGTGCTATAAGAAAACTGATAACAAGAGATAACCTCTCCCTGCAACATTATATTATAGTACAATGTGTCAGTCATTAATCAATTAAAACTTGTAATAGTTGCCACATAACTGTGGAGTAAGAGGAAGCACTTCAGGATGTGCCATTATAAGAAGATAATCAAGGTCAGGTTGGGAATAATTACTCCGCTTTGCATTGGGCCGTGTTGCACCACCCTGTCGCTGATGTGTTTTATTTCCTACACATAAAATATATTCATTTCGACCTCGAAGCAGAATTTGCAGAAAGCAACTGGCTGAAGAAACAAGAAATGATGGACCCGGAGACATTTTGAGTCTGTGAAATTGAAATATACAGAGGGCGAATGAGGTCATAATCTCTTGTTTGGCTGAGAATTGTCACAGGCAATTTTAGATGGAACCTTTTACGGATGTCTGCTACCACGTTTAGAGAAAGGGCAAAACACATATCCTGTTGTGTAGGCTGAGGTCAATATTGTGCTTCACCCTCACCCGTCTTCATACTGCAATCTATTCTAGCTGAAATCCATTCGACCTGATTCTTCCCCCCGCCCATTTATTTTCATCTCTTACCAAGCTCTATGACACAAACTTTGCTACAACTGAAACCGAATAGAGGTAAGTTTGAGCTCCAGCAAATTTAATTCTGATACCAGAACCCGGAGGGGATGCCTGGTGAAAACAGTACAGAATACTGCGAGTAGACTGTGCTATGAGCAAGAAAGCCCGATGAAATAATTAAATGGGAATGATGACGATGCACAGTGAGGCCCCAGAATACGAACAAGCCATCGGAATGGAACTCGCTTGTGTGCCGTGGAGGCATTTTGGGGGGCTCATTAAGAATAAAACAAAGTAACATAACTACAAACATTAGGATTCATTTAAAACTTGGATGAAAATCCTTTGCCGCCAATGACTGCCTGAAGCCTGGAACCCACGTCCATACTGAGATTCTTTTCCAGGCCTTTACTGCAGCTACCTTGAGCTGCTGTTTATTTGTGGGTCTTTTCGCCTTCGGTCTTGTTGTCAGTTTGTGAAAAATATGCTCTATTGAGTTGAAAGCAAGTGACTGACTTGGCCGGCGAAGAATAAAGTAAGTCAACTACATACGAACGAGTTCTGTTCCAATAGCCAATTTGTTGATGAAAACATTATCTAGGTACTAGAACACCAACACAATTGCCTATACACATATTACAGTACAGTGTTGTTTAGAATCGTGACAAGGGTCAAATCGTTCATGCTAAAGAAACTAGCAATGCTTTTATGCTTGCTTCCGGACATCCGGGGAAGCACACTGCACGCACGTGACAATGTACGCCGGACGTGTGATCTAACGTCCGCGCTCGGACATGTGCGAATGCATGTTCGTATTTTCGAAAGTTCGTAACACCACCGTTTGTATGTAGGGGACTTACTGTACTCATAAGAAACCCAGAGCCAAAAATTGCTCATTAACATGAGCACTTACCGTATGCAAAACCTCCATCAGACAACAAAGCAGTGCAACCTTATATAATCTTCTCCTATGATTTTTCCCACAGTTACAAGGTGAACAAAGGTCATATAGAGGATCAGTGTCATTTTCATACACTTGTCTAAAGCGTAAATCCAAGATCGAGGTTAAAAGGACAAATAGAACCTTACCTTGAAGTACAATATAAACTGTTAATGTAGGTTTTTCTAACAAAGCCAATCTACAAAATTCACAATTTCTTAATTAAATAAATGTATTTCATTCTCCCATTTAACATAAATAATAAAAAAAAAAAAAAAAATAGAAACCAGGATGAATGACGTCGTTGCATTTGTCCTGACAGCACAACCATTCTGGATATTGAAACTCTGACCTAAGCTGACACTCTATTGATGTCTTTGTCTTTCTTCATAAACAAAGAAATGTTCCCGAAAGCATCACAACAGTTGATCCAAGGATTGAAGCCATTCCCAGGGGCACAGTTTCCCATGTTTCCATCATGTGGAAGGATGCCATTTCTCAGCAGTGGGAACTGAACAGTCAGTCACAAGGTCAAATTCAACCAAATAAACCATGATGAAACATAATGATAGCCAGCTTGAAGTGACTATTTTAAGCCTTTAATAATAATCTGCTGAAAAAAGGGCTACAGTAAGTGATGGCATATTTCATTATTTCACAGCCACTGACTGGGGTAAACAATTTTATATGAACAGCTAGAGTGTGTGTGTATATATATATATATATATATATATATATATAAGGTATTTCTTTCTGCTTTTTATGATTATTATTTTGAATATTCAGTGCTTTCTTTGACTCAGTTTTGGTTAAATCATTGTGAACTTTGTGAGATTTAGCAAAACGCTATAAATCCTCTTCCTCCATTTCTGTCACAATGGATAAATCAGCCTGCAGTTGTGTTTGTGGCAATATAGATATGCAACTTAGAATAATAGCAAACTCGCGATTCAGTCGTGGTTTTAAAAAAAAAAAAAAGTGTTTCAATGGCGGCAAATTGGTTTTGTGTCGAGTTTTGTTGCACAGTACTTCAGATTGCAGAACTGAACCTCGCTGCACACAACCTGTATCACATGCCTCTTGTACACAAATCGTGCATCTCCTGAATATTGGTATGTTACATCTCTGCTTACTGTGATTTTCTTTGATGAATATTGAAGTACATCATGCCTTCCAATTTGTTGCAACCAAACCAGTGGTAGTGATACAGTAGTCCTAAGCTGCTAAAAGAAGAATAGTGATATTTTCCAAAAACGTTTAGTCCTAGACAACTTTGTGTGTCTGCCGACAATAATTTGCCGAAACCCTGAAAATGGCTTTTATACCATTTTGTCGTAAATCCGTTACGTTTTATTCAGTGTGTTATATCGTCATAATGCATTGCCAAATCTGGAGAAGAGCAAAGCGCTCTCTCGCCGGCCCGACAGTCTGTTTGTTAGTCTTGAAATCTCCCTCACTTCCAATTGCATTCAGGTGATCGTGTGCTTTGAAGGAATGTTTTTTTGAGAGAGTTTGAGTTTCAATACTACTAGCTATTAGTGCTGTCAGTGCCATTGTAAGTGCTGTAAGGTTTGTTGTTGAAAGGGTTGCTGGAATAGAAGCTCAATAAATGATGAAAGAAAGAAAAAAAAAAGAAGAAGAAATGTGCTCTTCATTTCATTGAGCCAAGTTTGGAAGTTCTGTCATTCAGGTGCACTTTTGTGATACCATTAAGGTTAACGTGAAAGCTGATAGACAACTCTATTCACCAGGTGTTTCGAGCCCAATTAGAGAAGTGCATGCTTTATGAAAAGCATGCACGGTAAACAGAAAACAGCTCTGTCATTCAAAGACAGCTTTTACAGTATGTTTATTTGGCCTGTCGTGTAGTGGTTCTCATTGTGGACTGGCTCCTCCAGGGTTGAGGGTTCAAGTCCCGCCTTTGGGTCTGTGTGCGGGTGTGAAGTTTGCACGTTCTCCCCATTATTGGTGGATTTCCTACCACAGTCTAAAGACATGCAGGTGAAGATAAGTGATTTTTCCAGATCGACTCTAGTGTGCACTTCGCCTAGTACCCGAGTCCTTGTACAGCGACTTTGTAAAGGATGCCCAGTATAGAGAATAAGTGAGTGAGTGATATACAGTATTTGGCTTTTTGTGTGTGTAATCGCATACTGGTTAATCAATGTTTGCTTAATCTATTACATTCTACTGTATTTAATTACAACATCACTAACTGATGATGATGTGTTATGGATATGCCTATAAAGCACACTCCAATAACTTTGCCCCCTGTTCCACAGGGGTTCCCATCTAGTATAATCATTTGATTTGGCGGTCAATGATACACTGAAGGAAGCTCCAGACCAGGCCAGAAAAAAAAAAAAAAATCAGCCTCCCCCTCATAACATTTTACCCATTTTTACCCATTTTATACACGTCTGGTGCTGGTGTTATTGGTGCCACATAATAAAATATGTATAATAAGCCATCGTTAACATTAAATAAGATGAATAATGAAGCCGAGCTTCATTTTCATGTACTTTAAACTTTCCCGGCGGAATTATTTCTCATCCACTCAGATTAAATTTCAATATTTTGATATGTCGGATACTCATACCTTTGAGCCAACAGTCACTAAGCCGCTAAAGCGCAAGCTCCAGGATCACCAAATCTGTCTTTAACTCTGTTATGTCAGACCTCTGTGACTTTCTCATCTGTAACGTAAATTGAGAAAGGATGTAACAATTACACGTCCTAATGGAGAGAAGGAACAGTCCAGCAGCAGTTGCCAATTTTGCTCAAACCAGTAAATCAATAGGACAATGCGCACGGACAGGAAATGTCAATTATAGGGGCACTTGTTTGACTTGAAGAATAGACTTTTCACTTAAATAAACAGGTCAGTTCGATAAAGTAATTCTTCTGGAAAGCACAGCAGGGGCTGTATTTAGTAAGACTAGGTCAAATGTTATGCTACAAAGATTATTCAGTGGTTCTATCGCTAATGCTATGTTTTTTTTTTTTATTATTATTATTATTTGCATTGTAAAGGAAAATGATTTAGAATGCCGCCTCAAACAGTAGTTACCACTGTAAGGTTCAGCATTGTGTTTCCTCCGAGAAACATACCTTAAGAGCTGAACTGTATATTCAACATAAGTCATGTGCAATTGGGTAAAGTGACATGGAGATTATCATTTTTGCCAGTTCTGCACATACAAATATTAATAATAAGGGTTTTGTAGAAAATCGCAATGGGCTCTATTTAAACAGTAGGTCAGATTTCATGACGACACCAGTAATAACACAAACGCTTAAACAGAGACACTTTTTGTCTCTGAAAATCATGTTTCATTGAAAAGCAGAAAAGTTTATATGAAAATGCCACAAACCTGAACCTGTAAAGAAGAGATGACACGATGGGTGAATTATATTAAAAAGAAATTACATGAATGAATTCCATGAATCTTAAACAGTCTTAAACATGATCAGTTTGTGCCACGCATTCCCATTCTGCTGCTGCTCTCGATTTATATATGCAAGATTTTAAGTGTTGTATTATCAACTGCCCAATATCACATGGTTAGAGCTGTGAGTTTAGCAGTAAAGCTTGGCAAGATCAACTTGCTGTATTGTTCTATTTATATTTTTTTTTACATGCTTTTTATTATAACATTTCGTTATGCATTTTCCAGGATGGCAGCACGGTTCTGTCGCCTTGCACCTCCGAGGTTTCCATTCCTGCCCCTGGGGTCTGTGTGCATCTGTGCACACCTGCATTTCTGGAAGGTGAGTGCACATTGGATACGTTGGCCGGCATGGAAGATTGCTAATCTGCAGTGCGCTAAAGGAACATTTTGACATTTAAGGACATGCAGTCTGGTCATGGCTCCTGCATACTGGGCAAACTTTTTTACTTTGCTGGTATCCGGACACTAGTGAAACACTGGGATAGGTGCATTAGTGTAGCAGGGGATTATATACTGTAGAGAAATAAAGGGAGTTTTTAAGCTTGTAACTGTGTTCTGTTATTCTGCATAATAAAAAAAATAGTTTAAGGTTTGACCTGGACGTCCTTCGTAGTTCTTACACTTAGAATGAGGAGGAAGAGTTAGACAGTAAGAAGGTACAGATGTTGATTTTGGTATTTAAATGAATACTTATTTGAACATGCTACATTTGATCGGTTGAACGTGCTACAGTCAGCTTTGTGTAGACATACAGTAGCTGTTTGTTACTTTCATTACATCTACTGTAATTCCGTAATGGTGTTCCGGTTCATTAAGGGCTTTTATCCTGGTCAGTACGGTAGGTGACACCCATCACAGAGCACAAACACATCCACAGGCCACAGCGCATCCCTTCAGACTGTCAGGGGAAAAGGAGAATCTGGTGGAAACCCAACAACCGGGTGAAAACATACAAAGACCACATACACAGACCATAGGCCAGATTCGAACCCTCAACCTGGTGGGGCAAGGCAAGAGTGTTAACCACTGCATTTAACGGAGTCATGTTAGACACTAAGGCGGTATATCAGTATTTATTCAGTAGACACTTAGACATAAAACATGGACACTCGAGCATTAAGCAGTCTTCACATTTCAGTGACATTTGCTGTAAATACGCAGTTTAACTGACATTATTTAACACAGGAGTTTGGGTTCTTGGAGAAGGCTTCCTTCACTGTGACAGAAGCCAGGATTTCCACTGGATTTCAGATAACTGTGGAATGACTAAATATTATACTTATAAGTGCTTTTGAAGATTAAAAACTCGAATCAGCACAACTTTAATTTGGTAAACTGAAAAGAGATATAAAACATCTGGTTTAAAGATGATTTCTTACAGCTGCTATATGACCCTAAATGAGACTAAATGGACCAAATCATCTTCAAAAAAAAAAAAAAAAAAAACAATAATGGAAAACTCTTTATCAGTATTAGTTCATGACATGCTATTGTATTTTGATGAAAAAGTGTCTTAATAGCTTGATTTGCTGTTAGTAAAAAAAAATGGCAAATCAAAACTTTTCCCAAATAACATTTAATAAAAAAAGGTCAGGTTTTATTACATTAACCTTAAATAGACTATAACTAAGGATTTATTATATAATTAAATACGGCGATTGTCACGAGCAACCGCGGGATGAACAGAAAATATGTGTGTGTGCATGGAGTTTGCATTTTCTCCCTATGCTTGGTTGGTTTCCTCTGGGTCCTCCGGTTTCCTCCCACAGTCCAAAGACATGCAGATCAGGCTAAGTGGTGTTCCCAAATTGTGTGTGAATGAGTGTGTGTATGTGCCATATGATGGTTTGGCACCCAGTCCAAGGTGTACTACGGCTCGTGCCTTAAGTCTCCTGGGATAGGCTCCAAGCCCCCCTGTGACCCTGTATTCAGGATAAAGTGGTATAGATGATGAGTTAGTGAATGAGTATTTGCAAGGCATTAAGGAAACCAAGAGTAGCAAAGTAATAGGTAATCCTGCTGCAGTTTTTTTTTTTTTTTTTTTTAAATCCCAACAAACAGGAGTTTGACTCTAAGCAAACAGAGAATTATTTCCTGTCTTGATTATCCATGCATGATTTTTAAAAATTGTTAATGGTTTAACATGCATTTGAAAACGTTACATAGAGAATTTGGTCAAATTTAAACCGGGTTTATGGGTTTTGAGACAGGCATTAAGGGGATGAAGGGCTCATATATTCGAAACCATGTGCACTTGGCTCTGAATGAAGATTATACAAAATGGTCATGAGCTGAATTTCCCAGGTTGATTTACTGTATGCCTGATTTACCTTCCCTCGCAGTGATTGGGGTAAGAAATTGCTCCTCCGGAGGCCCAATTCTAGACTAAGACCTTTCACATGTCAATCTTTCATTCTGATTTTGTGCCTTTAGAAGCAGTGCATTTAAAGCTCTGGTGTATGTAGGGTGGCTTGTTCCAAAATGGCACGAATGTGGTGAGAACAATAGAGCTGGCTTTCCAGGGTCCCTCGATGAAAGGGTTACTTTTGCCTCCATATTTTGCTTGTGATTGGTATTCCCACTTTATACCACGAAATTTTCAATTCTGATTAGTCAGAATGTGACACTACTCCGATAGCTGTGCCAGCTGTAATTCTAATTGCAGCTTTCTATTAATGTGCTTCTATTCATAGAAAGTGTTTCTCGGCTTGTATATGACAAATGCGGTACAAAATCTAACACTAATAAGTAACGGATATGGCTGATATAGTGAAGTTGATAAAGGTTTATATTTGTCCATTATGGACAAGTTTGGAAATGCCAATCAGCCAACAATCTCTTTGGACATGATTTTACCTGGAGGAATCCCACCAAGCCAATCCATCTCAGGGCACACACACTCACACACTCGTTCACACACTACAGGCAATCTGGGAACACCAGTTAGTTTAATCTGCATGTTTTTGGACTGTGGGAGGAAACCAGAGTACCCAGAGGAAACCCACCAACCACAGGGATAACATGCAAACTCCATCCGATGCGCGAATTGAACCCCGACCATGGTGGTGCTAGGCGACAGTGCTAACCACTACGCCACCATGCAATAATGCATAATTATTGGCAAATTGCTCTGATATAAGAGGCAGTAATCTCTTTTGTACATGCTGCCTTTGGAGAAGTATTCACCTCCCAGGTGGTAATGCATGACAGCACCACAAATTATTTTTGATTGTTGATGGCAGACATTTATTACTTAATATTGTGGTAAGAGATCTGGGATGTCCAAGTGTGCCATAGGGACAAACATGCATGATGACTAGTATGATTTGCAAACATACAGCTGAGAGACTGACAAGATTGTTCAGAATCAGACAGATCAATTAAACAACAACAAAAAAAAAAAGGAAAGAAAACATCTGCTCACTTTCAGGCTTCCACCCACATCAGATTGCAATAATAGCAATTAACAACTGATTGATTCGATTCTTTCTAATGAATCACTTTCCACCTAACTAGAAGTTATGAGTTAAAAAAAGGATTATGTAGGCTGTAATTTAGCGTTCAAATAGCACTGATGAAATCTATATAAATAAAAAAAGGTTTTGTCTGTACATTGGTCAGAACTCGCTCTTTCAATCATGGCCTGTTTCATACATTGGAGAACCCGAAAACCAGTTTCAGAAAATTTTCTGTCTGTATGTCTGTCCTGCCAGATTATGTTACAGGATCACGCAAAACTAGCTGGACAGAATTTAATGAAACTTTTGCAGTACTTAGATAGCTGCCTGAAGTTTACCATTCGAAATATTAAGTAAAAGCGATGTTATGAACTGTTATGTGACAGATTTAATAATCTACTTTAAATTAAGCTACTAATGCGCTATTTGCTCAATGTAAACAAACACCTGCACCAATAGATATTAATTAGGAAACCTAAACGGAATATTTTTACTGGTATTAGTTCATATTTCCACAGTTGAAATAATAGTGCTGAAGTGCATTTTAACACTGGAGTCATTTAAAGACAGACCTTCATCTTTATCTGATCTACTTTTTTAATTTCATATCTGTGATTCACTCTGCGATTACCGAACAGAGGGTGTTTTGGCTGATGATGAAAGTACAACTTGGTGTAAACAAGGTGTAAACATAAACTTGTCTATATCTTCTAATTCCCATGATTGTAATAAGATGAAATTACAGCAAATAAATAAATAAAAATCCTTGAAGGTATATTTTGTGCAATTCCCCAATATTCAGGCACCAATATATCAAACCAATACCATATAATGTCACATCAAACTAAATTTAATGAGATTATAAATATGGTTAATATGGTGAAGTTGATAAAGGTTTATATGTATATATATTTTAAATTATAAAGGAATTATCAGTTATAGTAAAAAAAAAAAAAAATCCACTACTGGGCAGTCTTCAGACAACTGGCTTTGTGCTTTGCACTTTCTTAATAACTGTCATGTTTCTTTCTAGGCTTTTTGCAAATGGGGGAAAATATGATAAAACACTTAAGATATGATATAGCAGGAAGTGATTACATTTAAATGTAATTATCCATCCATCTATTTTTGCTAACACTTCTCATGTTTAGGGTCTCAGGGTGCACCATGGATGAAGTGCCAATTGTTTGCAGGGAACACACACAGACTCGCACATGCACACACTATCGTACAACATGGACAAGATTGGAAATGTCAATCAGACAACAGGGCATGTCTTTGTACTGTGGAAGAAACTGGAGTATCTAGAGGAACGCAAAGGGAGAACGTGCATATGACCAAAACATGGCATTGGTGTTAAAAAGTGTCTCTTCTACTGTAGGTATATTCAGATAGGATCATATAACACCATTTTTCATAATACTTATTTTTTCATAATACTTGATTTTTCATAAGAATTTTCCTGCTCGGGTTTTTTTTTTTTTTTTTTTTTTGTAAATATGCATATACATTTATATTTTAATCAGATAAAAAGAAACATGTACTAAATATAATTTCATGCCTTGTTATGTAGTGTCCGTAACCTTTTCGAATTAATTTTTTTTCAATGATCTTTATTATCATTTAGATGACAATTGGTCAATTTAGATTTCACATGAAAAAGAAAAAAAGAAAAAGTGTATTATTTTAAAATTCAAAATGGTTTAGATATTGCGAGATGATTTTGGCATGGTTACGGACACTATCGATTTTTGCTTTTTAAGCTTTTATCGAACTATTTAAGCAACAGTTTTTACGATTCATATTCTTTTATAATCTTACACAAATTTTTGTATCAATATTCATAAAGAAGTATGAATAATTTGCATTTTAAATGATTATTGTTTGCAGTGAGACAGTATAACACTGAAAAATGGCCATTTTGGGCTCATGTATAAAATCATCTCTCCAAAACAGCTGAAGTTTGCAACTTCAGATTTTTAGAGAAGTACAACTGGTCACTTTCTTACGTCTCACTTTCTTACTTTTTTGCATAAACTAAACAGAAATAGCTTCTTTGGCCACACACACATTTTCTGTATTATATGAATAACCTAAAAATCACTGTGTTTTTGACGGATATTAAAGGCACACACACACACACACACACACACGCACACACCATTTAGTGAGTAAATACAGCTGAAAACAAAGATTCGTTAGTTCGTGGGAACCGGTTCACCCATATGACTCTCTTAAAATGAGTCGATTCGTGAGTCGACTCGAATTTCTTAATAAAGCGCTTTCCGATTCGAGCGCGCGCTACAGCGAAACGGAGGGAGACAGCGGAAGAGAGGAGGACTGGATACCTGTCCGAGAGGTGAATGGTAAGGGAATGGGAATAAATGTTATATTTTATTATTTGGTCTACAGAATAATGGTATTGTTTTTAATGTTAGATAACGGTGCACCGGAGCGCGTGCATTTCTATTTTTTGTGTGCATTTGTGCATTTCTGTTCCTCAGTGCACAGAAATGATGTTTTATGTTTTAGGAACGATTTGCGTTTTTACAGTGTGCATGTGTTTTGGTGCATGCTGAAATCTGTCAGCCATGGTCTCTGATTGCGTGCAAATGTTTGAATGACTTATGTGATATCTAAAATCTGAAGTTTTACATAACAAGTAATATTAGAATAAAGAAAAAGCATTGATAAATCCTATTAAAGACAAAAAAAAATGTCAGTGCATACGTCAGGAATGTCATGCAAATTTATATGCAATTATAAAATGATGAAATTTCTTTTTGAGATTTATACAATCTATCTATCTATCTATCTATCTAAAATTCAGATATTGTATAACCTAATTTGTTATTTTTTAAAAAAATTGGTTGTAAATTTGCATCACTTGGTTATACTGAAATGCATCTATGTAGGACTGCATTGAAGAAGAAAAAAAATCCCCATCCACACTTTGCATTTGTCAAAAATGCTTTTTGTCAAAGCTTAAAATGAGCACAAATTCATACTCTGTTGTAGTAATCTATTGCATGTCTCACCGACTCACGTATACACATGTAAATGGCCTTCTCATTACAGGTTCCAGTTTTTCAGAGTGCTTTTAGTTCTGTTCCTTGCGCCTACAACAAATGATCCACTCCACCTACAGAAAATAGCTAACCAAACCAGGCGATAAAGCCAGAGCGGGAAGTTTGACGGTGTCAGCGGCGCAGCAGCAGCGCAGGCTTTGATTCACACTCGATGCCTTCACACGTCCTTGTGGAAGAAAGTGAGAGAGAGAGACAGTGTTTGACAGGAGCATCATTTCACGCCGATACCAACACGCATACACGCACGGCACACAAACAAATCACGCCATGCTGTGCCACACAGAACCTGCAAACAAAATTTGATGCACGCCTCAGGAAGCGACTGTCAGCCGTCCTGACGAGAAGCGCAGAAATGAAAGCAGAACTGACTTTACCAAGTCAATTAGTCCTGTTGGCATTGTTAGTGAACATATGGCTCCGTTACAGTTATTTACTTAACCAGATGCATTGAAAAATATTTTTGAGATCTCTTTGTGCACCTTACATGCTGATAGATCTGTTTGAACTGGCGTTGCTTATCACACATTAACAGGTGTGGACATATGGCTTTGCCCTAGATCCCAGTATTACTTCTTTCATCCTTTTGTGTGCATGATCAAATGCAGCAGCTACTAAAATCTTTTTTTTTTTTTTTTTCCCATAAGAAAGCTAATGCCAGTTGTCAGGAAGCCAAAGATGCGGAAAGAGCTTAAATCCATACCCATAAATGTTCTTTACTGAAATTGATGTGTAAACCAGGGCCACGCTTTGACGATCATAAAAAAAAAAAAAAAATCTAAAAAGACTGGGAGAATACACACCTCTACTGGTTTCTACAGACTTTTTTTTTTTTTTTGATGACATTTATTTAAAAACGACAGATCATACACTCCAAATGAGGCCAACTGAACACACCAAACTTTCACAACAGCTCTCACGAGAACAAGAGTAAACTTTCAAGATGAAGAAGAAGTTGGATGCAAGACAGACAGGATCAGTTTTAATATGCACCAGTATAAATTTTTTGTACTCCATTAATATTTAATATTAATATTCACTAGTGTTAATATTTCCCTCTATGCTGCCCATGATCCTGCCTCCTCTATGTTCATTAGCTATTGATGGTAGGCATTACTTGGTGACCACTGTGCACTATAGAGATGGGGGGATAAATCGATTAGTTAGTGATCACAATTTGTTTGTGCGCGGATTCATGTATCGCCACACTGACTCCAAAATATTTTTTTTTACAACCTACTTTTACATTTATAATAGAGATGAACCATTGACCAGTGATCAGAATTGCCTGGTTTGATTTCGCCCGTAACCGTTGATTTTAAAATCAGCCTCAGATACGAATATTTTTTTACCGAGCTTCAGACACGCACTTTTCCACCACTACAAACTCTGTATCTCAAACCTACTCTTAGAAAGGTCTCAGAACACCGCATGCTCACAGACATTCAAACCGACACGCTCACTCTTAAGTTGAGGTTTAAGACTATGGAGGCATTTGAGGCGACAAAACATCACGGTTTCTTGATAATCCTACAGGAGGTACACTCAGAACTATTTGCACTTTTTCATCCCGTGTGGTAGGTGTGAATTATTTGCTGAGACTCTTCAGAAATAATGATTATAATGGATGGCAGAGATACATGCTGTTCAGTTAAATGCTAGACTCTTTTTATGTATTTGAAGTTAGTTTGTATTTGGATTGGGAGACCGAATGTTATAAGGAATGGGTTATATTTAATTACTCATTGAACTTTTTTCGAAAGGTTTAAAATTGTAACAAAATCAGGGAAAATCCGAATCAGAATATCGAATCAGGTGATCACAATTTTAATCGAAAAGGCACGTAGGTATCGTGATAATATCGTCCCGGTAAATGACTGGCGATTCACATCCCTACTAAACTATGTGAGTGTTCAAAAGTAGCTCGCAATCAAACATATTTGATATACTCCTGTTCATCTCAGTCTCTTCTCCTCACACAGTTGCTGAGTCGAGTCTGTACCCCCTCATACACTTAGATACTTCTGTGCCGGCTTGTCACGCCAACTGGCCACAGCGCACCATTTTGAATCCTGTCTGAAATCATGCAGTGTATCCAGGAAACGTGGCAATTTACCATTCAACTGAAGATCTCCATAACGAATGATGTAGTTACTTATGACTCGTAGGTTGATGGCATGATTGCAGGAATGCTAGATTATCCGTGACAGCCATAGACTCGGAAGACGTACTGTAGAAGTGAGCTCTTAGCACTCTCAGTTAGAGACTCCGACACCTCACTAGATTTTGGATCGAAACTCATTTTAGGAATGATCAGATGCAGCAATACATTGCATGGATTTATTGACTAACGGAGATCAATTCAGATTTTTGGTTTTGACCATGATAAGGATCGGGTTCGATTACTGGTGATGATCACCAGAAAGATGCAATAAAGCCCTCCTCTTTATTAGAACCCCAGAGATATGCAGAACTTTATGCAGATTAATGATCTCTCAGAAAGGTTTTGACTCAGCAAAGCAAAGTTTTGTGATCATATTTATAGTTCGGAGCATAATTACATTTAGTGACGCATGGATGGAGGTCTGGATGTGTTTCAAGATTAATGATGACTATCAGAGTAAGGCAGACTGCAAACTCTGCTCTCTAAATATCAAGAAATGGCATTACTGAAATCCTCTTCCTACAATAAAAGTAACTGGATACTTAAGCACTGCAGACGGTATTCTAAATACAGAGACGGGTGTGGCTGAGCGTGTTCGTTGAAAATGGGTGCCGTGAAAAGGTACTTGAATGTAGTGTGTAGAGATGGGAGAATGGGAGTGTGTTACATGAGAACACTTCTATTCTGAGCACTGAGACATGTATGCACACTTCGCCTCACCAGGGCCTATTGTACATTCTACAAATCAAATAACGTACTGCAAATATATGGTATATGCTTTTAAACCTGTCCAAAAGGATTTCTTGAGCCTATGCTTCCAAAGAAATCCAACCTTATGTGAAGAACGCATTATTGAAGAAAGTCCCCAACATACGAACAAGTTCTGTTCAGAGAGCTCGTTTGTAAGTCAAATTTGTTCATAAGTCCAACAAACATTGTCTAGGCACTAAGATACTAACACAATTGGCTATACATGGTATAACATGGTCGCATGATCTTGTCCTAATCGTGCAGATGGTTGAATGATTCATGTTAAAAGAACGAGCAATGTCTGCCATCTTTTCACCTCACTCAATTCTCCAATTATTTTCGTTATTGCTTGGCGCTTCTTAGCAGTACCAGCTTAATCGCCGCTTCTTTTATGCTTGCTACCAGACATCCAGGGATGCACGTGACAATGTACGCCGGGCATGTGATCTAACTGGCATTTTCAAATTGTGAGTGTGCCCTGTGATGGTACCCTGGTACCCTGTCCAGGGTGTACGCCGCCTCGTCCACCTAGGATAGGCACCAGGCCTCCAGTGACCCTGTACAGAATAAGCCGTATAGAAAGCTGTGTCATTTATATCATGCTAGAAATCTACTACTGTAACATTAATATAACACCCTGTTTTTTTTAAAGTGATATGAAAATTATTTTTTTTCCAACTCATCACTGCATGTAAAAAAAAAACTATTATTTAACAAGATGCTTTCTAGGATCAGTTTATACGTACCCGATCTGCTTGATGGCTTCAGCTACTCAAACACAACACATTACCTGTCGTGTGTCTCAATCCTTCCTCTCTCAGCGGTACTGTTTATCGCCTCCTACTCTTTGTTTTGCATTGATGCTGACTCTTGTCCTTTCTCAGTGATGGACACAATCGGAGCTTTTATAGCTTATAAGCTCATTAAACAATCCGTAGTCATTCCATTATTGCGTCTGTGATAATAATCATAATAATAAAAAACACTTTATATATGAAAGCGTCGGTGCTTTATGACAGTAATAAAGGGAAAAATGCACGTCGTAGTGCGGGGTGTTTACGACATGCTGCATTTATCAGAAATGTGGAGCGTAAGTGTTCGCTGTTTGCATTTCCAATGGATGCAGCCAAACAAAGACAAAAATAGTGTATATCATGCATACACACACACTCACACTCCATTGAGTTTGTGGTCTTGTGAGGGATTACAAATGATCAAATTATGACCTCAATTTAAGTAAATAAAAGGTAAGCTTTTGGCTGTTTAGGTTTTTAAAATAAAAAATATATATCCGCACCTCCAGGGTGTGGGTTCAGTCCCTGCCTATAAGCATTTCACTGCATATCGTACTGTGTATGACTGTGTATGTGACAAATAAAATTTGAATTTGATTTATATATGTATACACACGTGGACAAAATTGTTGGTACCCTTCGGTCAATGAAAGAAAAACTCACAATGGTCACATAAATAACTTTAATCTGACAAAAGTCATAATTTTTAAAAATTCTATGAATGTTAACCAATGAAATTCAGACATTGCTTTTCAACCATGCTTCAACAGAATTATTTAAAAAAATAAACTCATGGAACAGGCCTGGACAAAAATTATGGTACCCCTAGAAAATACTGAAAATAAGGTGACCAAAGGGACATGTTAATTCAAGGTGTGTCCACTAATTAGCATCACAGGTGTCTACAATCTTGTAATCAGTCAGTGGGCCTATATATAGGGCTCCAGGTAGTCACTGTGTTGTTTGGTGACATGGTATGTACCACACTCAACATGGACCAGAGGAAGTGAAGGAAAGAGTTGTCTCAGGAGATTCGAAAGAAAATTATAGACAAGCATGTTAAAGGTAAAGGCTATAAGACCATTTTCCAAGCAGCTAGTTGTCTCTGTGACTACAGTTGCACATATTATTCAGAAATTTAAGATCCATGGGACTGTAGCCAACCTCCCTGGACGTGGCCGCAGGAGGAAAATTGATGACAAATCAAAGAGACGGATAACCCGAATGGTAACAAAAGAGCCCAGAAAGACTTCTAAAGAGATCCAAGGTGAACTTCATGCTCAAGGAACATCAGTGTCGGATCGCACCATCCGTCGTTGTTTGAGCCAAAGTGGACTACATGGGAGACGACCAAGGAGGACACCATTGTTGAAAACAAATCATAAAAAAGCCAGACTGGAATATGCCAAACTACATGTTGACAAGCCACAAAGCTTCTGGGAGAATGTCCTATGGACAGATGAGACAAAAATGGAACTTTTTGACAAGGCAAATTTTGCTAATTATACTTGAAGCATATGAAGAAAAGAACACTGTCCCTACTGTGAAACATGGAGGAGGCTCTGTTATGTTCTGGGGCTGCTTTGTTGCATCTGGCACAGGGTGTCTTGAATCTGTGCAGGGTACAATGAAATCTCAAGACTATCAAGGGATTCTAGAGAGAAATGTGCTGGCCAGTGTCAGAAAGCTGGGTCTCAGTCGCAGGTCATGGGTCTTGCAACAGGACAATGACCCAAAACACACAGCTAAAAACACCCAAGAATGGCTAAGAGGAAAACATTGGACTATTCTAAAGTGGCCTTCTATGAGCCCTGACCTCAATCCTATTGAGCATCTTTGGAAGGAGCTGAAACATGCCGTCTGGAAAAGGCACCCTTCAAACCGGAAACAACTGGAGCAGCTTGCTCATGAGGAGTGGGCCAAAATACCTGCAGAGAGGTGCAGAAGTCTCATTGACAGTTACAGGAATCGTTTGATTGCAGTGATTGCCTCAAAAGGTTGTGCAACAAACTATTAAGTTAGGGGTACCATCATTTTTGTCCAGGCCTGTTCCATGAGTTTATTTTTTTTAAATAATTCTGTTGAAGCATGGTTGAAAAGCAATGTCTGACTTTCATTGGTTAACATTCATAGAATTCTTATTTATTATTAATTTTGTCAAATTAAAGTTATTTCTGTGACCATTGTGAGTTTTTCTTTCATTGACCGAAGGGTACCAACAATTTTGTCCACGTGTGTATGTCTTAAATCTTTTTTTTTTCTATAACTTTTTTTTTGCATTTTAAAAATGACACATTTACATACAATTTATGGCACTTGGCAGAAACCCTTACATTTATCGCATTATACATCTGAGCAGTTAAGGGTTATGGGGCTTGCTCGAAGGCACAACACTGGTAGCTTGGTGGTGTTGCGGCTTGAATCCGTGACCTTCTGATCCGTAGTCCAAAGTCTTGGCCACTGCCCGAGGCTTTTTAACCTTTTCGTAATTGCTGTGCAATGCGCAGTGGTTCACGGCTTAGTTCCTATCATCACTTACACTATAACAGCTTTAAACAGAATCTTTACTTCGCGGTTAATACAGCAAAAGAAAAAAAATCTTTTCATGTTTTTAAAAAAAAAAATATATATATCATATAAATTAAACAAACCAATCGTGTTCCAGTAGGATATAGAGTTCCTGATGAACATAAAACAGAAGGTGCGTACAGTATGTCACCATTTTTTTCCCTAAGCACACTGCTGGAAATAATGGTCCGTAATGTTTGCAGTCCCTGAATCGATCGCCTCAGATGACACGTAATTGTTGCCACCTCAGTAATCCTACCTGACGGGCCTCGGGGAAAATCTATCGATTCCCGCTGTGGTTTAGTCATGTTATATTTTAAACAGCACAGCATGGATATTTTCCAGGCATCAGGGCGTACATCTTTTACCCTCCGGCGTTACAGCTTGTGGTTAGATGTAACAAGACATTTGGATGAGCTTCTTGAGATTGATGGATTTTTAATGGTTTCACTCACGGCTAGCGTGATTGTTAATCTTGGTATCTGTTGCCTGAATTTCACTTTTCTACTGTCCGATGGTTATGCACATTAGCATGAATGTTAGCATCAGGCCTCACATGTTGTCAGAGATGAAAGGCAACAGAGAACATTTACTTTGTTACTGTACTTAAATATAGATTTCACATATCTTTGCTTTAATTGAATGTTTTCTAAAAGATGCTTTTTACTTTTTCTCATCGCAAATATCAGTACTGTCACTTAACCACGTTTCTGCATTGTGTTGCGTTGCATTGTTACCGAACCAAAGTGCTGTGGAGTTTTTGAATTTCGCCACCTGCTGACTACTAGGTGTAATTGCATGACTTGCCTTTCCTTCGAGGCAGGCGAATAATATAACAGGTGTTTGAAATCAGAAGCGGAGGAGGAGGTTATAGACAGAAACAAAAACGGCACATTGACAATCTGGAAGCAGAGAGAGAGAGAGAGAGAGAGAGATTACTATGACAGGCTACTGTGTAAATGTAATGTAATAGAAATGGAAATGTACTGTGAGCTAATACAAGCCCTGTACTGTTGATACTTAAGTAAATTTGAAAGTGAGTACTTCTGTACTTTTACTCAGATACACAAGTAAATTTATGGGATGTGGCAACCCATCGACAGCAGGGCTCGAACCCAAGATGCTCAGATCAAGAACCTAGAGCCTTAGCCGCCTGAGCCACCACTCCATGTAAAAGCATACCTAATCGAAGGAATTGTTAAAAATGCACTTATTGGCTGCTTTGGGAATACTTGTACACCTGCTGATTTATGCAGTTATCCGATCAGCCAGACGTGCAGGAACAGATGCAAGTCAAGAGCATCAGGAAATGTTTAGATCAAACACGGAGATCTTCGACTCTGACATGGTTCTTGGCGCCAGATGATCTGGAAACTGCTGATCTCCTAACACAGAAGTATGTAGAACGGAATGTCTGGAGAGTGTCTGAAGATGAAAACGCCTCGCTGATTAGATAGTGATGTGAGGAGAAATACTGGACTGGTTTGAGCTAACGGGAACGCCACGGTATCCCAAGCAACCACGCTTTATAACCGTGATGAGCAGAAAAGCAACACTTCAAAGCTTGAGCACGATGGGTGTTTTTTTTATAGCGATCCATCTTGATTTCCTCCCTATTGTGACCTCATATAAGACGATACCCCTGCCCCTGGGGCAGGGGTTGTTGCTTAGTTCTGCTGTTCTCTGGAAGGCCATGGGTCATCATGGGAACATCTAAGACCTGCATTAACGTGTTAAAGAAATAGTAAAATATGCGACCTTTAACCCAGCCTGTCTGACACATTTTCCCCCCATTCTGATGTTTGATAAAGCTCTTGACCCAGATAATTTATGCATTGCGCTGCTGGCAACACGATTGGCTGATGAAATAATGGCATACACGTGCAGGTGTCCAGATGTTCCTATTAAAGTGTAGATTTAAGCAGAGTAACATCATCCATAATTCATAGTAGGTAATTATTGCTATTATCACCAGGGTGTTAATGTTATTTGAAGAATTAGATTTGGTGATGCACACACACACACACACACACACACACACACACACACACACACACACACACACACACACACACACACACATACCGGATTGGGAAATGTTACATTATGAATGCCTTTAGCCTTGTCCATTCCTGAGGGAGGAAACAGAGAGCGCTCTCTCTCTCTCTTGCTTTCGCTCTCTCTCTCTCATACGCGAATTGCAGTCTCTACAACGCTAAAAGGGGTTAGTTTAAATGCAAATTCCATCGTGTTGTAGTTGGTTATTTGGACACTGATTCTGAAAGGACTCTCCAAGCAGCCCAATAAATCACAAGCTCACGATCTCATTACGGCCAGGTGTGTGGACCTTTTCATGAGAATTGAAAGCCATCAGCAGGGATCCTGAGAACGCGGGATTTGGGATAAATTTAGATTCCCGCCCAACATCGAACCATCTGCCGTCAACCGTTCATCACCTCCCAGTGTTTTACCTTAGCATAGCACTCCAGAGCTCTTTCTTTCCCCAAGTCATTCTTTCTCAGTGCCTGTTTACTTACAGAACCCGAGTATAACTTTGGCAAGAAAGAAGGACATTGAAAAAAAAAAAGGCGAGAGAGAGATTAGAGTGAGTTGAATAAAGGGAGCAGAGTGCCAGCTGAATTAATGAAATGGCCCTCCACTCTGATTATAGGGAGTGACACGTTTAAACTTATCGATCCGCTGCTTGAGACGTCGAAGCTGTCCGACTTACACAAAGTATTCTCAAGGGAAGCTCCAAATCTATAATACTACAACTCGTATCATTCGGACTTCATCGATCCATCTTCAGTTTGCTGTAATTTAAAACCCCAATGCAGGTGGGCAAAATTAAACAGGCACACAAAATGATGCACAGTTTCGTATTCTATACTGGCGTTAGTTCATGTCATTGACGGGTAAAGAGTTTGTAGAAAGAGTTAAAAGGTTAAAGCTTAAAATAAGCTAATCAGCTTTAATGTAATCAGTGACATCATTATTTCAGGTTGCAGCCCACATACATGTCTGTCTGTCATGCATGTCTTCAGTGCACCCGGAGGAAACCCAGCAAGCACGGGGAGAACAAGTAACCTCCATGCACACGGACCCTGAGGCAGGAATCAAACCCGGAACCTAGAGGTTCACGACGAGGTTCAGTGCTAACTACGAAGACACCGTGCTCCCGAAGAAAGTAGATCAGAAGAAGATTAGGTTTTGTCTTAAAATGACTCTTAAAATATACTTCAGCGCTATATATATATATATATATAGATATAGATATAGATATATAGATATATTTCAGCTGTGAAAATATGAACTAATCCCAGTAAAAATATTCAGTTTAGCATTTCTAATTAATATCTATTGGTGCAAGTGTTTGTTTACATTGAGCATTAGCTTATTAGTAACTTCATCTCTACTCAACATTTTGATTTCATTTATGGACCAGGATTAACTTGAGGAAGATACCAAAGGACTGGCAAAGTTTCATTACATTCTGTTCAGCCAGTTTTGTGTGATGCTGTAACAAAATCTGGCTGGACAGACATACAGACATACAGACAAACATACTGTACAGACAACATTTTCTGAGACTGGTTTCTGGACCTCCAGTGTATAAAACGTAAAGATATCAATGAAAGAGATCTGAGAGTTCTGACCAATATACAGACAAAACCTTTCTTTTATTTACATACCTACATTGTATATGAAAATAATGACCTTATAAGAAAATGAATTTCAGCATGGATAACATCAGCAGCTTTTGACATTGCATTTTGCATTGTTCTTCTAAAACGACTAACCCTGATATGCATTCTCAGATTTGCGATTGCATCGAAGGATTTCGTAAATTAATTCCGCAGTAAAGCCACTCGACAAACCAAGCTTTTTAAAAAACTTTTGACGACAGTTCACACTTTCATCACCGAGCGCTATGCTACAGTATGTTATGAGCTCCATATTGAATTATGGCTGGGAATGTTGGACAGCTGTACTCCCGCCTACTTGTTAAAGCATTTCTCGCCAGCGAGGCAGGGCGAGAGAAGGCATTCACATTCGCAAAGAACATTTCTCTTATTATGTGTCTCTTTAAACATGACTAAATGCTATTGATATATTTTTTTTTTCTTACCCTGAGCATCTTATAGAAATATAATGTGCAGACATATTAATAAAAAAAAATTCTTTCAAATTTATTAAACCTACATTCATATTACACTTCTGTGGCAAAACATTAGTAGGCTATAATTCAGTGTATCTGTATCCATGTTAAACCTTGAAGTGGCTGTGGCATGAACCTAAACTGTATTTTTTTTTTTTTTTTTTTTTTTTAAATGGAACAATTCATTATTAACACAAACTCTACCCTGGATAGACTGAATAACACCAAAATGTCAGCCTGGTTTGTGACTCAGTTACAGCATTTAAGACGTGTGCGGGGTTTTCATTCCCACTCACACAGTTATTGTAGTTTTTCCTGTAGTGCTGAATATTTACAGTATGTGAGGCGTACGTTTTTTCATGATGCGAAGCCTCTTGTCTGATCTTGTTAATCATGATTCTGGGGAACTATATTTAGTATCAAATGTTACATTTGCACATGATGCAATGGAAAGTAATAGTACTATAGCTCACTTGGCTATCTGTTGTGTCTGTATTTTAAAATGCACACACGCTGGCTCGATTACCGTTGGGGGTTCAAATCTCACCCCTGTGTGTGTGTGTGTGTGTGTGAAGCTGGCATGTTCTCCTGGTTTTGTGTATACACAGCATAAGTGGCATGGAAAATTAATGAAAGAATGAATGAATGTTTCTGAAAATGTTAACAAAGCCAAAGCCAACTTTAAAGCACCGCAGCTCTAACCAAGCGGTTACTAACGACCAGCTCATGATAGATTTACATGGTGTTTATTTGAGATTCGTATCCGACTGCTCTCTCAGGCTTGCATGAAAGTCATCCGGCTGCAGGATGTTGGGAGTAAGGCTGCTCCATTTAAACTAAAAAAAAAAAAATAATAAAAAAAAAAATCACATTATTTTGACAAATATTGCAATTGTGGTCCCTAGGGTTACCAAAAAGAAAAGAAAAAAAAAAAAACATTCCGGAAATGAACTGGAACTACAAACACGCATACAAAAGCTAGATATAGAAAAACGCTGCGAAGCCAAAAACACAAAAATAATTCAAAGTGCATGGTTGAATGAACTGCTGCTAATATTTACTAGGGCGGCACAGTGGCTTAGTGGTTAGCACTGCCTTGTCCGGGTTCGATTCCCGCTCTGTGTGCTTGTTCTTCCCTGTGCTTGCTGGGTTTCCTCCACGGACTCCGGTTTCATCCTACAGTCCAAAGATATACAGGTTAGGCTAATTGGCGTTGCCAAATTGCCCGTAGTGTGAGAATGAGAGTGTGTATACTGTATTATATGTGTACCCTGTGATGGATTGGCACCCTGTCCAGGGTGTAACCTGCCTCCTGGGATAGGCTCCAGGCATCTCACGACCCTGTATACAGGATAAATTGGTATAGACAATGAGTGGGCAGAGTGGCTTAGTGGTTTTCATCGTCATCTGATTCGGTGTCGAGCTGGCAACCTGAAGGTGACTGCCCCCGAAACAACAGATATATATGGGGAGTATCCGTTCCGTCGTGGCACGTGGATGGACCAAAATAACAAAAAATGTACATGTATTATTACATAATTGTATGGGTTTGTAGTACATTTTCCATTTTTGATTAATTGTGTAGCACTACTTGGAGTACTGTATGGTGGGTGGTTTCTTTACAAGTGGGAACAATCGCACGCCTGTGAGGTTACACTAACTAATTTTCAGCATGCCAACTGTGATAATCAGTTTCTGATTCTTTAATCAAATGTCTGGCATAAAGACTGAGATTGAAAGAGTCTAGTATCAATAAGAAAGGCTGAGGCTGAGAAAAAAAGGCACGTTGCTGTTTCTCCCAGTTGAATACTTGATGGGTTGACGAATATGAAACTACATTGAGCTGCAAATCACATTTAGTGTCTTTTTTGTTCGACTCTGTTGTTACTCCCTGCTGTATGACTCCAGAATGTGCCTAATACTTTCATATATTATGTTCCTTCTCTTACCATATCTGAACAATGTAAAAGAACAAGAAAAACATAGCAGTGAAACCGGAAAAAGAGCAAAGTTGAGTTTTCTCACAGCGTTACATATTCACTGGACAATTCTCTTTCTGCCAGATGTAATAACATGAGAAAAGGATTTAATTGGATTTCACATGAATGAGGTTTTAATAATAAAACATAGGATCACTAACACTGCCCTTCACTATAAACGTAACCCCTTATGGGTACTACGCTATGATTGGTAATATGGTGAGTAATTTTGGACTGTAAAAAGAAGAACAATGAGAACTTTGTGTGGATTTCTTCAACCGTGGAAAGCCTGGCCAGTACTGGAAAAAAATGACATAGGAGTTTTTGAATAGGTACTCTTAGAGTATTAGATAGGCATTTCATACCAAACTTTTCTGTCCACATGTTTCGGTGCAGTCTGTTTGTTTTTTCAAGACTTTCTTAGATTTTCATAAACTGACAACATGTTCTCATCATCTATTCCGATTCATCCTGTATACAGGGTCATAGGGGGTCTGGAGCCTAGCCCAGGAGATTTAGTGCACGGGGGCGAGGTACATTCTGGATAGGGTGCCGATCCGTCACAGGGCACACACACTCACACTCTCACTCACTCATCGTCTACACCGCTTTATCTTGTATTCTGGGTCGTGGGGGGCCTGGAGCCTATCCCAGGAAGCTTAGGGCACAAGGCGGGGTACGTCCTGTACAGGGCGCCAATCAAGACTTTTAGTTCAGCGTTTTTCTACTACAACTAAAGTACCCAGCTTGGATGGCGTTCATTAATGCATTTTAAAACAATGTTGAAGATAAATAAAAGTTCTCAATTCTGTTGAAGGATCAGGAAAATAAGGTGTTTACCAACCAAATTTAGCCAAAATTGAAAATTTGATCAACATCACCTACTGCACACTATTGCCCTTGGCGCAAAAGTAACGTATAACAGGACAATCATTTGCAGGTTGTAGCTGAACGCTCATGCTTTGGAAATGCGAAATCTGGTTATGTTGTCAGTAGGAAGGAACTGCGTAACAGTTAGAGATGGGAATTTATAAGGTTTGAAAACTGTAAAAACTTTGTAACATAAAGTGTAAGTGTAACCAGGTACTGTAGCTTTAAAATCTCAGCATCCAGTATTGAGTTTTGTTACTGAATTTGTAGATCATCCTCTTTCTCTATGCTGTCTGCAAGAGTGTGTGTTTTTTCCTAATGTATTGGTATGTTTGAAAGAAAGTTGCTCATAGTCTCGATGCCAATAAGGATATTGGACATCCATCTGATGCTAAGGAGAGTTTGAATAATGATGTTGAGGAAATTGCAGAACTAATTTTTTGCACTGTCTGACCCCCCAAAAAGTTGCGCACTCTACTATACCATTAGACAGCTTTTAGCTTTGGTTACAGCACAAATTGTTTGATCATTTGTGGCATTGTTTCCACAACCTTTTGCAACCCCACAGCACGTATTTCCATCCATCCCCCCTTCCATCCATCCAATAATCCGTCTAGGACCCTCTGTAGTCCAACCATTGATTGCCATTGTATTTATTCCCATTTTCCTGGTAGGACGTATTTCCACACAGAGCTTGTATTAATGACAGGAGAATCTTCTCCAGCACACGTCTTTCCATGGAGTTAAGGTCAAGACTCGGTGGTGGCCAGATAACACGAGAACATGATTATCTCTCTATCACAATTTTAGCTTGATAAATTAATCTGCATTCATGATTTTTTTTTTCTAGCCAAATTTCCACTACGTTGTCAGGTCAGGACTATACTTCCATGTTTTAATAATGCGGTGGACAGTTATTAAACTAATTACAGTAATTTCCTTTTCCTTAATTGTTTTCTTTACCAATAATTTGATCCTTTTGAAATCTAGTAACATCTTTTTTCATGACCATGTGATGCAGCTTCCGACAAAGAATTGTTGCCAGTTGGAAACTGAACCAATCAATGTAGTGATTATCCAATCAAACGTTCTTAAGTATTTGCTTGTTGAAAAGACACCTTTTGTATTTTGTGGAAAATAATGTAAAGTGGTTTATGGGAGAGATAGTAAATACAACAATGAATAGGGTGGAAATGGAAATGTACATTGCAATATGACAAATAATGGAATAAATTATAAAACAATAAATCAGTCAGACATTATTTCTCAGGTGCTGTAAAGACCCCAATTGTTCTGCAAGATATATTTAGCATGAAATGAAGACAGTGCTCTTGGCTCATTCTGTTGTATTTCAAGTTTGCAGATCCAGTTAATGACCTTTACACCTCCTGTCCCTGTCTGACTTCCTCTGTTAGTGAGACCTCACACTTTAATCATGTCATAGATCATCCTTTTGCTACAGAAGCTAATAATCCTTTCTTTTGTTCCAGGATGCACCAGTGTTCCTTGAAGGACTTTAAAATGAGACATCTTGGGAACTAAAAGTACATTAGATCACGAAAGCACAAACTGCATATAGTGTTTGGTATTTGATTCGAAGCAGCACCTTTGGTGTGGAGGAACAGTTGGGGATGGAAGGCTCTCACCTTATCAACAGCACACACCTCGGGCGAGGATGGGAGGATTCTTGCCCACTCTCGTTGGGTGGCACCACCTTCCTGATCATGGCCTACAGCACCATGCTGGCTGTGGGTCTGGTGGGAAACACCTGCCTTGTCCTGGTTATCCTGCGGCAGAAGGAGATGCGCAATGTGACTAACATCTTCATCGTCAACCTTTCCTTTTCTGACATCCTCATGTGCCTCATATGCCTGCCCTCTACCATTATCTACACCCTGATGGACAGATGGATTCTAGGAGTGGGTCTTTGTAAATTGACCTCGTTTGCCCAGTGTTTGTCTATCACAGTCTCCATCTACACCTTGGTGCTGATCACTTTGGAGAGGCATCAGCTCATCATACACCCTACTGGTTGGAAGCCAGTGCTTGGTCACTCGTACCTTGCTGTGGCCGTCACCTGGATTATGGGGTGCTTCATCTCGCTGCCCTTCTTTTCCTTCACAGTTGTGGAGGACTTCAGCTCGCAAAACCTCACCTTTCCAACGAATCCCTCCGACGCTCACCTGGTCTGCATGGAAGAGTGGCCATCAAATGAGAGCCGGTTATCATACACTACATCGATGCTGGTGTTTCAGTACTGCCTGCCACTTTCAATCATCAGCGTCTGCTACTTTCGCATTTTTCTCCGACTCAGTCAACGCAAAGACATTATCGAAAGGACACGGGATGCACGTCAACGCAATGCAAAACACTCCAAGCGGATCAACGCCATGCTAGCCTCCATCGTGGCCCTGTTCGCCCTCTGCTGGCTGCCGCTGAATGTATTTAACACCATTTTCGACTGGAACCACAACGTTTTAACGTGGTGCCACGACGCTGTCTTTTCCGTGTGTCACCTCACTGCGATGGCTTCCACATGCGTCAACCCCATCATCTACGGCTTTCTCAACAACAATTTCCAGAAGGAGCTGAAGTCGCTGCTCTATCAGTGCCGGTGCTCAGGGGTTCCTCTGAACTATGAGAGTTTTCCACTGTCTACCGTCAGCACCGATGGGACGAAAGCCTCTGTTGTCAGCAATTTCTCTGAGAGCGTCGCCATCTCACCGCAACAGCAGGAAAAGGAGGTCTTGTAAATAAGCACCACATACTGCACATGTTCATTAGACTGAGTTACAGTTGTCGGCTTAAGCGCATGCCCAAATTTGCTCAGCTATAATTTGAAAAACAAGGCTGCTTTCATGTAACTATGAATTGGATTGCATTGCTGAACATGGCTGAACATATATCATCATCCGCAGATGACTGTTGGGACCGTTTTGAAGATGATTGGTAGCAAACCAATGTTATTTGTGATGGAACCTCATGTTCAAAGAATGTATCCTTATGATTGGAGGGGACTGTGTGAATACTGAAGTTTGTTTTTCTTGCCTAAATGACAAAGCACTCTCTAACTTTCGTATTGCTTAAAAAGTACATAAAGGCCTTAAAAGTCAGCGTTCACTTGCTAGTCACAAGGTAGAGCACTATATGTGAAAATATTCTATGTTTCAAATGTTCTTGAGAAATATAATATGCCAGGGCACCGTCTCTGTCTTGGACTGAGTCAATGGGACTGCTGGACACACGTCCGCCATCTGAAGACGGTTACATTACCAGGAAAAAGGAAAGGAAAACACATTCATGGTATTCATTGGTGGAACTTAAAGGACCAAAGAAGAGGATGTGGTAACATTGGAAAGACAACTCGCGCACTGAATTTGGGAAGTTGTGAATAATAACATGCCGCGTTGGTTTTACTTGACCGGCAAGTGACAGTGTTAGGTTACAGGGTGGGGCTAAACAGAAAAACAAAGTTCTCTGCATTAAGTCAGGTAAACAAAGCAGCTTTCAAAATGATTTCAGATATGCCTTCATGTAAGGCTTCATGAGATGATTATCAACATAGTGTTGTCAAATACAGCGGTACCTCGGCATCCAAATCCATTCCGGGGGCAAGTTGTTAGGGGTGAACTTTTATATTGCGAAACGCATTTTCCCATAGGAAATAATGTAACTGCAGGTAATCCGTTCCTGCCACCTAAAAATATTACCAATATTAGCAATTTTCAACACTAGAATCATATTTTTGCATCTCAAAAGATTGAAAAGGAAATTAAGTAAAAAAAAAAAAAAAGTAGAAATTAAACTTCACTTAACCTTAATTTATGATTCCTCTTAAAAACGAACCATCATTGCTAACATTGTTGGGAGCCATGTTGCTAGGTCTTCACAAAGAAATATGTAAGCTCATTTCGCTTGGCTTTCTACTGACTAAGTTTTGATTGGCTCCAGGACGTACGTGCAACTTAGCCAACGCTTGGTTCGTTCGCTCGTATGCCGAAAATGCTTTGAATGGTGAGGAAGATTTCTTGCAAAATTTCCATTCTTAAGGTGAAATTTCTTAAGTTCGTATGTTGAGGTACCACTGTAATAAAAAAAAAAATGTGAATGTAAACATAGGCAATTTTTTAAAAATCCACAACTATATTCATTCATTCCTTTAAGTCTGCTTCACCTCTTTTACTTTGTAGTATAATGAGCTACTATATAGTAGATCTGTAGATGCCTCCAAGGTCACCAGGTCAAAGCAGGGGCTACATTGTAAATAGCGAAACATGCCATTAATCTAGGATTTTAATATTTTTTTAATAAATAAGAATGACTGTTATAATATTTCATACTTATACATAAAATAACTCTATGTTTGTTCCTTTAGTGATACTGTAAGATAGTAAAATAGTAAAAGCCCTTACTTATTTACTAAATCCAGAGTGTCCACATTGCGAGGTGGCTGAATCTGATTTATTCGTCGCTTGGATATTCACACTGGGTGTTGTAGTAATAGAGCAGGAGGTCGCGTACTCTGAGGGAGATGAAAGTTAGCTAGTTAACTAGCTAGCTACCAACCCATACATTTTATTATGGGGTCCGTTTTCTGTTTTCATAGACCAAACTAACTTTCACAGGAGTAAGTAAATTTTCAGTTGAGCTGATTTATGTAACACTTGTGTGTAAACATTAATGAACACAAATTAGTGGTAAATTAACTTTTGGCGCACATGTGGTGTACATTTAGCCATGTAGACCAAAACTCCAGAAAAGGTTACACTCAGAGAGCTAAAAATGGAGATTAAACTGTGAAAGAGCACGTCCTAAGAATACCATTTAAAATACTAATTCGCAGTATTAAATGAGCAAAAATGTCATATTTTATCTGCCAATAGAATCAAGTTAATAATTTTAATTAGTGACCTATGTATTATATTTACAGTACAAATCAAATTTATTTTTGTTTTCAACACTGTATATTAATACTGAAGACACTGAAATTATGACAGAACAAATATGAAACCTGTTTGAAATTATGTCAACAAAAGCCTGTGAAATAACACAATGTATTTCATATTTTGATTCTTCAATGTAGACCCCCTTTGCTTTGATGACAGCTTTGCACACTCTTTAGTCGAACTCATCCCAAACCATCACATTTGGATTTAGATCAGGTGATTGTGGCGGCCAAGTCATCTGATGTAGCACTCCATCACTCTCCTTCTTGGACAAATAGCTTTGACGTAACCTAGAGATGTGTTTGAGGTCATTGTATTGTTGGAAAACAAATGATAGTCTCACTAAATGCAATCCAGATTGGATGGCACGTCGCTACAAAATGCTGTGGTAGCCATGCTGATGTAAGCGTGCCCTCAATTTTGACTAAGTCACCAACAGTGTCATGAGCAAAGCACCCCCACACCATCATAGCTTCTCCTACCTGCTTCACAGTGGGAACCACACATTCAGGAACAGTCAGTTCACCCTCTCCACAACTTACAAAGTCTTGGCCATTAAATCCAAAAGTCTCAATTTTAAATTCATCAGACCACCAGTTACCATTAATAGTAATTCTAGTGTTTCTTGGCAAGCCTCTTCTGCTTGTTATTTTTCCAAAGTTTAACCGTGAAGGCCTGTCTCACACAGTCTCCTCTGAACAGTGGATGTTGAAATATGCTTGCCAGCTCTGATCTGAGAACCTGTAAAGTTGGCAGTTTCTAAGCTGATTATAATTAGTATTAGAATAAACGTATCCTTGCATCAGAGTTAGCTTCCTGGGACAGCGTGAGTTTCATTATAGCATTTGATGGGTTTAGCGACCACACTAGGGGATACATTCAAAGTTCTTGAGATTTTTGGGATTGACTGACCATGATTAATTTTACTTTTTCTTTACTAAACTGTAAATGTCTTGCCATAATATGTGCTATTTGTACAATAGGTCTAGTAGCACTAATATGGCTATTGACTGTATAACCACCCTTCCTCCACCCAACACAACTAATGGGCTAAAGAATATGAATAAGGCAAGAAATGTCAACAACTCAACTCTTGACAAGGCACCCCTGTGAACTAAAAACCATTCCAGGTTTTTTTTTTTTTTTTTTTTCCAGGAATGCCATGGGTACCAAGCTGTCACCAAAGCTACATGGAGCTACATAATATTTTCTGCTTACTACATGATTCCATAGGGTTCTGTCTTAATTTGGATATCTTGAGTAATAATGTATGATGTTGACAATCTTAAAAATAAAGAAAAAACACTAGAGAAGGTGTGTCCAAATTTTTGACTGGTAGTTTCATGAACCTGTAAGCACTTTACATATCTGTAGCCAAACAGAGACCTTTATAGATTAATATGGAATATGGAAATTTGTTACGTTAAAACCAAGCACACCATTGTTTTTCTTGTGAAATTCCCAATAAGTTTGATGTGTCACATGACCCTCTTCCTATTGAAAAAACAAAAGTTGGATCCAAGATGGCCGACTTCCAAATGGCCACCATGGTCACCACCCATCTTGAAAAGTTTGCCCCCTCACATATACTAATGTGCCACAAACAGGACGTTAATATCACCAACCATTCCCATTTTATTAAGGTGTATCCATATAAATGGCCCACCCTGTATATATAAATTTTGGGTTTTGCCAGTGGCAGAATCTTTTGGAGCATTTGAGAATATAGTTCTATAAAGGCAATTATAATTAAGGACAATTAAAATATACTTCACATACAGAAGGGCAGTAACAAGCTATTTAATTAATAAAACTATATTCTCAAATGCTCCAAAAGAGAAAGTATTTCTTAATACTTAAGATTAAAAAATATAATATATTGGGGAAAATGTAACACATGTTGCCTTACCTAGAGTCTTCTTACCCTAATCATTTATACATTTCCATAAACGACTGATGATTTAAATTGATTTAAATTAGGGCTGTTAATTCTAACATGTTAATGCATGTGATGTATGTAGAAATTTTAACGCATTACATTTTTCTTAATGCAAATTAATCATATATGAAATCAAATTTCACCATAATGGCTTGGAACCACTGGCTGTGTGTTATAACGGCACATTTAGCCCGGATAATTGGGTGACTGAGGAAACATCACCAGGTATGCTGAATGGCAAGTTTCATTATAAAAATGTTTCTGGTTGGAAGTGTGAATAAAACTAAAGCTGTGTGCTTCAGCTACCTTCAAGGGGAACAATTTTTTACAAGAATACATTAAACGTAAGCTGTTGGAGTGGTGGCTCAGGCAGCTGAGGTTTTAGGATGTTGGTTTTTTTTGGATCTGCGGATCAAGGTTCGAGCCCTGCCATCAATGACGTGCCACACCCAATACTACCCAGCCACTGCATGCAGTGCTGGTACCATTTGAGAGATTTTAATTGAACATTTATTAACCGTTAATATTTGGGATATTATAAATCTGTTTCCTCTAACCAGTTTGTCATGCATTTCTTTATTCCAACATTGCACGTTTATACAGTAATACGAGTAAAATTAATGTTTTAAAATGATGACTAATTGTGATTAACCACAAATTTTAATTGATTGACAGCACTAATTTAAACATACATTATAAATCCTTATCTGCAGTTAGTGTGTTTCAATGTGAAATCTGATACCCCCCCCCCCAGCTTCGTCATGAATCCCTGCAGTGTATCTGGCGCATGTGCAGCTAAATAGTTTTTTCCCCCTTTTTTTTAAAGTGCCGTGCAATCCTTAATTTGCCACGCTGTCACTCATGCGCTGGTTATGTTCAGGTATAAAACGTATTTTTATGCACCACCTGCAAGTCACATTGCCCCATGCATAGGCCTTGCCAAAAATAAATAAATGACCCTAGCCTGCACAAACACACCACTTGATAGTTTTTGTCCACATGTCCGCAGGATAGGCTTTCGATCCAGGATAAAGTGTTTACTGAAAAGGAATGAAATAGATTTTTTTCTTATCTGAATGCTGTAGTATAGCTAATACAAGACTAGATTCCTGTACCAGTGAATGCATATAATAGTTGTGTTGTATTGAATGTAATACCATATAATGTATGTAATATTAAATTGAATGTAATACATAATAAAAGAAAAAGCTGCCTAGAAGTAGACGCGATATGAGATATGATAAACATAACACATGGCTATTCTGAAATACTTTTCTATGATCCATGTTAGTTTTGCAGTGTTGTGTAGATTTGCCAGCATACTTAACACTAACCTTAAAAAAACAAACCAAAAAAAAAAAAATTTGTATATTATAGTACTACATGTAAACAAAAATAACATTGTATTTACATACTGTAGATAAATAGAAAATAATAAGTACTGAAAAAGAAAAGTTACAGTTAAAACACAGTTTAAAATTAGTACACTTTTTTAAACAATGTTACAGAATGTACAGTATATACAGATTCAAGAAAAATAGTATGATGTATATTATGGATACATACATATAAAACGTATATCGAAAAAGTTAGTATTCAAATATTTTTTATATATTTTAAGTTTTTCTTTTCCTGAAGTGTATACATTTTTGGCTGACTCTGTATATCTACACACACACACACACACACACACACACACACACACACACACACACACACACACAGTATAACATATAACATGAAAACTTGAAATACGAGTAGTGCTTATATGCTTTGTCTGCCGAGCATCACATGATAACAGTTGAGCCAGTGATTCCTCTCTTTCTCGCACAGTAGTAAAAAAGGCTGTAACAGTGCGGAAGATGAATCCGTTTAACAGTAATGTAATGTCAGATTTCCGCAAAAAGCCTCAAAAGGAGGTAAAAGCATTAGATACAATAGGTTAATTGTTAAAGTCTCATAAAAAGAAAAAGATTCCAGTTTGCCAAAAGGGACTGTCAGTCAGAGAGCAGTGATTCCATTAGAGTGTGTGTGTGTGTCTGTGTATGTGCGTGTGTGTGTGTGTGTGTGTGTGTGTGTGTGTGTGTGAGAGTGAACGTTGTCCTACACAGTAGCCCCCCTTCTCCTCCTCTCCTCTCTCATCTCACACGAGCCACGATTCTTTTTAAAGGTAAAGTGCAGGTTCATTTGTTTTATCTTTACTTTATATTTTATATTAATTATTTTTATTATATGAACGAATCACCAGTTTCCTTTATATCTTATGGGGAAATGCTTATGGAACGAATTATGCTCGCAATCCAGGGTTTAACTGTAAGCTTGAAATATGTTTTTAAAATGTATCATCATTGTAAGATATCATGACAACTTATCAGAGTATCAACATTATATCAGTCTATCTTTCAGCGCCCTAGTGTGAAGTAGTTGGTACTGCCGTTTTCTATATACTCCATATATGATTTATCTGATAAACACACACACACTGGCTCAGTTAAGCTTGGCAGAAAAGAAACAAATTGTGTATTTATATGTGTGTGTGTGTGTGTGTGTGCCTAAGTGATATATTCACTTAATATGAGGGAGTAAAAACTAAATCTGTATTCTACTTTTATTTCCTTGTGGTGCTTTGAAATACTTCTGTGTATTACGTGTTTGTTGCTATTTTTGTGAGGTGTAAAGACTGAATGTGAATAAAACGATATCCACTCTTTTTTGTACCACAACACACTGAGTGTATGTTTTGTCGATGAATTCTCATAACGTCAAGGGATTGAAAGATGTAAGACTTTAGCCCTCCATGGAAAATCTAGGAAGGTTTTGAGTTTAATTTGTTATATTATTATTTAAACATAGCTGAGTATTTTTCAGTGCAGCTTCACCAAGCATTAAAGTGATTAAAATAGCACTTTATTTTCAGCTCTTAATCCAATTCTAGTCATTTCAGATCTCGTTTTTGCTTGATACAGGCCAAGAATTTGACAATTCTGAAATGGCGACTTTCTTTCTTTCTTTTTTATTTTTTTCGCCAGGCAGTGTAATTTCCCACCATTACTTTAACAATCATTTTTAATAGAACTGTCATAAAGATCTATTAACATTATTAAGATTGGTTGATGGTGGATGGTAGTGATGGGTCGTTCATGAACGATTCATTCTTTTTGAACGAGTCTTTAACATGACTCAGAAGAATGAATAGTCTCAGCAAGTGGTTCATTTTCTGTTAGCCGCTCATGCGCTAAACCTCGCAAAACCTCCGTGTACAGGAAACAGAAAGGAGTAGTTACCTCCCGAGTCTTTTGTTCATTCTTTGTCACGTGCCTCCCATAGACGCTGTGCAGTGCAGTACACAGGAAACAGAACTGAGCGGTTCTCCTCAATGAGTCTTCTAGTCCGAGTCGTTCGTTCTTTTGTCACGTGGCGCAATGCAGTACAATAATAGCGTCTATGGGGATCATGTGACAAAGGAACGAACAGCTCGGACCAGAAGATATGATGGTGAGCTGCTCATTCTGTTTATCATAACATGTCCTTAGCTGCCTTGTAATATTTTCATGACTTGAACTTTAGCCAAAACTTGTGTATGTAGACGTGTTGGGGGTCTGTTTACTGAAACTGTAACATTTTGTTTTATTTCTGTTCAAAAGAACGAAATGAACTGAACGATTTCTTTCCATTTTGATGAACGAGATTCAAAGAACCCGAGTCACTAAAATGATCCAAACTTCCCATCGCTAGTGGATGGTGCTTTTTCTATATTCATTCATAATAAACCACAAAAGCACATTGTCAGTTCAGTTGTACATTTCCTTATCTTGCCCTGAAATCCATTCCTGGCTACACCACTGTAGTATATATATTTCCAGAAGTATAGTGTGTGTCATAGTAATAGAAGTAGAATAGAATAAATTTCAGAAGTCAATAGATATAAAATATTTTATAAGTTTTATAATATGAGTACATTTAGATCTCTTGCATAATGCAGATCTCACATCAACTAACTCTAAACATTCATCATTCTATTATTTCTTTGGCTCTGCCCTATAAAATCGGGATGTACCCATGAATGATTGTCATCAACAATCATTTGTAATCCATGGGACTCATCATTTATCATGACTGATGGATTTTTGGCTAAAACCTGTTTTCTGACAGCTAGTAGACAGGCTTTATTGTATTGCAATCAGTACCTGTACTACTACATTTTTACAGAGTGTATACAGTACATTCATATATACTGAGAAAGAGCGCATGCCATGTGCTGATGACTTCGGTTCTTGAATGTGCTTTGAACTGTTTATTAAAATGGCTCACTGTGATTGATTTTTTCCCCTCATTTAATTCTTTCAATTTGCCGTTATTAAAATGCTGACATTCTGAAATGACCGTGGCTGACTAATGCAACATTTCCCACGCCGTTTCCTAAGCCCCGGAAACACAACAAAGCAGTCAGGCAGATAATACCTTTAAACAATGTAACTCACCGAACTTTCAGATAAATATCGCCAATCAAAGCCAGAATGCTCCATTCCAAATAAATACACAAAGTGATGTTTGCAGATTAAACAGGATGAAAGCATTACATTGAGCTTTTTTGTTTCATGCAAATAAGCACTCTTTTCCTTTGTCAATCTGGTGACACACAATGCAGACAAACATTGCCTACGGCAAACACAAAAGCAAACCCTGGGGCAACGGAGAGCTCACGGACAAAGGAGGGTCCCAGAACATTCTGGCTTCTCAAATATTTTCTTGGATGGCTTAATTTTTATAAACATACTTCTTTTTTTCAAGGATTACATTCACATTACATAAATATGGTGCACCTCGTTTAATGACTTTTCACCCCCAGATCCCAAACCAGTCTCACTGTGTTTAAAGATTTTAATTATTTTGGGTCGTATTAATGAAGTTGAAGTGTGTAAGTCAGAAGTCTAGAGTTTTAGATTAAACCAACTTAATTATAGATTACAATACTTGACTAGGCTTCCAACGAAATAGGAATGTTAAGAGAGAGAGAGAGAGAGACCAGCCAAAATGATAATATTTCCACACTGTAAAACAATACTGAAGGTGTCCAAAATATGCAATAATCTTCTTTGAACAGATGATATTGATACTTCTGCTCTGTAAAGCCTTCATAACGCCTCTTATCTGAGGTGCTGTTTGTTAATTGGTGATTTTTGTGGCTGCTGACTCTAAATGAACTTCTCCTCTGCAGCAGAGGTAAGTTTCTGTCTCGCTTTCCTGGGAAGCACTTGACAATAGCTGACCTTCATGTCTTGTCACTGACTGTTATTGTTGTTGTTACTTAATTACCTAATGCCATAAGTGTTATTTCATCATTTTCAAAAATCCCAGTTTTGCTCTACAATGTAGAAAATAAATCCCAACTTGTGTCTAAATTTTTAACTGGTACATATAAGTACTGGTTGTAAATGAAACTATTTTTGCCAATAGTCTTACTCATGCTTGATGCTCCTTTGCTTCTTACTCCTTTGTTCGTGCTTCTTCCATTATATTGTAGGTTATTGAACATATACATCTTTTTATTCCAGCATTCACTTGATCCTATGAACACATTCACCCCTATGAAATACTCCACAGGTCACATGTTTTCTTTGTGGACAAGAAATGTGTCTCATCTTCTTATTGCTATAAGAAAAGGAAGTTCTTCAATAATCCTCTTAAAGATATATTCTTTAGGGCCAAAAGCTTGCACAAACATTGCACCCAAATACTTCAATATGGAGCCAGTCCTCCTTCTGCAGCTATAACAGCTTCACTCTTCTTGGAAAGCTGTCCACAAGATTTTGTGTTGGAGTGCTTCTGTGAGAATTCGTGCCCATTTGTTCTGTAGAGCATTTATGAGGTCAGGCACTGATGTTGGCTGAGCCCTGGCTCGCAATCTTTGTTCCAATTCATCCCAAAAGTGCTTGATGGGGTTGAGGTCAGGGTCAGTCAAGTTTTTCCACACCAAACTCATCATACCATGCCTTTATAGTCATGTTGGAAGAGTTTCCTCTTCCCCAAAATGTTGCCACAACGTTGTAAGCATTGCATTGTCCAAGATGCCCTGGTACGCTGAATTACCACAATTAACACAATACCGTCAAAAATTGGAATTCAATAATTAACAGGGTTGGCTTAATACTTTTGTTCATATAGTGTATATCAGCACACCCATTTTATTGTCAGCTGTAATGTTTAACACATCAGCACATCAATGTATGTTTCTAAAAGGGCTTTCCACTAGATGTTGAGGCATAACTGTGGGAATTCATTCTCTTCCATCCCCAAGGCCATTTGTGAGGTCAGGGCACTGGTGTAAGTTGAAAAAGGTTTGGGGCATTGTCAGTATTCCAGTTCATCCCAAAGGTGTATATATTGTACAGGTGACAACATAAACTTTATATATTGTACAGGTGCCAACATAAAAGAAGTGCTAATAGAAAATACTTAAAAACCCACAGTTTGACCACATAAGCCATTCTCAACAGTCACATACAGTAGGTAAAGTTTTGGAGTAAGTGCTTCTTAATAAATAAAAGTTTCTCTATTTTTTTGTAATGAGAGAGACACACGTCCTTCCCACACGGTTCCTGTTAGCTTGTGTTTAGAGTGTGTTTCCACCAAGACTATGATCTTGATGATGTGTTTACTGATGATGAATGTATCAACCAATGCATTGGACAAACAATATACGTATATAAGTATTTGTCTTATAATCACAAGTGGAAAGTAACAAACTAAATGTACTTCTGTTCCAGATACCAACTCCATGGCTCACTGTAAGATTTGCTTTTCTAGAAAATATAATCAAATCATCATACTTACTGGAAATTCAACTTTGTTATTGCCACATCCATGTACAGTCCTGACTTCACTCCAAGCCATGTCCACCTGCTTGGGTCATTAAGAAGGCAGTCTGATCACGGCTCCGGCGCAAACTTTCATGGTATCCAAGCACTAGTGAAATGCTGGGATAAGTGCATTAGTATAGCGGGGGTTAAAGGTTTTGTGTTAAACGCTGCACAGTCGAAAGTCCCAGTTTGACCTGAACGCCCCTCATTTATAATACTCCAAAAAAAAATTTATATATATATAATTATAATAGGTGTTGGGTTATGGCACAAGTGTGAAACTGTGTTCTGTTATGTTGCACAATGAAAAGTCCTGGTTTGACATGAACACCTCTCATAATTGCATTCTGCACCTTTTTGTTTTTTAGTCTGAAGTGCTTAATAATAGTTTTTAAATAATGTTTAGAAAATTGTCCTGGCAGTGATTGCATGATTCTTCTCACATCCTTCCTTTGCCTTTATTCATTTCCACCAAACAATTACTAAAATGACTGATAGACTGCAGGCCTCATTTACAGTCTCTGCAACGGAGCTCAGAAATATTTTCAAAGACCATTAGCTAACTGCACGCTCAGAATCCTTCACGCTCTCCATGATAGATCTGAGACAGCAGAGAGAGGAACAACAGTAGGCATCACGCAGGAAGTGTGGAATAATTAAGATGCTGCGACGATGAAGTGCTGTGAGAGAACGAGACAGAGATACAGGAACGGGGAGAAGAGAGGAGGTGACACACACACACACACATATCCTGATGTGCAAGACTCCTGCTGTGCCTTTACACACAAAGCAGAAGAGCTGCAGGTGTCTGCTACATAAAAAGAGTAACACCTCACGTACTTGTTCAAGGAAGCAGGAGGCAGTACTGATGTCAACGGGGATTACTGTGAATGATAGTGCAGTTACAATGGTGTTCAAGAGCAGACAAAGTTAACGCTTATAACAACCAGGCTTTGCACCTAAAAATACAACTTTTTTTTCGCACTCGGGATTTTTCAGCAACATTCAACGCAATGTTCAAGACGAGCCCAGGATAGGAGTAAAAGTAAAGACTGCAAGCTAAAGAAAGACACATGCAACTCATAATTCCTACTCAGAAGTTCAACGAGTGACAAAAATAATTATGGCTGCTGAGTTATATATAGGTACATACAGTACAATCATTTCTCAACATATTGTTATGTATAACAATATTCATTCATTCATCACAGGGTCATAGGGGGCCCTGGAGCCTATGCCAGAAGGCACCAATCCATTGCAGGGCACACACACACACACACACACACACACACACTACAGGTCGCCAGTTAACCTAATCTACAGTACATATCTTTGGACTGTGGCAGGAAACATGGATAGCCAAAGGAAACCCACCAAGCACGGAAAGAACGTGTAAACTCACACACGCACATAGACCCGAGGTGGGAATCAAACCCTCAACCCTGAACCCCGAACGTGCGAGGCCACAGTGCTAGCCACTATGCCACCATGCCACCTCTATAACAGTATACAGTGGTACCCCAGCACACTGGATCTGGAAGGGATTATCTACACTTGCATTATTTCCTACGGGAAAATGCGTTTCATAATATGAATTTTCCCCTTAAGAATTCGCCTCCGGAAAAAATTACATTTGTACATAATTTATATAAAAAAAACTCTTCTTTTTTAAAGAAGCAATGAGGAACTTTATTATTTCTGCAGATCGACTTTTTAAATTCCTTTTATGTCCCTTATGTCCTTCAACATTTTTTGTCAAGGTCGTCTGCCCAGATGTTCGAAAATGACCAAGGACATCCATCAGTTGATGCAACGCTTGCAATGCAAAACAATGCAGAATTACTACTTATAGCTTCTTGTATTTTAGAAGCAGACTACTCTCTCTGTATTAATAAATGGATAGCAATATGTTGCAGGTATTTATTTATTTATTTATTTATTTATTGCACAATGTTAAATTCTGGAGTCTGATTGTTCGAAAGTTCTTGATCATTTATATATAACAGCAGCCTAACGGTAGTTCTATAATGTTTAGAGAATTGTCCTGGCAGTGATTGCATGATTTTTCTCACATCCTTCCTTGCCGATATTCATTTCCACCAAACAATTATTAAAATGACTGATAGACTGCAGGCCTGCAGGCCTCAGTGGTACCCCAGCACACTGGAGCTGGAAGGGATTATCTACACTTGCATTATTTCCTACGGGAAAATGCGTTTCATAATATGAATTTTCCCCTTAAGAATTCGCCTCCGGAAAAAATTACATTTGTACATAATTTATATAAAAAAAACTCTTCTTTTTTAAAGAAGCAATGAGGAACTTTATTATTTCTGCAGATCGACTTTTTAAATTCCTTTTATGTCCCTTATGTCCTTCAACATTTTTTGTCAAGGTCGTCTGCCCAGATGTTCGAAAATGACCAAGGACATCCATCAGTTGATGCAACGCTTGCAATGCAAAACAATGCAGAATTACTACTTATAGCTTCTTGTATTTTAGAAGCAGACTACTCTCTCTGTATTAATAAATGGATAGCAATATGTTGCAGGTATTTATTTATTTATTTATTTATTTATTGCACAATGTTAAATTCTGGAGTCTGATTGTTCGAAAGTTCTTGATCATTTATATATAACAGCAGCCTAACGGTAGTTCTATAATGTTTAGAGAATTGTCCTGGCAGTGATTGCATGATTTTTCTCACATCCTTCCTTGCCGATATTCATTTCCACCAAACAATTATTAAAATGACTGATAGACTGCAGGCCTGCAGGCCTCAGTGGTACCCCAGCACACTGGAGCTGGAAGGGATTATCTACACTTGCATTATTTCCTACGGGAAAATGCGTTTCACAATATGAATTTGCCCCTTAAGAATTCGCCTCCGGAAAAAAAATTACATTTGTATGTTGAGGTACCGCTGTAATATTGCTAAATGTATAACACTGTATAGGTTTCTCTTTTCATAAGATGAATATGCTGTACATCACTAATCACAGTAAGTTGATTCACTGTTGCTAAAAAAGGAACATTAAGGTGTCTGTGTTGTGTGTTTGCAGCACTGATTCTACTGGCTTCACTATCAGCAGGCGATCGAATGGCATTGTGGAAACACTGGACACCAATGGAGATTACACGTCAGTTTTAAAGATTTGCATGCAAGTTGTTCGCACACAGACACAAAGTGGAATTATGTGCAAACTCTCATCAGACGGAGGCGAACATGTTTTGAAGTGGACGCTCGCTCCTAATGAGTGTGAAGACGGCCTCGGCAATCCTCTGCAAACGACCGCCGCAGCAATCAGACACAAGCGCGTGAGATGATACAGAGATTTGCTAATGTGCGAGGAATTAATCAGGTCTTATGCTCTCTCTCGCTCTCGCTCTGGCTGTCCTCAGCTACTGCCTACTGCCCGTCTGTCCGCCTTCATCTCTCCTTCTTCTCCTTTCCTTTCCTTTTCACACCATTTGCTATCACACTCTTCAGAGTCATTTCAATGTGCACTTATCCTCGTTGTCACATTTCCCTCAGCCATAAAAATGGCATGCTTCAGTGAAGCACAAAATCTACAGTATGCATGATGCGACCTGAGCATGCTCTGATAATAAAGAACAGGAATGTACTTGCATTTTTTGTTAACCTTTAAACATTCTTCGGGTATTTATCAAAGAATCCAGATTATCACCTGCCAATACCAAAAGATGACATTGCTGGATTTGTGATTCACATGGATGGAAATGATTGAATGGGTAAATGGTTTTCCCCCCTTTTTTTTCCATTAATAGTTAGCACTGTCGCCCTGCACCTCGAGGGTCCGGGTTCGATTCCTGCCTCTGGTCTGTGTGAATGGAATTAGCATGTTCTCCCCATCCTTGGGGGGTTTCCTCCGGGTACTCCGGTTTCCTCCCACAATCTGAAGACATACAGATTATTTGTGTGCCCTTTGATGATTTGGCACCCCATCCAGGGTGTATCCACGCCTAGCCGTGCCCTAGGTCTCCTATGATAGGCTCCAGACCCCCGCGACACTGTACACAGGATAAGGTGGTATAGACATATGAGACGATAGCACTGTTACAAGGCTTCCTGGGAAAAAAAAATAGTCTCACAGGAACTGATTGCAGGAATCTTATACACATGTGGACAAAATTGTTGGTACCCTTCTGTCAATAAAAGAAAAACTCACAATGGTCACAGAAATAACTTTAATCTGACAAAAGTAATCATTTAAAAAAACTCTATGAATGTTAACCAATGAAAGTCAGACATTGCTTTTCAACCATGCTTCAACAGAATTATTTAAAAAAATAAACTCATGGAACAGGCCTGGACAAAAATGATGGTACCCCTAGAAAATACTGAAAATAATGTGACCAAAGGGACATGTTAATTCAAGGTGTGTCCACTAATTAGCATCACAGGTGTCTACAATCTTGTAATCAGTCAGTGGGCAACTGTGTTGTTTGGTGACATGGTATGTACCACACTCAACATGGACCAAAGGAAGCGAAGGATAGCGTTGTCTCCGGAGATTCGAAAGAAAGTTATAGACAAGCATGTTAAATGTAAAGGCTATAAGACCATTTCCAAGCAGCTAGATGTTCCTGTGACTACAGCTGCACATATTATTCAGAAATTTAAGATCCATGGGACTATAGCCAACCTCCCTGGACGTGGCCGCAGGAGAAAAATTGATGACAAATCAAAGAGACGGATAATCCGAATGGTACCAAAAGAGCCCAGAAAGACTTCTAAAGAGATCCAAGGTGAACTTCATGCTCAAGGAACATCAGTGTCAGATCGCACCATCTGTGGTTGTTTGATCCAAAGTGGACCACATGGGAGACGACCAAGGAGGACACCATTGTTGAAAACAAATCATAAAAAAGCCAGACTGGAATATGCCAAACTACATGTTGACAAGCCACAAAGCTTCTGGGAGAATGTCCTATGGACAGATGAGACAAAAATGGAACTTTTTGACAAGGCACATCAGCTCTATGTTCATAGACGGAAAAATGAAGCATATGAAGAAAAGAACACTGTCCCTACTGTGAAACATGGAGGAGGCTCTGTTATGTTCTGGGGCTGCTTTGCTGCATCTGGCACAGGGTGTCTTGAATCTGTGCAGGGTACAATGAAATCTCAAGACTATCAAGGGATTCTAGAGAGAAATGTGCTGGCCAGTGTCAGAAAGCTGGGTCTCAGTCGCAGGTCATGGGTCTTGCAACAGGACAATGACCCAAAACACACAGCTAAAAACACCCAAGAATGGCTAAGAGGAAAACATTGGACTATTCTAAAGTGGCCTTCTATGAGCCCTGACCTCAATCCTATTGAGCATCTTTGGAAGGAGCTGAAACATGCTGTCTGGAAAAGGCACCCTTCAAACCGGAAACAACTGGAGCAGCTTGCTCATGAGGAGTGGGCCAAAATACCTGCAGAGAGGTGCAGAAGTCTCATTGACAGTTACAGGAATCGTTTGATTGCAGTGATTCCCTCAAAAGGTTGTGCAACAAACTATTAAGTTAGGGGTACCATCATTTTTGTCCAGGCCTGTTCCATGAGTTCATTTTTTAAAATAATTCTGTTGAAGCATGGTTGAAAAGCAATGTCTGACTTTCATTGGTTAACATTCATAGAATTCTTATTTATTATTACTTTTGTCAGATTCAAGTTATTTCTGTGACCATTGTGAGTTTTTCTTTCATTGACCGAAGGGTACCAACAATTTTGTCCACGTGTGTATATTAAACTGGCATGCCTGCTTTTTTGTTGGTTTGTTTGAAGAATTTAATAGAATCGTTACATCCAGATAAAATAGAACTCAGTTGGTGTGTGTGTGTGTGTGTGTGTGTGTGTGAGTGTGTGTTTATGTGCAAACATTTTCTTCCTGATAAAATAAAAGCAGCCTACAAAGCCAGGCTTCTCTAACAGCAGTTATGCTGGATAATGAGTAAAAAACCAAGATGGCTAATGCTAATACAACAACAACAAAAAAATTGTAAATAATGAGGCTAACAACAACCCATAAAACATCAGAGGAAGATTCTACATGCAATTCCCCTTCTCTCCAAACGCTAAGGTAATCATATTTTTGTAAATAATAGTTTATAATGAGATTATGCAAACTAGCTCATTTTTTTCATCTCCTCACTGAAGGCAAACCAAAAGAAACACAAGGCGAGCCTAAATCATGAACACATTTTTCAAAACTGATGAGGCAGATTTTCCATAAGGCAATATAATTCATTATGCAAGTATAAAAGACAAAAAGCACTGTCCCCACATGAAACTATAAATGGGGTTGTTCAGTCTGTCCATGTCCCACCCAGACACTTCACATCAGGTGACAGATACTCCCCACCCAGGAGATATATCCATCATTCCCAATGCAGTTGCTTAATGGGGTAAAGTTGCCAGCTTGATGCCTGATTGTCATTCACACACCTTTATCTCTAATACAGCTAGAATACATTAGTTCAAACAATGTTACTGTTCCTAAGTTTTAACATTGCTAATACAGGTAGCATAATTTTAAATATTATAATGCAAGTTACACCATTGCTAATACAGCTAATGTAAGTTCAAACGTTGCTAATGCAGCTAGCATGACTTTAAATATTTCTAATACAGATAGTATAGGTTTAAGCATTGCAAATTCAGCTAGCATGATATTAAATATTTCCAATACATCTGGTATAAGTTAGTGTATTTTGAAATATTTCCAATACAGTTAGTAGTTTGATCAGTAATAATGCAGCATGGATATGTTTCAATTTTGACTTTTGTCAAAACAGCTAGTATAAGGTAAAACATTGCTACTGTAGCTAGCACAAGTTAAAACATTGCTAATGCATCTAGAACTTTAACTATCGCTAATCCAGTTAGTACAATTGTAAATATTTCTAACATAACTAATATAAGCTTAAGCGTTGCTAATGCTGCTAGAATAATTTTTTATATTCCTAATACAACTAGTATTATTTTAAACATTTCTAATACAGCTGGTATAAGTTAATACATTGCTGATGGGCAAAAGTTGAAATATTTCTACAGTAAAACAGCTAGCAAAAATTTAAGCATTGACACAATTGCTAGCACAAGTATAAATATTGCTAATGCTCCTGCTCCTGGTATAAATTAAAACATTGCTAATGCATCTAGCAGATTTAGAAATATTTCTAATACAGCTAGTAGTTTAAACATTGATAATGCAGCTAGTATAATTGTAAATATTTCAAATGTAATCATTTTAAATATCTAAAAAAAATACTTTTAGATATTTTTAATAAGCTAATGTAAGTTATAACATTGCTAATGCACCTAGAATAACAGTAGCATCATTTTAAAGATTTCTAAAACACAATAGTTACAACATATTACATAAAATATGACAACATTCATTGTAAAATAGGATTACTGTCACATTATGCCAAGTTTAAAATTGTGTCAGTTATATCAAGAAATTTTAGTAATGCTACCTATCGATGGGAGGTTTTCAAGGAACTGTTGAGCACAGTCACATTCAGGTGGTGATCAAGGAAATGTGATGAATCTCTACTATAATGTCAATTAAGGGAATGAATTGAAGTTAAAAATGCAAAAATGAAAAGATTTTTTTTTTTTTTAACGTGAGAAAGCCTCTAAACATACATTGTATATCCAAGAGCTTTTGAGGACGGAGAGTAAAAATAGTACTTCCACCTGCACACAGTATCCGTACCATTATTACATAACTGTTCTCTGTGAAGAAAAAGCTCCTGAATGCAAATAATTAATGATGTATCTACATCTAGCACTCTGAAAGTTTCTTCAGTTTGTCTCTTTTGAATAACTATTTAAAGACACCGTTCAGTAAAAATAGGGGTCGTTTAACGCTTTCGTGCATAGAGCCCATATTTGGACAAATTTAAGGTTCTTTGTATGCTTTATGTAAAAATAAGATGAAAATCAACTCCTAATTACTGGAGACTATTAATGCAACGCCACACAGTTCGGTTTACATACATTTCAGAAAAAATTAATGTCATGATAATATTGGCTTTTTCACCTTTAGCAGAAACTTTTTGGTACAAGCACCAAGCTCCTGGCAGAATTCTGGTTGGATATTTTAATCTCTCTTCCTGACTCAATTTCTAGGAAATAATTACATTTGTTGGATTCCTTGCACAGACCAGACTTAAGCACAATCCATTTTTTAAATATATTTTTTTATAGGATTGAGTCTCCCAAACCCTAAGGTTAGCCTGTTTTATCCATTCAACAACCAGCATTAACCAGTGTTTGTGGTCAGTGGCCTGCCACAAAAGCTTACATTTGTCTAAGTTTGAACAACTTAACTAATAAGTTTCTCCTCTTTCTCCGTTATTCCAAAAACAGCAGGTTGCTACCATCACCATGCTGAACACATGGTCTTGGGGTTGAATGCCTCACCTTAACGTCTCCTAACATACCTCTGGTGAAAACTTTTCTCTACAAGGCTTTGTCCATTTGGTCAGCTTCAACCTTTAGTCAAACTTGATCATGTCAGTTTGGGAGTAGCGACTTCTTTTTTGGATGACAGCTATTTAGTCAATGGTGATGGAAAACTGGCTTGACTGTAGACAGTGATACCACTTATTGCCATGACATTAATGTTGATAATGTTGGTATGTAAATTTTTGAGCCCACTTTTAAACTTCTCTGGGTCTCTAAACTGTTTGTCTAGCACTAGCTAGTGCCCTAGCAGGGACAGGAAAACGAAGGTGTTAAATACAGAATTAAACTGTCAGACTTCACTGATCACCCAAAAAATAATAGTATTACGTGTGTTAAGACCTGAATGTTAAACATTTTGGACAAAGTAAAATTTATTATTATCATTATTATAAATAGCATTTCAGACATATGGCTGATTTAAATTGAGTATTATATAGAGAAAACCTGTGTGCAGATCGGATGATCCGAAAGAAAGTTTTAATGTTTTGCAGCAATACAAAACTTCAATACAATTGAAGTTAACATATAATCACACAAACATGAAAAAAGCATTCTATACTCACCACAAGATTGTACACTAACCGAAAAAAAATCTCAGTAGTAGCAGCATTGATTCATGGCCATTTTGCAAAATTAGAGAAACATGCGGAAACTTTTATTTGCCGTTTTTTTCCAACTTTGCTGTCTGACCTGGTTGGTCAACCAGAGTCATGTGATTATTGTTGCTGCGTCTGATTGGTGAAACAGTAGATGTGTAGAATAAATGGTTAGAAAAGTAACGAGTCAAGCCGAATGTTGCGGAGTAAGAGTAGCGTTTCTTCTTCACAAATCTACTCAAGTAAAAGTACAGTAAAAAAATATGGTGCAGTAAAACTACTCACTCACTCACTCAATCCTGTCTGCAGGGTCTTAATCCTGTCTGCAGGGTCATGGGTGGCCTGGAGTCTATCCCAGGTGACTTAGGGCACAAGGCGGGGTACACCCTGGACAGGGTGCCAATCCATCGCAGGGCTCACATACATACACACACTCACACACTCGTTCAATTTGGGAACGCCAATTAACCTAACCTACATGTTTACATGGGAGATAAATGTAATAACGTAAATGTAACTCATTACTAGACACCTACTGGAATGTCATCAAACACCATGATGCACCTAACCAAGAAAGAAAGGATAGTTCATCTTCATGCTGTTCTTGCATTGGGGCCTTTGTTATAAGAACTTAGTCTGGCTGTGATATTAAATATTCATCAGGAGTCTATAATACTGCATGGTGCCACACACAGCCAGTGTTTATTTGCTACAATCCCAATTAGCCAGCAAATGTGAAACAACTTTGTTTGTTTGTTTATAATTAATGGTCCAAAAAAAGCCTATTTTGTACTAATGAAAAGATGTCTTTTTTATAACTAGTCTATGATACCCCTCACCACCACCAACACCAAGATCTGTTTTTTCTTAAAGTAGACCATATTCTGGAAATAGTTATTGATTTGTGTATGTAGTGAAAGGGTAATGTCACACACGTTCATAAAAGAAAAGGTCCATGTCAAAAATGATAATTTCCTTGCTTTTTATGGATTTAGATAATCCTTTTAGGACTTTCCATTGTATCTCACCTGACATGTTCAATTTAACATGTCATATCTTGAGTGTATGCTCAGGATAGAGACATGAGCTGGGGATTTACTTGTCTGGCAAGAATACAAATCCAGACATTACAAATCCTAAACGCGAGCTGCTGAATTTGGAGATCTCCCACCTTTAGAGTTCAAACCATAGCTACTTATTAAATCACAATTATTTATAATTTCTTTACTGGGTTTTAAGATAGCAGGCATCAAAACTTGGGTAATCCTATGATAATAAGGCCTCTTGCTTTTGCATTCACTTTTAGGATGAGCGCATTAATTATTTAAAACATGGAAACTTACAGTCAGAAACATTTGTGCAATTAAGGTGCATAAGCTTTACACACACGCACACACACACATACCCATAAACATACACATACACATACATATACATGTACATACTGTATACAGTATATGCTCATGCACCAAGAAACACTCTTTTTCACTTTGAGTTGTGCAATCTGCCTTACCATCAAGAATGAAACTCCATTGATGTGATACCTTGCTCATTCACTCAGTACATTCAGATCATCAACTGATTTCATTTTATTGCCACATTTTATTGCTCTGGAATAGGGTCAATCTGAACTCATCAAACCAAATGACCATTTTACATTGCTCCAAATTCCAATCTTTATATCCATAGCAAATTGAAACCTTTTCTCTGATTAGTCTCAGTAACAAGTCGTTTTCTTATGGCCACACAGCTGTTTGGTTCCAATCTTGTAAGTATGCACCGTGTGTGTATGGAAATGCTTGTACATTTACTATTAATCATAGCACTGGTTTTTACTGTTGATGCAACTTCACCAACTTCACCAAGTGATCTCTGTTCATGATGTTTTTCTGATCACATTTCTTCCACAAACTTGACTGTTCAACACTCTATCCTTCCAGGATTTGATAATGCATTAAAGGGTTCTTAAGTTCCAGTCATTTAAAATATTTTTTTTTTCGCTTGACGAAACCCAATACTTTGAGCATTTTTGCCAGGCAAAGAGCCCAAGACTGCTGACCCGGCCTCCAGTCTCCCCAAATCCTGATCCAATCATGGACCTATGGGATGTACCGGGCAAGCAAATCCAACACTGTACAAGGGCAACCCAAATCCTAGGTAGTTATAATTGCTGATCAGTAAATAACATCTAGGGGTAGTACATATGTGCAGTAGCTATTGAAGAGATAATGCTATAAAACTATGACTTACACAATTAAAATACAAAAGTGTAAAATGGGTAAAACAAAAAGGCTAAGATAGACAATGTTTAAATATATAATTTAATATTAGACGTAGAAATCAGACAGTAGTGGGACAGGAATATGAAGATGGGGTTCGAATATCATCTATTATTAATATCTTCCATTAATATCTTAGTGGTGTTGCTGATTAGCACCAGCCCATTCTTGACGAATGTTTTGGAAAATTAAGATAAGATAATGAAAAATGTACTGGGACCCATTTATCTCTGGAAGCATTCATTTGTATCTGACAGTTTGCACATCGAAAAAGATGGATGACACTAAGATTGCTTGTAAGATTAGGGACGAATGTGAATTACCGAGGACAGTTATACGTTAGCCTCTTGCAACTTATTTAAGCCACTGTGCAAAATACCGGTCTCAGTTTCACAAGCAAATTTTTTTATCTTGCAAAATCCCCAGATGACACTTGTTATGAATCGGATTTAGATTTTTTTGGAAAGGGCTGTATTTGTACTTTAAACTTTCAAGGCGGAATGCTTCACAAGGTTATCCATTAGGGTTGTATAGAAACTGTCACATGGACATAAGGTTTAGAATTTGCATTCCACACAAGCTGTGTCAATACGGCCTTGTGAATACGCTTGAAAAATATGTGTCATGACCTTGCAAATGACCCCTACAATCACGCAGACCTTTGGCTGAGTTCCCAACATGATCTGTATCGTACCACACCATCCAATTTAATGCCCCACACACCCCTCCCCTTTCCACGCCTGTATAACAGCAATAAAAAGAAAATAAATGTCCTTCGATTTATGACGGGCATAGTGGAAGAGAAAATGCATCTTCCAAAGCATACATTTTTACGGTTGTGACGTGTTTATGGCTATTACATGAAGCACATTTTGTATTTTAATAATAACAACAACAGTGACACAGGTTATTTGTTGGAATTCTAAAATGAGAGGATTTTGTATATGACAGTTTAACTGTGAATATTTGTAGTGAGACCATGCGATTATATCTGTTTCTGATAGGATCCTTGCAAGAATCTGTAAAATGCAATGTCCTAGCTAGCCATATATGTTTGATTATGGAGAAGTCACCAGACTGTGGTATGCTGACTGAACTTGAGAATGCGGCGTCCCTGCCTCTTCTGAAGTAAACAAATTGTTTACTTCAGAAGACAGTTGTTAGCATATGGTGTCTTTTTTGCCTCCCCAGGTACTCCATTTAAATTGAAAAAGCATTTTGCAGTAGGTCTTTAAAATTTACGGGCTGTATTTATCTAAACTAGTCTCTTCTCTTTGTTAATGGTGGGTTAAACATGTTGAATATTCGAGTAGCTAGCATAAATGGCTGGGCAGATTGCTAGCATTTTGGCTAGAAGGTTGCTAGGAGATAGCTAGCATGTTGGTTTTACTGGTTCAGATTCATTCATGTAACATTCGCTCCTGCAAAAGACTGATTAAAGAAAATTGAATGAGGTAAAAATCTAGCCAAACTCTTGCTAGATTTGACTAGCGACTGATACAGGATATATTTTTATTTATTAATTTACTTTTACCAGATTGAAAATATGTGCGCAGTGAGGCTAGTCAGTTTTATTTGCTAATGGTGGGTTAAACACCTTAACTATTTCAGTAGCTAGCAATCACATACTCATCTGAACAATGAATCTGGTTCAGATTCATTCATTAGCAGACTAGGTAGCATTAGTTCCTGCAAAAGACTGAGAAACATACAGACACTGAATGATGTTTTCAGGCAAAATAATGGTGACTTATCTTTTCAAAGAAAACCTGATTTCATGAGGGACAAACTCATGTCTTAGCTTCCTTTGACTATTGACTGTATTTTTTTCTTTTCTTGACAAATGGAAAATATGTGAGCAGTGAAGCGCACTCACTCACCATCTACATCACTTTATCCTGTATACAGGATCATGGGGGGCCTGGATCCTATCCCAGGAGACTTAGCGCAACACTGGGCGGTGTGCCAATCCATCACAGGGCACACAGACTCATTCACACACTACGGGCACACACAATTAGCTTAATCTGCATGTCTTTGGGCTGTGGGAGGAAATTCAATGCAACCTCCATGCACATAAACCCACAGGCAGAAATCAAACCAGGACCTTGGAGATGCAAGACAACAGTGCTAACCAATAAGCCACCGTGCCACCTAGCAACAGTGAGTTAAACGGGTTAACTATTCCAGTAGCTAGCATAAATGGCTGGACAGCGGGTCAAATATTAGCGTATTTGTACTGGTTCAGATTCATTTATTAGCAGATTAGGTAACATTAGTTCCTGCAAAAGACAAACAGGGACAAATTCATGTCTTATAGCACCCTTTGGCCAGCAACTGCTGGAGTATTTTTTTTTTTTTTTTTTGACAGATGGAAGATATGTGAACAGTCTAAATTTTCTCTCAGCTCCCATCCCCAAGGCATGGTGTGATTCATTGTTTTAACTGACAGGGCACACGGGCCTGACAGGGAAGATGCGATCCAAGATCTGAACATTGGTTAACGTAAATGAGTGAATAATAGCTAATGTATTCGCTTATATCAGCAGTTCTTTACCAGTTTGCAAACCAGCCTGTTAAAATTTTACTACCAAAACGCTGAGAGGTTAGGCCTAAACCTTTCTGAAAGGCATTGATTTTTTTAAATATTATTGACACAATGTTAAAAAAAAAAAAAAATAAAAACATATATTTTCCAGCTTTATCCTGCAAGGAAGAAAGAAAGACGCTCGATTAGACGCCAGTCTATCATAACACATCATACACACATTTTCATACTCATTTACACTCACAGGGGTATTTCATAGTCATCGTCCATGTCCCAGCATGTTATTAGGAGGAAAACAGAGAAGCCAGAGGAAACACATCTGTGATAGGGTGTAACAGAATGCCACGATCTACAACAGGTGTTTTAAATATTCATATCTTATTTGTTTGTACCTGTCCACAATATTATACATGAATTAGATGTTATTTGAATTATTCTCTTTAAAAAAATGTTATGTTTAAAATTAATTAAAGGAAGAATAATTACACTTACCGGCTGGCTTCATGTGCTTGCCCAACCAGGAGAGAGGGACACGCATGCACGATGATGTGTCTAAATGCACTCTCTAATTTATTGAGGATAAACAGAGTATAGTGAGGGGGCTGTTTTATGGACATATGACAGAACAAAGAGATGTAAGTAGCTTAATTTAAACTACGAAAGAGTGAACAAACACTGCAAATGCATTGTGCAGATTATTTTGGTAATTATTTTGGTCCTGCCTTGTCCCACAAGCTTTATATCAGACTATTCACTTAGTACTTGTGAAAGTAAAACTCTGCCAAAGTTTGCCTTCCTGAACAGCTCTAGACTTGTGAAACTGTGAATCAAAGGATTTGTGTGCATCTGTATGTGGATAGACACCACAAAGTTAACTTGAGCAGAGGATCGTACCACATTGTGATTTAATTTATTCATTAAATTATTTTGTAATCATGATCCGGTGCCCTTTTTTTTTTTTACCTATCTCTCCATCCATTTCCTCTATCATGTATTCTTTCTACAGACGTCCTCTTGGCCTTCACCCAATTTCCCCACTTTTCACCTAACAAAGTAGTTGCATCTATTATTTATCTGCTTCATTTTATTTCACAGAGATCAAAAAAAAAAAAAAGAAAAAAAGGCAGCAGTGGCCCTCACTGATCCTTTATTCATAAAGCTGTGCTTTGCTATCATCTATGTTTCCAGTCCTAGACCACCCGCTGTTTCAAAGGCTGCCCCCGCAATGCCATTTCACACTTTTAGAATGTTGTACAGTAGGGAAGCTGCATTGTGACTTTGCCCATCAAATGCCTAATATTGCTGCTTTATCTGATTAAAGCGTCAATGAGGTATTTGGATATTATGGCTTTGTTTCTGCTGTACACATACAGTTGCCTAGTAACAACTTAAACCAGACGGCGCACACTTGAAACACCTGGTTAACACTTCACACTTTCCCCCGCTAGAGTCCTGCATGTTGCATAAATGATAAGGCAGCAAGAGCATAAGAGCCATACAGGTTCTCACAAAACTCTAGAAATGTGTCTCGATTATAACATTAAGTTCTCTTCATGATGTCAATGCAGTCACTGCAGAAATTGTGTAATTTGGAGGGGTGGGGGTGTATACAAATTTGTTTACATTATTCATAAAAAATACATAATGCATTCTAAACATAGAGAAATTCTATATATAAGTACATAACATATATACAAGTGCACTCACTCACTCATCATCTATACCGCTTAATCCTGTATTCAGGGTCACAGGGGCCTGGAGCCTATCCCAGGAGACTTAGGGCACATGGCAGTGTACACCCTGGACAGGGTGCCAATCCATCGCAGGGCACAGACACACACACATACACTCACTCATTCACACACTACGGGCAATTTGGGAACGCCAATTAACTGAACCTGCATATCTTTGGGCTGTGGGAGGAAACCGGAGTACCCAGAGGAAACCCACCAAGCACGGGGAGAACATGCAAACTCCATGCACACAGAGACGCGAATCGAGCCTGGCCGGGGACCCTGACGATGCAAGGCAACAGTGCTAACCACACCACCACCGTGCCGCCATATATAGTAAGTATGTATGAATGAATGACAAAGTAATGTTTAGGCTCTTATCTTGTTTATTTACGTTTATATTTTTACTTATATTAGTTAATTTATTTATTTATTTTTTGTTAATTTTTTTACGTTTTTATTTTGCACTGGAAAATTGCACTTTAATTGTACCATTGCTACAATGACAATAAAGATTCTGATTCTGATATCAGAATATTATATATATATATATATATATATATATATATATATATATATATATATATATATATTTGTCACAATTAAATGATTCATAACATATAACATATTGCAAAAAGATGAGTTAATACAAAATATAATTTTTAAATGATTTCAATATCTAAACCTTCCTGGCCCTATGTGAAAAAGTAATCCCCCTCCTCGCTAATCAGAAATGAACTGTGGTAGGATAAATGAACACCTTTTGAGGAGTTGAGTTCAATTTGCCACACCCAGTCCTGAGTACTGCCAGACCTGTCGAAGCAAGAAATCACATGAATAGAGCCTTACTGACAAAGTGCGGCATGCTCAAAGAGTTCACATCATGCAGCGAAAAAGATTCAGATGAGAATCAAAATAATTGGCATGTATGTCTGCATGTGTGTCGGTATGTACTGTATGTGCTTTTTCACTACATTTTTGAGCATGCTGGATTTTTGAAATGACAAAAAGTGGAACTGTGAAATGACATATTATTTTAAGACATGAATGACAGCTGTTCTGGAATAGTTCCAGTGTGTGTGTATTTATGTATGTGTGTATGTTATACAAGTTTTATTCTGTATAAATAGTCAGAGTCAAACTAATGACATAAAACAACGGCATATTTGCATATGTGTGTGTGTGTGTGTGTGTGTGTGTGTGTGTGTGTGTGTGTGTGTGTGTGTGTGACTTCTTGTATCGAGTGAATTTGGTTAGCTCTAGGGAACAAGCAGGGATTATTGCTGCAATATGGCTTCTCACTCACAATCTTTCTCATCTCCTGGAGGCAAATTGAAAGAAGGCGAGACATTTCAGTTTTATGACTGTAGTCAAAAAGAGATCAATCACACCAGCTGTCAAAGGCAATTTTTATCACAGTAACAGCTATTGGTTTTGGCATTTTCCCTTGAACATTTTAACTAGGTGTTTTCATGTTCCATGGTAAAGAGATCGGTACTGATCATTAGGGCACAAAAATAGTGTCTCGATGTGCTCTCCATAAAGTGTCTTTCTCCTTGCACAGACTGTTATTAAATGGTTTCATTTGCTTAACGTATAGTGGCAAGGGTAGCTTGGTGTGAACAGGAGGTCCCAAGTTTAAGCCCTTTGGTGCGGGGTTGAATGTATTCAAAAGTGTGAGTAACCCCTTCATGGCTTTTCTCTCTCTCTCTCTCTCGCTCGCTCGTGTATTAACAGCATAGAAAGATATTTAAATTATAGACCAAACATCCTGTGCCAAATATTGTACATACTGTATATATGCCTTTTTTTGTTGTTGATGTAACAGATGTAATTATGTCCAGGGGAGACCAAAGAGATTCTTATCCGTCTGGACGTGGACTCTGCTGTATAAGCAATGAGGAGGAAGAGAGAGATGTGTGAAAGGGAAATATTTAAAGGGAAATGTCGGAAGAAACTAACAAAAAGTGTGTTTAGCAGATGCTTACAACCTTTAGTGAGATAACCAGTCAACAAATCTGGTTTCTAGACCTGTGTCTGCTATTTACTTTGTTTTCAAAAGAGCAAATTATATAATTTCTCTTCTCTGTTTGTTGTTTTTGTTGGTACATGTGTTCACAGTTACTGTATGCTTGGGCTCTTGGTTCCTTTTCTGCCTAAAGCCCCCTCCACCTGTTCGCTGAGTTTTGCTGCACATTCTGATACTGGACATATTCTTTTTATTTTGGATAACCAAATCCTGACTGCTCATTTATCATAACAGTGTTTTTGGAACTGCTTTAGGTAGCTATCTCTACTTTTGATTACAAATGATCCTTAAATATGTTCCAGTTTCTCACATATCCTTTAAAGGTTTTATATGGCTTATATCGTTGCTACACTTCATCGTCCCACTCAGGTACTGTAGATGATGTGTCATATTTTGATATGTGTATTCATTTAATATAAATGTTTGGGTAAGAAGACGGCCTGGCTTTATTGGGATAAGTTCATTAGATTGAGCTGGTTGGAAGAGCGTTTATGGGGAGGAAGGGCTGTCGAGGTGCCAGGAATTCGCGTATACACTCTTATCTGCTCTGATAATTGCTATAACTGTTTCAAAGAGCATCAGGAAGCAAATGTTCCAGGATGATTTTATTATTATTATTATTATTTTATTTTATTTTTTTCATTTAAGGTCATTTCTACATGAATATTGAAATCCCACGACAAAAACCAAAACTTGTTCTAAACTTAGATCCTTTATTTAAATGGAAAGAAAGTGTCATCAACGAGCCTGTCTAACAAAATACTTTTAAGACCATTCGAGATGTTCGGCTCCTACTGTAAGACAGCTTGCAAACGGGTCAGTCAGAAGCCTTTATCCCTTCCTGACTCTGTATCAAAAACAAAGTGCACACCGTTTGTCCATGAATCACCTTATCTAATTTATTCTTCAGGAACATAATAGACAGTCCTCGTTACCCAAACACGGAAACATCCACAATGGGGAAACTTCACTACATCTGGTGGCCAAATTGTCAACATTGTACGCCGAGACGTACTATTATCTGCTCGCCGTGTTTGCAGACCATGTGAGCAGTTACAGACATGAAGTGACATTTTGAAAAACAGCTTTTTTTTTTTTTGTCAGAAGATAAGATTATGGTCAGTATGTAAGACTCACTCAGGATATTATCACTCGTCGCGTGTTTAAAGGCTTTCATTAAATCTATTTCGGTTTGTTAAAAAGCGGGGAACAAGCCAGCGTGAGTGCAAACAGTGTTGTTTGACGTTTAATTAGGTTATTAGTTGTGGCTTATCTGGAGCGTGTTATTAGGCTGAATGGCCATGGGTAATGGCGAACTACACCTGGAAGCAGAAGTGGATGGAATTGTGGAACGCACTTTGTCGTCTCGTGATTTACATAATGCCTTAAAAATATGGGAGTTATACCGAAATGAATTCTTCTTTATTATATTTTTTTGTCACAAGTTACTTTGTCAATAAAGGTGCATTCTGCATTTTGTGGGATTAGTATAATTAGACCCATAGGCCCTGTCTACTCAGTACATTAACTTGCAAGTACTTTATCTTAGCTGTAAACTTTATAATGATTTAACAAAAACAACAGCAACAAACCAACCTATGCACATAGCAAAGACAACACCCTTTTCTTCTTGTGGCAATGAATATCAAAAATGCACCATATCACTGAGAATTTATAGTGAGACTGAACAGTACTCTAAGCCTTTATATCCTTTTTCCTGTTTGTATTAAAGGCTTTCATGGTCTAAACCACTTCATTTACATCAAGTATGCATCAAGCCTTTTCATGAGGATCAAATAGGCTGTGCAAAAAAACAAGCAGGGCAGTTTAATAGAATGCTGCTCAAGAATGTGTTCTCATGCGCCATCTAGTGGAGAAAACCCGATTTCTTAAATGGCTAATAATAGTAAGAATGGGGACTGAATAATTATGATTCCTATATACTGTACATACAGTACTTTTTTTTTTTAATTTTGTGCTAGAAAACCTACTGACTTTTATTAAAAGTCACCTATTGAGTACTGAGAAACCTACTGATTTCTTATTAATTTCAAGAGTGAGGCTGGTGCTTGGTGGGTTTCCTCCGGTTACTCTGGTTTCCTCCCACAGTCCAAAGACATGTAGGTTAGGCTAATTGCCGTTCCCAAATTGCCTGTAGTGTGTGAATGAGTGAGTGTATGTGTGTGTCTGTGCCCTGCAATGGATTGGCACCCTGTCCAGGGTGTACCCTGCCATGTGCCCTAAGTCTCCTGGGATAGGCTCCCCGTGACCCTGAATACAGGATTAAGCGGTATAGATGATGAGTGAGTGAGAGTGAGGCTGGTCAAGGAATTACAGTTTGTCTCTGTTATAATGCAAGTGATCAAAGAAACAGTATCCAGAAACCCACAAAGCTACGGGGGAGCATGCAAACTCCATGCACATAGACCCCGAAGAGGGAATTGAACCCTTCACCCTGGACATGAGAGACAACCGTACTGTTAATTTGAAATGCAAAAAATATTTTACAATGTTTTTTTTTTTCCTGTCTCATCTATCCACCTCTCTGTGTAGATAGTGTTTCATACAGTAAGTCTCATTTAGCTAAATAGTTTGCATAAATGTGTCTGATTGGTTAAACTGAAACAGAGGGTCTGCAACAGAAGCTGCTGTGTTTATGTAAACTAGTATGTAAATTATTTATATTACACTCCATGGACGAAGCGGTAGCTCAGTGGCAAAGACATCGAAAGGAGACCATGAGGTCAAATCCTAATGCTGTTGATGTGCCCTTGGGAAAAATCCCTAATCTAAAAATTAGATACATTTATCTTGTTTGTGTAAGAATTTCTGCCATAAATGTAAATAAGTTTGGTCATCCTTTAGAAGCTGGAGTCAAATACACTCACTCATCGTCTACTGGAGCCGAGGAACCGAACCCTCAACTCTGGAGGTGCAGGACCACAGTGCTAACCACTATACCACTGTGCTGCCAGATGTAACTATAAATGGATAAAAACATAAACGAACATGTTGTTTATGAAAACTTTTATTGCTATGATATAAGAGGAATAAACACCTTTGGGAAGTGCTTTTATTACAGTCCACTCCAGGATGGTAGCAGTAACACAAATTTTACAGAAGCGTTTGAGAGGTCGGTTCCTGTCACAGGTCTGTGTGCATGGAGTTTGCATGGTGTCCCTGGGTGTGGTGGGTTTCCTCCAGGTACTCTGGTTTCCTCCCATAATTCAAAGAGATGCAGATTCAATTAATTCCCAAATTGCTCACAGTGTGTGTGCCCTGCAGTGGATTAGTGCCCTGTCCAAGTCTCCTGGAATAGGCTCCACGCCCGGTACAGTATAAGTTGTATAGAAGATGAATGAATGAATGAATGAATGAATGAATGAACAACACACCCTCAAATGTTTTATTCTGTACTTATAACTCAAAATCCTCTTTCCTCTTGCTCTGGTATGTGATTCTACATATCCAGTGAATGAACCCAGTCATACACTTTATGGACAAAAATATTCTTAATTCTTCAGCATACCAAGAACTCTTGCACAATGCTATGCTTCCAACTTTGTAGCAACAGTTTGAGGATGGCCCTATTCTTTTTAATATGACCAAGCAAGGACTATAAAGACATGGTTTGATATGTCTGGTGTGGAAGAACTTGACTGGGATTGAACTGGAACGGAGATTGCAAGCCAAGACTTCACATCCAACATTAGGGCCTGACCTCATAAATGCTCTACAGAATGAATGGGCATGAATACCCACAGAAACACTCCAAAATCATGAGGACAGCCTTCCAAGAACAGCGGAAGGTGTTGCAGCTGCATATAAAAGGGGGACCAACTCCATATTGATGTATATGTATTTGGATACAGTGTCATTGCAGGTTGGCCAAATACTTTTATTTATATACAGTAGTGTACCCATGTTTCACAAATTAAGGTCACGTCTAACTTGGATTGGTTATTTATTGTGTTTTTTCTCCCACGCTTCTCATCTCATTCCCCATAATTTTATATATATATATATATATATATATATATATATATATATATATATATATATATATATATAAAATGTATTATATATATTTTTTATTTATTTATTTATTTTAAATGTAAAAACACTACAGACTAAACCAGCCGAACCAGCCCTCCCACAACTATTTCCCTTGCAAATTCCTCGTGGATGAAGTTATACCACAATTGTGTCTGATTGGTCGGCGCTGCACTTCCGGCAGCGTGGACGTGCATTCTGATTGGTGCAGCGTTTACCTTGGTAACAAAGCGAGCGCTCTGATTGGATGGCTGCTCCGTCATCGGAATACAATGTAGGTTGTTGCCAAATCTGGCTGATGTTAAGTCTTGACTTTATTAAGGGATGAGTTTGCAGTCGTGCGCTTATACAAAATAAATACTCTGTGTATTAGAAACGCAGCACCGTACCGTGTTATATTTCACACAAATAATGCGAAGAGTTACGCTTTTTGTCAATGGGTCCGCCAAAAACGGCAAGGTGAGTTAGCATCAAGTTTCACTTCATTCTTAGCGGAGTTAGCTAAGGTTCCGCTAGCACGCATGCGCCTGGTTATATATACATTATAAAATAATATATCATATACACACAGTCTGTGTTATGAAAGTGTGAGAATGGTTTGTTTTACTAGTTCGTCCATTTTGGGAAAACAACACGTTAAATGCTAGCTAAAGTATTGGCACTTTCGGTGGCTAGCTGGCTAGCATGTGATGATGCTGATGATGACGTCTGTTGGCGTGAGCAATGCGCGTGACTAATTAAAGTGAAAATGTTCCAAAAATGTCTTCCGAATGAAAATAGCTAAGTTTAATTACATTCCTGATTTTTACTTATTTATTTTTTTTCCACACCTGTTAGCTAGCTAAATGTGTAACTAACTTCTAAGCAGCCAAACAGCTTATTTTGAATCTCGCGAGATGTCACAATATATCTAGGTTGCCTGAGATTCTCGTTGCAATGACCTCCCACGCTTATATGGTTTATTTCATACAAGCGTTCATACTCAATTGTACTCCATTGTAGGTTCCATTAGAAAAGTGAAAGTACTGTTGATGGCTCCATGTTGTTGTTGTTGTTGTTATTTTTAATCTTTTGGAAGGAATCTCCATTGTCAGTGCAACTTTTCCATCCCCTGACCGAAGAATTTGCCTTAGAGTTCGCTATTGATTGTCTGGCCCCTGGGAACAAACTCTCCTTGCTCAGTGTCAAAAAAGAATATCAAAAAGATGATAAGCATGCATTTGGTCTCGCTGCGGTCCTGCCTCTCCTTTTTTTTGTTGAGGATATAATGGGCTCTTCCACTGTGAGAACTGTTGCTTTGTCTCAAGGTCGTCATAAAGGACAGGCCATCCACAGCACGCTGACGGAGTACTTGTCCGTCTTCAATGTGATAGGGGTTTTTTTTTTTTTTTTTTGCGTTTTCTGAGAATGAACTTTGGCAGCAACACGGCGCATGTTCAAATCGCACGTGAGGATTGCCTGGACTGTTTAGTATGACACACGGTGTTGTGGATTGTTCTGCAACGATTATCATGCACAAGTTGGCGAATGGTTTTGATGTCAGAATAGCCCCAGTTGCACAGCTCCCGATGGATACACAGGATAATGTCTTTTGGCACACTGACTTATGAAGGTCTGTGCTCCCTGAGACTGTGCATACAACCTTGTGCTGCCACCTGTTGGTGTGTTACAAAACTCGTCGAGAAATTATTATACCCCTTCATATTCCAGAATACAGGGTTGCAGGGTGTGGGGGCCTGGATTCTATCCAGAAGACCTGGGGCCTAAGGCTGGAAAAAATCTTGGACTTTGTGCCAATTCATCGAGGGCACACAAACATCCTCATTCACAAACTACAATGCATTTGTAGCCTAATCTGAATGTCTTTGGATTGAAAACTGGAGTACACGGAGGAAACCCACCAAGCAAATGGAGAACATGCAAACTCTATGCACACAGATCCAAGGCAGGAATCGAACCCCTGTCCTGTAAGACCCCGTGCGTTTTGTTTTTGACTTGATTCGTTCTTTTTCCCTCAGGTTGTAGCAGTGTACGGAACTCTGTCTGATCTCTTATCCGTTGCCAGCAATAAACTGGGAATCAGGGCCGCTAATTTGTACAACGGAAAGGGCGGCCTCATTGATGATATCGCCCTAATTAGGTAAAAACTTAATCTTGTTAGTTCTACTTTTTCTTATCTTTTTATCATTTTTTCTGCTTCTTAAGAGACATACATTTTAACATATGAATCTTGTTTTGTTTTGCAGAGACGATGATGTGTTATACGTGTCAGAGGGAGATGCCTTTGTTGGTAAAGTCATCGTTAATGTACCTCCTTTTTCTATCTTCCCTCTTTTGTATAACCTGAAACCAAAGAACGTCCACTGAAAGAGCTCAAAGAGACATTTCTGGAATTAATATTCTAAGTTTTGTTTCTGTTCGTACATTTCAGATCCTCAAAGTGAAGAGAGAGATGCTGATGAGCGCTCAGGCTCCCACAGCGATTGGCTGACTCTGAATATCGGTGGGCGGCTCTTCACGACCACAAGGTACTGAGTTCATTCCTAATGACGTGTATGGTACAGGAACAACAGGATTGAGTGCTGAGGCTTGATGAGATCACAGTTGCTGCAAGTGGCCCAGAGTTGATTTAACAATAACAGCATGGCACAACGGGTTTTATTTCTTTTATGCCACTTTTTTTCATTCATTTATTTATTTATTTTTACCAAGGACCATCGTATTTGTCAGCCATCTATAGTTAGGTTTAATGTTGAATGTCCTCTTGAACGGTGATCTATATATGTGTATGTATATGTTTTTGTATGTATATATAAAAAATTTGTACAGTATTTATGTATGAATGAGTGCATGATGTTTGTTCCTAACGCTGTTGTTGTGTTGACTTTAGGAGTACGCTTGTGAGTAAAGAGCCTGACAGCATGCTGGCCCACATGTTTAGAGGGAAGGGTAAGCTTTTGAAATTAAATTATAATAAATTTATATAATTAACTCAAATATGAGTTTACACACAACGGTCACCATGCTTCCCTCCTCTTCACTGTTGTAGATGTTTGGGGTAACAAGCGAGACGAGCGGGGCGCTTACCTCATCGACCGCAGTCCCGAGTACTTTGAGCCCATCCTGAACTACTTGCGACACGGCCAGCTTATTGTCAATGAAGGAATTAACTTACTAGGTAGGTGTGTGTTATTGTTTAGGTCTCTGTGTCCACAATATAATACTGAATCGTGCCATAAATTATTTTAACAGGTGTTGAAATAATTTAATTAGTTTCCATATTCAAGAAATGGAAAAAAAAAGCATACAGTAGATACAGATGCTGTTAAAACTATTTGCCCCCTGCCTGGTGAATAAAAAAAAAAATTACTACTACTATTTGTCACAATTGAATGATAATCATCAAATACTCTTTAATATTAACATAAGTAAACATAAATGCAATGATGATTTCATTTATTGAGGGGAAAAAAATCTGTCCAAACCTGCCTGGTTCTATGTGAAAAAGTAACTGCCCCCTAAACCTAATGTGGTTCTCCCAACCTTGTCGTCAACAGCTGAGTTGTCTGATAATGAGCCTTTCACATCCCTGTGGAGGAATTTTGGCTCACTCTTCTTTGCAGTATTGTTTTAATTCAGCCACAATAGAGTTTTTGAGTATGAACGACCTGTTTAAGGTCAGGCCTCTGCATCTCAATTGGATTTAATTTAATTTAATTTAACTTTGATTAGGCCTCTCCAAAATCTTTTTGTGAGCCATTATTCAGGTCATGAACTACTGGCTAGACATTCTCCTTCAGGATTTTCTGGTAGAGCGCAGAATTCTGTGCCATGTTAGTTTTATGCCAAATGTAACGGGACGGATACCTTCCAAAATGTTCAGCTTTTGGCAGTTACTTTTTCACATAGGGCGATGTAGGTCTGGACAGCTTTTTTTCTTTAATAAATTAATTTATTATTTACAAACTTCATTTTGTATTTACTCAGGTTATCTTTGTGTAATTTATATAAAAAAGGTTTATTGATCTCAATCATTTAAGTATGACAACTATGCATTAAAAAAAAAAACGTTTTACAACGCTGTATACATCTCAAGAATTGAACGCTCTTTCTTTTTCTTAGTTTGTGAATGTTCTGGTCTCTGATACTAGTTCCTGTCAAACCTGCTCTGTTAGTCATATTATTGTTTAAGTGGTAGTGTTAAAGCATTGAACGTTTTTTGTTGTTTTGTTAATTTTGAAAATGTTTTTGTTCGTGTGTCTTGCAGGTATACTAGAAGAAGCTCGTTTCTTTGGAATCGAGCAGCTCGCTGAGCAGATCGAAGTTGCCATTAAGGTAAAGACATAATCTGGATAATTTAAGTGCTTGGTGAGTTCCTCTTTTTGAGTGTATATTCGTGAGCGTGAGTGTGCATCCCCGCAGAACTCCCATCCCCCTGAGGATCACTCGCCTATCTCTCGGAAGGAGTTTGTACGGTTTTTGCTCGCTACACCGACCAAGTCTGAGCTACGCTGTCAGGTACAATGATTTCCATCAGGTTGTGTGTGACCCCTGCCATGAAAAGGATTCTTTGAGCTGAGTCTCTATCTTTTTGTTTTTGCTCAGGGGCTGAATTTCAGCGGCGCGGACCTGTCTCGGCTGGACCTGCGCTACATCAATTTCAAGATGGCCAACTTGAGCCGCTGCAACCTCACCTGTGCCAATCTGTGCTGCTCGAACCTGGAGAGGGCTGACCTTTCTGGGGCAAACTTGGATGTACGTATCTCGTTTTTGTTAAACTTTACCTTGAAACCACTCATTCTGTTCAGTATTGTCCAACCCCCCCCCCTTAGGGGAGCTAGGGCACTTTATGAATAATTAATGAGCATGAGTGACTTCAGCCAATCACAGAGCATTAAATGTTTATGCCATAAGCCAAACATTTCAGATTTTCCATTAAGGATGCAACGGTCCTTTTTTGTATGTTACTTATTTGGACTCTTATTTACGAGAGGATGTTCAAACCTGTACTGCTGTTTCTGGAGAACAACAACTAGTTCCCCTCATCAAATGTTACCGGGAATAATTTTAGTGGGCTCTGAGCCACCTCGCCCAGGTTGACATTAAAAACATTTGCAACTTTCAAATGTTTTTTCTGGGGCTAAGAGTCTCATCACCGTTCTGTGCTTGAAGTCTTCTGTAACTGTCAATCAGTTTTACAGCTTCATTCACAAGAAATTTAAGTTTGATTAAGTGTTTAATTTGACTTAAACATCCCATGTAGATTAAATAAGAAATAGTAAACAGGTGCTCCTCTATTTGTGGACTAAGGATAGCTTTCATGCCTTCTTTAAAAAAAAAAAAGGTTTGCATCCGAAACAAACATCATCAGTCAACTAATTTTAATCAGTTAAATTCTTAAAAGCAATTCATCAGTTAATGATTCGTACCCTTTTATCCACTAGGCATTATCGTTGCATCCATGAGTCAGCGTTTATTCTCCATGACATTCCTTCAGTCTGGTCACACTCTCATTGATCAGTGTAATGTGTAATTTCTTGAAGCTCCAATTTATATTTTTATTTCCTCAGGGTGCAAACCTGCAGGGTGTTAAGATGCTGTGCTCTAATGCCGAGGGTGCCTCACTGAGAAGCTGTAACTTTGAAGACCCATCAGGTCTCAAAGCCAACCTGGAGGGTATGTAATTTTTTTACACCCCGTTTCTTTCTTTCAAAATGAGCTTGACGGTATTGTGTGTTTGTGGAGGCAAAAAAGCAATCACTAGGAAACATTCAGGAAATACCTCAGAGCCTGATCATGTCCGCATGCTCTCGTTACTTCAGATTAATATCTACAAAAATGGTTCTGTATAGATAAGCCATAAAACATGACTGGGTATGCTGTTATGAGAACAATAATCCTGAACACAGTGCTATTGTATTGTTTTAAGTGTCATAATTTGATGTGTGTGTGGTAGGTGCGAATCTGAAGGGGGTGGACATGGAGGGCAGTCAGATGACTGGGATAAACCTGCGCGTGGCTACGCTGAAGAATGCCAAGCTGAAGAATTGTAACCTGCGAGGAGCAACTCTAGCAGGCACCGATCTAGAGGTGAGGAGTGCAATAAAATATATATATATATATATATATATATATATATATATATATATGTTATGTGGTAAGAGATCCAAAAATGTGGGAAGAAATCCTAACAGTTTTCAAAAATTATTTCAAAAATTAAAGCTGTTTGCGCACAAGTGTTCACCCCCAGTGCTGCAAAAGCCCTAAGATTAAGACTACATACACAAGCCGCTGTACATATCTACATATACATATATACATACATCTTATAGCTTAATACGTAACGTGATGTATAACACACATTCCTTAATTTGTTCTGTTGATTTAAGTTAAAGCATGTCATTTGTTTTTGTAACAGGTCATAGCTAGAAAGACACTGTAGGTGGTGGTGTTTATTTCTTAAATTATAGCTCATGGCTCATTCCATTATTTACCTGTAAAGCAGATTCATCTTTATAAATTGTGCATATTTATTAATATAGTTATTTTTCATTTCAGAACTGTGATCTATCCGGCTGCGACCTCCAAGAAGCCAACCTGCGCGGCTCAAACGTGAAGGGCGCCATCTTCGAGGAGATGCTGACCCCGCTGCACATGTCCCAGAGCGTGAGATAACCGGTCACGCCGTTCCCGCCCGAGCAGGCCATCACCGCCGCTCCCTTACGAATGTTAAACACTCCGGTTGGACCCGTTTGCAATACCGGCATTCCATGTCCTCACCCCACAGCTTTACTCTCTTGCACTAGTGCACATGCAGGGTGTTTACTTAGCACAGGTCTCTTGTAGGATTATCAGTTCACACGTGTAATTGTCCATGACGATAATTTGTTATACCAAACCTAGTTTATGTACGTGTTAATTTATGTTTATGTTGGATTTAATCCACACGATGTGTCGGCTTCTTGTATCAGTCCTGAAAATCCTGTTGCGTCTAAATTCTATCTGGGGATACAGAGCCCAAGTGTGTGAAGTTTAGTGAATGTATACATTTCTCATCATGAGATGTTTAGGTCACAAATGGTGAATGCAACCAAATATGTATTATATTTGAATGAGTGAGTGTATGAGTGTGTCAGAATGTTGGGGTGTAAACAATAGCCACTTAAGAGTACAGGTGAATGAGTGAAATTGGGTTAATTTCACTTTTTTCCAGTCTTAGACATTCACACAAATATGAAAAGGTTTCTGCTTTGGTAATTACTGGAGTTTAACTCTTAAATCTGAAGGAGGAGCCATTTTAAATGTCTTCTGCATTGCTTTGGCATCTCCACACCTTATCATATCATATATGTATATGCATGCTAAAAGAAAGACAAATGTATTGCTACCTGTGTATCATATATATATATAATAGGTAATAAGCTTCTCAAACTATTTTAAGGTTGGGTATAAAATACATATGCAATGTTTATTAGCTCCCTGTGTGCGCGGTCCAAGGAAAAAAACAAGTTTACCGATTTTTGTTTTGAGATCTACCTCCCATGCAAAACTGACTTCTGTTCTTGTCAGTCCTATGGATTTTTTTTTCAAATCCTCACAAGAAGGCTTGAATGGATAGAAATAGGGATGTTGAATGAAAGACGGATTACCAAAATGATGTCGTGCCTAAAAATAAATCAGTTGTTAAGTTAATAAATGTCTAGTGATAAAACTAGTAGCAAGGTCAAACTGGTCGGAGTTCATTCATTATATTATTGTGTGATTGTTCAACACCAAAAAACATTGAAAGGGTGCTTTACTCCATCCAGTGCTTCCTTATGCATTAGTGTGTTTGTGTGTGTGTGTACACAAGCTGTTATTTCCTGCTTAGCACTTTTGTGTATCCCCTGTTTGTTGTACAGTATAACAACCCCCCCCAAATTTTGTGTCGCCTGTATGATCGACCCACATTAGTGCATGCTCACGTAAGCTTAAAGCTAATGATATACAATATGTGCTGTTATTTTATCTTGGACGTAATCATAGGTACTTGTTAAATGAAGGCAATCAGAAGCAAACTTTTGCACTTGGAGTGCAATTTTTTGATTTTCAGACCCTCTTAGAAAGGGCACAGGCTATTTATTTATGTATGTCTTTATGTATGTATGGCAGTGTTTATGTAAGGTGTAAGACAAGAGGAGACTTCTCTTCCCGACTCACTGTTCCAGAAGTGTATTTCCATAAACAGACTGTTCAACAAATCAAGTTGGTTTCGTGTGGTTTATTTTGTTGCATGCAGAACGTTTCGAGACGTCGTCGCTGTACTACGCTATGCTGACCGAGTCAGGAAACGTTTAAACCAGTTACTGGACGTTTTATTGTCAAAGTGAAAGAGATTTGAAATGACAAACATGAGCCCATGACTATTTGTATTATAGTTATGTGTTTCTGATTAAATTATGTAAAATTTAATCAATACATTAGTGCAAAGATCAGGAGTGAAACTCATTTAATAGAATGTCATTGAATCGTTAAAATCATAGGCGTATGGGAGGAAGTCTTGAGCCAGTCCTTATTTCTTCCTATTAAATTAAATTAGAACAAACATTTTACTACAACAGGCCGAAATGTGCCGAAAGATGCAATTTAGAAACGGCAGCAATCTCATTTCCCCTCTCGTCTGTTCCAACTATACTAATCACTAGTCTGACCATCTTGTTGTCATCTGCACCTGTTTCTCACTGGTTCATGTCTTAAGTTAGATGTTTTAATGCTTGAATGGTTCATAGGTCACTATGTGACTTAAAAAAAAACATGACTCTGAAATTGCCTGGAGAACTAGGGTTAGGGTTAGCAAAAATGAAATGAAGAAAACAGCAGGGTGCCAATAATTTAATCTTTAGCTTAGCTTTTGAAAGCAGAAGTGCCACTTCAAGCTCACTAAATCCGCTTTCGCATCTTTTAATGCACACATATGGTGTTTATTAATCCGACTTACCGGATTATTGATAAGTGGTACAGATGCTCAGGTTTTGCTCAGCAGGAGAGTGTGTGAGTGTCTGCTCATTTTAGTCTCCTGCAGTGCTGGGCTGAACAAAGGTGTGTAAAGTGTGTTTGTGTGTGTGAGAGCAAGAGACTGGAGAGTGGAGACTGGAGTGTTCGCTCGCTAGCTATAAGAACTCTGCTGCTGAGGGCAAATGCATCAGATTCTAGAGATCATCGCTGTGAAGAGCAGAAGAGCTGTCTGCAGGACGACTGATCGAAGTAGGTACGTGCACAATTTTGACCATCTTAACTTTTGTTAATATTTTTAGGCTGGTATTTGGTAATGTAAAAGAGAGACAAGTAGATATAGAGGGAGAGAGAAAGAAAGAAACAGCAGATGGAGACAGATTCCGCGTGGGGGTTTCACATGTTCTCTTCGCGTCTACGTGGGTTTCCTCTCGCCTTTCTTTTCCGTAATGTGTGTGAATGAGTGCTTCCGGGTACCATGTGACCAGGATAAATCAGCTAACTGAACGGAATGGATGCTGTGATACATCACATTACACAACGTTTGGTCCTGACCGAGTAATCTGATTGGACGAGAGGCTTTCCACGAGAGGTGATAATAGATGGACGTTTGCTATATGCATCACTACACATCACAAGTGTGCTACGATCTTTAATTACACTAGCTTTCGGTCACAGCATGTGTGAAAATTGGTCTGTACGGTCTGCAGTACTGAGGAGAGAGCAGCTGCCTGCCAAAACCCACATTCACAACCAGTCACGGACGCAATTTTAGCAACAAAAAAAAAACACGCCTGATAACATTGGCGTCTTTAACAACTTTTTGTTTACTTAATAGCTGCTTCTAAATCGCTCCGAATTGCCTGCATGTTGTTTTATTTACGACGTCTTTATCTAAGATGAGCTACAAAGCTAACTAGCTTCTTGTACAAGGCTGAATCTCAAATCTTTTTGAAACCCACAATCAAGGGCACTATTTGGTGTGAGAGACAATGGATTGAATGCCTTACATAGCACACTAGCTTTCCATTTAACACTAAGCGGGATTTATCCCCGGAAACCGTAAGTTAATGGAGCTGTGGATGAGTGAAATAAGACAAACTTACAAGATTTACTGGACTGTCCACCACCTCCATGGTTTATTCTCCTCAGCTTTTGGTTGCATACTGTAGTACCGGGAAGAATTTAAAACTACTTTCACCCCCGTTAATTACACTAACTGTTGGTCACCAGATCCGCCCATCGTGGTTAGTTAGTTACATCACCAGTTAGTAACTTCTCATATGAAGCTTCATATTGTCCAAACCTTAGAAACAGCAGTGCATTCTGTATGGGGTCCAGGAGGACTCGCACTAGCATGCTTCCATCATATTTAACCTGTTACTATTCATTGGAGTAGCTAGCTAGCAGGGTTTACAAACAACATGGCTAACGTTACTTCATCTAAATCAAAGGTAACACAGAAACATGACAACATCCAGGCACATCTGGAAAACTGTCAGGCTATAGCCGACTAAATATTTGAACATCGCTACACAGCTGGATGATGGCCACAAGATTGCGGTGAGGAAGCACAATGAGGAGATATAGGCACATTTTATCCAAAATAAAAAGAGGTACAGTTTATCTAAAATGATAGCCTGTGTTAAGTTTTACAGTATGACGACATTTAGTTGGAGACTGTTGGCAGCGCCAATTAAAAACTATGATTCAAATACACTGATGTACGTGTTCTTTAACTGAATAAAATGTAAGTGTTTCCCGAACACTGGCATTCCACAGGGATGTGTGCTGAGTCCATTGCTCTACTCCCTGTTTACCCATAACTGGTATCATCAAGTATGTAGATGACACCACGGTGGTAGGTCACATCACCAACAAATCAAAAATCAGCAGACACTCCCCTGTCCACATCAACGGAACTGAAGTGTAACGTGTCCCCGGCGTCAAGTTCATTGGTGTCCACATCTCAGAGGATCTGTTCTGGCACAATAACACTTCACTTCTAGATAGAAAAGCGCAACAGCGTCGTCATTCCCTGGGAAAGTTCATCTATCTCACCAGATAATAGTAAACTTTTATCATCGCACCATTCTGACCAACTCCATCACCCTCTGGTATGGCAGCTCCACGGCGTCAGAAAGGAAAGCCCTACAAAGGGTGGTAAAAACCGCCCAGCACATCACTGACACCCAGCAACCTGTTATTGAGCATCATCACCACAGCAGAGCTTACAGTATCATCAGACACATCTCCCACTCAAATAACAAACTTTTTGACCTCCTTCCATTCGAAAGAACATACAGGACCATTTGCACCAGAACCAGCAGGTTCAGGTCCGGTTCCTTTCCTACATTTGAATGTCTATACAACATACTGTGTATATAATATGTATGTGTGTGTACATCATACTATTGGCTGACTGATTTGTACCCAAATTCTCTTATAAATATATAAAATTGATCTCTATATACATTGCACAATAATACAGCACTGCTCTGTTTTGTATAAACTTGTTTAATGTTTTTTGTAGGCTTGTACAAGTGAATGTAATTGTACACTCTGATGCCCTCTTGTGGACGCCAGTTGTATCTGCATGTGGACACAGCTACAATTTTATTTTAAAACATAAAACAATAAAATAATATATGAAATAAACAATGAATTTTGTGTGCAGTTGTTCAAATTTAAACATTATCATACTTAAAAAAAAATGTTATTAAGCATAGTTGTGTTTAATCAATGCGACACAGGCCCTTTTACAACATTTTCCACCACCAGCCTCCACCGTTTGTGTTTTTGCGTCTAAGGTCACTATAAAAGCTGTATTTGTTGTTTTAGGATGGGTATAAAGCGAGCACTCTGGTGGATGGTGGTGTGTGTTGTGGTGCTGCGGGTGAGCTCTCAGCACTGGTCTCATGGTCTCAACCCTGGAGGAAAGCGTGCTGTGATGCTGGAGGTTCAGTAACGTCCACTAAGTTTAAACAACATCTAAACTGAGCTGAGCTGAGATAGAAAACCTATACAGTACAATTTATTCCATTTAAATATGTCTGACTGACTTTCTTTCAGAGCGTTGGGGAAATCCCGAGGAGCTCCGGATACCTGTGTGATTATGTAGCTGTTTCACCTCGGAATAAACCCTTCAGACTGAAAGATCTGCTGGTGCGCAGGCTGTAGTTTTTTTTTTTTTTTTGCTCATAAACAGATTGAAGCCATTGTCTTAATGGTTATCTCTTGTCTTCTCTTGTAGACGCCTGTCGCTGGGAGAGAAATCGGAGAGTAAGATGAAAAAAAAAACCTGATCAAGACCCTCAATAAAATGTTTCACATGTATTTTGTGTGGCTTTATTATTATTATTATTATTATTATTATTATTATTATTAAAAAAACATCCAGGGCAAATTGTGTATATATGTGCGTGTGCCCTGAGATGGATAGGCAGCCGGTCCAATTAATATGTATATCCTGCAAATGTTCTTCATCCATTGGAATTCTCCTACATCGAGCTACGGCCAATAAACTTGAAATGTGTGTCCATCATGGAAGCTCTGGTCTCTCCAGATGCCTTATAAAATGTTACACAAATTATAAAATTCTAAGAACTAAACACTGATAATGCTCTAAGGCATGGTTTAATCTTTACCCCCTTAAGCTCATTAAGAGTTCCAGAAGGCATTTCTGTCCTACCAGTGATAAAGTGGAACTGATCAAAGTGCTCTCTGAGACGATGTAAATAAGCCCTCGGTCAAAGCTCTGGGACCTCAAGGGTCAAATAAAAACAAACAAATAACTGAGTCTGGCTAACTTTTGGTCTTCAACTTTCTCATTTTTCTTTTAGATCTGACACATTTAAGTTAACCTGGGTTGGAAAACAACACGAATGAAAAAAAAAAAAGAGTATTTCTGTATATAAGAAATGGTAAAGCAGACCGGCATCAAAGTTAATTACTTTGTCTGCATTTAATCTGAACCTCCAGAGCATGAAATTTTATCTGAATGTAGTGCAATATTGTCGGATCAAACAAGCCTGGCCCTGTTGCTTCAGACTGGGAGAAACACGTCTTTTTAGCTTTGGTTGCCTGTCTAGCTTATGACCCACTAGATGGATTCAAGAGACAATATATAAGTATAGAAATGCTGATAAAATGGCTTTAATTCATTCACATGCTACATGAACATTCACCCTGATTCTCTGGCATGAGCCATAAAATTTCCTATTAAAAAAAAAAAAAAAAGGTAGGATGTCTTATGAAGGCGATACTGGATATACTGGATGTTCAGAGTTAAAGGTTGATGGATCAGCATTGTCTTCTGGGGCCCTCTGTGTGACAGAACACAAATAACGCATTTAGTATCGCTGCAAAGATGTATTACACTCTCACTCACTCACTCATCATCTATACCGCTTAATCCTGTATTCAGGGTCACGGGGAGCCTGGAGCCTATCCCAGGAGACTTAGGGCACATGGCAGGGTACACCCTGGACAGGGTGCCAATCCATCGCAGGGCACACAGACATACACACATACACTCACTACAGGCAATTTGGGAACGTCAATTAACCTAACCTACATGTCTTTGGACTGTGGGAGGAAACCGGAGTACCCGGAGGAAACCCACCAAGCACGGGGAGAACATGCAAACTCCATGCACACAGAGACGGGAATCGAGCCTGGCCGGGGATCGAACCCGGACCCTGGCGGTGCAAGGCGACAGTGCTAACCACTACACCACCGTGCCGCCTCAAGATGTATTACAATACTCAATAAAAGAAATCCTACTTTAACAGGCATTATATACACCAATCAGCCTCAACAGTAACACCATCGCCAGGTGATGTCAATAATACTGATTATCATTAATATCAGTAAACTGATGTCAGAATCATGGGTACCCAAGGTTCATTCATGCCTGTAGGTGGGCAAGGCTAGCAGGTCTGATCTGCTTCCACAGAAAAGCTGAAATAGCACAAATTGCTTTTGAATGACAGAAACATTGAACGATAGAAAAGTATCAGAACACACAGTGCATCACAGTTTCCTGTGTACGGGGCTCAGAGCTCACGGTTGTTGAACTGGTTGTGGATCTCAAGCCGATCAGGCATCCAAGGGATGTGCTGGACAAGAAAGTTTAATCCACCATGCGACTTACAGGACTTGAAGAACCTGCGACCACCGCATTGGTGCCAGATATAACACAACACACCTCCAGAGATTTTGTGGATTCTATTCCTTGATGGGTCAGAGCTGTTTGGTGTCAATATTAGGCAGATGGTTTTATATTATGGCTGATCGATTTATATACACCTACTGTAACGTACTGGATATATTGACATGACTTTTTTATTTTTATTTATTCCACTCCTATGGCTCTCTTTGGCCCAGCATGAGAAAACCAACACTACTTTGTGTAATACATACAGCTACATCCCTATCATTTTATGGTAAAGCCAGTAGAGGTGCCCGCCACGCATATGTACTTCCCAGCATCCCCTAAAGACACATTCTTAAGTTGCAGCACATGCATCTGATTTATGGTTTGGTGGCTCGTTGTCTACAAAAAAACAAACAAACAAACAAACAAACAAAAAAATTGGTCAAGACAGAAGAACACTGGAATTAGTAAAGCATTTAAAAGAAATGAGTGATCTTGGAAAGAGACAAATAACTGTTTTTAAAGAAGAATCACCAGTTGTTCTCACATCTCTAGTCACAACTTTGGTGATGAACTAATAATCAGAGCTCTGTTAAGTATAAGAAATGCACTGCACCTGCCTAGGAATTGACGAATCAATTAGAAGTTCAGCACCTTACACTACAGGAACAAACGGATACATGGATACTCACAAAGAGCTCAACTAAAGGCACAGTCGTAATACACCCTAAAAAGAAAAGATACAGAAGGAAAGGGATATAAAATGAAAAATAGCACTGAGAAATGGAGAAAAAGGGCAGATGTAGACGAATGCTTTAGGGTTGGAGAACAACTAGCAGGAGTGGAGTGTTTATACTCTTGACTTTCATTTCATCTGGCAAAAACTTGTTTTTGACCTTGAGCTTTTTCTTTTTCTTTTTTTTTTTTTCTTTTGCAGAGCTATACGAGCTATTCTTCTTAAGTTTTAAACTGTTTGCAAAAATAGTGCTCAAGTTTTTTTCTTGTCACTTGATTAGTGAAGCGAGCCAACTGGCTGGGCAAAATAGTAGCAGATTTTTGGAGAATGGTTAAGCCAAGGAAAAGAAGAGAACGACTTTTTAAACTAAATTAACTACCAGAGTAGGAAGGGACTGATGATGCATGGCAAACTGAACTTTATGTATCGCTATTAATGGTTCTCATGCTCAACAGCAATCTTTGAAATCTTAAAAAAAAAAAAAAAAAAAAACGTTTTGGGTGCACCAATGGAAAATCCTTTTTTAATCGTTCCACTCTGCTGCTAGTATGACTCATTACAAACAAATAAAGCATAAATTTGACAGTTTGTGGAAATTGTAGTCATGAACTACTGATTTAAAAAACAAAAGACACCTTACGTTTCATCTGAGATGCTTTTCTCCTCAATACTGTTGCAAAGAGGAGTTTATTTCAGTCACCATCGCCTTCATGTCAGCTCAGACCACTTTTTTTTTTATTATTAACAAAGCATTACATCCCACAGAACTGTTACCTATTCTATGTTTTTTGAAGAAAAAAAAAAAACTTCATTGTCTGTGTGCACGGACTGGTGTTACCTTTCATCCCGACACTGACATGAAGCTCAACCATATAGCACTTCAGCTACATTCACACACATTCAGATCATTTAAATGATAGGCATAGATGAGGAACAATAAAAGCACTCTCTCAGTGCACTTTGCACTTTGTTCTAACCTTAAATCCTTGCTGGTCTTTTGTAAACCTTTTTTTGTCGTTTTGATTCATACACATTTCTCACTTTTCATACAAATTTCAATCAGTTTCTTTTGTGTAAGTGATGTCTCATGTGTATGACTCTCTTCAAGTCATTCCATATCATCGCTATTGGGTTGAAGACTTGGCCAGTCCGAAAGGCCCAAATCATGATGTTTCATCCACCATACTTTACAGTTGGAATGATGTTTTCATGACGATATGCAGTGCCCTTTTTTCTTCTGTAAACTTTTTTTTTTGTAATTTTCAAAAAAAAAAAAAAAAAAAGATTCTTTATGCCACATGTTCTTTCCAAATAGTTCAACCTTAGTTTCATCAGTGCATAAAACATTTTGCCAATCACTGATGAGACTTGTGCTCCTCGGATCATTTTGACCAGGAGCCCCATTTTTGGTAGAGTAACCACGGTCCTAAAGTGCTTCCATTTGCCTGTAGACTGGTCAATTTCTAAAGTCTTTAAAATTACATTGTAACTTTTCATCCAGCTTCGGGTAAATCAACAATTCAGGTTCATAGATTCTCTGAAATCTCTTTTTGGCGAGGCATGGCTCACATAAGTGTATTCTCCTAGTGCGGAGCAACATCAAAAAGTTTGAGTGGTTTTTAGCGGTCAAAGTAGCTCTAGTCCATGCCTCCAAACTCATTTTCTTAACAAGACCCCAGGTATGCTAATACCTGATTCCAATTCCAATTTTTGAAGTCATTAACTCAAGGATTCACATACTTTTTCCACTAGCACTACAAGTCTTTTATGGTTGTTCTCATTAAAGACATGAAAGATTAGAATTACTTTTGTGTTATTAATAGAATTCATAGAATGCACTGCAAAATAAACCAGTAAAAAGAGCTTTAGATACCTTCAAAGACAGTCAACCATGCGCTGTGATAGGAAAACCCAATAGAGTTGCCAGCCAAGCATGTGTACTCCCCAGCGTCCTCTAAAGACACATTCTTTAACTGCAGAGTGTTGACGTTTGTCTAGAGACAGAGTTATGGAATGAAGCAGGAGAACAATACAAATAAAGAAAAAAGAAAAAAACGATAAATTGACATTTGCATGGCTTTAAAGCATTCATTACAGGGGGAAAATGGAAGATTATATAGGTGAAGAATGATCCACCTGACAAGGAAAGCCACACTTAGGGAGATGGAATCAGCAGAAAAGACATCTCTTTTGAACATTTATGTAATCAACAGCATCAACTGACTTAAAAAAAAAAAACTGCTTACAGAAGTCCTGCCTGTATTAGGTCTGGTATCAGGTAGAACCAAAATGATCAATGCTTTTAAAATGTGTAAAATTGACCTCTCCCAGAACAAGCAAATGAAGTCGCAAAAATGTAGAACTTGAAAAATGCTGATTTTATTCTTATTTTTATTCATCAAAAACAACCATAAACAAGCACAAAAACGTGATCAATGTATCGGTGGTATTTCTTTGCCTCTGTGCCCCTATGTTACTTTTCCATCATATCACGACACAAGTTGTCATGGTGACTAAATGCAGATGACAGGATACTAATTAGCCATTTCTCCTGGCAAAGTGGATTATGATCATGTGATTGTTTTTTTTTCTTTTCTCACATGATTTATTTGTAGCTCTGTTGTTAAAGAAAATATTAACCTCACAATGTTTTGCAAAAAATTGTTTAATAATTCAGCAAGAATGATATAAGAGCTTTATTCTTCTCAAGCAAACAAGACAGCTCTCACCCCCCCCCCCCCCCCCCCCCCCCCCCCCCCCGGGTTTTCTCCCTAATTTAGTCGTTTCCAATTCCTCCCCGTCACTAGGGGGCTCCACATTAAGGCTACTACTACTACGCACGCACCGATGTGAGCGGCGTAACACACTCGGAGGACAGCGCTATCCGCTCCTTCCGCTTGCATGAGCTCACAGACGCCCCTGATTGGCTGTAGAGCCGTATTTAATGTGGGAGCACTAAGTAACTCTCACCCCTCCCATCTGAGAGAGCTCGGCCAATCAGCTCTTAATCAATCACCAATCAACCGGGATTCGAACTGGCGATCTGCGCATGATAGGGCAAGCACTTTACCACAGCGCCACTCGGAGGCCCCAGTTCTTTTTAATCTAAAAGTTTTTTTTGCCCAGTATGCATTCCTTTATGTACAGTTTCAGGTACAGGGCAAGCCAAAATGGGTTATTGTTTACCTTTACGACTTTGATGTAGGGCAGACCGTCTTCTCCCACTTTACTGCCGTTGACCTTGATGTGTTTGAGCCACTGTATGTGTGCTGGCGGGTCACTGTAGACTTTGCACTCAAACTCCACATCGCTGCCCACCACTGCTGTGCGATTAGCAGGCAGACCCGTTTGAAGAATTGGCCTGTGAGGTGAACGCTCTGAAAACACACGTGTATTGAATTAAAATTTTATCTGGATGAACGGCAATGAATTAGTAGCATCATCACATTTGGGTCTCCAGATTTGACGGTCACACTCACGCCGTAGCTCTTTGTGTTCAGAGAAGAACTTCTGTGTGTTCAGCTCTTGGCTATTAGCTGGCTGTAATGTCTGGTTTTGGCACTGCTTTCTCTTTTCTGGAGAAGACTTATCTTTATCTGCATCAGATGCAGGTGATAAGAGTTAGAAAGTGTAAAATATCATAATGGTGTAAGTTAATATATAATATGTCACTATGTTATTGTTATTTTAGAGGTCTACTACAGATGTTCTTTTCCTTCTTCATACTTTTCCTTCTTATCATCCTGGTAAAAGTTCACCTTCATCTTATTTCTCAATATGATATTAATGTCAGGATTGGATGGGCTTTTTAAAGAAGTTTTGGCAAACTCTGATCCACTCTTACTGTTGTTGAAACATCTCTTGACTTCTCTTGATTGTTGACTTATGGGAGATGGGATTGTAAGTCAAGGTGTTAACAGGGTCAAATATGGATCAAAAGATGCATTATGATCTATCCATCCAAACCATGTTTGAGGATAAAATGGGCTGCAACTGGCCATGTCACATCTTGGGCAGCAATGGAGGAACTAACTCCATTTAGTTGCAAACTAATCACCTCATCATTGTTATGAAGTTTTTTTTCTTCATCAACCAAACAACTCCTGGCAAACAACTGCCATCCACCACAATTATTTTCTATTATATATATCACAGACTTTTTGAAAAGCACTAGACCTGATGCTGACAGATGACAACAAAGCGATGTATTCTTTAAAGGGTACAACATAACTTGATGACTTGTATCCTGGGAATTGCAATAAATCCACCTAGAATAGTTATTTCATCACAGACTGTGATGCTGAGCAGTAGCTCGTCTAATGTGTATGGCACCCTAAATGAATAATAAAGAAAGAAAGAAAGAAATGCCCCTAGTTTTTTTTTTCAGACCTTTGGAACAATACAAATAGATAATCATGACATTTATACAAAAAAGCAACACATGTTAACAAACATAAGTGTGATCCTAACCTATTTTATTACATACAGTACAAAATGTCATACTCATAAAGTAATACATAAAGTTTCTCCTTTTTGTTCCTAAACTGGGCACTTAATGGCTTTGATCTTCTTTTTGATATTTTAAAATCTGATAAATAGCAGGACGTTAAATATCAGGACCCCTACTTAAGACAAAACCGTTTCACCTCATGGGTGTGTAGACTGGTTATATATTATTCTTAACAATTTTGCACAAACAACATATTATGTAATATGTTCCTGCCAAACTAAACAGTACAGCATACAGTATACATTTGGTACCATTTTGTAGTGCGATTAATTTTACTAAGGGCATTGCTGTACAGAGGAGGATGTGCGCTTTTTTCCCCTGCTTCTTTTTTTCCCCACATTCTCTGTGCCATTATAAATACCTTCAAAGACAGTCAACCATGCGGAGTGATGGGAAAACCCAATAGAGTTGCCAGCCAAGCATGTGTACTGCCCAGCGTCCTCTAAAGACACATTCTTTAACTGCAGAGTGTTGACGTTTGTCTAGAGACAAAGTTATAGAATGAAGCAGGAGAACAATACAAAAAAAAATCAACACTGCCATCATGTAGCCAAAAACCATAACCGCGTCTAAGGAAATGAATCTCACAGTGAAATGTCTCTGTGCCTTTAAATCACGACTCTCACACGCGCACACACACACACACACACACACACACACACACACACACACACACGTTGACTTTACTTAGACTGGAAACTAAGTTACTCACAACGCAGAGTTTTACTGGTTTGTGAAATGTAACAGTGTTGTCTCTGTGCCTTTAAATCACGAGGGGAATCCCAGACACCATTCTGTCAGATGTTTTCCACTTTCTTGGAATGTGAACTTTGTTTTGTTAAAGAGTTTTTTATTTTATTTTATTTAGGACTAATCTCCATCAGGACAGCTTTACAGGACAACCGTTTTCTATCACCGTGCTTCTGGACTGATTCATTGACTCCAGTGAGGCGTACTAATTTCTCCCGCACCCCCACATGCACGCATTTAATATACCGGACATTTTATACATTCACCTACACACTGAAAGTATTGTACAGAATTGTGAATATTGGTATGTGGTGCACTGCAGTGTCTGTTTTTGTACAATACACGTAAGCTACTTCCGCAATTTGTTCGCATCTACAAAATGTTCATTCGTATCTGCGGAAATTCACAACTCGGACGTTCGTAAGTCGGTGACTACCTGTACTGGATTCATGCTTTGATTCAGTTCAACTGTTGACGGATCATTAATAGAACAGAATAGCACATGTGCATATTAAACATTTCTGCATTGCTACTAAGTGGTTACTAAAGGTTTTAGCTATGTTCAAGATAACGACACTAAAAGAAAATATCACTAAAAATTTACACTGACATTTATTAGCTACATTCATGGACAGCGTTATTCTTCTCAAGCCAAAATTGGTTATTGTTTACCTTTAAGACGCTGATGTAGGGCAGATCGTCTTCTCCCACTGTACCGCCGTTGACATTGATGTGTTTGAGCCACTGGATGTGTGCTGGAGGGTCACTAAAGACTTTGCACTCAAACTCCACGTCGCTGCCCACCACTGCTGTGCGATTAGCAGGTAGACCGGCTTGAAGAATAGGCCTGTGTGGTAAACGCTCTGAAACACACACACACACACACACACACACACACACACACACACACACACACACACACACACACACACACACAAAGCAAATAAATCTGAGAGTCTTAAAAACACACTTTAACAATAACGGTTTTGGTTATTCTGTCCAAAGGCTTCAGGGGCAACTTGAGAAAGTCTGCCATACTGGAGATGTTTTAGAGTGAAATACGCCTATAAACACTAACAGGTACCCGTGCTATAAATTGCAGCTTGTTATCCACACGCACAGAATGAAACTTGTGTCCCACCATCACAGACACCATGCAACCAAAGCTGGAATTTTTCTAAAATATTTATCCTTGCCTTTCAAACATTGACTGTGAAGCTCAATGACCATTGACCGTAGATCTGTTGTGTAATATCCTGACTCAGTGGACACCACATACTGTATACACAGTCATGAGACGAGGTCTTATGTAAAGACTGGGAAATACAAAGGATCAGCTCACATTTGCCAGAAAACATCTTGATTATCCCTAATACTTTTGGTCAAATATTCTGTGAACTGACAGACAAAAGTTGGACATCTCATTACATCTGGCATAAAACTAAAACAGAATTTCTTTAAAAGAACATCATATCAACATTCAACATCAAGTGTTGTAGTGGTTAGCACTGTCGCCTTGCACCTCCAGGGCAAGTGGTAGTGTGATGATCTTTGGGCTGCTTGATGATGATTGATGGAACCATGAATTCTGCGCTTTACCAGAAAATACTGAAGGAGAATGGCCAGCCTTCAGTTTGTAACCGCAAGCTCAAGCACACTTATTATTATGCAGCAGGGCAATGATCCGAAACACACCAGCATGTCCACCTTTGAATAGCTCAACAAAAGAAAAACACGTTTTGGAGTGGCCTAATCAAAGCCCAGACTTAAATCTGATTGAGATCTTTAAACAGGCCATTCATGCTAAAAACTCTCCAATGTGGCGGAATTTAAACAATTCTGCAAAGAAGAGTGGGACAATGTGATGTGGAAGACTGTGAAAGACTGCACATGTAACCGTATTTCATGCAAAAAAAAAAAAAAAAAAACAGGTAAACCTACCAATAACCTCCAGCTGAAAGGTGTAGTTGATGCTGCCGTAATTATTTTCCACCACACAGGTGTAGTTACCGTGGTCTGAGGGCACCAATGATTCCATTACCATCGTCCACATGTGCCTGCGCAACTGCATAAAAAGAAAGCCATTTATTTATTCTATTTTAAAGGTGTTACCTTTCAGACTGGCACTGACATGGAGCTCAACCATAGCAATTTAGCTACATTTACACACATTCAGATAAGGTCAAAATAATAGCTACTGTATAGATCACGACAATAGCACTCTCTCAGTACACTGTGCACTTTGTTCTCACCTTAAATCCTCCTATTCGCTGCTGATTTGTAAACTCCTTGCCATTTTTCAGCCACTTGAGCGTGGGAGTTGGGTGACCCATGGCAGGGCAACGGAATTTGACGGTATGGCTGACTGGAACCACATGGAGCTTCTTCATCCTGTGCAGCTGAGTCCATTCTGGTGCTGTTCCTACGAAATGAAAAGGACGGATACAAAAAGAGATCAAATTACAAGAGATGTGCCAAGTAAGCATGGTGACAGTTAAGTGCTATGCTTCCAGGTTTTGATAATGTGTTGAAGGGTTTTTAATCCGTTTTTTTCCCCCCCAATTTAGGCATGTCCAATTCCTCCCTATCACTAGGGGGCTCCCACATTAAGGCTACTACTGCCAGTCAGTCGGGAGGGCCGAAGACTATCGCGTGTTTCTCTAGAGCTCTGACTGCAAAGGTTACAGCATCACCCGGGAATCGAACTGGCAATCTCCGGATGATATGGTGAGCCCTTTACCACTGTGCCAGTTTCAAACCCAGTTTCAATAACTTCACTTTTCCTTACCTGTTTTCTTTGCATGATGCAGCTCAGTAATTTGACTCTTGAAACATGGTGACTTTTTTGGCCAGGTAGTGTATATAAATTAGCTTTTTGTTTGCTTAGTCTAATCTTGCAGTATATAAGCAACATTTCACTAAAACATTGAAGTGAATCATTTAGAGTTGAAAGTAATCATCTAACGTTTTGATTATGGATAGCTTCAGGAGAGAAAAAAAAAGAATAAAACAATTACTCCTACCTTTGTCTGGGCTGGCCGGCCTGGTGTGGCACTGAAGAGGCTTGGTTAAAAGAACTGAGAACAACACCAACATGACCTTCATTGTGTTCTTCATCATGCTTCTATACTGCGGAGCTCTGGAACAACTCTTCACACACACACAGCTAGGACATCACGAACAGCATTAGACACTAAACATTCTACATAAGTGATAAGAGAACTGCGCCTTGACAAGTGAGTGAGTGAGAGACTCGCTAGCACTGTGTATGCTGAAGAAGAGAACACAAGGCTCTGTTTTAAGCAGGAAATTAAGCACTCAGGTGAGTCCTGTTAGAAGAAAAATAAGTGACCAAACGGAAAAAGTTCTAACCATTTTGCTACAGCTTATGTTGAAAAATCACTTGACCTTCACAGCCACGTGTGGTTGTTTTCCAAAACTGGTGCCACAAAATTCTAAATGCACAGATATACAGTACAGACCAAAAGTTTGGACACACCTTCTCATTCAAAGAGGTTGAATTTGTATTATGGCAAGAAAAAAGCAGCTAAGTAAAGAAAAACGAGTGGCCATCATTACTTTAAGAAATGAAGGTCAGTCAGTCCGAAAAATTGGGAAAACTTTGAAAGTGTCCCCAAGTGCAGTCACGAAAACCATCAAGCGCTACAAAGAAACTGGCTGACATGCGGACCGCCCCAGGTGAGGAAGACCAAGAGTCGCCTCTGCTGCGGAGGATAAGTTCATCCGAGTCACCAGCCTCAGAAATCGCAGGTTAACAGCAGCTCAGATCAGAGAGCAGGTCAATGCCACACAGAGTTCTAGCAGCAGACACGTCTCTAGAACAACTGTTAAGAGGAGACTGTGTGAATCAGGCCTTCATGCTAGAATATCTGCTAGGAAACCACTGCTAAGGACAGGCAACAAGCAGAAGAGACGCGTTTGGGCTAAAGAACACAATAAAGAACACAATAAAGAAAACTCTTTGAATGAGAAGGTGTGTCCAAACTTTTGGTCTGTACTGTATCTTTTGTATGATGTAGAATGATGATTGCGCTTCACGGGAATTAAAAAGACTTGAGCTTTTCCAAGTATGACAGTGAAACCGGACAAAAACTGAGATCCATGAAGGATGAAGTTGAAGAACGAGAGTAGCTCACACAACCCTACTGAATGCATTTAGGAAGAACTGGATCCAGGGCCCCTCACCTAATACCAGCGCCTTAGCTCACTAATGCTCAGAACACGAATCCTAAAACAAATAACAACAAATTTGTCATCAGACTTTCTTTAACAGTAGTGATCAAAGCACAGACATTTTAGATTAAATGTTTAGTTCTATTGTGAATCGGACTTTGCTTAATCATCACTATTTTCCTTAAAATATTACTTGTCATTACTTCCATCTACATTTAATAAGAGGATTTTTGGCTGCTGAATGCTGCAGAACAGGAGGCGATTCCAATGCTTAAAAACTGATAACTGATAACCGAGGCGTAAAAGGCGTCGGCCGGACTTTTTGAACGTGCTTCAATTTTCCTCCCGACAGTTACAACGCTAACGAAAATGACAGAATTCACGCCGAGTTCAAAAGACCTCTACCGAGCTCTCCAGAGGGCGTAACGAATTTGCTTTGGTGTAGATTCAGCAGCAAATTCGGCTGAATGGAATGGGGTGATAGTTGGAAAGCCTTCCCTGAAGTTTGGAGGCTTTTGGAAAAGCAAGTACATACTCTGTCATGTGCATAATGTTGAGGTGTCCACAAACTTTTGACAATATAGCTTATGGTTCAAAAAGCTCGTCAAATTTGTTTCTCTATTAAATTAATAAAAATGTATAATCATTTATTTAGATTAAAAATAAGGTCAACTCTTTTCATATACAGTGCTGGGAAAAACTTCTTTTTTGTATATTTGTCAGACTTAAATGATTTAAATCACCAGACAAATTTGAATATTTTACAAAGATAATCAAAGTAAATTAAAAAAAATGCGGATTATAAATAATTAATTTATTAAGGGAAAAAGCTGTTAAAACTTGCCTGTGAAAAACTATGCATGTGTAAGTATGTATGTACTTGTATGTGAAAAAGGTACTGTCGTCTAAAAAACGTTTAACGACAAGGTAATTTGTGTAATATCAAAATTTGTCTGATTATCTGAATCATTGAAGACACGTGTAGCATCATTATACTATATATAGCCAAAAACCTGATACATATTTTAATACTATTTTTTTTGTTGCTATACGCGATTATATATATATTTTTTTCCCACTCGATTTATTCTTTATTACAATTGTAAACATTGTAAGAAATTTAATAAGTAATTAAATGTTGCGCGTTCCTTATAACATTAGTTTTCTCACTTAAAAGCCAAAAGCGTTACACTTAAACAATACAAACTAACTTCAAACAGAAGTGTTTAACAGTTAACTTTTGCTGTAGCACGTATCTCTGTCATCCTCCATAATTATTATTTCTAATATCAATTCAAACTTGGCAAATAATTCACTCCTAACACATGGGATGGAAATGTGTAAATATTTGACCTGTAGGATTATAAACGGCGTAAAGAAAACAAGACGTTTTACCGCCTCGAAAGTCTCAAAAAGTGAGCGCGCGGGCTGAGCGGCTGCGAGCACACTGGTGCGTGCGTCTTCTCACACGGGCACGCGCCGCCTCTGATGCACGCGATTTTCGACTGATTAGCGCTCGTGCTGTTTTAGGACTTGTGTACGTGTGTAACAAGCGGGTTTAAGACTAATTTGTTCACAGAGTTTGAAGAAAAAGACAGATTGGAAGCCTGCGGTAAGTTACTCGCCTAAACTTTTAAGATGAGGAGACCCTTTCGCCCTTTTTTTTTTATTCAATTCTTATTACATATAGACCATAGAAATGCCAAAAAATAAAAATAAAATGTGAATACGGCCGCGAGAGAATCCCGGTCAAACTGACGAAGCTTATTTATTTTTGAAACCTTTATTTTGCTTTATACGAAACGGCCATGATTTTTACGCTGACCGAGGCTGAAGTCCAAACGCTTACTCACCTCACCTACATGTACAGTGTCATGCACACCAAAAAGAAACACGAGTGTACTGCACTAGGGGTGCCCACTCCCTGAAACGGAAATAAGGGACGGGACAGAAGACGGAGGTTGGGGTGGGGTGTTTTCATTGTAATTTTTGAGGCGATACAATTGGTTTTACGCCTTCATTTAAGTTTTCACCTGTTTTGACTCGAACAGCACTTGTATATTATTTTCTCATTCTATTGTATATGTACAGTATATGAGCTGTTTGAACGTGTATGCGTTACTATAAATAACATAAACATTGAGTATGAGTGTGTATATATATATATATATATATATATATATATATATATATACATTGCTAGATGGACCCAGGAATACTTCCAGAAACCACTGTTGGTAAACACAATCTGCTGTTCCATCCGCAAATGCCAACTAAAGCTCTATCACGCCAAACGGAAATCATATATGAACATGGTCCAGAAGTGCCATTGTGTCCTGTGGGCTAAGGCTCATTTTAAATGGACTGTTTCAAAGTGGGAAAGTGTTCTATGGTCAGACGAGTCCAAATTTGACATTCTTGTTGGAAATCACGAACGCTGTGTCCTCTGGGCTAAATAGAAGGGAGACCTTCCAGTGTGTTATCAGCGTTCAGTTCAAAAGTCAGCATCTGATCCAAATTCCTATATCAAAACTCTAGAAACTCATAACCTCAAAGCCCAGACTTCTTCAAACATCTTCAGACATCTTCCAACTGTCAGATGCTACACCATGGTAAACATGCCCCAGTCTCAACTTTTTTGAGACCTGTAGCAGGCATCAAATTTGAAATGAGCTCATTTTGTGTAATTAAAAAAAAAAAACATTTCTCAGTTTAAACATGTATGTTCTCTGTGTTCTATTGTAAATAAAATATTGGCTCATGGTATTTTGAAAGTCTTTTTGTTTTCATTTTATTCAAATTGAAAAAAATGTCCCAACTTTTCTGGAAATCGGGTTGTAGTTTCAGAACTATAGAGGTTTTAATTAAGGGGTGTGGACCTGTAAAATAGTTATCATGAGTTTTTAGAGATTGTGGATTGTTATGGCTTGCTAAATTATGTTAAAAATGGCCCTGAATATGTGCTCTCTAAAGCACATCACTGCATGGCCTAATAGTGATGGGACGTTTGGGTAATTTTATCGACTCGGGTCTTTGAGTCACGTTCCAAAAAATGAACTAATCTTTTCGTTCATTTTAGCAAAGTTTAATTAATATGTTACATGTTACTTCCCTGACATCTACTACTTACGCAAACATTGATCACACAACAAACAAGACAAAAATATAATACTATAAGAAAAAAAAAATTTAATTCCCACTGCATTGCTTAAGCTTATAGGGCTGTCACGTGATGAACTAAACTCGGGAAACCCGAAGACTCGAAACGGATGAACATAATATACACACATGCACATAATTAAATAACAACATTTATATTGATAGGTAAATTATTAAGGCAAAGTTAGCAAAAATCTGCAATGTAATGATCAAGCAAAAAAATGGTGAAAAAAAAAGAAAATATATATTATATTACTTCACAGATATCTCCTTACGATTCCTTGAAGGCGTACTTAGTCACGTGATCACGTTATAAGATTACTATTATTGAGACAACTAGGCAACTATTATTGAGGAAAAAAACATAGCTGTTGCAAAGTTGGAGAAAAAAATGGTGCAAGTAATCATCTCCATTATCATTCTCATCCAAAAGTGACACCAAACACTTTTTAAATCAAAGTTCACACAGGAAGGCCATCTTTGCACAAATTTATTTTTGCATGGTCAAGCAAATGACACCGGTCGTTCACTCACTCACTAATCATCTCTACTGCTTTATCCTATGTACAGGGTCACACTATGGGCAATTACTCTAATCTTCTTGTCTTTGGACTATGCAAGAAACCAGGAGGAAACCCACCAAGCAATTGGAGAACAGACTAACTCCTTGCACATAGACTTGAGGCGGGAATCTAACCTGGCCCCTGTTGGTGCAAGGCGACAGTACTAAATACTATGCCACCCTAGTCATTCATGTTTTGACATAATAAATAAATACAATAAATAAATACCAGTCAAAAGTTTGGACACAAGTTTTAATTTTTTTCTGCATTGTAGACCAATACTGGATTTTGTCTGGAAATTGAATTTGTTCTGGAACAGTTCTTTTAAGAACAGTATTGTCAAGTGCCAATTTTTAAAACCCATCAAGCACCATGATGAAACTGGCTTTTATGAAAACCATCCCAGGCAAACAAGACCAAAACTTCCCACTCCTGCAGAGCCTCAAAATAAACAAATTGTATAAATTTGAATAATATATTTTATAATTAATATATAGAGTGAGAGAGCGAGAGAGATTGGTTAGATTGATTAGAATTGAATATCTTAAAAACATTGTGACGGAGCTTTTATTTTGGAATTTTTTTTATGTTGAATTTTTTTTTTATGCTGCCATGGTTTCGCTGGCAGAGGCCGAAGTCCAAGCGCCTGCTTATCGCATATATCCTACACTACATAGGGCACACGAATGACTACATTAGCCCCTGTGTAGTGCACTAAGGTAGGGCGGGTCGAGTGAATCGGGATTAAACTGCGGATTGTTCATTTGCGCCCGTTCATAGATGTTTCCCCCAGTAACTGTATCAACAGGAGCTCTTTTCTTTTGTGAACTATAAGATTCTGCTCACTGGAGCTAAGAATAAATTAGGTTATATATATCTTTCACTTTTAGAAATGACCCAGGGTGCTAATTAGGCGGGAAGTTGTGGTTTTAGAGAATTTTGAATGCTATGCTAATGGCTGCTGGCTGGCTGCACGTGCAAGTCAAGTCATGTAAAAAGCTATAGTTAAATATTAAAAACAGTATGATGAGAAAAATGTTTAATATGAAGTCGCTTTAGAGACATGTAACTTCGTAGTTTTCTAGCGTAAACTCTAACGCTGAAATAAATCCCCAGGTTTATACACATTGGGGTAAAATAAAATAGCTTAAAACAGTTACATTACTACCCCAGGTTAAAGGTTATTTCAAGTGTGGCAGTTGCCCCTCTTGTGGCTCCGCCCCTTTTTGATCCTCAGGTAGTGGACCTCACAAACGTGCAGTGAACTGTAAATCTTTCTGTTTGTAAAATTTGCAAAGAGGAAAAAAGTTTGAGAAAACACATTTATTAAATATATTTTTTAACAGTGGTTGGAATTCAGTAGGTTACATTACCGCCAACTAGGTCTCATTATTCATCTTCACAGGCTTTTGAAGCCTCTTATTTTCCAGCCTTCTTTAAAACGTCTAATGCATCCGTCCCTGATCTTGTCTTGACGTGTTCTGTGTCTCAAACTCTTCGTATCTCACACCCTTTCCTCTCGACATGTTTCCGTTTCAGTACCACTCAGCATTTAGTTGGAGTTGTAGGTTGCATCACCGTCATCTATAAACCTCTCTTTCCTCACCGACCCAGCTTCCATCTTCTTATATTGTTTAATCCAGTGTTTTAAAACACACTCAAAAAAATCATCATGGCCTCCCATGGGAAACAGTGTTCCTGCGGCGCTCATCGCTCGACCCCAAGTGTCCATCAAACCCTGGATGAGATGGACTTTGAGAGAGGTGACCTATAAAGCTTCTTATGCCCTTTCTTATTTCATTTCTGATGTGCACTATTATCACATATCAGCATACACTGCTTTTCACAGGCATATGGTCAGCAGCTCTGGACGGCAATTTGGAGAGGGTCCGGTCATTATTGCAAAAAGGGACAGATCCAAACATGAAGGACCAGGCTGGATACACCGCCTTGGTCAGCAGTAACACTATTTTATATCTCACAGCATATAATCGTTTTTAAACGTTAAAATCATTTTTTTTTTTGCGTGGCTAAAATTGTATTTTATTAAATTACTTTCTCAGTGCTATACCTCAAATGTGACTGAATGAGAGCTAGTCCACTTTATACAAAGCTACAATATGCCACTAAGAGTGCAAGTCAACAAGGTTAGAGTTTAACCCTGATTTGTGTTGCAGCACTACGCCAGTCGGGCCGCTCACGAATCGGTGTGTGAGCTTCTCCTGGATCATGGCGCCTGTGCCAATTCTCAGACACATGGTGGCGCCACAGCTCTGCACAGAGCCGCCTACTGTGGCCACATCAACGTCGTCAAACTGCTCCTAAACTGTGGCGCTAATCCTGGCTTAACTGATGACGACGGGTCAACACCCCTGCATAAGGTAAATAATTTTCAGTGTCTGTGATAAGGATTAATCATCCCTGTATATAAGCAGAGATTCACTTACTGACAAACAAGTGTTTGTTATATTTGTGTGTGATTTTTCCTCAGGCTGCTGAGCAGGGCCATCTCGAGACATGTGTGGTGTTAGTAAACAGATGTCCTGTCCTAAAAACCACAAAGGATAAAAAATCACGCTTACCTGTAGATCTCAGTCCGGACCACAACACCTTCTCAGAGTTACTGACGCCTCCTCAGTGATGTTCACTGCAATTCCCTAAGAACACCCTGACTTTCTTTCTGAACGTGCCTCTAAAGCTAAAGGACACGGTTTAGTTTTTGGTCCTTTCATCCTCACCCTCATTAACATCACCATCATCATCTCCAAGCTTATCTACACCCTCGTCTCCGCTTCCATCCTCATCCCCATGTTATTACTCCATATTCATTCCATCTTTGTCCCAGAGTTCATTAATGTCATCATCCCCAGCCTCATGCTTGCTTATCTCCATAATCATCTCCATTCTCATTCCCATCCTCTTCCCTATCCCTATCAATATCCCTATTCCTATTTTTATTTAATCCCCATCCCCACCCTAATCTTCACAGTCATCTTCATCATTCTAATGCAAATTCTCTTCTCTGTCCCTACTTCATCCTCCTCCTTATCCCTATTGCTCATTTGCTATCCTTCGTCCATTCTCATCTGTATCCGTATCTCTACACCATCCTCAGCCTTATTACTATCCTTATTCCTTTCTTATTGTTATCCCTATTCCTTCTCTTTCCTCATGTTCATCCAAAAGCTTATCCTCACTCCATCCTACACTTATGCCATCCTCATTCTTATTTCTGTCCTCATTTCCATCCTTATTCACATCTTGATCCAAATTTCAATCCCTTATCCCTATAACTATCTTTACCTCATCCTCATGACCTTCCCTATCCTCGTCACCATTCCCAGTTCACTTCATGTCTTAATAATTCTGTTCTTTCTGATGATATGGTGACCATAAGTGCTGTAAACAGGCAGCATTTTGAGCAACTGATATTATCGTGTAATGTTTTAAAGATGTTCAGCATAGACAGGATGTAAATTGAGTCATAAGTTAATAATGTTGTGAGAGGAACATTAAGTTTCACATTATAAAAGTGTTTGTGTTTAAGCTGCCAGCAGATGGCACCATTAACCAACCCAAAGCTTTTGTGAATTTACAATAATTTCTGTTCTGAACTGTCTAATCTAAAAACAACAACAACAGCTGGATATACAGTACCAGTCAAAGTGGTTTGGACACACCTTGTAATTCCTTGTAATGTTTTTTGTTTTGTGATTTATTTTCTACATTCTAGAACAATACTGCAGATTTCAAAACTATGAAATAACACTCATGGCATTGTGTCAATCAGTTGTTATTTTAAGACATGAAGGTAATCTGTTCTGGAATAGTTCTCGCAAGAACAGTATTGTTGAGTGCATTTGCAAAACCCATCAAGCACCATGATGAAACTGACTCTCATGAAGACCTTCCCAGAAAAGCAAGACCAAAACGTACCTCTGCTGCAGAGGAGAAGTTCATTAACAAACAGCACCTCAGATAAGAGTTGTTATAAAGGCTTTACAGAGCATAAGTAGCAGATATGTCTTAATATCAGCTGTTCAAAGTAGATTATTGTGCATTTTGGACGCCTTCAGCATTGTTTTACAGTGTAGAAAGAAATAAAAATCAGGAAACACCATGGGATTAGAAGATGTGTCCAAAATCTTGACTGATAGTGTCTATACATCTCCCTGCACTGAATTTTATTGAAAAATGACTCATAAATTTAGTAGAGCTTTTATTTCATTATATCACGCGAGGTATATTAAATTGAAAAGAGGAAGTACATTTCTAACCTCCTTTTAAAAATCAATTATTCTTGACATGTCAAGAATTCTCTTAATGAGAGTAATGATTGGCTGCGTTTTTAAATAAATTTTTTTTTGCTAATGTAAATACTATTTTTATTAATTATAATTTTAAAAAACATTATTTTGCCTTTGTAAAGCATTAAGTAATAATACATGTTCCTGCCAGGACTGTTCAGTTGTCAGCTTATAATAAAATAAATTTAATATTATATTCCATCGACCATGAATCTTTCTGAGGCTGCTCTGTTGAGTTAATCTAGTTTGATTTATTTTCTTCACCTCTTACAGTTTGTAAAATCAGACAATAAAAGGCAAGGTCTTCTCCTTGAACCCATCTGTCTTGTTACGTCATGGATTCTGACAGAGGGTGCATTATGTTTACACATTGATGGATATTGTTTATAAAAGGTTCCAGAGTCGTGGGATGTTTGCGAAGGGTTGCTGTCGTCATGGAGCATGGTTCAGCATGCAGAAAGCCAAAGAACTCTCGAGGCACAACAATGAAATCAGTGAAATTGAGAGGAAGCAGACAATGAATATAAAGTAGAGCTGGGCCTAGTATCAGTCTGGGGCATTAAATGAGATGCTTTTGTCCAACCATTATTTTTGCAGTTTTGACCCCCAAAAAAAGTAGTTTTATGTTGTAATTTTGAAATCAATCCAATGTGGCCTGTCTAGCTGATAATTGGAGTTTTTCATTTATCTTCAGGGACCACTTTATTATGGTTGAATGTGTGTGCTCTTTCACACTTGCCAGTCTACCTACCCTTGGAAGGTAGGAGAACACCAGTGTTCTCTCAGGGCATCCATAAAGACCAGGAACCCTGGAGCCGACCTGGCAATCCAAGCCCCTGCCTTACCATTCCAATAAAGAGAGATAATTTCCTTCCTATTAACAAATATACCCTTCACACCATGTTGAGTGTGGTATCAATACTAAAGAATCAAAAGAATAAGTCACCAAAGTAAGCATGCCATGTGGAACATGGAGTGGAGACATCTTCTTGCAGAAATCATGTTCAGAGACTCAGCAGAACAAATCCTTTCTTGTGTTCTTGCACAGCAAGAGGGAAGAGTCCTCAAAATTTTGAGACTTGAGCAATGGGGTCCAGTTCATACAAGTTCTGTGCAGATAAGGTTTTGAATAATGCACTGGCCCAAGATTGTATCTACTGGTCCGTGAAGCATTTCCAACAAAGCCCTATCCGGCACAGTGTAATCTGACATGCCTCTGGATAAGGTATCACTGCTGCATGTGCAGAGAGCATATATGGAGATGAAAAGAGATTTCTTTAGAATTCTTGGTCGCCTGACTCTTCGGTGCTGAAACAGAACAGGGTTTTGCACACTAATCTTCATTGCTTTACCTACAAAGTGATGTTGTAGGTAACGTTGGACAACATTCTTCATTGAACCTTGATCTAGGTTGATCTCGAGCGGTGTGGAGTTTCGCATGTGGGTTTCCTGTGGGACCTCTGGTTTCGTTCCACCTCCCAAAAACATGCTGGTACGTAGATTCACCAATCCACCTACCCACAATCCCCATCCCCACCCACCCACCCAGATCGCTACCATTACATCCAGTGTTTCCGGGATAAGCTCCAGATCCACCACGGATACAGCGGTTCCTGAATATGTATGAGTGGTTTTGGCCTACTTCTTCTGACTTCTGGCTACACTAAAGTGAAAAATGCTGAAAAGTTGAGACGTCATACAGACTTTCTCCATGACTTGAAGTAAACTGAAGGCTAAACTGAATCTGTTGGACAGCCACACAAATATTATGGAATTCAAGAAATGGTTGTATAACCAGAGCCAATTTTTCAGACACGTGTTTTCATCCCTCAGTGTGCATGGGTTGCGTAACAGCGAGGTCTGTAGTCTGTTAAGTCCCTTAGTAGTACACACTTCTGGCAGAGATGAGCACCCCACCGGTCATTCAGCTAATTGCTTTTGCAGGAACGGAGCACAGGGTCGATTCTGGGAAGTCGCTGTGAAGTTTCCCATGGGAAACAGCAGGTTATGCACTTTACTGTTGCCTACGAGTGTCAAAAACTTCAAATATCAATCAATTTAAGGACTATCCACAAATTTAATTTGAGCAACAAATCATTTCGGACATTACGCACGACAAGAGAACATGTATTTTCACATCACACTGACTCCACTACCAAGACTGTGTGCTAAAAGTAGAAAATGTCTCTTGTAACTGCTGCATTTAAACTTTATTGGTGAAATAGCCAATAAAGAAAGAGTGGAACGAGTTTATTCGCTTCTCCCTCGCTTTGTTCCTCCTACTCAGAACTATTGACCTGCTATTTTTGAAAGATCATCACCACACACATGAAAACAGGCAAACTGGTAGAAGTAAATGAGGTGCTATTAAAGAGACAAAAGCATCGCTGCACTCTTCCTTGCTTCATACCACGCCACAGAAGCTATTTCAACCATTTATTTTTACCCAAAGTAAGCATCATCACTAACCACACACTTTGCTCGCCCCATTTATGTCTGCTTCACCGGACACGTCCAGAATAAAAATGGCAACACTCACAGACCTGATTACAAATGTTACCTTAGACTATAGTTTGTGTTATATTTTTGTACGTACAATATACCTATATAATTATTGTCATCCCTCTGACCTGTCATCTCTGTACTGTGTGAGGGGAAAAAAACACCTGAGAATGACTACATAATACAGAATAACTTCCTGTTTGGGGTTGGTTCCTTTCAAGGTTTCTTCCTCATGACATCTCAGGGAGTTTTTCCTTGCCATTGTTGCTTCAGGCCCTACAAACTGATAAAGCTATGAATGTATACATTTTTTAAAAAATTATATCCAGAATATTTGTTTCTGTAAAGCTGCTTTAAACACATTGATAAAAGTGTTTACCAATAAAACTGAAATTAAATCAAACAGAATTTAATTTTTCAAATAACACAGGGTCTTGCGGTGGATGTGCCAAAAAAAAAAAAAACGTCTGTTGTTTACAGTGCCTGATTTCTTATTCATTTTATTTTTGTGCATATCCGTCACGCTTAAATGATTCAGATCATCAAACTAATTTTGATAATAACCTACGATAACTTAAGTAAATATAAAAATGCAGTTTTTAAACATTGATGTCATTTATTAAGGGGAAAAAGCTGTCCAAACCTACCTGTTTACGCTATGTGAAAAAGTACAAACCTAATAACTGGATCATAATAACTGTAATCAAGCGTTTGCGATAACCTTCAAATCGCTGTGGAGGAATTTTGGCCCACTCTTCTTTGCACAATTGTTTTAATTCTGGTTCATTGGAAGGTTTTTGGGCATCAACATTCTGTTTAAGGTTCTCAATCAGATCTACCGTAAGACGGGTCTTTGACCAGGCCATTCCAAAACCTTAATTTCGTTTTTTTTTTTTTAAATCATTCTGAAGTGGACTTGCTGGTGTGTTTCGGATCGTTGTCCTGCTAAATAACCCAAGTGCGCTTGAGCTCGTGGTCACAAACTGATGACACTCTCCTTCCAAGTGCCGTTCCCAAATTGCCGTAAAGTGTAAATGGCAATCAGGCATCAAGCTGGCAACCCGACCCCTTAGGAAACAAAAAAATTAAAATGTAGTAGTTTTGGGTGGAATGTTTGCCATTTTAGTAAATTTGATTTATCACAACCATCTGTCTGAGAGGTACTCCAGTAGTGACATCTCAAATCTGTCCAAGTCAATGCAAAACAGGAGATTTGGCATACGTTTTGACTCTGTAGTCCATTAAAAAGAGGCAGGAGCTACCTAGGAAGTCTAACCCTATTACGATTCACTTTCCAGTAATTAAAAAAAAACCTGGTGAAATTTTTTGATGCCTAGAATTTCCGATGTGTCGCAACGTGCTGTAGCGAATTCCAGAGGTCTCTATGAATTCTCTCCAATGTTGAAATCGGATCATGTTGTGCTTTAACAAAATTAATGCTGTTTTAGCGAAGAAAAATTATAATTATATTTGCATTTTCTATAACAGGATGTTTATTTTTTTCGATTTTTTTGGAAAGTGTCAATGGTTTGTAGTGATCATAAACCTTCCTACCAGAACAAAAATAACTAAAAAATACGCTGAAAAACTTGACATGACAACCTGCAGGTTTTTTAGCGTATTTTTGATTTTAGAGCATTTGTAGCTACTATAACGTAAGTAACAAGAACATGTTTTGTTACATTCCAGTAACATTTGATTTAACCATAAATGAATTGAATGAAGTGTAATTGGAAACAAACATTTTAATAGCTTGCAATAAAACAAGCAAGAACATTCCTAGAAATTAATCAGCAACACTATCTTCGTCATACTGGGCCACACCACATTGTTTATTCATCAGTGATTATTTTCCTATAACAGCACACCCTAAAGTGGCTTATTTCGTACAAGCTCTTTAACCGCAGTATTTCCTCCTAAATGCTATATTTTAGGCTGCTAAAAGCGTCTTGTTTGCACCATTAGCAATTCTGGAGGAACTACTCCCTTAAGCACCGTTCTGCAGTCGCGGAACTTGCTGCCCGTTACACAATATGGCTTTCAGAGTTGCGGCGCAGGGCGGATGTTTAAGGTACCTGTCCCTGCATAGCTGACAAAACCATCAGGGCTAAGACCAAGCTTCACTTTCAGCTCAGGAGCGGAAATTAGAGGAGGTAACCTCAAGCCATGGAGGAGGGAGAGGAGGAGGCGTAATGACTTGGGTGCGCTTTCCTTCTCCTGTCACACACATCATTCCTGAACGAACACATTCATCGGAAATATTAAAGTTTTCCGCTTGTGTATTTCTTTTTAAAAAATCCTGTCCCTAAGGCTAGTATGCTATATATTCCTATATTCGCTATGCATCCTGCTCTTGTTTGTACGTCCTGGATCCACTCTTATGCCCTTAAGGCTGTAATAAATGTGTGTGAGTGCGTGAGAGAGAGAGAGAGAGAGAGAGAGAGAGAGTGTGTGTGTGTGTATCTTTCTTCACCACATCCACAGTATTGCCTGGAGTACATCCAGCTTCCATCTGGAGCTTATTGCAGCTGACGCTACGCAATACCCAGGGTGGGGAAAAACATTTCGAGTGCGCTTTTGGTTACGTGTGGATTTGTACACAAGAGACAAAAAAAAAAGTTTGTGTCCGTGTTTGGTAACTCTCATTTCCTATGCGCTGTTTGTTCTGCAGCAACGAGCTTAACACAGATGTCTTCCTAGTTAATCGCATTACAGGTGGGTCATGGGAAATGCAGCCACCAGGCATTGCTTCCTGTCTGTCTCGGAGTATTTATATTTATATATGTGTGTGTGTGTGTGTGTGTGTGTGTGTGAGAGTGTGTGTGTGCCTTCCTGCCTATATGCCATCATATCCCTGCAGCCTAATATGCAACAGCAGCCCAACTGATTCGTTTCAGATGGCACCAGCAGCAATTGAGCAGAAACATGGCTGTCTGCCTGATGTGAGGAACAGCGCTTGGAGAGAGTTTCTGTTGCTCAGCTTTCGCCAGAAAGCCACTAATAAAAACCCCATGCACCTCTGAAGTAAAGTAAGGAGAGAATTAAAAAAGGGAAAAGGTGCCTGCTTATTATAATCTTTGTGCACGTGTGTGTGTGTGTGTGTGTGTGTGTGTGTGTGTGTGTGTGTGTGTGTGTGTGTGTGTGTGTGTGTGTGTGTGTGTGTTTAAATGGGACCGTATCTCGCTCTTTGAAGTGGTAAATGGTTCGGGCAGCTTGCTTTAAAGCAGCCTCAGTTAAAAGACCCAGGAATGAAGGTTTCCTTGTCATCCAGGAACAGAGCCAGAACTTTGAATAATTAAAAAAAAAATGGATTCCAGTTTGCCACAGGTTCAAAAAAAGTTTTTCCATTTGAATTCTTCTTGCTTTGTCAAGAAACTCAAATGTGTTGTCTGTCAAAGTACCCTTTGGTCACCCTAAGTACTCTTTGGAACCTCAGACTTGCTATGCTTTTCTTCCAAATTTGAAAATGCTATAATATGTTGAACAGTACGGTGTAGTGGTGTAGTGTGCCTTGCAATGGATTGGCACCCTGTCCTGGGTGTACCCCACGTCATGCCCAAAGCCTCCTGGGATAGGCTCCGGTTTTCTTGCAACTCTATTGTACAGGCTAAGCAACATAGTAAATAAATGAATGAAAAAATGTTGTACTTTTTTTTTTTTTTTTTTTTACTATTTGGCCCTGACCACTAAACAGTTAACATGCAGTAATTTGCATAACATTTTAACCATTTCTTTTTGAACCAATTCATCTTCATATTTATCTGCAATCTGAGCCTTGATTGTTTTCAGGAACAACCTGACATTCTGTTCAGTCTTTGTGCGGCTTGAATTATTGGAATAACTGCAACTCATGATTAATTGAGTAGGTTCACACAAACCTTGGAGGTTGTATTGAAGCTAAGCTTTTGAGTTTGCTATGTGGAAAGGTTGGGGCCTGGTCATTCACAAATGAAGGCACTGTTGCGTACGGGGTTACGAGTAAAAAATTTATGTTTGGGCTAACTGAAACTTGGTTTATTGAATATTTGAAAAACTGTTTTGCATTGTATTTATTCTGATTTCTATATATGAACTTCATTTTTTTATGCTTAAACTACAAACATTTTAAATATGAGTGGCGCTCAAGTCAAACCGGGACTTGTGATGAAATGTCTTGTGAATGAAGGTGTAAGAATGATTGAGTTCCTGGGAGGCCAGCGTTTCAGACGTGAAGCTTGCCATCCGATCATGACTCTAGGATACTGAGAAAACTGAAAAAGGCGAGTAAAACACAGGGAGAAGTGCATTAGTGTATTACATAGAGAAATAAATGGAGTTTCAGCGCAATCAGAAGTCCTGGTTTGACTTGAACACCCCTTGTACAAACATAAATATTGTATCTGTAGAGGATTGATAGTACTAGTGGTTGAGTTGAGATAGTATAAAGAGTTAATTATCTATGCCAATAGTATGTAAATAGTAAATAACTTGCCATCTCCTAGACAACCCCTGATTTCTTTCAGATAGTTTCTTTCAAACAAATCTTGTTTTTAAAGACACAATCAGACTGAAACAAGTGTGATACGACCTTTGCTATGTTTAGAATAGAGAAATGGATCCCTCAGGCTCTTTAAAGAGACAGATTAATTCAAACCAAAGGTATTCAAGTTCAACCACCACTTCTTTCGTCTGTTCTTAAATCCGTTACGGTCAGGACCCACAGACAGAAAAATACCACAGACCCAGGAATGCGAATTCGCTTCAGTTAAATAAGATTTATTTGGAAAAACAGGGAAACTTTCCACCATCCGCTTCCTTCATAATGAACCTCAGCACCACCAGAACGCTCAGAAAACAGACGGTTTGGTTTCGGGGACTGCCAATAATCGCTTTTTTTTTTTCAGGGGTGACTGTGGTCGCTGGTAGTCGGGGCAAAACAAGACGGAGCACAGAACGAGTCTTGTTGGTCAGGCGCATGAACGGGACAGGATATTTACCATGCCAGAGCTAGCTCAGCACTAATCCCAGTGCCAGATCACACAAACAGAGTGGGAGTTTAAAAACAGATGGAGGGAGGTTGAGTCACAGTAACCATCTAGTTTGTATGTTTTCTGTCGAAGTGGGAAAGCATTTATATGACAGGTCCAGGAAATTCATCGTTCAGCTGTTTTTAAGCGAAAGCTAACTTACAGCAGATGTTTCATCGACCGGGTCTTTAGCGCGTTTCTATTTCGTGGAAATACTGACGTGTAGTTGCAGGTCTACCTTTACATTTTGTCTAATTGGAGAGGCACTCCTATCCAACTTATACAATCCGATCCACATCTGTTATCTGATGTTGTCGTAAGAAAAAATGCTTTCATCAAAAGCAGTTACAAAAACAGCTGTAGGAAGAACAGAGGCCGCCAAAACTAAACACACACACCCACACAGAAAGGTAGAGAGTCATTAAACTCAAGAGTTGGAGTAAGTGATAGTACTCTGGAGTGCTATAATTGCAGGTTACGAAGCAGACAGAGAAGCAGTGGATTATATGGCGCAAGTCAAAGATGGTTATGTAGCTAAAAACGTACTTGGCACCAGGCATGCTGTTAAAGAGAAAACATCAACGACAGAATGGTATGATCCCTGCATCCCAAATGTGGCTTATCTTTCTATAAAAACACCTCATATTTTACGGCAATTTGTATGAAACAAATTAATAATTACCTTTAAGGTTGTAACTATATGATTGGCTGAATTAGTTAGTTTGTGGCATGACTTATGTTGTAACAGCTAAAACATTCTCTTCTTCCTCTTTCAAGATTTACAGCTTATCACGATTCTCAGAAACCAGGAAGTTCAGGGTCCTGTATTCTAAAGACTTAAAGACTGTTACAACGCATCACTGACACTGGAAAGTCCTTCCAAAATTTAATTATTTGTCACATGTACCTTACAGCACAGTGATTTTTTTTTTTTTTTGTGCATATCCCAATTAGGAAGCTGGGGCCAGGATACAGCGCCCCTGGAGCAGCTAGGGTTAAAGGCCTTGCAGGAGCTCAACAGTGGAAGCCTGCAAGTGCCCGAACCCCCTCAAATAGCCCTGTAACCCAAAGCCACAACTTCCGATAACTATAGCTATATACCTATAACTTCCGACCAATCAAATTTGAGAATTCAAGAGAAGGTTATAAAAACAGCATTACACACTCACTCACTGTCTATACCATATGCTGTGTACAGAGTTGTGAGTGGCCTGGAGCCTATCACAGGAGACATAAGACAAGAGGCGGGGCACCAATCAAATGCAGGGCGCACACACATACACTCACATGCTTATTCACACACTACGGACAATTTGGGAACCCCAATTAGCCTAATCTGCATGTCTTTGGACTGTTGGAGGAAAGCCATCAAGCATGGGGAGAACATGCAAACTCCATGCAGGCAGACCCTGTGTGGGAATCAAACCCAAACCCTGGAGGTGCAAGGCGACAGTGCTAACCTTCAAGCAACCATTAGACACTAATACTAAAAGTCTGAACAGGTACACAACAACATAACCACATACACATACAGTACACTATTTCATAATTCTGTGTCCTTTAACGAAATATGTGGCCTGTTTGTCTGCACATCTGTTTTGCTTGTTTTTTGTTTAATTCAGTAAGTGAGCACGCCAGAAGCTGTCCCTTCAAAGAAACATCTCTTTCCAGAAGAGCTGTCCTGCATTACGTAATGCTAATCCATGGACACTGGTTTGTTGGCACGAGAAGATAAGACAGGTATAGAAGGAAGGTGGTGGGGGGGCTGGGGGTTGGGTTTGGGAGTTAAAAGGAGACGTAATTCAATCACTTTCTGATTTAAAGTCTGGTGTCATCCTGATGATTTATGAGATGTCCAACAGTCTTGAACAGATGAAGTAGGGACAAGCGATTTCCCTTTATATTGGACAGTTCTAGTATTTTTGTAAAATATATTAAGCTAAAACAGATATGTGGCAGCTATTTTTTTTTTCACAGAAATGCTTAGTGGTTAGTGTAAAATCTGGCAAATTTGGCTTCAGTGTTTGGATGATTGCACCACCATATTCTAAAAGCTTTCTTTGTTTCTGTTTCCTCCGAAGCTTGATTATTGGTTTGGGTGTGTGCACTGACATTGAAACAGACTAGCTGTGTCTTGTGCTTGGTGGTTCAGTCTCGGAGGGAAGGCAGCACCATGTTGATTTTAATGTCAAATGAGATATGCCTCGTTTCATTTTGAAAATAGCCCTTTTTTTGAATTTCAAGTAGTATTTTACTACCCTTGCCCATCATTAGTCAACTCCAATGAGCGGCATGAAACTGAACCAGGATACGTATTGACCTTGTTTTGTTACCTGAACATTCTGCATTGATTTGTAGAAAAGTGCTGTAGGTTTATATAATCCTCACCACATTTCCATTTCAGAACAATAATAAGGAGTTATTGTAGGACGATCTGATGCGGTACGGAGGGTTAGTGATTAGCACTGTCACCTTGCACGTCCAGGGTCCGGGTTCGATTCCCGCCTCGGGTCTGTGTGCATGAAGGTGGGTTTCCTCCGACAATCCAAAGACATGCACATTAGGCTAAGTGGTGTTCCCAAATTGCCTGTAGTATGTGAGTGAGTCTATGTGTGTGTCTGCCGTGCGAGGGATCACCACCCCATCCAGGGTGTACCCTGCCATGTGACCTAAGTCTCCCGGGACAGGCTCCAGGTCACCCGAGACACTGTTTACAGGATAAAACGGTAGAGAGTAGGTGAGGTGAACCATGGAACAAATATTGGTTCACCTCAAAGCATCCCATACTGACTTATTTACATCTAGGGATATCTATTTACAATATTTTACAGAAGATCACCCAACTACCACCATGATTTGGGAGGAAACTGGAGAACCCAGAAGAAACCCACTTGAACACAGTCAGGACCCATGAGACCCAATGTTAAATACTTTCTCGAGCAGCACTGTGGTTCAGCAAGTAGAATCACCAACAAAATTTCCCTCCACCTCCCAAAAAAAAAAAAATAGTGCGTTGACTGGTTAAGATAAATTGTCTCTATGTGAGAATGAGAGTGTTGACCTTTCCACTATACTAGAAAACATATACCATTTTACACAAGAATGTTTTTCTAATCAGTAGTGTTTTTATCACATATATATATATATATAATAAAAAAAAAAACTTGCCCTCCGTCACACCCTGTGCCTCTGTAAAAGCCACCACATGGTTGATGCAGGTGATGCACTTCCGAGTCATGAGGGCGAGCTGACAAGGGTGTGTTGAAAACGGTATTGAATCTGTGCCGGGCCATGGTGAGGTAATGTAGTGGCTGTATAACATAATGGTGTCTTTGGACCTGTTCAGACATGTGAGGAATGCATCTGAGTGACATGCAATCACACACTGTAGTATATTAGGCATAAATAACCCTCATAGAACGCTGAGACATGAAAAGCAAAAGAATGAAGGAAATCAGACAAGATAAGAAGGAGGGATGAGACATACATGAACATTGAGCCATATGGCAAAAACATCCATAGGGTGCTCCTACAAGTAAGTTATAGGCTAGCGTCCTTTTAGCATAAACGTCGGACAGACAATGGAACTGTGGGATACATACAGGTTTTCATTGGCCTCGCCTACATTCTTGGGTTGGTTTTGGAAGCGCACACTTAATGAAAAGAAGACGAGCACTTTGGCACGAAAAAGGATTATGGATGTACAAACTCACATTGTTGTTTAACTGACAAAAGCTGAGGGGAAGGAGAAAGGGAAAATGGAAAGGCAAGGGCAAAGTTGAATAAACGGTGAACACACAGGCACTGCCTGTGTAGTACGTGGATTGTGATTTATTATATTTGATTCTCATACGTTTGTTAGGTCTGTCATCATATTCATAAAAGAGTTTAAGCAAATAAAACGCAATTTAAAAATTATTTTATGATTTATGATTTTATTAAAACATTATTTTATGATGTGAACTTTTTTGTATTAAACTTGGTGTCTGCTTTATTGTTTGTTTGTTTGTTTGTTTGTTTTTTCATTTAAATTGAATTAGTTGTTCGAACATTTATATAATATTCCCCCAAAATTCCTCGTCTTAATTAAAAAAAAAAGAGAGATAAACCAACTTATACTCTTTGTTCAAATGTTTGTTAGCTATCTATTTCAAGCTAGTTTGCATCATGACAGCAAGCTTTAGCATCCCCACTAGTTTGCCTTAATATTTATGCTAGCTAGTATTTTTAGAGACTGTATTAATTGTATTAATTTAATGTTTTAACATTTCTTGCCAAAAATATATGCTAATTTACTGACAATACCCCAAACCAAATTTTATTTACCAATTTAAAGAACCAAGAAAGAGCTAGCAAACAATAAAGCTACACACCTATAGTCTTAAATGTCAGCTAGCATGATAATAATTCTGAAAAACAAAAACTAACATGAATGCTGATAGAGATATTACATATGCTCTCAATGTTTGTAACTACTGCAAACAGCTAAGAATTAGCACACATGCTAATTCGCCCCCCCCCCCCCCCCCCCCCCTTCAAAATATCTCATGCTAGCTAATGTATTAGCTAGATTTTTTTCAGTGTTACTAGCTAAGGTATCTGGCAAGAGGTGTACCAATTTTCTTACTGTAACTAAAATTAAGGTAATTTTTTTTAAAAGCCTATCTTTCATTCTTTCAACTTCCTTTATTCTGCATAAAAGATGACATTTTTATACCTGAGAAATAAGAAGAATTATCTGAGCTCCACTTGCCTCTGTAATTGTAGTTATGTAGATCTCTTTGTTATTCCAGATGAAAAAAAAAATGTAAAGCACTAGACTTAAAAATCATTAGTACACACTTTTTGTGCCAATGGCAAACAGTATTACTTAGTTCCTTTTTCTAAACCTCTGTGTGTATTACAGCTAGACGGATCTGCGTGGGAAAGAGACATTACTCTTCATCCAGCTCATTGTCCTCTCCTTTCTAATGCAAACATCAATCTCAGGCTTTCTCAACATGATACACTGAATTTAATCTAGAAAACCACTAATGATAGTCATTTAGAGACAGACCACTTGTGTGTGTGTCTGGGTTCGTTTCTACAAACAGGAATTTTGGGATCTATAGGATCTCCTAGATTTGTTAAGCCTGGCTTTTTTTTTTTTGTCTTCTTCTTCTTCTTCTTTTTTCATCCACATCCAATGCATCACATGATTAGTAGAACAGAAATGAAAATAAATGGTAAACATAGTAGAAGAACAGTAAATACAAAGCAAAGGGTGAAGCAGCAAGCCTTGTTTCCTCTGACTGCATTTCACATAGTGTGTTAGTATAGTCCCTATAGCAATTTGCCAGTGATTATAATTACTAGTTATGTTTAATGTTGTGGAATGTCTGCTAGACAAGTTAGTTCCTGTTATTACAGTACTTACATTATAGAACCCATAAGCAGGCCATTCCCTCACCAGTCTTGCTTTGTCTTTCGTGAATCTAATAAGACAAAAAGAAGTTTTTTTGTGTTACTGAGAAACAACAAAATCACAATTGCTACAGACCTATCCTCTTATTGATACTGGAGACTCCTTCCATAAACATTGACTTCCAGAAACATTCACCGTATCTACATTAACTTTGCTACAGAACAACAAATTGTTATGCTAGTTTGTTCCTCAGATTCTAGAAAACATCATTTAGAAATGAAGTTATGGACAAACAGATCCAGAATACTACTGGAACTAAGAACAAACAACTAAAGGGCAACAGGGAAATTAAAAAAAAAAAACGTCTGCTGTAATTAAAAATCTGATCTTTTCAGAAAGAGTCTCTACAATTCTCAGTCATTAAATTTCATTTATTATTGGATAAAACAGCACAGTGGTTAGCCCTATTGATTTGCACCTTTAAGGCAGGGGGTTCGAATCTTGCCTCTTCCATATGTGTGTGCTGTTTGCTGTTGTCCTCGTGCTTGGTGGGATTCCTCCATGTGCTCTAATTCCTCCCAAGAGTGTGATTACCTATACTTTATGATGAATGTGTGTACATGTGTGCTTGTGCCCTGCAATAGGTTGGCACATATTCCAGGTACTTCACCTATTGGCCTAGGGTATGCTCCAGAACATCTGCGACCCAATTGGAATGGATGGTGAGTGTATTATTATAGATATGAAATTATCGATTGCTTGATTAATTTAATCATAATCATAATAAAATTTCATTAGTTATTATCAAAAACAATCCAAAACACAGTCAGAAGAGAAGCTTTAGGACAAGTACTACACTAGAGGTATTTTTATGCAATTGTTTGCATGGAGCAGGCATGGCGGCATAGTGGTCAGCACTATGGCCTCGAAAGGTTCGATTCCCCCCTTGGATCTGTGTGCATAGAGTTTGCATCTTCTCTTTGTGCTTTTTTGGGTTCCCTCCCACAGTCCAAACGCATGCAGATTAGGTTAATTGGAGTGCCTGAATTGTCCATTTTGTGTGTGCCCTGTCATGGATTGACACCCTGTCCAGGATGTACCCTGTCTCGTGCGTGTCCAAAGTCTCCTGGGAAAGGCTCGAGGCTCTACGGGATAAGCTGCATAGAAAATGAAAAATTTTTGAGTGGGAAATTATGTAAATGTAAAGTATGTAAAGATGATATAAATCTGTATGTTACCTTTTTTACATTGGTAAGGAAAATATGCATTTCCTTAATACAAAGACTTAAAATGAAAGTGGGCACTGATTAATATTTGGTAATATGAGAAAATATTAAGCAAAAAAATGGGTATGGGAGAGTGAAAAAAGTATGGGACAGTGGTGGCTCAGGCGGTTGACGCTCAGGGGTTGCTTGTTGGAGGATCAGAGCTTGAGCCGTGTCACCACTGGAGCGCCATCTTTGGGGCCTTAACCCCTATACCCCTACAAAATCACTCCACCATCGCCAGTTCCAAAGCCATATGAGAAAGGAGGAGGGTTGTGAATTGGGCTAGCAACCTTCTCCTCAAAAACCACCATTGCTATAGAAACGAAGGAACCCGCTACAATAGCATGGAAGGAACAACAACAAAAGAATGATACTTTATAAGAAGGTTTTTTTCATTTAATAAATACCACAATAGTAGATACCACTATATGTCAAAAATGAGCTCTTATACAGTATATATAGAGTCTATTTAAAAAGACGTAATATCTCCTACAACGAGTTAAATGTATATTAGGTAATAATCTCTACACACAGCAGCTTTAGCAGTTTTTCTCCACAGTCTTGTTAAGCAATCATGTTAAATTACACTCCTATAACTACAGTGATGTGGTGGCACGGTAGTACTTGCACCTTCAGGGTCTGGGTTCGATTCCCGCCTCTGCGTGCATGGAGTTTGCATGTTCTCCCTGTGCTTGGTGGGTTTCCTCCCACCATCCAAAAACATGCAGATTAAGCTAATTGGAGACAATTAAAGTTCAACTTTACAATATCTCGTCAAATAACAACAACAACAACAAAGAAACTGGTAAAATCTTGTAAAAAAAAAAAAAAAAAGTTTTTGGAAACATTCTGACCCTGATTTAGCTTGTGATGTCTGTCCGCGTCTTGAAGTAGTTAGCGTGTTGTTTGTGAAATGCCACACAATAGTCTGGGAGTAATTAGCAGAGTGAAGCTGAAAGGGCGTTTTCTGCCCAGAGCAGTCTGATCTAAATCTGCACATAACAGCCTGTTGTTGTGTCAGTTTAGGATGTGTTAACATCAGCACCTTGAGGTTGAGCACGTGGTCGGAAAACGTCGCGAGATAGCGTAGTCTGTATAGTTGTAGACAGGACTTTGCTTCAAAGCATTGCATCAAAGTGTTCTTATGAACTTTTCTAGAAGGAACATTCCATGAGTAATACTCTTTGTTCGCTTCTGTTCGTTTTTTATTTTATTTTTTATTATAAAGTATAGTGATACTGTTGTTGTAGAGCAAAACTTCACAAAGAGGTTACTAACAAAATTTTAATTTCTACCTTTCACAAATATTTGTAATGGAAACACAAGGACAAACGTATTGTCTTGACACATCGCATTCTTTCTTTTAAGCTGCGCGCTTTTTATTTTAACGCCTACACGGTGATAAACTAATCCGTCTGACCTTCCTAGGTGTGACAAAGTTCACTCAACAGTTCAATCCGTCGACTGTTTCCGATGAAGCACATAAAGCCAGTGTGAAAGAGCGCATTTCAAGCTTTTCATTTTTGGAAACCCTCCCTCTTTTGAAAGAGTCTACTCGGGGCTATGGTATAAAGTCCCCCCTATCATTTTCCTGCTGCTAAACATGGAGATGGTGGCCCACACCCAGAGCTGTGAGGAAGAGAGGATGTTACAGAGCCTGCCTGAGCTTGTGTGACTATAATCCCACAAAATATCACCTGCACTGGAAATACAGAGCAGCTTTTAAAAGTCTGAGTCTGTGTCAAGAACTGCTCTCGAGGGTGATTCCATGGTTGTGGAATGGTGCCATTGATATCATGTTACATAAACGATATGTGTACTGTATACAAAAGGCATTTTAAACATAGATAACGTATCCATCATGACAACCCAGGTCAATATTCACTATCTATACTTTCCTTTGTAATATAATTATTATAGTATTAAAAATAATTTGCATTAACGGGTGAATCCATTTAACACACTGCCTGGCCAAAACTACAGTAAGTCATCATTTCGGGATGGACAAATTCTGTATTGGGCTGCATCAAGCAAAGAAAACAACTAAGGAGTTTTGAAATGACTGGACCATGGTTAAGCACACATTATAAAAACCTGGAAGGATAGAGCTGAACCGTCAACTTTGTGGAAGGGACTCAGTGGTCAGCACTGTTGCCTCACCTTTTCACTTTAGGGTTCAAAACCATGTGCATGAAGCATGTTCCTCCTTGTACTTTGTAAATTTCCTTTAGCTACTTTTGGTTCCCCCACACAGTGAAAAGATATACGTTCTAGTAAATTCTAGTCATTGAAAAATTACTATATTTAACATTCACCTTGGTCAAGGTGAAAGTGAATTTTGAGTCTGACCCAACATTTTAAAAAATGACATCATAGCAAGCGGAAACATCTTATCTCACGAGTTGCATAACAAAAATGGTGTCATCCTATCATCTGGAGATTGCGAGTTTGATGCCATGGTGATGCTACAGTCATCCGGAGCTGGAAGTCTAGAGCGGATTGACTTATCAGAATAACTAAATCTAAACTGATAACTAAATTAGGACAACCCCTCAGGGTCTTGGGAAGCCTGGTGCCTATCCCAGGAGACTTTGGGCACTAGACAGTATACACCCTGGACAGGGTGCCAATCGATTACAGGGCACACAAGCACACGCTCAAACAATAAAGGCGATTTGGAAACGGCAAATCGCCTAATCTGCATGTCATTGGATTGCAGGAGGAAATTCGAGTACCTTGAGGAAACACTCAGAGGAAGCACAGAAGGATCTCTCAACCCTGGTGGTGCGAGGCCACCTCCTTATAATGATCCTGTACGTATATTCAAAAACAATTTCATTTGCCAAGATATAACTTTGTATAGTGGGGTTTACTGGGCATGAGGCCAGTACATAAGGAGGTGGCCTCACACCACCATGGTCAATGGGTCATTCCGTGCTTGGTGGGTTTCCTCCCACAATCCAAAGACGGGCAGATTAGGCTTTTTTTTTTTTTTTTTACCAAATTGCACGTATTGTGTGAGTGTGTGCGCTTGCAAAGACACAACACAATTGTCTGTGATGTGTCTGTATGCTGTAGTATTACAATTTTGTTTCTCTGGAACTGAACGGCGCAAACATGTTCCAGCATAATGATGCGCACAAACCAATCTTCATACAGGAAGTTTAAAGACTTTGGAATGGAAGAAACTCAAATTGCCTTGACAGAGCCTTTGGGATGAACTGCACCTCAGACCTCCTCACACAAGGAATACTTGAGTTTATCGTGGGAGTTGGATTTATTGTATGTTTTTATATGGTGTGTGTTTTGGAAGTGGGAGAAAACTGGAGAACATGGAAGAAACCAACTAGAGGAACGGCATAAGAAATTCTACGCAGAGATCAAGACGAATCCAAGGACCCTGGAGCTTTGAGCTGATGATGCTATATACTGTTTACGACATGTTACAGTTTAATCGAATAAACTCTATTAATCAGGATCTGACCAGTGGAACAATGGAAATCCACTAAGATTCAGTAAGAAGGAATATGATTAGCTCAGCTTGTAGGAGTTAGAAGACCTTCATTCTGATCCATGGGAACTAATCATCAACAGTATGGCATTCTGAGTCAAGCTGTTCTAATATTACATAAAAAAAAAAGAAAGTGAGAGTGAGTTCCCAGCCAGATTCCCTTGGTGCCCACTCGCTTGTTACACTGGGAGCAGAAGGAGAAAGGGAGCAGTTGGTCACTAAAGCGAAGTATGAAAATCGGCATGCAAATTGCAGTCCCGCGGCAGCATTGTTCGCGAGAGGCGTTATGGGCATGCCTGTTTGTGCTGCTCACACTGTGTGGCTTTTGCCTTCTTTCTCTTGCCACAGATGAGAGCCTTCCCGGCTCTGTTAGCATCCGGAGAATGTCCTCGTGCTGAAAATGAAAAGGTAGCTCTCCAGCTGGTGGTATTATAAGGCAAAGCGAAGTCAACAGACGGACTTTAGAAGAAAAAAAAGAAAGTGAAGTTAAAGAAATGCTGATAGTCACACGGTTGTCTAGTGACAGGTGTTTGTCAGTGGAAGGGCGATGACGTCCATCTTGGCTTACTCAACAAGATGGAATGTGTGTGTGTGTGTGTGTTTTTTTTTACATTTTACATTTGATAATATGAACAATTATTGATAATACATAATTATCAATAATTGTTCATATTATTTAAACCTACCATGTAGCTGTGATATATAGGTAGGTCAGTGCGAGCAAATTCATTATTCAGATGTGGCCTTCTGCTGGTGTAGTGTATTGATCTTTCACAGTCACGTGACCACCATGACGTCAATCACAGCAGCGGATTGCAGAAGTACCGTTAACCGACATCAGGCTAATGTACATAAGTTTGTTGATAATTATGTTCTTGGAGGGATGACCTACCGGATTACCCGATGATTCGCCACACAATTTAAAAATCAACCTAGCAATTGCTAGCTCCTGTACTGATAATTATTTTCTGCATTATGCATTATGTTGTGATAACTTATTCATAACTTATTCAAAAAAGAATTACAGCAGACAGTGTACAAATATGTAATTCCTCTTAGATTTGGTTGCATTTTCTAGGATTAGATCAAAGCATCAGGTATTGAAAAAGTCATTTTTCAAAGAAACTACGTAGTAGGCTCATGTCAATTAACGGTACTTCATAGTAGTCATGTGAGTGCAATTGAGACCATGCTATGGAATATGCTCTACTGTACTCTTCATAAAATGATGTGCCATCCATCCATCCATCTAGGAACATCTGTAATCCAACTAGGAACTGTGGAGGCCAATGGTGACCACTGTATTCATTCCTATTTAGACCGTGGTAGGACCTCCGGTCAACACTAATACACGCATTCACACACTATGGGCAATTTGGAAACGGGAATTAGCCAAATCTGCATATTTTTGGACTGTTGGAGGAAACCCATCAAGCATGGGGTGAACATGCGAACTCCATGCACTCTGACCCGATGCACTGTGGGAATCGAACCCAGGACCTGGAGGTGCAAGGCGACAGTGCTAACCACTAATTCACCGTGACGCCTAAATGATGTGCATATAACATTAATTAATACTGACATTTCAAACTTTCTAATTAATAACTAACTATTAGAGCCCTTGATCAGCGGCTACAGTGGGATTTGGGATTCAATCTTGTGATAGGACATAGATAGCAGTGAAACACAAAACACATGATCCGGAGGTAATCCGGAATGACTTCTATGCAGTTGTTAAGAAGACAAAGTGTTATTTAAGATGGCATAATGTTACCAGTCAGTGCTTCCATGACTGGTTATGTATGTGGGTTTTGTCTCTTTTGCCATCCAGAAGTGGGCGGGACCATGACGGACAGACATCCGTGACATCACATGCAAAACGTCAATATGCCTTGTATGTATTGTGCATTCTGACATGTGTTTCTGCTTATCCTGGTAGTAAAGAGTAGTTCTTTGTATTACCATAGCCTTTCTGCCTGCTTGAACAAGTCTGGTCATTCTTCTCTGACCTCCACCTGCAGAACTGGCGCTTACCTTTTTTTTTTTTTCTTCTTTTTTTTTTCCCTGGAAAATAAGGAAAATCAGGAATTTTTAGACATACAGAAAAACTAAAAACTGTGTTTTGAACATACAGTACACAGGAACTACTGTCGAAGTTGGTATTAATCAGCACCTTTTGACCGATCCATTTTGAAAAATGCTGGGGTATAACTCTCATTAACAGCCCCCCTCCAGAGCAGCTTGTAAAGACCTCCTCATGGCTTTGTTTCCTTCCAGAAAACTCCACATCCCTTCATTGTGCCACCCAGAACACACTCATTATTGTTGACATGGCACCCCCATGGTCCTGGTCATTCGTCCGTGCACACGCATACACACACCTGGTGTGAGCATTGTATTACCTACCCCCGTTCTCCCCCATGTGCTGGTCGAGTGCAATTACTCCGAGATTATTTACTATAGCCCAGCGCACTGCATGGCTTGTTTTGTCTTTGGCTAAACATCTGGCTTAACACTCTCCCAGGTCCCCTGTCTCCCTTCACTTTCTATCCTTTACTCACGACCGTGGTGGCAATTTACTCATCCTGAAAGAATGTCCCCTTGGAAATGTTTGACCAAAGACTAACGCAGAAGGAGATGACTCACAGTGAGGGGCAAGCTTTAAGCTTCGGTGGTTCTCTGAAAATGATTAAAGTTAAGCATGAACACATTCTCAGATTCCACAAATAACCCACACTCCCTCGTCCTATTACACACGCACACATTTGGACAAATCACGGTCTCGTGATTGCAAGTTTTAGTGATGTTGAAGTACGTTTAGAGAAAGAGAGATTGTGTATATTGATGGGATGAGTGTTGCCTCCAGGGTTTATAACACAAGCCAGTCATTTCCTAGTGGTGAATCACATAACTGCAGAAGTGTGACGATGGGTGACAAAGCAGAATCTGATTCATGGGGTTATAGTCGCTATGTAACAATGAGATTAGATCATTAGAACTGTGATTCACAGCACAGAAGAAAGCGGTGAAAACGAAACCTACTTCTCCAGCGTTCCTGCTTCTGTGGATCATCATTTCAACACACTTTATTCCCCTCAAGGTTTCCTCCATGTGCTTGCTCTTAAGCGACATCTATATTTGTGCATTGCTATTGTTAAAATGCAAAAATAAAGTCAATTCGAAGAGAATATAATCTAACAGTTTGCTTGCATTGAATAAAATTACAACTTAATGCATCCATATATTTTCATGAAAGCTGCTCAAATGATTTAGTTTGACCTTGAAAAGCTCTTTGATCCCTTAGCGGTGTCATTACAACGGGCCCGAATCCCGAAAGCGAGTCCTGACAAGCTTTTGCTTTTACACTGATCACGTAGAGATCAATACGCTAGATCGATCCGCGGAGTGTTGTGAAGCAAATGAAATTCTCCCGTAGGTGTCTAATGCATTCGAATCATAGGAGAGCAAAACAAATCGCAACAACAAGACAGACGTGAAACCTGAATGTAAATAATAAAAAGTTCCCTTTAATGTATAGATGAGATGAATGTTTTTTTGTCCTTTGTCTTCTGCAAAGACTTCCGACTTGTGTGTTCTGACTCACATTTCATGTAATAGCCCTTTAATTGCACCATATTGACTCAAAGCCTTGCAATATATTAGTACAAATTACACCCACAAGCAATGATCTGCAGAGATCAAGGTCCCTTCCTATAATTTCCAATTAGCTAATGGCTGGTTTTTCAGGGAAGGATAGGAAACTAGTGGTCTCTCTCTAGTGGGAAGAGTTAACTGCTGTTTGAGATAGGAACTGTCTTTCCACCACAGCACTTTTTTGAGTGTAATTGAGCTTTTTTGGTCAAATATCTAAAAAGGTACCAAAGTATTAGCAATAGCAATAGCGATAATAATCAATATGGCCCTAAATGTTGCACAGTGGCTTAGCAACCAGCACCTCCAGGAGTTTGCATTTTCTCCCCATGATTGCTGGGCTTCCTCTGTGGACTCCAGTTTCCTTCCATAGTCCAAAGGCATGTGGTCTAGTTTGATTGGTGTTACCAAATTGCGCAGTGTGTGAATGGGAGTGGGAGTGTGTTTGGCACCCCATGCACGGTGTACCGTATGTTGCAGGGTGTGCTGTAAGTTCCCTACGATACAGTCCAGGCCCCCCTCGAGCCCACACAAGATAGGTGGTATATGTAATATGTAGATAAATAGCCTCATATGTAGCGTCCAAGCACCCATTCCCTTCCAAATAGCTCACCCAGTGGTCAGTTCCTGGCAATACATACAATAGGTACTTAGGAATCTAAAATGTATTTCTTCTCGTGACTTAAAGCTAACTTTGTGGCGTGCCAATCAGAAATTGGGATCCATTTATAAGTTAGCAGAACAATGCAGCACACCAAATTTCCCCATGGTCAGCTGGCCCCAAAACCAACTACAGCTTATTGCACCAGTTTTTGGCCAGACATTCCCAAATCAACGATGTGTGACAGCCAACATGGCGTATAATACATGCTGTTCCAGAGTTCAGCATCAAAGAAAAAAGAGAACTTGAGAAATCCACAATGTCTTCATGGATCATAGGAATGGCAGGCTTATATGCTGACCAGATGAGACAGGTCAGATTCAGAATACATTCTTTTGCGTGACAGGATTAGAAATGACAGCGTGACCCTGGCGATTTACCTTCATCCAAATGGTTCAAGATGACCGAATCTTGCCAAATTAAGCAAAAGTGTTATTATAAACTTTGCAGCCAAGTTTAGCTGGAGCAAATCTACAACCTAAGCCCCCGTTTTCCATTTCTCTAACCTCATCTATCTCTTGTGTTTTCCAGCTTGTCCCTCATTAGTCTGTGTAAAGCTGGTTCACACCTCATTGCCACTTCTATTCACTCCCGTATTTGGCGATAAGCCCTCTCCATCGGGTCAATGGGACCCTTTCTAGTCCGCCTGCATGCTCGCCTAAAGAATTAGACTCCGGCTAACAGATAATTAGTTAGATTTATCCCTAGGCTCTGTCATTCGACATAATAAACTGCAGGAGCCGTTTCCTCTTCTCAGAAAATGCACCTTTTGGGCCTGTCAAGCATCTGGTCACGTGTTAAGCGGCTTGCTAAAGGCTTGTGCGTTATCACAATATAGATTGAGGTGCTTTTAAAAAAGAAGGTACAATTGTTTACAGCTCTGGGGAACAATAAGGCTTTAATAATTGAGTGTCCTGACTGGAAATCGTTGTGTGTGTCTGTTTCTGAGAACACAAGCCCCTAGGCTGTTTTTAAGGTGTGAGTAAAGTGTTACACAGCTCTTATGGTGGCTTCCTTCTGGTTTCACAGTGTTGTCTGAGAGGTAAATGGATGCGAACTGGGGGCTTAATTGGATTGAGCGTGGAAAAGCGTGACATCACGAAAAAGTGTGGAAAACAAATAAGGAGGGAAAAAAAACACATCTTGTTTTTCCCCTGCGTCTTTTTGTCTTGTGGGTGGGTTTCAATCTCACTGTTTACTGAGTTGTTTTAAACACACCATTTGTTCGATATTAAACTCCTCCAGTCCCTTATTAACATGGAAAGTGCAGTTTGTTCAAACGCAGTTAGGACTGTTTGAAGTGCAGTTTTAATAGCTTTTGATACTTTTATGACATAAGTACCAATTTCGTGAAAGATGTGTAAAATTCATACACACACATGGAATAGTTTTGTCCGTCTAAGCAATCAGGACATGAAACAAGCGTAATTTTCACAGTAACGGACGCCAGCATTGCATCTTATTTAAAATGTCCATATCTATTTGTGTATGTTGGCAAGGTCGGCATAGTCCCATTTCCTAATGACAGTATGCAGCTTGGAACACTGCTGCCAAATATTCTGCACACATTTAGCTTTTGGCAAAGCAAACAAGGGCAAACTATAGCACATTCTAAGTGATGCTGAGATTTTGAAGATATTCACAAATCTGTGGATTAGTGCAGCTATATGATTTCTATCTGAATGGATGACCTTTACAGTGTCTTTCATATTAATCCAGGTTCTCAGACATAGAGGAATGGGAACTGGCTAACTGTGAAATAAAAAAAAAGACTAAATGAAAAACAATTGTATAAGCTAGTTAGTAAAAAGCTTCCAAAGTGAAAAGAGTTTTTTTGTACCAAAACAAATAACAGCGATTGATTAAAGATTCTTGATGGTTCAAGTCTGTGACTATAAACTACCTTAACGTTTGTGGTCAAGCCAAGTCTGGTGTCTAAAACAAAAATGGGGCTGCTAGAAATCTCACACAGCTTCATCACTTTACGCTTTCTTATTTTCCTAGGATTTACGCATGTGGAATCTAGTCACGTTGTTAAGAGTACACACACCGGTCAGCCATAACATTAAAACCATTAAAACTAGCCATAACATTAACCTCCATTCGTAGAACCACCCAGGTTTTAGATTCCCCTCTTGCCACCAAAACAGATTGACATCTGAAGGGGTGCTGTGGTGTCTGGCACCAGATCCTTTAAGTGCCTTAGTTTGCAAGGCGGATCCTCCAAGGATTAGACTTATTTATCCAGTGCATTCCATGGATACTTGATTGGACTTGGATTTGGGAATTTGGAGGAACTACTTTTAACCCATGTTTTTTAAAAAAATGTTACGCAACTCCCTCTTGTGTAACGCTTTTGGATTCCAACCCTATCCTAAACCACATGGTATGCGAACTTTTCCTATACAAGCTTTCTGAAAAAGTCAGAATTGTAACTGTATTTTTAATACTGTTTATAATGCTGTCTCCATGCCCCCCAACAATATATGGACACGCATTGCCAAGGCAATAACACTAACAACAGGGCCCATTATCGAGCACTAACGCCTCCTGTTGCTGATTGGCTGCAGTAGTGTTGCGTATCCCGGTCCGCACCACTTCGTTTGTACACAAGATTTTTTTACAGCCTGCAACAAGAATGCAAAGCTAGCTAACCATGAGACACTATCATTCACCCTCTATATTTTACATTTATTAAAGCATTTGGCAGACACCCTTATCCAGAGCAACTTACATTTTTTTATCTCTTTATACATCTGAGCAGTTGAGGGTTATGGGCCCAACAGGGAGAACTTGGTGGTCGTGGGATTTGAACCTGGAAACTTCTGAACCATAAGGCAATGGCTTAAACACTGACCTCTATACCACTTATCCTGTGTATAGGGTCAGAGGAGACTCAGGATGTGAGGGTACACCCTGGACGTGGTGCCAAACTATCACAGAGCATACACACACACACACACACACACACACATTAATTCACACTACAAGAACACCAAGTACCCTAATCTGCATGTCTTCGGACTGTTGGAGGAAACCGGAGTACATGGAGGAAACCCACCAAGCAAACACCATGAACACAGATGCATGGCGGGAATCGACTCCTCGACCCTGGAGGTGCAAAGCCACAGTAATGCTAACCACTGCACCATCAAACATGAGATCATCAATATTCACTTAATTTGCCCAAAAGTGAATTGCATTAGAATAAATTACTCCTTCCTCCTTTATATGTACTATTACAGTTTAGTTCTGCTACAGTGAACTTTATAAAAAAAAATGTCAAGCGATTGTGAGAAGATTTAACAAAATAACTTATCTATCTGTAACTTTATAACTCTTATCTATAACTATTACTTATAGAGATGTTAGAGTAACAGCCATCCGTGTAGCCAGTGCTGCAGATTTAAACGAGTACTGTACAGTGCTGGTATCTGAAACCTCAAAGGGACAGCAGTGAACTACAATCCCACAATGCACCTCCCGGGCCGGTGGAGAAGCGTCGAGGTTGCTGCGGGATGCCAGGAGAGGAGGTGGGAGGGGGGGGGGGCGGGGGAGGGGATGAGCGAGGGAGGTAGAGTGGGGCGTCTAGGTTTTTAAATCAAAGCCGTGCGAAGGCGCGTACGCGCGCGCCTTAGTTTCTTGCAGCGTCGTAGCGGAGCCGCACGCGCGCCTTTGGAATCTCCTCCCTCTTTCCTTCTCTCTCTCTTTTTTTTTTTGGGAGCTTCACACCGCTGTGGGGGAGGAACACGGCCAGGAGGAAAGTACAGCAACGAACGAGGGAAAGAGAGAGAGAAATCACTCCTGGATGCGAACGTGAGAGTTTTTCCGCTTTCTCAGTCGCTCTCCGCACGCGCAAAAGGGAAAACAACGTTTCTTTCATTCTAGTTTGAACTGGATACTTTGTAAAGGATCTACGCGGTAAAAAAAAAAAAAAACAAGTTTCTTTTTCTTTCTCCTCCTTTTATCTCTTCGCCTCCTCGCGCGCGGAGCAAACCGCGTCCCGAACCGAGGAGACGAAAAAAAAAAAAAGAGAAAGAGAAAGAAAGAAGAAACGCACGGGTGGACTTCTCCGCAGTGTTACCTGGCGTTACAACTTACTCCTGCTTTGAGGGGGGGGAAAAAAAAACAGAGTCCCAAACTTTTACACGCTTGGATTTGGGATTTGAGAGAAGATGTAATATTTTGCTCTCCCCTTCAGCTTTCTGAAAAACACTTGTATTGTGGAGTGTTTTTTTCTTTTTCTTTTCAATATATATGTAGAACCGAATAGGAAACAAACAAACAAAACTAATTAGGAAATAAACTTTATTTTTTTTATTTTCTTCAACTATCTTCAACACTGCAGATTACCTCAGAGGGAAAGGTGAGTTCTTCCTCAGGCGACATGTTTCTACTAATAGGCTAATTAAACCCCTGAATGGGTTGTGTGTGTGTGTGTGTTTTTGTATTTAAGTGTTTATATAAAAAAAAAAAATTGAGAAATGTATTTAAAGAGTTCTATGCTGAAGAATTTTTTATGTCCAAGTGTCTAAAATATTCTTGAAAGTGACATGTGTTGAAGAGCTGCTTGTGTTGAGCTCGTAGCCTTTGTGCTATGGTGAGGAGGTTTAATCTTACCTCAGAGTCAAAAAGCGAATAAGCTTGGGCTAAATTGTCTGACTTTACCTCATACCTCATGTTGGTTAGATAAATTAGTGTGTGAGTGTGTATAAATACAAAATACATATTATATACAGACTGCAGAACAAATATGCTATCATGCATGCACTTTTTTTTTTTAACTTTTTTTTTTCTTTTTTAAAAGAGCACAAAAATTCCCCCTGAAGTAAACTTAACTTAAACTCCTCCTCAGACCATTTTGCATCCTTTGGGTAAAGGTTCCTGAAAGTTTGTTACTGCTCGTGTCTTTATGTTGCACTGATGATGGTGGCATTCATACTGTTTATGCAGAGATTTCCAGATACACATTTTCTCTATCTTTAAAAAAAATAATTTCTCTTAGAACATTTTCTGGCTTATCCTCCCCCCCCCCCCCCCCCCCCCCCTTTCGTCTCTGAATGTTAAACCAAAAATCGTGTTCATTTTTGTGTTCATTTCATCCTGGTTGTGTGGTTTCTTCCAAAGTTGTGCTAAGTTTTAGTGTTAGGTCTTGGATTTGTTTACATGCAGCATACAGATGTGGTGCTCGTGCAGCCGTCGGTTATGGAGCGGATCCGTATTGGATACGAGTTTAATGGCTTTCCTGTTTAGGCTACATGACCGTGAGTAGTGAGTGATTTTGGCCATGTAGCGAGAGAGTTCAATCTTTTCTAGCACATCTGGTGAGTTTAAATATTACACAGACAAGCCAGCTTCCTCGAACAGGCTTGGTTTGTATTATGAGGAGCTTCTCGTGACAGCTCCAGAGACGCTGCCCTGTTTCAATGCAGGCCTTCCACATGTCACAGAACCGCAGCCTGTAATCCATTTCCCTGCGCATCACATCATTCTTTTGATGGCTCTTGCTTTTTTTTTTTTCTAGCTACAAGATCTCCTTCCTATGTTGTACCCACACATACTCCTGAAGTACCACACAAGCACAGACAGATTTACCCTTCCCCCTCATGCAGTCACTTCATTATCCCTAAAAACGACGCTGGCCGATAATCGTCCATTGAAATTCGCAGTAAAAGCGTTCATGGTCAATTTCCACCTTGTCCCCGGGAAGCAAAGCAGCTTGAATGAATGCCTTAGGCGGCATGCACAAATCTGATCGCAATCTAATGCAAAGCAGAACTGAAAAGCAGACCACGTAGAAATATATTAAGAGATATTACCATTATTTATACCTCAACAGTATTAAACACTCCATTCTGATTGAGCAGAAGGTGCTGAGTTGCAAAAAGTTTGAGTGTAGTCTTGGCTGTAATTCATATCATTCCCAGTTTATCACTTAGGGCTGAATGATTTGATAAAAAAAAAAAAACACACACATTTGATTATTTTGCTATGTATTGTAATTATGATATGTGACTATTAAATGTCTCGTTTTTTATTCAAACTCGTCTCTCTAGGCTAACAGCAAGTAAAGACAGTGATCTCATTGTCAATAATTTGTGTGCATGTTAACACAATCGTTTTTAGTACATAATCATTAATTTGTCATTAAAGTTAAGTTTTTCTGTCAAAAGAGATTAAATTCTAGAATTGATGGAAGGAGTCTCCAGTGTGAGAACTTCGTAATATGTTTTCTGCCATGTGAAAAAAAAAACCCTTTTCTTTTGCGTAATAGCTTCAAGAGAGGGAACGGAATCTGTCAAGCGAATTTGATTAGAGCTACTAAAATGTCTGAGGTGAACTTTTGTTGCAGAGTTTCAGAACATTATGAATCCAGCTGTGAATGGATTAAAAATAGTAGTAGATGTTTCATTTATTCTAAATAGGAAAGGTTCTTCTTGGCAGATTGTTGTGGTGTCAAAGGAATAAATATACTACAGGTTGTGCTGGTATAGGAAAATTATCAACTTTGCAATAGTAGTTGTATTTTAGTGTTCGCCATGCTTATTGTTCACAGCTGATTATTGATTATTTTCCAATATGATTCAGTGATGTATCAAAATTATTTTGTGTAAGTCACACTGACTCCAAAATGTTTTGGTTGTATATTGTGATTGTGTATATGTATGTTACATGTATACATATGTTTGCATTCAGGGAGGTAAAATGTTGGCATTTCTCTATAATCCTGCTGGTGGCGCACTCTACCATTCACACATCGTTGTGGTAGGAGCGAATTATTTGCAAAGTTTGTTTAGAATTTTAACAGAATTGCAATACGAATCGAATCAGCACTGCTGCATCGTGATGATATCGTATCGGTTCATCCCTCCTGAGTAGTACATGTTAACCAACAAGGAATTAAATTCAGTTTCTCTTTCTTTTTTTTTTTTTTTTTTCTTTTTTAACCTTTTGAAATGGAGAACCGGAGCGAGGCTTGTAAAAACACGACCGTTTAAAGCCATAATTACATCAATTAGTGAAATTGGAGGTCAGATTGCTGTACTAGCAGGTCCTACAGGATTTGAGCAGTGTTTCTTCGGCGGCGCCTTCAAAGTGGGTCAGGAGTTCAGAGGCGCTCAGAAGAAATGGCGCTCTTGACCTGGGAAGGCTTGTCGAGGAAAGTCTGACTCTACTGTCTTTTCAATGAAGAATTAAAAACGACGACGGTGTGTAATTAAATGCCATTCGTCAGATCCACCTCCTTTGTCTACGTTCATAACAGGAATTCAGCAGAAGGGTGTATTTCAGAGGGCAGAGTAGTAGTAGTTTGTCTCGTCAGCGTGGTTGAACCAGTGATGTTTAATGCCAGAGCTGTGCGACTCAGGAGAAGTCAGGACAGAGTCAGTCCAACTCTAACCCATCAGTCTTAATTAAGCCTATCTAGCTTTATTTTATTTATTTTTTTGATTGGCATGTAGATTGTCCTAAAGAATTAGCTACATGGTGGAACAGATTTGTCCAGGAATTTGCTCAGGAAATGTGATGCTGTTTAGTTCTAAATAAAAGATTGTTTGATATGGGCAAATTGCTGCATTATATGGTGAGTAATAGTTTAATGTAAGATTGAACGTCAACTGTTGTTGATTGTTTCCGCTTAACTGCACACCCATGTTTTAGTCCTCGCATAAAGTTTCAGGAAGAGATGCACCGATTACCCGATACCAGTTTCCTTTTTTTTTTTTTTTTTGGTATACAAAAATGTTTGGGAACTTTTTACAAATAACAAATAAAATCCAACTGAAAATGAATGAAAACTCAACAGGAAGGGTGAAGGATATCACATGCTTCCTCCAAGACACAAGCTTCCTGAACTGCTGCACACGCACCGTTGGGGAATAAAACGCAGATGCCCATGATTGGCTAGTAATTGACGTGCGAGTGCTCCCCTCCCCCCTGAGAGATCGTTCCTACCGATGGCTGGAGCAGGATTCGAACCCGCGATCTCCAGGTCCGCAGGTTTGGAACACTGATGCGATCGACACCGCACCGGTTATATCCGAGGACGGTTCTGTTCACGGGCCGATCTCTGGTTTCAGGACAAGGGTGAATCGGTTACAAGCACGTAAATGTTCCTCATGCGTATGAAAGACGCAGCTGGTTGTTTATTGTAAAGGAACGGCTGTTGTAGGTTTCATAATCGGCTATAGGATTTTCTTCACTACTTGACAAGTGTTTCATTCTTTTGGAAGGAAGCAGCTTTGTTTAGAGGGATTTAGAGGAGAATTTGTGCTACTGAGTTGCAGAGAGAAAAAAAGGAAAGCCGTCTTCTAAGGATCGCCGGAAGAAGCCAATCCCATAAATATGTTCACAAATTCATAAGACCGTGGCAGTAACTGCATGCCTTTTTAAATGTGTTTACTCAAATATAGTGTGTGCCAAAATAAGTTTTGCAGCAAAATTCGAATGGTTCCTCAGGTTAATCTAATGTTGCAAATCTCGTTTCAGGCCTTATAAAGAAAAATAAAGCTTTTTGTGATGGTTAATTGCAAAGGTGAGTCTATGCAGCTAGTGTAGACGGCTACATTGATTGTACAATGATGCAACAGAAAGCGTTTGCCTGATCACTGGGAGGTTGTGAGTTTGAATTGTGTTGCTGTTTGTGGCCAGCAATGTTAGTCATGTTCTCTTGGTGGGAGGCAACGGTCACTCAGAGCAACACCAGCGTCTGTGAGTTTGGAGCTTATAGAGGGTGCCATCTGATGCAGTTAACATAGATTAACTTTTCTCAAAGAGAGAAATGGCACAAATTCTCACTTATTATTGGGAAAATAAGTTTATGGTTTGGCGACGAGTCGGAGATCGGATAATTATTACTTCTCTCTGGGTGGGACGGACCTCTGTCGGTCGAACTGACTACGACTTTACATTAGCGCTCTCTCCCAATCATGATCCGCCACCTTTCTGACTCCCTCCTCTGGGCGCTCTGGTCACCCGGTTTGCATACGGTCCGTAGCTGTATCTGTCCGATCTTCTACTGCGAGATTCCGAGGATGAAAGCAGCGTTCCCATCGGACATTCTTTTGGGTGGAACTCAACGCAACACAAGTGTGTGCATGTGTGTGTGTGTGTGTGTGTGTGTGTGTGTGTGTGTGGGACAGGAATGAGCCACCCTCTAATTTCTAGAGCTGCCTGAAAAAAGCAACAGCCAGCAACCCTCTTTGAGGGGAAAAAAACAAAAACTAACTTGTCCACCTTTACGAGGGGGTAAAAAAAACATCCCTGCTATCAGCGGAGCTGTTTGTTTAGAACGTAAATAGCTGGTACTCGGTGACCTACAGACTCAACCTGAAGTTTGGATATTAAGCAAATGAAATGCACGGCGAAGTGTACGCAGTACTGCCACGCGCCCAGATACAGGAGTGGCAGAATAACTTATTTGAATAGAACATGCAGCTTTTCAAGCAAATCAGTTATGCAGGTGGAAGAAAAGCGAATGTCAAAAAACAAGCACGGGGGCCATGTTTTGTTGAGTTTTTTTCCCCCCTTTTTTTCTTTCTTTTTTTTTCTTATTTTTTCTTATTTTTTTTTAGATTGGACACTTTGTGAAACGTTCTGCTCGGCAGCCAGCGATAATGAGGGTGTGCGCGCGCGCCAAGACCCCGTTCCCCTCCGCCGATCACAGCGAGACAACATCCTGGGCTCCGTTTAATTAGGGGTCCAACCGACCTCCTTTTCACTCTTCCGCTCCACTCCTGCTTTTCAGCGCGCGCTCTAATGAGTTGCTAGGCCCGTTCCACAGCGGGCAACGGGATGAGTTGCCGCGTATTTGTTTATAAGAAGAAACGGGAAACCCGAACCGCTCCTGTTTAGATCATTTTCAGAACCGCGCAAACAACCTAGCATGAGGTGTGGAATGTTTAAAGATGGAAGGATCGTTGCTTCTAAACTGAAGGCACAAACGTGGGTTCAGTCGTACCGCTCTCATGACATGACTGATAGAATTATGAGAAGGAGAAATGAGGATTTTCTTTTCCTTGAAAATCCTCCCAAGCTGTTGTGCTTGTTATTTTGTGTTTTTTCCTCCTCCCCTCACATTATCTTCAGTTGTATTCCTAACATTCCTGTCAGGTCGGCTTTGCTTCTCTGTGAGTAAATATTTACGTCTAGGTTGAGATATCTCCGTCAGTGTTTTAACGACTTGGGCATTCAGTGTTTTTTAGAAGCACAGAAGATATTTATTTATTTATTATTTGTTTATTATTATTTTTTTTGGAAGTGTCATGCTTATTAAAACTTGTTCGTGTAGGAACAGAGGATAAGTAATATGATTACCAGGGGAACGTTATAGACATTTTCTGACTTGGTGGTGAAAGTGTGTCTTGTATTTCATCGGTGGGATCGTGTGTGTGTGTGTGCGCGTGCGCGCGCTCTTGGCTGACATGGTGCGAACGTGACTGAGTGTAAGCTCCTCTCACTTCCGAGTGTCTGGCAGCAGACAGAAGCTTCTGGAAAGGAAGCTCATTCACTGATTTACACTCGCACAAGCACGCACCGACGTATTCCTATAGGGAAAATCTCTCCACTTGGTCTCTTTCTCATTCTCTCTCACTCTCTCTCTCCTCTCCCTCTGTCTCTCTCCGGTTCAGTCGTTTGACCCTCAGGCTCTCAGGGGGGCACATTGGCAGACTCAGCAGGGTGCCAGTATTTTTGCCTCCCTCCTTCATTCCCCTGCAGTCGTAGCATTTGTTCGCTAGCATTGTCCTTCCAGTCGCGGCGAGGAGCAGCTGGAAAGGTGACGAAAATCCCGACGGGGGCATTTGCATAAACTCCAAGGCAGTGATTAATACACAAATGACTTTGGCCGCATACAAAAGTCAGGGTTTTAGTACGGTGAGTAATTTGGCATCACTTTTTTTCAAGAGCAACGTGAGATTCTCAGCCGCCTCAAAGCGCGACAAGGTCTCTGAGCAGGACGAGTCCCACCTTCCCCGTCCCCCCTCCTTCTTTCCCCTAACTACGCTAATGAATGTGTTTGTGTAAGAGTGAGCAACATTTGGTGAATGAGCTCCAGCAATCAATAGGACAAATGGTGTGTCGGGTTCATGCAGGGATGGGATGCGCTCTAGCTCGGGTGTCTGTGTGTCCGTCTTCTGTCTTACAGCTCGCCTTGTTTTCAGTCGGCTCATGGGAAAGCTTAGTCATACACGTCCACTGTAGTACACAACTCCCCTTCCCTCTTTGAAAGATCAGCGCTTTTGAGGTTGTTCTTTTATCCATTGTACGAGAGCGTTATATGAAGCGCTAACTTAAATACTCGATTCTGATTGGTCAGAAGTTTTCTAGAATCTCTGAACCTTCAGTGTTTCTATAGTAACGGCTAAGGCACAAGGATTTTAAAAAAATTATTTTCTAGATAGCTGAAGCATGACGTGCATGTTATAGTTTTTCTTCGTAGATATTTATCATTTGGATCAGCTGTAAATGAAAGGAATAAGAGAACCGGTTTCATTTAAGGAGTGACTCCACAACACGAAGTATAATGTAACTGTAAATGGACAAAAAGGTATGCTGCTAATCTTCGCAAGTGAAAGAGTACCAGCAAGTGAAAGATTGAATTGGGGCGGGGGGGTTTGGGGGGGACATCCGGTCGCTTTTTCTTATCTTTGCCTGAATGTCATCAAATCAGCGTGCAAACGAGCAAGGCTCAATCCTGGAGTGCTTTAGGGACTAAATAGTCCTAATAGTTTGTTTCTGCAAAAGCATCCAAAGGTGGGACATTGATTTTTTTAAATTAATTTATTTATTTTTAATCAACTTTTAAATACTCAGTCACTCTGTCTGTGTGAAGTTCGCGGCCACACAGTCAAAAGCGACGTCGCTATTTCCGAAAGAGCGGTTTTTAGATTTTAAGGCGAATCGAGGCCTGTGGTTGTAGTCTTGGCTTCCGGCCCGGTCTGGGAAGTTGGCAGAGAGGATTCCTGTCCGAACTGAAGGACATTTATTTATTTATTTATTAAATTCATTCAATGACGTACATTTAAAAAAAAAAAAAAGAAAAGAAAAGATGAATGTTTCCTATGCCTGTGTATAGGTGTTGTAGAGTCTAATAAAGTGTGTGTGGGTTTTTTTTTTGTTTTGTGTTCCTGTTAGATCCGATGTCCTAGCCGTGTGTGTATATGGAGAGCTACCCCAGGCGACGAGCTCTGCCGTAGAGGAGCATGATGAGGAACACAATGAAGGTCATGCTGCTGCTGCTCTCCGTTCTTCTAAGCCAACCTCTGCAGGGTGACGCGAGGCCGGCCAGCCCAGAGCAAGGTGAGATTTATTTATTTATTTATTTATTTATTTTAAAACCTCTCATACACATGCCATACTTTGTCACCTTAAGAACTTTGTGTTCTTGCACTTCACTAAAGCTGTCCATGGTTCAACTAATTCACTCCTCTGATATCTACATGACTAAAACCCAAAGCTTTTGGTTTTCTGAACAGTTAAAGAGTTACACTACTGACTTGACCATTTTGGAAAAGAAGTTGTGTTTATAGGTCTCTATAGACGCAATGCCGATGAGTGTGTTTACGAGATGGAAAAGAAACGAGCAACAGCATAGAAATGCGTTGAATAGTGGGTCTACACCTAATGCGGAGTAGAGGTTTTAACCTGCTTTAGCTAGTTTGTGAGTGTGTCATAAAGTGAGTCGGATAGCGAGTCATGTAGTGAGCCACCAAGGGAAGTCCAAAATTAGTTCTTTCTTTTTTGTCCATTTTTTTTGTGGGGGGGGACAAAGAGTCACGTTGTGTTGTACAAGTTGAAGTTTTCAAGTTCAACTAGTGTAATTCGTCCATTCCAGGTGGAGCAGCAGAAGTTCATATCTTAGCGAGTTCACATCGACTCCTTATTCAGTTCCACATGGCATAACTTGTTTGCTAGCATATCAGATGTGTGAGTCAAAGAAACCTCGACGCTCTTGGACATTCACACATTGTATTGATATACATGCTCGTAGAACATGGTTTGTGTGCTTATTTGCTTTTCCAAAACAAGTCTTCAGGCCTCTAAAAGCTTGCACACAGATGGTGCTAGAGGAGGAGAGAATGAGGGAGGCGGGTGGAGTGTGTGTGTGTGTGTGCGCGCGCATCTGTGTGTTTGAGAGAGAGAGCACACTATGAAACGGAATCCTGAAAAATGTGTCTCTTGGCAACATTCCACGGCGGTGAGGGCTGCCGTCTCGCTCACAGGTTTAAACGTGCTCCACCTTTGCACTTCTGTCCGGGAACACCACTGTGGCCTGGGGAAAGACAAACACCACACGTTACGATTACCATTTTATGATAGAAGTGCTGTATTTCTCTCTCTCACTCTGAAATCCATCTGTCTGTTTGTCTGTCTCTCCTGTCTGGCTTTAAATAAACCAGGCTCGGGAGGTACATTAGCAAGTGTACAGGGGCGTGTAGTTAGCCTCTCTGCCATCTCTTAGCCTCCAGGTACGCAAAAATATCTCTCCCCCTCGTCTTTTTTGTCTCTCTCTACTCCTTTTGTAATGAAAAGGTATTTGTTGTCAAGAGAAGACTCGACTACCAGGAAAGCTATAAATTACCGCATTTTTTTAAAGAGGAAAGGAGACAGCGAACACTCCACCCTGTGGCGGTATTCCACAGCGGAGATCGTGTTTCTGGGAAAGCGAGCCCAGTTTTCATTCCCATACACAGCAGAGAGGTGTATGAATAAGCGAGGCCTGGATACATCATCCAAACACACGGAGGACGTTTCAGGAAGTCCAGATGGGGTTAACGCCGGGTCAGCCAACAATCAAACGTTCCGATAGGAGATTCTTTCAGGGTGTTTGCTTAAGCGGCTCGCTGATTGACCACCAACGCCTTTAGGGTTTCAAAAAGATGACACGAGGAAGAAGGAGTGGAAGAGATAGTCGAAGGAGTCAGATGCGAATGTGACGGATTAGCCTTTAACCTCCAATGCCACTCCATCACCAAATGGTCAGGCGTGCTCGGGGGCCCTCTGTCCCCTTTTCCTCTCTTCTTCCTACCGTCTCTTTCCAGCTCCTCTCTCTACCCCTACTCTGCCCCCACCGCTCCTCCCTCCGTTCCCTCGTTTCCTGTGGAGTGAATGATAGTTTCAGCTGTCGACAAGTGGCCTGACGCGCCGGCATTTGTGCGGTTTGTCCACCTCCTCCCCAGGAAAAAACAAACGAAACCAAACACTAGGACCCCAGCAAGCTCTGTTTCGAAAACCATCTTAAAGCAATCAGCAGTTGTAACCCAAGCAGCGCGTGTTTTCCATTTCCTTTTCAGTTTTGGCGATAATGATAAATATCCAGAATTCTCCCATTTGTTTCCCTCGTCGTTATATCCATACATCCATCTGATTCGAATGTCTCTGATTCCTTTTATATTTGGATCAATTCTCCATCGATTCTTGTGCTTATATGGAGTGTTTACATTCGTAATCGCCGCATTTACAACCCTTCTCCGGATGAAGGGGATCAGAGTCGCCTCGCGTAGCCGTGCACGTATACCGGGCCTCGTTCCGTCTCAACAGCGCAAGGATCGACTTCCTATACATTCCTTTTAATCACAGGATCCCGTTTTTGAGACTGGGGTCAATCAAAGGAGTGCAGAGGAGCGGACGGATTAGTGCTCGCTGTCCTCGGGTTACGGGGTGTTTGTGGTTCTGTTGTGGCAAGAAATAATGAAAAGTCTGCGCTTTTTTTTTTCTTTCTTTCTTTTTTTTGTTTTGTTTTGACTAAAGTAATAAAACACAGCTTTGTAACGGTTCTGTTTGGTTACACAGTGCAGTGTATATCAACAAGCCCAACTCGGTGCATCTTGAACATCCCGGTGGGTCCGTGGTTTTGTTCTCGACTTGCTTCCGGTGCTGCTGTACGTGGTGTTCAGTTTTTCCCAGTGCTTCAGGAGCTGAGCAAGGCTGTAATCATGTGGGCGCTGGCTTAAATCGAGTTCCCTGAAGAAGGAAGAGTAGAATTAAGAGCTTGAACAAGCTTTCCTCCTAATTTGATTAATGCGCCGTTCGACTGAAGCTCGGAACTCTCTTCATCCCCGGTTAAACACGTGACGCCGTAGCAACACGTAAAGCACGCTCATACAGTCATACAGTCAGTAAGGTAACATTTACTTCATATGATAGGGTCTCAACACTGGGGTCGTGTCTCCATGCGAAGCAACTATTATTTATTTATTTTTGATAAAGTAGTGCAAGAAAACATGAATACTCTACACATTAATGCTTTTGCTATTATGGCAATTTGATGGCAAATTTATTTATTTTTTATTATAATTTGTCTTTTACACAAAACGGACGTACCTAGGAGACACATCATATAATATTTGCCAATGTTTTTAACTATTTAATAGCTACAAATGATTAATTTGTTTAAATGTGAAAATAGCATCTAAAAAGAAAAGGCAAATTTTTATATTTTACGGATTTCTTTTTTTTTTTCTAAATAAATGATTGGAAACATTTCATATACATGTATATTGCGTGTATGTATATATAATAAAAAATATAATTTATAATGAATAAGAAAATAAACAAAACAAACTTTGTATTTAGTTTATAAGATTTTTATATAGTTTATATATAGGCATTTTTTAAATATTTTATTTAAAATATTTTTTAGATATTTTAAAAAGATATAAATATTATGATGGGGAAACATTTTTTTTCTAAATATTTAGGACAGATATTGTTGAATTATTATAAATAGAAAAAAAGAAAAATGAGCAAAACAAGAGATCAATTACAATATATTACAATGAATTACAATTCCCATCAGGTTTTTTTTTTTTAAATAAAGAAAGCAAAGAAAAATATATTGTGTGTATTGTGTAATTACTTATCTCTAGTGTTAGCTGGTTAACTTTGTTGCTGGTTCCAAGTCGAACATACACACACATTATGGCACAGATTATGATCAATGTTAAATATATATAAACATGTTTGAAGAGAGAGCGCTCAGTATCAACTGATTTTATTATAAATAAATAAACAAACAAACAGAAAAAATCAGTAATAAATCAGTTGAAGATGGCAGTGCAGGGTGGGAAACCGATGCCTGTTTTGGCAAAGCTGTACGGAACGTTTTGTGCGTGTGTGTATTTGTGCACAGCGACCTGCTTACATTCCTTTCCACTCATCCCCCCGCCCCCCCCCTAATTTCGAATGATCTGTCTCTTTATCTCTGTCTCTTTCTAATACACACGCACACTTGCTCTGCCTCTGTGGAGATGGGGACGGGTGGAGACTGCGGGAACAATAGGTGTGATTCAGTGGGACATGCTGATCTCACCCCACTCCCCTTTACTGTGTGTGTGTGTGCGTGTGTGTGTGTATGTGTATGCTCGGGTTGTGACTGTTTTTAGAACTGCAGCCATTGTGAACAAATGTCATTAGCATCCACGGCTTGATGGAGGCCCACGGTGTGTGAACAGGGGCTTTAGGAAGACGGGACGTGATCTCCGTTAATCAAAGCAGATGATAGCTGGAGCTGTGGAGACGATCAGATTTGCTAATGCCATTCGCCTTCACATGCTGTGAAGAAAAGCTGATTCGCAAATGAGACTTTCATAAAGAGCCAGAACTAGGACACGTCAGCTGTTTATCTTAACTGAACCGTTATGAATCAGACATGAATCGAATTGAATCATATCGGATCAGTCATTAATCTTCATCATCAGAGCTTCATGGGAATCATAAGTGACGCGCCTGTATTTTTCTGCTGTTTGATGGCTCAGTGGTAGGTTGCTTGCCTGCCCAGGCCAATGCTCAAACCCCAAACCCAGCCACTGGAAAGAGTGCCGGTTGCAAGCCCGGGTAAACCAGGAGTCAAGACGGGACATCCAGTGTAAAACCAGTTGTAAATTGTTTGCACAAAATCCGATCACTGCGGCGACCCCTGGACAGGAGAAGCCAAAAAACCAACAACAATAATCTTTATTTCTTGCCGTCTCCCGTCCTCATTTCCTCCATCTGTCGTTCAACCACGAGTGCGGCTTCCTAAAGGAAATCCCAATGCCCCTTTTCTTTGTTCTATTACTTCCTATTTGGACACCAATGAAGCCTCTAAATCTGAAAGCGCTGCAAGAAGCAGTCTTTAGCAAACTTCCAGTCATTATCGCGTATTATTTATCATGCACGCCAGGCAGTCCTTAAAAATGGCTTGAAGTGGGAATGAGGAGAGGTTTTTTTTCTCCTTTCTTTCTTTCTTTCTGAAAATATGGCCTTTTGATCCAACTTAATCCGCTCATGGAATCTGAAGGATCAACTTAGTCAGAGAGAAGACCTGCAGCTCAAAAGGGTTTCAGGTTTTTCTTTTCTTTCTTTTTCTTTTTTTTTCCTTTTTCATTACGGCGCAATAATCGGTTACTGTTAGAACCTGCACTCTAACAGCACACACACACACACACTCTCAGCGTGTTTAAGCAATGTCTTTACCTTTATTGGTTTAATAGGTATAGTAAAGTTGGCAACATCTGTCCTCTGACGCTGGTCCGATATTACCTCGTTTCCCCATGTTTCGTTTCTTGCGTTATTATATTTGTGTTGATCTCCAGGAAGGAAGCGTGTCTGTTAACACCCACCAATCAGCCGGCCGCCTGCTCGCTTCATTTGTGTAGATTTGGAACAGAGGTCACTACTCGTCTATATGGTTTCCTGATTCAATAAAACTTCCCGTGTCTCTGTCAGGATGAGAGAATATGAAAAATAAATAAATAAATAAATTGTCCGTCTTCAAACATTGCGCACACAGCCTCTGATAATCCTGTGAGACATTTGGCAATTGACCCTAATAAAGAGGTCAGATGTGAGATAGGCTCATTGCGGTGCCGTGAGGGGTAATGTGTATGGTGAGAGGAATTTGTAGCCACTGGCAGCTGGAATGCGTGTGTGTGTGGACAAAATGGAGAGCTAAACCACAGAGGCTGGCTCCAGCAGCACTTCAAAGTGACACTGCTTTTTTACAGCGACTCTTTTATGGCCTGCCTGTGACCTGGTGTAATAGCATGAATGTTGACAGAGGCTTATCATGTGAAGAAAAAAAAAAAATTATTAAAAGAAAGAAGGAATGGAAGGGAAAAATGTGATAGATAGCCTTTATTTATTTATTTATCTACGTTAGCTCAACGCAATCTTTATCCGTCGTTCAGCTTCAGTTCCTGACTGTCTGCTCTTTTTTTTTTCTCTCTCTCTGTCTTTGGTGTTTTTCCAGAGCGAAGCTGAGCCCCTATAACCCTTCTGTTCCTGTCAGGATTAGTTGTCTGTTCACCAAGCAGGAAATACCTTAACTGGGCCTTACTGGGGTCACCATGGTTACTTTCCCTGAGAACCTGCTGCTACAGGCCTCTAGGCTTCTCTCTCTCTCTCTTTCTCTTTCTCTCAGTCTGTCTGCTTTGCTCGCTCTCACCCTTTGCGTGCTTTGTTTGCAACGTTAATAGGACTGACTGAGGGGGCAGGACCGCTGCATTGTCACTAGCCAGTAGGGAATTCTGGATTTGTAGGCGTGGCGGCGTCTTTCATCGAACTCAACCTAACATATGTTGTAAAAGTACAACTTCTTAATGGGGGAAAAAAATACATAAATAAAATGGAATACCTCTTGCATCATCACTGTCCTCATCCATGTTGGCGTTATTTCTAGTTTACCTAGCATGCAACTCCTAAAGCAAGCTCTGTCCCTTTTTGTAAATCGTTAACCACATTCAACAAAGTCTAGGCACCGTGATTGAATTAAAAAAAAAAGTATTAAGATTACCATTTCAATCCCAAACCATTTGTGCCGTTCTGAGATCTCACCTCGGCCCATTGTGATTCAAGCAGGAACAATTAGCATGTGACTCTATTTTACAAGTGAGACTTTTATACAGAGCGCCGAACCAGAAGACCTCCTGCCAGGTACAACAGCAAGGACCATTTGCCCTATTAACACCCCCAACCCCCCACCCCCTCCCCCCCAATGCAGTTTGAAGGAAGGAAGACTTGTCGGGGCATCATCGTTGTCTCTTTACCATCCACATGACCATCAAAAAATAAAAATAAAAATCTCAGTGCACAGGGGCTCAGGTGGCCGTGATACTCCCCTCCTCACACACTTCCAGCCCACAATTCAATTTGCGCACCTTCTCATGATTGACCTGACAATTGGCCGTTGACTAATTCAAGCTGAGATTTGATTGTGCTTGATCAGAGCTGGGAACAAAACGCTGACGATCTGGAAGCAGGAAACCCAACAGTTTAGGATTCAATAAAAGATCATGAGGATGTATACTACAACAACAACAACAAAAATAACGGCTACTATATTGGGTTTTCTCTAGAGTAAAGGTCACAAGCATTGACGATGGAGAAGTCGTCGTGATATCTGAATCCTGTTTCGGATGAACACAATGAGATATCGAAAAATAAACACGGGCACCTCGCACTAGTGCAAGTTTCTTTTTATATGCTTTGCCTAGACATTAGACTAGCATCTGACCTGTGGATATTTCGTAAGTAGCTAGTTCACAAAAGCCTCTTTTTTTTTTTTTTTTTTTTTAAAGTAGAGCCAATTTGGAATTTACACTGTGGAATTTACAGTGCATTTATGTCACCCATGCAAGTAACGCTATGGGGTTTTGTATCATTTGGAGCGGAATGGGTTTGTGAAATTTTTATGCATGGAAAAAAAAAAATTGAGGAAAAAATAAATCCAGGCCTCCCGAGTGGCGCAGTGGTAAAGCGCTCACCCTATCATCCGGAGATCGCTAGTTCGATTCTCGGTAATGTTGTAACCTCTCGCAGCCGGAGGTCTAGAGAGAGCTATTTGGCCGAGCTCTCTCAGAGGGGAGGGATGAGTGGTACTTGGTGCTCCCACATTAATCACGACTCTACAGCCAATCAGGGGCGTCTGTGAGCTCGCGCAAGCGGTAGGAGCGGATAGCGCTGTCCTCTGAGTGTGTTACTCCGCTCTCAACGGTGCGTGAGCGAGCAGTTCGAAAAGAGGCGGTTGGCTGGCGTCACGTGGCTCAGAGGAAACACGTGATAGTCTTCGGCCCTCCCGGCTGAGTGGTAGTAGTAGCCTTAATGTGGGAGCCCCCTAGTGACGGGGAGGAATTGGACACGACAAAATTAGGGAGAAAATCCAGTGTGTGACTTGAAATCATTCCGGGTTTAATGGTACTCTTTACAATTCCATCAAAGTATTTTGCTCAGAACCTAAAAATGTGCCTAAAATAAAAAAAAATAAAAACTGTAATTCTCCCATCATGCCGTCTTTCTCCTTCTGCTCAAGCTTAACCGTGTCTCCTTGTGTGTTGTGTGTAGTTGCCCTGTCAGAAACTGCTGCGTACACCCTGTTCGAAGGAGAGAAGCTAGAGCTCAAGTGTAGGAGTAAAGACGAGCTTCAGGAGGTGAGCTGGACCAAGGATCAAGTTCCCCTCGGCGACGGAGAGCACGTTCATGTACGCAGCGGTCAGCTCGAGATCGAGGGAGTGGAACAAGCCGACTCGGGTCTTTACGGCTGCTTCGCCCGAGGCGCTGCAGTCAACCACACAGAGTATTTTAACGTCAATGTTACATGTAAGCACGTGAGCTTTCAACAATTCTCCAAGTATTTATTGTTTGGTATAACAAGATGCTGAGAAGCTCCCCGTTCTCCCTTTTAGACGCACTGGCTTCATCTGAAGACGACGACGATGATGAGTCTTCTTCAGAGGAGACGAAGCAGTCCAGCAGCCAGAAGTTGCTCTCTAACAGCCAAGAGCTATCACGTGAGTGTATGTGTGTATGTGTGTGCCTGTCATCTCCGTAGACTCATAAATATCTCCACTGTAACACGAATGGACTCTAAAGCTGATTTAGTGAGCCTGGGCGATGCATTTACACCCTTTCCAAGGCTCTTCGCATGAAGGGTTTTTCAGTCAGGCAAGTAATGGTGTAATTGTGGATACTTGTGGACCGGTCTTCTTGGCAGTCCTACCGTATTCCAGCAGGACATTTCACCTCAGCTGCTTATAGCGGTTCCGAGGAATGCACTTTAAGCTGGAGCTCGGGGTTGATAGGGTTTCCTTCCATTTCGGTGGATTAGTCTGGATGTGTCGAGGGATGCTCATTACACGTCCGACATCCTGTCCTGATGCTGCTGGAGATGAGATCTTGGCCATCGGTTTGTCCTCTGATTATGATTTAATCCACTGTGTCTAATAAGGCGCACAGTAATATAGAATCCTCCATTCTGATTGGTCAGATCGTAAAACTCTTCACGGCACCGTGTTATTGGCAAATAAAACTACTGACTTCAAGGTGATAACTCTGCTTCATCACTCCACAATTATGTTGATGCACAAGTTTATTTTTCTTCCACTTTCTTACATCTTCCTCCTTTTCACTTTTCAGCAACGGCCCCGGAGTGGGCTCAGCCCGATAAGATGGAGAAGAAGCTCCACGCCGTCCCAGCCAGCAAGACGGTCAAATTCCGCTGCCCGGCCGTCGGGAACCCGACACCCACGCTCAAGTGGCTGAAGAACGGCAAGGAGTTTAAGAAAGACCAGCGAATCGGAGGCTTTAAGGTGACATCACCACATCTTTCATTTAAAATAATGAGGAAAAAAATAATGGCAATCGTTTTATAATTGTAATGTCTTGTGCATGTACATGTTTTGCAAGTTCCACACCAGCGCCGGGTGAAAGCTAACACCGGTCCCCACACACAGGCACAATAAGATTGTCTTTTTAACCTACAGGGCTTCAGGGCAGAACTCTGCACCATGCCTGACCTGAAAGCTCGGACAACAACCGGCTCGGCTTTACCTCTTTCATTTAGCTCGCTTGCATGGGAGACAAAGTGGACCCGATATTTTCCTCCTTCTTTAGTAATTGCAGTCTGTAATAATATATATATTTTTTCCTAAATTAAATAGTTTTCCTTCTTGCCAAGATGTTAATGCGTCCGCTCTCGGGCTTGTTTTCTTAAACAGAATTACGGCTTTTCCCATTTCAAGGCAGAGCTCAGTGTGCTTCTTGTCTTTTGTTAGCAGCATAAGAAAGTGACAAAAGTGATATCAGAATATAAGAACAAATTGCAATTTTGTTTTTTTTTGTCATTTAATATTCACTGCATTATCGGTTTTCTTCATTTTCTTCCTTCTTACCCCGTTTCAGTTAAAGGGCTCGTGTTATGCAAAATCAGTTTAGTCTTTTTTTTTTCATAGACATTCATAAATGTCTCTGGTTTGTGAACTTTCTATTATCAATTTTCCCCCCTTTTTAAATGCCCACCACTGAAACAATCCGATTAGATTATTTTTCCACTTATTGTGACCTCATATAAGAAGAGCCCCTCCTCCAGCTAGTTGCTCAGCTGTGTTGTTCTATGATGGGCGTGACTCAGCTATGAAAAATGCATTAATTATCAGCTCATGCATTAACACACAATTCAGGGCACATCAGAGACATTTGTTTACTTGTTAAAGACACGGGACCTTTAAAGTTCACACACCCTATCTACATTTATTTATTAATTTTTTTTATATCTCAGTAGAGTCTCGGGTGTGTCCATGAGGTCATGTCTGTGGTCATGTGTGTGTCCTTTGCTCAAGGTCAAAGTAAATAAGACGACTTTGCTCTATGCAGTAGTTTCCATATACAGAGTCAGAACGAAGTTTACAAAAACGTGCAATTTTTTTTTTTTTGTTCGGCGATTTGTATTCTTCTGAAACGTCCCTAAAAATGGCAACATTTCAAGGTTGGTATTAAAACTCAAAATACTGAACCTAACAAAGGGCCCACACAGTTTTAATAACATCACATATAAAACAGTCAGTCAGACATTAGTCATGTTTTCCACTGGGTAGAGCTGGAGTCGAGAACCCGGTCTCGTTTTAATCAGGAACATTACGGCTGCTCCTCTGTTTAGACCGATCAGAAGCCTGGCTCGGTGCTGTGCTGTGCTGTAGCGACTTGGCGTGCCTGTGTTTCTCATTGAGGTGTTCCCCAGCTGGGAGGCATTAGGCCTCTTCCTCCTCGCTCTTTCTTAGCCCCACACCATACACACTTTACCATCTGGAGAGTGTTTCAGCCTGCCGCAGTCCATCACGCGCGCGCACGAGCGCTCACCTCTCTCTCTCTCACATACACGTGCGTATTAAGGCGAAACTGCAGCATGTACCTTAATAAATGTGTGCAGACTTTTTCATCTCTCACACACAACCACAACCACGTGCGTGTATAGCTTTGAAGATGCAAGAGTACAGGGGCGCCATTCTGAGGGGGGCTGTCGGGCTTTTATGAACGAACCCCCTCCCTCCTCACCTTCTATCTGCCTAGTTTCCTCTTTTTTTTTTTTTTCTTTTCTTCTGGTTTTAACAAGAGTCCAGCTTCATTGTTCAATTACATTAAGCATATGTTGAGAGGAAGTCAGGCAGACCATGTGTTCGTGTGTTTGTGCATCAGACCACATCTGGGACCCTGCAGCTGGAACAGCTATAACTTTCGAATTTAAACAGACCCATCCAAGATTTGCATTTATCTTTTCTCCCTAGTAAGGGCTCCGTACCAAGAACAGAAAGTCATAAACTCACTCACTCACTCACTCTCTCTGTCTGCAGATCTGATCTTTGCCACGACTCTATAATGACTAACGGAAGTTATATGCGCCCCGGCCAGTTTAATAAGAAGAAATGTTCCCCTGCTCAGTCATGCAATTATCCAATCAGCTACTCAGACTAATCAGCATGTGGACCGGCTCAAGCTGACAGGAAGTCTACAGTTTTCACAAACGTCCAGAAGACCATGATGCTTTGTGCATTCCAGGATGCTTTTCTGCTCACCACATTTGTAACAAGTGTTTTTTGTTTGAGCAGCCGGACAATCATGTAAACTTTAGAGACTGTTGTGCATGAATGTATTGGCAAGTCATTGGGCGTTTGTGCTGTAAGAGTATCTGGATTCGAATGCAGTGCTGTTGCTGTAGAGATCATTTTCCCTGCAGTGTGTTTGGGGTATGCACCATTTATTGGATGTTGGACTGACCGCATCAAGGTCTACTTCCAACATCCTCCTGTTAAACATGTTTAGTTTCTGATTTTTATTTATTTTCATGTACAATTTGTCATGTTTTATCGCTCGCAAGCATCTCTGCGATGTGAAAGCAGCCTTCCTGGAAAGCTCCAAACAAACCCTCGTGTTAAATCGCTTCCTTTTGAAGTTGAGATTTAAAATCTTTCTGGATTAGGTCATGGTCTTAAAGCTCATTAACTTTCTAAACATAACGATGTAAAAAACAAAACAAAAAAGCATATACTCGGGTTTTCCTTTGTGCCGGTGTGCGCACGGAGATTAAAGTTGCAGATAATAAGCTGTGAATTTCTAGGAAGGAATAAACGGCTTTCTTTACACACAGGTGCGAGAGAGCTTGTGGGCGATCATAATGGACTCGGTGGTGCCCTCGGACAAAGGCAACTACACCTGCGTTCTGGAAAATAAGCACGGCAGCATCAACCACACCTATCAGCTGGACGTTGTCGGTAAGCTTGTGAGAGTGTGTGTTTTTTTTTATTTATATATATATATATATATATATATTCTGGAGGATTAATTGACGTGTTTTAATTATGCTCTGGTTGTACTGTACCCGTTTAAGCTCGTTAAGTCCTTTGTGCAGCTTTAAATTGCTCGTAATCGTTTAAAGCTGTCGCTAACTTAAGAAGGTTCCAAAGACGAGACCGAGAATGAACCCTCTACATTAACTGATTATAATCATTTGCAAATGTGGGTCATTTTATCCTGAATCATAGCTACAGTATTAATGCATAACGCTGCCGTCCTGGAGTAAACGGATGTAACAACGCAAACATCATCTAGGTGTCAAAAACAGGCACGTGTTTATTGAAGTGTTTATTTAGTCGACTGTGTGTGTGAAAGCTGGAACTGTGGTAACACGATGAAGTCAGAGCTTTCGGAATAAATTCGTACAAAGCTGTCGATTGCCTGGACCTAGTGATGGTGTACAAATCAAATCCGCACCCGACATACAAATGGAATCCTGGTCCGCAAATACAGACACCAAAAAAAAAAACCTAGCGTATACAGACAGACACAGGCATGTAAACGTTTTAAATCACTCGTACAGCCCTTTATACTTCAGTGACATTTCTATAAGCACCCGGGTTGTGCTTTGAGACTAATCCGAGGCGCCACCGTGCTCGGCGAGAGTGAAAACAGGCGCCCTTATCCCATGTTGGCACGCAGTCGCTCCAGACGCAGCGCTTCATTAGCTGCCCCTCCTTAAGCACAAACCGTGCTCCGCAGCTTTTCGGCAGCGCTCGACTCCCTACAGTTACACTCTGGAAATATTTTAGACGATGGCGTCCCTGTAGACTGTGTAGATTAGAATAGGATAATAACGTATGGCTGTAATGTATGGCTAAACGCAGCAGGGAATGCGAGCAGTGCGCGCAGGAAGTGTTTATGTGGTCGCCTCCTCCCATAGCCCCCAGCTTTAAGCACGGGGTAACAAGTTCTCAAGTTGCCCTGGAAGCATTATGTGTATCATGTGTAGCATATTGTCTGAAAGAAGGAGATTCACATCCGTAGTAAGAAGTGTTTCTCAGCGTCTCAGTTTTTCCTCTTTTGTGTGTGTGTGTTTTCAGAGCGTTCACCTCACAGGCCTATTCTCCAAGCCGGTCTGCCTGCTAATCGCACAGCAGTGGTGGGCAGCGACGTGGAGTTTGAGTGCAAAGTCTTTAGTGACCCGCAACCACACATCCAGTGGCTCAAACACATCGAGGTCAACGGCAGTAAAGTGGGAGAAGACGGTCTGCCCTACGTCAAAGTCTTAAAGGTAACCATCAACTGTTCCCCCCCCCCCCCCCCCCAAACAATCAAGCAGCAATAATAAACTGATCTTCATGTATAATATTGTAAATTATTTCTAGAAAAAAAGTATAACCGTGTGTTTTAGGTTTTAGATGAAGCCATTTTGAGTATTGCTCTCAATAAACGTTAACATTAAGCGAACTGTTGAACGGTTTTGACCTGTTGTTTTCCATTGCCACCTTTTTGCCAAATAGCATTGTGAGGTGAACATTCCTTCCACAAACTGTGTGTGTGTACAAGGAAAACAAAACCCATGTCCTTGGCAAGCTATCATAATTCACTTTGCCAGCAGGAAATGGCCAATCTGTACCCTCTCAACCCTGTTTAGTCACCATGGCAACCCGTGGCCGTGACAGCTGCGCTTGCTGTAGCGATGCTCGGACGGCCTCACTTTGACCTCTGACCTTTGTTTGACCTCCGCAGCACTCTGGGGTCAACAGCTCGGACACGCAGGTTCTGACGCTGTACAACGTGACTGAGGAGGAGAGTGGAGAGTATATTTGTAAAGTGTCCAATTATATAGGCCAAGCCAACCAGTCCGCATGGCTCACCGTCACTAAACACGCCTCCACAGGTAACAACGCACCACTTACAGGAGCTGCGAGGAGATAAAAAGCAGACATACTGATGGATAAACAAAGAAGCTAATAGGCAGTTAGGAACAACTCTTGAGACATCTCCCTCTCCACCTCCTTTTTTTTCTCTCCTTGGTGCCCTGGACTGTTATTTACGCCATGGAAAAACCCAGCAGAGCCAACTGGACGTGTTTGAGCATTCACGTTGGACTCATTCCTTTTCTTCTCTCCACTTCACAATTACCATGTGCCCTCCTAATAAGGGTACATTTCTTACTCTGTCAAATTAATTTAGCCTGCCTGGCCGTAACGCTTTTCCACTGAGCCAAGAGCCAAGGCATATCTTTGCCTTTATCAGCATTTGCTTCCCCTTTTAGCAGCTTCTCAAGCTTTGAGTCTTTCAGTCTTTTCTTTCCCCTTTTGTCTGTCTTATCTGTCTAGAGGTGTGTGCAGGATAAATTCTTGAAATACAGCTCCTCAAAAGGAAACCAATCCCATACCAACTTATCCTGAAGTAGTCTTGCTCAATGCTTTAGTAAGTTGACTACTCTTACCCACTCCTATAGAAATTCTTTTCAATCACATTCCAGGAGTTCAGGCCAATCCTTTAAGAACATATAAGAATTCTGACCAGTTCTCCCCAGTCCCATGGGCATCCTGACCAGTTCTCCCCAGTCGCATAAGAACTTATCCTGAAGAAATCCTGCCTAATGCTTTAGGAAATCTGAATAATCTTCCGTAGGAATTCTGATCAATTATGCACATTCCTGTAGGAATTCCAAACCATTTTTCAAACCTATAACCTTCAAACCAGTCCTGTCCACTTCACCAGGAATTCTTACCTGCCCTGCCCACTCTCAGAGGAATTCTCATTAGTTCTTTGCATTCTTATAGGCATTCCGCCCAATCCCTTTGACTCCCATAAGAATTCTCCCTAATCGTTTCTAGTCCCATAGGAATATTGACTAATCCCGCCCCCTGCTAGGAATTATGACCCTCAATCCCACCAGCTTCCTTAGGAATTCTAGCTAGCTGTACATGCTCCCAATGGATTTCTGATCAACTCCGCCCATTCCCAGCCAGACATTCAGTTGTTTTTGTTTTCTACTTGCCTGTGATATTATCAATTGGTCCTGTTTTCCAAAATATAAACAATAAAATCATATAATCCACAGGAATGCTCACCAAGATAAAGTACTAAGAATGAATCCGTGAACACAGTAGAACAAGCCGTGTGGTTAAAGAACATGGTCCTTTAAAAAAAAAAAATTATTTATTTATTTTTATTATTTTATGTCCAGCTGCTTTGTATCCACGTTCATATCCTGTTAGCTTGCACAAGATCCCAGTCCCGATGTGCACTTCTACCTCTTGTCTGTTACTCAAAGCTTTTGTTTTCTACTTTAGATTTCTAAACTTTTTCTTTTCCCTGTGTTGTAGTTTTCTTCTCGTTTCCATTAGTCTCATGAGTTCCTTCTCTGCTGGGTGGAGTTCCATGTGGCCCATCTTGTGCATGTAGAGATGGACTGTAGGGTGGTGAGCTCGGGCAATAGCCACCCCATCCTCAAATCGTTTCCTCGTCCCCAGGTGTGGGTTTCCTTGGCAGATGGAGCGCTATTCTTTTACTAACCAAAGATCTAATAATCAGTTTATCAGCAGGGTCATCGCTGGAGCTGCAAGAACAACCATTGATTCTTCTCTAAAGGATGGCCAATAGCCATGTGGATCTCTCTCTCTCCTTTTATGATCAATTCATCTTTTTCATATCTTTCTCCTTCTGGGTTCTTTTTCAAAAAAAACAAACAAAAAAAAAATTTAGAACCTCTCCCTGTCTCCTCTGGGTTTATTTCCGGTACTCTCCTGCCTCATCCTGTGATTCTTGTCTCTAGACGGCAGGCGTCAACACCACGGATAAGGAGATGGAGGTGCTGCAGCTCAAGAATGTGTCTTTAGAGGACGCTGGGGTGTACACGTGCTTGGCTGGCAACTCTATCGGCCATTCCCATCACTCTGCATGGTTGACTGTCTATGAAGGTATCTACGGTTCTTTTGGTGCTTTATTTTTCGGTTCTTCCCTCTCGGTCTCGCACAAAGGGTGACGATCAGCCGCGCCACTCCGCAAGCATAAGAGCCCGTAATTAAATACACATTCAGGATTTGTTGCGATTCAACTGGCAGGAAAACAACCACAAGCCATCATGGTGTTGTAAATCTGAATCTGCTAAAGACACAATACAGCAAATCACTGTCATGTTAGCATCCCGCTCGGGTGCTATTCCAGGAACATTCTGATTACCGTACGGTTTTAATGAAGAAATTATAGAGATATAAACTGTTTCACAACTTTCATCATTACCCACGGTGGTTACCACGGCTGAAAAGATCCCATCCTGTGTGGAGGCTAGTTCCTCTGTGTGGTTCAGCAGCTCCTTCGTGAAGCATGGAAGGAAGGCGAACCACTCTTCTTTCTCTCTCTCTCTCTCTGTTAAAATGGAAGTTGAAAGCCAAAGTCAAACACCTCTCAATCAACAAAGCCATGTATGAGGCTGCTCCTAATTACCTCCTCTTGCGAGGTTAGTTTTAATGTTTACTCAGTACTGTAATTGAAGCACATAGTTTACAGCCTGGTAATTTAGTTGTTTAATCAACAGACTTGAGGGAAATTGTAGACAGGCCTGCTTGAGGTCGCGCTTTGACAAGGCTACCGACATTCCATTTTTAAGCCTGGATTTTCTTTTTATTCCACTAATTAATATATCTGTTTCGTATTAATATCTGCGTTGGGCAGGAAAAAAAAATATTGACAAGTTTTCCAAAGAGCGAGAGCGAGCTTTTGTCAGCGTCATTTCTTCTGTGGAAATGAATTCTCTGGCACGCTCTTTGGGTTTACGTCGATAAACCGTCTTTGGTTTATCAAGGTGCTTGTCAATCAAAGCGCTAACTCTGACATCTTGGAAAGAGTGTGTTTGGTGGTGGTGTTTAGCATGGATTGACTTTTTTTTTTGCATCTGTCTCCTGCACAGGCTTTCCAAAAACAAGTGCTTAGATTTAGAGAAATGTACACACAAGATACAATTCATTCATTATTAGACCGTTTTTATTTTATTATTTTAAAAAAAGAATAGTCAATGTTTGTATGCATTATCATCATTATTATTATTCCTGATTCATAGATGTGCTGTAGAAATGTATCTTTATTGTTCATTGTACTTTTCCCCCCTCCCCGAGTGCATGCATCCAGCTCTAACAAGCCAAGCCTTAAGGCTAGAGAAAATTGCTTCCTTAGAGTAAGAAACCGCTTTATCATTCAGATTTATCTTGTAACATTACCCCATGACCTAGCTCTCCGATTATGCACTGTTGACATGTACCATCTGGGCCAGAACGGAGCCTCTCGGCCAGGACATGCAAACGAGCGCAGTTTATTTTCCTAGACTCGCTTTAAATCATGTCGGCCGCCTGTGTCACGGTAACACAGGTCTTGGGTGACTTCTGATGCAGGACGTTTCAGTAGGTGAAGCCTGCCAAATGTCACCAGCCCTAGTTTCATTCTGTCTCACAGCGCATAAGCAGAAGAATGCGGCCTGAAACCCGATGCTTGAAAGGCATGATTATGGCGCCACAATAAGAGTTTGTGCTCCGTGCCGTGTGCCAGCGTTTCCTCGCTCCACATTTGTTTGTGTCTGAGTTTTTTTTTTTTTTTTTTGGGTGGTGTTGTTTTTCCGGGAGGGGATGTGTGAAGGCATGATTGTTGCGTGCGTGAAAAATTGGGATTAGGATAAAGCACGCGTCCTCTGCGCTGCTCGTCCGTCATCAACAAACCCGTCTCACGTTTTTCCGTGCCTCCTGTGCATGGCGCGTCTCTCCTGAGCAGCCTTGCCCCCAACCCCGCTGGCCAACCAGACCTACCTGGAGGTGCTGATCTACTGCGTGGGATTCTTCCTCATCTGCGTGATGGTCGTGATCGCTGTGCTGGTCAAGATGCACAGCTCATCCAAGAAGAGCGACTTCAACAGCCAGATGGCCGTGCACAAGCTGGCCAAGAGCATCCCGCTGCGCAGACAGGTAACAGAAAGTAGATAGGGGGTTCGATTTACTCTACACATGCTCATGCTCATGCATTTTATTATGAATGTTATGTCAACCCAGCGTATAGTGTGAATCTTATGAAAGTGATGAAATGTAAATTTGTAAGTATATTCTTTTATCTTAATGTACGAAGGCACACGCAAACATGCACGCACACTCGCACATTGACACTCACATGTGTGATTGCCGCGCTTGCGAGTGGAAAGTAATCTGTAAGTTTCTTTCTGCAGGTTTCTGTGGACTCAAGTTCGTCCATGCACTCCGGGGTGATGCTTGTCCGACCGTCACGTCTCTCCTCAAGTGGCTCCCCCATGCTGTCTGGAGTGTCAGAATACGAACTGCCACAAGACCCCCGCTGGGAGCTGCCCCGAGACAAGTAATGCACACACACACACGCGCGCGCGCGCACACACTCAGAGAGTTACATAGCTTTACTAGTATGTATTTTTAAAAGCTGACACAGGATGAATTGGACAGAAGAGTTTAGTGTAGCGATACTTCTGAAACCTTAGTGCTTGGGGAAGAAACATCCTTCAAAAACCTAAAATACCAACCCCCCAAAAAACAAAAGAACATGTAATTGATGTCCTTCTTCTGCCTAGACCAATTTATCACATTTTATGGGCCTGCTTCTAGACCAGGCTCTCTTATCTTAAATATTTTTCTGAGTCTGAAAATCAGAAACTTTTATTAACAACAGTTTATTTATCTTTAACTGAGAGTGCAGGCTGAGACCCGATTCCTAGAATATAAGGTGGAATGTTTAGGGTGGAAATATATACTTCTTTTAACGTGACGAGCGCAGTTGTTCACATGCTCGCCTTTATACTACGTGTGTCGCATGAGGATTCCAGCAGGGAGCGTGGCGGAGAATTCAGTCGGACATATTTGCATGAAGTAAACAAACACGGGGACACTCGAGGAGCTTAGTTTCCATGTCGACATTTAAGATAGTACTTATCTCCCGCCAGCTGTTTTGACATGCATATTTGTCGCTGTGCAGCGGTAAAGATGCATCATACAGGTGGGGGTAGTTGTAGACAACTTCTTCTCCTCCATGTTAGATGTGCCCGCTGATTACGCTGCCCCTACCATGTACATGCGTCTTGCGGGCACATGGCTTTGTAATTTGCGCAGGGTATATGAGGCAGGCATGATGTGTGAGAGTACATGTAGATAAAAGTAAATGTATTTCCACCTTTGGGCTAAAAAAAATTATAATAATGATGATAAAATAGTATGATTACTGGAATATGGTGTAACTCTGAGGCTTCTTATTTTTTAGGCTGGTCCTGGGGAAGCCTTTGGGTGAAGGCTGCTTCGGCCAAGTGGTTATGGGAGAGGTTCTCGGCATGGACAAAGACAAACCCAACCGTGTGACCAAAGTGGCGGTCAAGATGCTCAAATGTGAGTGATTTTAAAAAAATAATAATAATAATAATTTAATGGCTATTATGCATCGAACAAAACATGACTGTCATAATAAATAGCACTGGGTACGTTGAATCACAACGACAGGATGAGACGCGAGGTTGTCCATCTAAATGGCACTTCTGGCGATTGTCCCAACTGCGTGAACTTTCACCGAAGCATTCGGTCTCATTCGTATTCCACAGCTGTTGTACGCCATTGTGCTGCGTGCGCTGGTTTAGCAGATCCTAAATACCCCCTCCCCCTCCCCCGCTGCCCAAGCGAGCTCTCGCGCATCCTTATTTACATTTTTTTTATCTTGAAAATGGCCAGGCCTCGGGAGACACTCTCATTACGGCTGAGGACATCCCTTCACATTGCAAATGTAATCGCAGGCTTTCACTGATAAACTCCTGGAGAGGATTCATGTCAGTGGAATTTTGTGAACATGAAGCTCCTACTGTGATCTGTTTGGGTGGTAAAAGAAAGGAATAGAGGTTTTTATTCTTTTTTTATATACTTTTTTTTTTTTCCCTTAATAAGACATTTGACATGATTTGTTTTTGTCTCACTGTTTACTCGGCCATGTGTTGCTTTTTGTGGGAAGATTTTTATTTTTCCGTCAGCTTGAATTGATCAGTTTTACTTGTTAGGTTGGTAGTGTTTTTATTGACACCTCAGTATTTTATCTCATGCATAACCCTGGGCGTTACTAAATTGGATGTCCCTCTGAGATTTGACATTGCGTGACCAGTCACTTTAATATAAGAATGTTAATGCTTGGCTTTTTTTTTTTTATATACAGCTGATGCCACAGAGAAGGACCTGTCAGATCTTATCTCTGAAATGGAGATGATGAAAATAATTGGCAAACACAAAAACATAATCAACCTGCTGGGAGCCTGCACACAGGATGGTAAGAGAAAGAGAGAGAGAGATCTCTCGGTCATTTTAATTTCATGATCCTATGACAAGTGAGTCACTCCGTATGCGTCAAAGTGGGGATTGTCAGTTTACTTAATCGAGATGGACCTCGCGATGTTTTTTGCCATTTCCTTTGAACGTCACCTTATTACATGAGTAATGTTTTTGTTTATCTAGAGTTAACCCATCGATAGAAGATCCTAAAATAAAGCACTGTTCGTACCCGGGCCCATGATGTGTTACAGTGTCTGAATCTTGTATCAACATGCCTCAGACGTTGACGGAGTCCGAGATTAATGTGTAACTGTTCTTTCAGGTCCTCTTTACGTCATCGTGGAATATGCCTCAAAGGGGAACCTGCGTGAGTACCTGAGGGCCCGTCGGCCTCCTGGGATGGAATACTGCTACAACCCGGACCAGGTACCTGTTGAGACGGTGTCCATCAAAGACCTGGTGTCCTGCGCCTACCAGGTGGCACGCGGCATGGAGTACTTGGCGTCCAAAAAGGTATCGTTAAGTCCCGTTAAAATCGATTTCAGCTCATTCAAAGCAACTCTTCTGTCCTTACACTATAATATTAATGTGTGTGTTTGCAGTGTATCCATAGAGACCTGGCAGCACGTAATGTTCTTGTGACTGAGGACAACGTGATGAAGATAGCAGACTTTGGCTTGGCCAGAGACATCCACCATATCGATTACTACAAGAAAACCACCAACGTGAGTCACACGATCACCGTCGAACATGGAGTTTCTGGAGATGTTCTGCCTTTGTGTGGCAACCTGGGGAAATCTCATCATTTATATATCTTATCAATATGAACATCTGTCTGAAGTTTAACCTGCACTATAAGTGAAATCAAAATGTTAAGTAAAAGCGATGTTATGAACAGTTATGTGCCGGATTTCGTAATCTGCTTTAAATTAAGCTACTAATGCGCTACTAACACCTGCACCAATAGATATTAATTAGAAAAGCTAAACTGAATGAATATTTTTCCTGCAATTAGCGCGTATTTTCACCGCTGAAATAACTGCGCCGAACGTGATGGAGTCATTTTAAGACAAAACTTAATATTTATCTGCTCTACAGAACGTTTTTGATTTTTCATCTGTGATTCACTCTCTTTGATGAAAGAAGTACAACTTGCTCTACCTTACAGAATTTGATTTCTTTGTATTAATAAGTTGGGTAGCTAGTTCTGCTGTACAGAAAAACAGACATGTACAATGATATTTCAGGTTGAAGCCCATGATCACTTATTATAATATCACTGATTACATTCGGGCTGATCAGCTTATTTTTAGCTTTAACCTTTTAACTATTTCTACAAATTTCATCCCGTCAACAACAGGTATTATAACGCTATTATATATATATATTATATGATCTACTATACTATACTATAATCTATTACAAATCTTCAACTGTGTTGGTAAGCCTGTACCCTGTGTAGCCTCAGATTCTAGTTCTTGGCTGGCAGGGCTGTAAAGTGATCTTGTTTTCCACACACTTCAGGGCATGTTGTGCATTCTGCTGCTTTGACCTCAATGGTTGTAAATAAAGGATGTTTGGGTTATTAGTTTTCCTTTTTGTTTGAGCCCGTCTGTCCATTCTTCTCTGACCTCTTTCTCAAACTTATACTTGCTCAATGGTATTTTTTTTTTTTTTCCTTCAAAAACTCAAAAGGGAGAAAATGACGTTAAGATTCCATTCTCCTGGTTGTACACGGGTATCATGGACCATTTGATATCTGATATCTAATTAAAAACTGAACTAAACAGAGTTATGTTGTAGCTATCCAGGGACTTGGTGATACATTTGCCTTGAGCATTTGAGGAAATCCTGCTTAGCTAGCAAGGTTTTAGGCGTCTTTAGTTTTCTTTTTATCACCGCATTTAAAAAAAAAAATTTTTTTTTAAACCTTTTTTTCTACTGTTTTCTGGACGATGGCTAAGGCAAGGTTAAAAAGTAGACAGAATCAAAAAATTTCTCTGTTGTTTTAATGAAAGTTATTTATGGTAGTGTTAATTTGAGTTGTCTGCCTTTTTTTTTTCTTTTTTTTTTTGGGGGGGGGGTAAAAAAAATTTTTGGGCTGTTTGTCAGAGTTCAGCCACAGGATTCAGACATCCGACTGATTTTCCCAGACCATCTCTCACATTACTGTCTAGACAATGCTGTTTGTTCTTCCACTAGTTCTCAATCTGAACACTGTGGACATGCTTCACTTTTTTTTTTCTTTCCTTAAAGCTATTGAAAGGCATTTTAATCACTTGATGAGCTGAAACTGACTGTTAACATATATAAAAAAAATATATGCACAGATGAGATATTGTTTAACATTATTGATCCATGCTTTAAAAAAAAAAAAACTGCCTTTTGTTTACCGCAGGGCCGTTTGCCAGTAAAGTGGATGGCTCCGGAGGCACTGTTTGACCGCATCTACACCCACCAGAGCGACGTGTAAGTCAAACGTCCCGCTTTGTACCATTTATTAATAATGCACAGCTGATACAGCAGTGTAATAATCTACATAATCTCCATTTCTCTGCTCTAGCTGGTCTTTTGGGGTGCTGCTCTGGGAAATCTTTACTCTGGGTGGCTCTCCATATCCTGGTGTCCCCGTCGAGGAGCTGTTCAAACTGCTGAAGGAGGGCCACCGCATGGACCGGCCCTCTACATGCACCCACGAGCTGTGAGAGTCTTTATCAATTTATGTGAATGAAATGTGCTGGAGAGGTCTTAGATGAGTTTTAGATAAATATTTCTTTCATTCTCTTTTTAAGGTATATGATGATGAGGGACTGCTGGCATGCTGTGCCGTCTCAGAGACCGACCTTCAAACAGCTCGTGGAAGACCTGGATCGCACTCTATCGATGACATCGAATCAGGTGAGACTTGATTGCTTGAATTATATAAGAAGCATGCTTATGAAGTAATGCTTTTCTGTTCATAACGGATGTAAAAAGTTGTTTATTTTACCTTACGGTAATACATTTCTTTGTCTTTCTAACATTTCTTTCATTTCAGGAATACCTGGATCTGTCAGTCAGTCTGGACCAGTACTCTCCCAGTTTTCCAGACACGCGCAGTTCCACCTGTTCCTCAGGCGAAGACTCTGTGTTTTCCCACGAGCCCAGCGCCGACGAACCCTGCCTGCCTAAATTTCCCCCAAACCCTAACCGCGTAGTGTCGTTCAAAAAGCGCTGAGCTCGGCGCTGTTCACTTTGCTGGAAGCGCTCTACCAAGCTGGACTTCATTCGTGAACTGTCGAAGACAACGCTTAAGGACGACGCACACTACACAACGGATGAGGACGGTTTAGGACGTGGCTCAATTCAAGACTTATCATTTACAGACCCACTCTGTAGGGCACTTGGGACAGATCTGAGCATCGAAATGGATAGACTGATTTTTTTTTTTTTTTTTTTTTTTCGGTGAATCAATCTCCTCCTGTCTCATCTGGACTTGAAAAAAAAGCCAGAGGACGTGGGACATAAATGCTGAATGTTACACACATTTCAAGGATGAACAAGGATATTTCTCCAGCTCTCACACACACACACACAAACACACACACACACACACGCACACAGACAAAAACTCCTTTAGAAAGCGTGCTTCATTTACAGGACTCTCAACAAAAAAAAAAGTATTCTAACAAAAGAATTGTTACAATAATAGTCATTTGGTTCAAATGATTTCCTTGTAAATACAGTTAGAAAATTATAAATATGAATATATATATTTACGCTCTCCTTTTATCTTTTATTGCATTAATTGATTTTGTGGCTTATTTTTGTATGTGGATGTCCAGTGGTTCATTTCTGGACTTTTCTGGAAAAGCGACAAAACATTTGTCCACATAATTATGTGCTAATATTCTATGAATTGATAGCAGGCCAGTTTTTTTTTTACACACTTTTTTTGTTGTTGTTTTGTTGTTTGTTGTTGTATACTCTTCATGGTGGTAAGCTGATGTAGCTCGGGGCCGCTGCTAGATTTTCAATGGCATTCACTACATCCTCAAGACCTGTTAAAATGCGTAAGCTATGTAGGCAATTTTCTTAGAAATCATTCCCATGTGTTCATTTTCTCAGCCTCCGAATGGTACTTTTTAATGGTCTTGAGGTTTATTTAAAAAAATAAATAAATAAACAAAGACAAAAACACATCCCCAAAAATTTGCGACTTAAGACGTGCCTTGGTAACTGTAACATGTTTCGACTTCCATGTGATGAATTGACTGTGTATAAAAGCAAAAGCTGCCTTTCCCGTCTTGAAGGGGAAGGAATTGCGGATCACTTATGTCACTGTAAAAGCATTATGTTAAATAAAAAGCTATTGAAAAACGAATTGGAGCCTTCAAAGTTTGCAACGTACTTCACAAATATCCTCGTAAATATCCGTCACCAGGGCGGGTTTACGACGCTAGATTATATTAGTGACGCTCAAGCGGCCGCTTCGATCCTCCAAGTGATGGATGAGCAGATAAATAGTGCGGTTCTTCGCAGTGCTATGAATAAGATATTAACGGTCAGTGATGAGTCGCGCCAGGAAATGACTTGCATTAACTTTTTGATCTTACTACACCTTGCTAGTACTGGGTTGGAGGTATACAGTCGTTCCTGAGAGATTTTGCTCCATATTGACATGATGGCAACATGCGGTTACTGCAGATTTCTCAGCTCAACTGCAAAGTCCACCACATCCTGAAGGTGGATTGAGATCTGGTGACTATGGAGACCATTTGAGTACAGTGACCTCATTGTCATGGTCAAGATAACCAGGTTGAGATGATTTTAGCTTTGTGACATGACGCATTACGTGACCTGAGGTTATTCTGTGATCATAAACAGATGGACATGGTCGGCAACAATACTCGGGCAGACTTGTGACGTTTAAACGATGCTCAATTGGTTACCAAAGTGGGCCAGGGAAATCTCCCAACATCATTACACCACCACCAGTAAACGGTTGCGTGTGAAAATCCCAGTAGATCAGCAGTTTCGGAAATACTCAGACCAGCCCGCCTGGCAACAATGGGCGGATCGTCTTGACCATGTCTACATGCCTAATTGCACCGTGTAGCTGCCATCTGATCGGCTGTTTAGATATTTGCATTAACAAGCAGTGCACCTAATGAAGTGGCCAATGAGTGTATAATCGGTAGGGTTTCTGCTAGCATCTCAGGAGTCCGACATCCTCAAGATGAGGTAAATGTATGCATGTTGTTATTTTAGTAAAAAACAAATCGCTTCCATGTATAGCGACTGCGGAGTGATGTTTATAAACAGCCCTATAAATATTCATTAACCGGGCGAGTTTACAGCACTAAATTACATTAGGGACACTCAAGCGGCCGCTTCCATCCTGTCTTTGTTTAATCCGCCGCGCTGGTTAAATATATTAATGTAAAAGTCACCCCTTGGCCGGAATCATTGCTTGCCATTAACATCTTATTTATAGCGTGTTGGATAACGGTGCTATTCTTCTCCGGCTCCATCAATCAGAGGCCACTTTTTCCTCCCGGGCCCTGACGCAATGCTTCCGTCCTTAGTGACGCACGGACACACCCCAGCCTGACGACGCGCTCCTGTCTTGACGCTTCCCCGCAGTTTACTTTTACTGCCTCGGCTTTGAAAGGATTCGGTTCAGGGTTGAACAAGTGGCTTTAAATTTAATACCTCGATCCATGTGGGGTTAAAATACAAGGGGGCTTTTATTGGACACTGGTTGTATAATAATATCTATAGTCGTAAAATGGAGTAGCTCTCTCGGGGATTGTTGGGCAGCGAGTTGAGCGAGATTATAAAAAATAATGTCTGGGTTATTTGAAAAAAAAAAAAAAAGTTGACTTTAACAGTGAGGAAAACTCACAGAGGCTTTAGAATGCTGTAGTGGATAGCACTGTCACTTTGCAATTTCAGGGATTCCCGCCACGTGTGCATGGAGTTTGCATGCTCCAGTTTCCTCCCACAGTCAAGACAGGTTACTTGCTCGGATTGTGTGTGTTTGCGTCCAGGGTGTACCCCACTTTGTGCCCTGGGATAGGCTCCAGGCCTCCTGTGATAAAGTGGGACAGACGATGAGCGAGCGATGCTTCAGATGTTTCCTACTACTATATTTCCCACAATGCTGCTTGATGATGAATATTAAAGCAGGAATAAATACAATCAGCCAAAAACCTCCTAAATATGATCGTATCGAAACACGTGTAATGTATTTAACTGCTATACTGTACCTTCCCTTTAAGCGTCTAGTGTTGTTCCTTTTTCCGTCCAGCACTGTTTTCTCCACCTCCTTCCTCTTACACTGAATTCCATTATTCCTTAGTAACCTGGAATGTTAAATGGCTGTTTGTCTTCAGTCTGTATAGTAAAAAAATAAAAAGGCAGGCAGACGGAGGAGAGAAACCATCTGACTAATAGCAGAGTAAAATCAAAGCGTGGGATGTTGAGTGTGTTATTGTGCTTGACAGAAGGTGTGTTTGGGGGTGGCAGCGGTTAAGTGAACTTTAATATCGTATGTCACTCTGAAATACGTTAAATATAGTTGCGTGGAAATGTTACGATGATGTCATGAGGGGACAATCGCTAGTTATTATGGCTTTGAGGTGGAATTCAAACAGGTGTGTGCAAAAGCTTTGCACCATTTTCAGTGGTGTCATTATTTATTTATTTATATTTATTTTTGTTCCGTCGAGCAAACAGTAGGCGACAGGTTCTGTCTCAAACAGTTTTTTGGTGTTTCAGGTTCCTAGTCTGATACTGAAATCTCCTCCTTTCACATACAAGCTTTGGGTCCGGGAACGTCTTTTCGTATGGGCAAAGAGTTAAGGTCCCTGCCCAAGTGCCCAGGGGGCAGGGGTGGCTCAGTGGGTAAGGTTTTGGACGACTGTTTTGGAGGTTCCAGGTTCAGGCCCCGATGCCGCCGGGCTGCCACTGTTGGACCCTTCAGCAATGACAAATGCTGATACAATCGGACGCTGAGTCGGCAACCCGAACCCGTTAGCAACTGCCACAGAAACTATCTCCAGGGTGCCATGTATCTGTTGCCTGATGATGAAAGACGGAGCCTTTCGAGCCCACTAGTGGCAACCCCGCAGTGATGGGGCTCAAACCCCTTATCCTCCAATCAGTAACACGCAGTGTCAACTGCCTGACCCACCACTTCCCCGAGCTGAAAGGTAACTCTCAAGGCATCATATAATGTGTTTTTTATGATTAATGCCATTTTTACCATTTTAATTTGCCATACCAAAACCTCCCTCAACATATTTTTAATTTTTTTTTTAATATATATAATCCTGTGAAATGTGTACAGTAGTAACGTTGGTTTTGAGTTGTTTGATCATCGTGTATCTTTCATGCTGGAGCTGAATAAGGAGGCTGATTCATTGTCCAATCCTCTTATTTCCCCAAGCCAGTCTGATTAATTTGGCAGCTCGTCTCAGAATGTGTGTGCGCTCGTTCTCCATCACTCAACCAGCCGTAGCTGCCAGAGCATTTGCCCTTCACCTCAAAGACGCACAATGCCTGTCAGAGTTGGTCTCACATCTGCACACATTTTTTGTGTGTGTGTGTGTGTGTGTGTGTGTATGTGGTCACTCTTGGCTCAAGGATGCAACTCCTTTCTCTCATTAAAAATGGAAAGCGCATTGTCATTATCACTGGCCGCACAAATATAAACTGCAACACGGAATATTTTTCCCACCAGGCTGAGCGGCTTGGGACAAGAACCTCTAAATAACAAGAGGAGGATCTGTTATCTCTCTGACTAAGAGCTCATCTTCAAGGCCTCGTGGCGTCTCTGTTTGTGTGGTTATTCTTGGCTATCTCCTGTCTTTAGAAAGGTGCTTTGAAGATAAAGTAAACACGGCGCTTAAATTTGTTCTTTGAAGCCGTTCCAGAAAATTGGAAACTTTCCATGGAAAAAAAAAGAAGGGGAAAAATGCACAAAAATATGCACAACTATTACATGACTATTTTCTCATGATTTATTTATTTTCCCACTTCTTACAACGCATTCATGTTCACATTCTCAGATGCTTGATTTTCTCCTTTTTAATAATTCAGTTACTTTCACATGATGCCATGAACTAACCACTAAATGGTACCTATTATTCAAAATTCAGTTTGCGGCTTTTTTAGACATTTAGATGAGCCTCTAGTGTGCAAGAACAAACCTCAAAAAGTATTTTTATACAAGTACAGCATTAGCCTGCTTGTATCAAAACACTCATATATCAAAGCAAATGTCCCCCATAAGAAATAATGAAAACTCTGACAATTTGAGACCAGAAAGAGGAGACGAGGAGGCAGGCAGGGTGGAAGGCCTCGCACAGGTGAGTCGGTTTGGTAAACTGGTGTGGGGCGTGTGTGTCTGTGTGAAAGTAATCCTACACACACATACCAACACAAAATAAACGATGCTTTACGCGCACACACGTGGTCACAGTGTTCAAGCACGAATGATAACTTGTACTACGAGTGACGCACACGCACTGAGGCCAAGCATGGGAGACGAGTAGCCTCAATTCCACAGCGCGCGCGAGTGAATAACCATTGGCTCAGTTGTGATCACGTTACTCTCGGCATCAAAACAAGAAGTGCATGCATGCCAGACAATACTTGGTAGTCGTAAATCAAGTCTCTCGCTCGTTTAACAAGGCAGAATTGATTATTTATTTAATTTATTATATTTGCTTGTGGAACGCTTGCAAACCGGGTTACTTGCAATCCAAGGTTCCACTGTAGACTGTACTTCCTACCTAATGTGACTTCATAAAAGAAGAGCCCCTCCTTCATCTTGATGAGCGGCTTTGCAGTTCTCTGCAGGGTGTAGCTAATTTTCATAAACACTGAAATGGTGCATTTGGAGAAGGAGTGAAATAAATTGAGACTGAGGTATGACAATGCATCTGAGGGGTATTTCAGCTGGAGTGTTAACACAGTTTGTCAGAGTTTATAAATCTTGAAAGTGATGAATGGATAAAATGGGAGGGTCGCTTCTTGTCCACTTCACGATTAGATCAGAGTAAACGTCTTTAGGCAAAAGTGGTAATATCAAGTGCCACTGATAAACAATGATCAGGTTAAATTAATTCATCTTATTATAGTCCTGAACTGACCATTAAAATGTAACTGACCAACGTTCACAAAGCTGTTCTAAATGCAGTACATTTGTACATACTTTTTGTACATGTTTTGCAAGAACACCAGCAACAACAACAAGAAAAAACCTTTACATTGCTCAACATTGCGGTTTCAATTGAGAACTCTTAACGCGTCCCCTGCAACAAATACTTCGAGACACTGCTACATCCAAACAGTTATTTTGGTGCTGTTTTTTCTCCCATGCACAGCCATTTTCGGAAACGTGTCATTTCTTTGTCTTGACTAAACTTGCAGTTAGTGGTTGCTTCTCATTACATGCCGTAGAGAAAAAATGGTCGTGGTGCAAGTACTTTCCAACCACCATGTTTATGCCGTGGCTTTTCAGGATCTCTGGTCCTTATGAAATAGACATAGATGTGATTCTGAATTTGAACAAACGTCTTCAGGTTTAATAGATTTAAAACATCAACAGGAAATCAGCCAATTTCCTGCTCACAGAAAACCTTGACGTTGGATGAGCTTTGTACCATAGTTGTGACAATGTTACTATGACGTCCCCTATCTGGACAGCACTGTTGAAAGTTGAAAGTTAGAATGACTGATAAAATTGTGTTGAATGAACGACCCAAATACAACATTGCAAATATAACCTCGACACCGCACAGTGCGGGGATCGCATGTCTTAGAGTTCTGTTTCTGTACTGTTGTTCGTCTTAGCTCCCAAATTACTTCACCATGTCACTAACATTGTGACAACCCCCAAAAAAATCCTGCTGAGTTCCATCATCCATATGGTTTTTAGACACATTTTTATATAGCTCAAGGATCAGCACAGTTAAGAAGTAAAAAGTAAAATGTAATTAAGAAAATGATCGCTGACAAACTGCTGTGGTATAAGGAACAAAAAGTACTCCAGTAAAAGCAACCTGCTTTTAGTGGAAAATAATGGACAGCAACTTTGCTTAATGTCAGATTTATAAAATGTATAAAAATGAACTGCACAAACTCTCTGTGACATCACCCACAGGTTTTTGTTAATAGCGTTTTTCTTTAAGCTCAGCTACATTAACTCTGGTCTTGGCAATCTTGGCAGGAGCTGACTCCGCCTAAACTTCAGGCTAATCCGTAAATGGGCGGAGCAAACATCACCTGACGTTTGGTTAGAAAACGCTCAGTTACCTCAAGCTAGCTAGCGTAGACTTAATTTAGCCACATCCTACGGTGGCTAATTAATATCTATGCTAGCTTTACTTGGCATTTGATTGATCCAAACTCTACACGTTGTCCCGTGTCAACTCCTACATTTCCTGTGGTAAGTTAAACTACAAACTGGCCAGTTAAAGTCATGCTAATGGTTTGCAAAAATATCATCATAGATAATCATCTATTGTTACCTATTACTAAGTTGCAGCAAATATAAGGCATAGCAGCATACCGTACTATAGTAGTTCTTGCAAGAACAGCATTGTCGAACGAATTTGCAAAACCCATCAAGCACCATGATGAACCATGAGGAAAGCAAAATCAAAACGTTACCTCTGCTGCAGAGGAGAAGTTCATTTAGAGTCACCAGCCTCAGAAATCACCAATTAACAAACAGCAGCTCAGATTAGAGCCGTTATTAAATGAGATTTCATCTCAATATCACCTGTCCAGACAAGATTATTGAATATTTTGGACGCCTTCAGTATTGTTTTAAAGTGTAGAAAGAAAGAAAAATCACGAACGACCATGGAGTTAGAAGGTGTGTCTGGTATTGAACGTTTGACTGGTATTGTATATCAGTTCATTAATTAATTTCATTTTGTTAGAAATGTAATTCAAGATAATTTTGCAATAAAAAAAATTAATCAACATTTTTGCATGTGCATGAAAGTATGTTTCTAATGATTATTTGAATGCAAATGTATTAAATAAATGTATAAAAATCACATGCTGGCCATTTTGCAAACTGCTCTCCTACGTGAATTCCACTCTGATTTAAAAGTGTTCGGTGCCACTTCACACCCCTGTTACTGTTTGCTTGTATCTCTTTTTCTTCAACTCTACATCAGCCATGTATCTTCTTCAAATATTACAATGAGCCATAGTCACATGACTAAGTATGTCTTTTGGAAATGTTAGGAAATGCTTGTTTTCTAATCTCTAAGTCCAGTATCATTTGTTTTGATCTTTTTTCACTTTATGGATGGGTTATGTATTTCATATTATATGTTCATATGATGTGATATTTAGATTTTTTTACAATTCTTTTTTTTTTTTTTGCTCATATGATATTATATTTTATATGATTTTTACACAAGTTGTTTATTTGACAGTTTCAGTAATTTTCTGTTATTAATGTTTCTGTAATTTATTTTTGTGATTTTAGTATTTTTTCCCATCTAGGTTTCACACACAATTTGTTTATTTTCACTTTTTTTTTTTTACCTCATTCACATACAGTATTATTCAAAAGTATTCTGTGATTTCTTGAGTTCAAAATGTGAAATTTCAAGGCATAATATCGTGAACGTATCGTGATTCATAGTCGTATGTAGAGAAAAAATATGGTCACATTGGAATGAATTCTAATTTCTCCATAAGGGATGAGAAGCTACAACACTGACGTGAAAGGCGCTTCTGACCTGTTCTGGGTCACTGGCTGGGTGTGTGTATGTATGTGCATGTGTGCGTGTTTGACAGGGGTTTGGATGAGGCTGAATCGGCAGGGTGGAACAGAGAGCAAGGTCACATGAAGGTCATTTCCCATCAATCAATCTTAGAGTCCCATGTTGTTTACTTCCTGTATCTCACACCCTCCATTCTAATTGCTCTCCTTCAGTAGAGTAGAGTAGGGAGAAAGACTGTGCATCGTAAATCCTAAGAAATCTTTAAACAGAAAACGGGTGAGCCATGACCCATTTCACGGTCCTTTTGTAAAGTCGTGAACAGGTCCGGTTTGTGAATCAAGGCAAGGAATTTGGAGCAAGGTGCAAACATGCTGTTTGAATGTGCTGAAATTTTAGTTGACAGAGTCTGGTAAAGTGATCAGCACTGAGAGCGCAGACCTAAAAGCACATGTCCTCTTTCTGAGAAAGCAATTCCCACGCACACTTCCCAGCAGGACTGATGGGTACCTGGGAAAGTGTGACATAGAACTCTATGTTTAACGAAAGGAAATGAAACAAAAAAATTGATGCTTAAAAACAGCACAGTCCGAATGTTGGCATCCAATATTAAACCTGTTTTTGATCTTGTTGTTAGTCTTTTAGCTGTTCCCATCAAGCGGTCACCACAGTGGACCATCCAATCCACACACAACTTGGCACCAGTTTTTATTCCGGACACCCTTCCTGACACAACCCTCTCATTTTATCCGACCTTGGGACCGCCACTCTGCAGCCAGTGGCTGGGAAAACCTGTTTTTATTATATTTTTAGTTAGTTTTTTATCATCATAAAAATGAATTCAACTTTTTTTAAAAATATTTTCCACCAAAAAGAGCAGTGTTCTAAGGCTGAGATTTAACTTATATTATATTATATTACTATAACAGTAGCATTTCTTGATAGAGCATTTCATCCACACAGTAGCTCAAGGATCAGCACAGTTAAGAAGTAAAACATAATTAAGTAAAAAAAAAAATTATGAAAATTATATAATAATGTACTAGAATGATAAAAAGAAATAGCATTCTTATTTTATTTGTTTTTATCAGATTTTTTAAATATTATTTTTTAATTAATACAGTATTTAATTGCTAGCAAACTGCTGTGGTATAAGGAACAAAAATACTTTACAACATGCTTTTACTGGAAAATAATGGACAGCAACTTTGCTTAATATCAGATGTATAAAAGAACCGGACAAACCCTTTTAGGAAATCACCCAGATCCAGTGGCGGCCGGTGCAAAAAAAAAAAAGGGGGGAGGGTTGCAAACAAAATTTAAATTAAACTTTTAATACCCGCCTGTAAATAGGCATTTATCAGGTGATTGCGCATCATTACTACTAGTATAAAATAAAGTGCTGACTCACATCGCATCCAGTCAGCAGCTCCGCTTGCCATAAGAAGTGCTGGAAAAGACTCGTTGAGAATGGTCCAATCACATGAGCCCAAATATTTAAAAACAATATTGATTCGCTAAGAACAAAAGTGGGAGGGTTCAGGGCGCACAGAGCTGCGTCCCAAGGATGATTTGAAAAGATCCAATCAGAGCTCAGCCTCAAGTCACATGCTTTTCAAAAACGTACGTGCCTTTTTAACATAGTTTGTCCGGCGCCCCGCGTACACGAACACAAATGAACGTAATACAGTTTAGATTTTTTTTTTTTATTGCAAATAAATTATATTAAGAAATACATCGGAATATTGTGACTAAAATACTTTATTTCATTATTAAAATGGGTAATTATTATGTTAAAGTAACATTCTTCTCTGCCTAACTTTAAGGGGGGCGGCGCCCCTGCGCCCCGTATTGACCGGCCGCCACTGCTTTCTGCTCCTCCAACTAACTGAAAATGAATGAACGGCTGTGCATTCAGCATGCTCACATATTAATAAATGTATCCTTTTGGTTTCAAGAGCTTCTGATCTGACCACATCAATGGAAAAACCATCAACTCCTGTGTCATTTCTTGTTGGGTCCCATGGGATCCCAAACCAGATGTATATCTCTAGTGGGTAGTATTGCCACCTCATGGCTCTGGCGTCTGAGTTTTGATCCTGAGCTTGGTTTACAGTCTGTGCCGAGTGTCCTGTTTTATGTGTCTGTTATGGGTTTTCTCCCTGTTTCCTCTAAACTCTTTAAAATGTGGTGGATTATATTAGACTTAAAATATGATTCGATTGGGATGTCTGGGAAAGTGTTGATTAGTGTTCCCGATATAGGCTTTATTTGTCCCGGGTGTTTATTCTGTATGGTCTGACACATGAAATCATCTGGCCAATTCAATTCACGTGAGGCCATAGACACATGGCTATGATGAAAAAAATTAATAAACATTTAAAGCCACAGTCAGACGTCTACTGAATCACATCAGACTCCATCATGAAAGTCAACCATAATCGGCTGCCACGCTGATGATGCCAGCACATATTCAATCTTATCTAAGCAAATTCATCTTTGGTCTAAATGGTGATTTGGTTTAGTAATATACGTCAGGGATATTGACTTTGCAGTTATAACAGTTTAGTAAATGAGCTCTGTAAAATAAGTAGACCACTAATGGTATTGTGCAGAAAGTAGTTTATTAACTCCACACACACACACACACACGCACACACACACACACACACACACACACATATTGATTCAGAAAGAAATCAGAAACTCCATTCATCACGTCATATACAGTATATACTGTCTATGGAGCATACATGATAAAACAAAACAATAGAGCATCAATATCGGTCTTCGACATTGTGTTAATCTTGTTACACTGAATAAGTCTAGAACGTAGTACTGGGAGTTACCTTGAGGAAAATCACACACTCAAGGTCTGATTTCTATTAGTTGCGGATGACTTGCTGAGCGACAACAAGGCTTATGGAAAGAAAGTGTTTACGTGGCGTGTGGAATGAGTTCGAGTTACAGCGAGTACAGAATGAAAAAAGAAAATAAAAGCTTCTTATTCATTTTCAAAATCATTCGCAAATCATTACACAAACAAGGCAATCGCATGCCTTCATGATGCCGTGCTGTATTGTTCGCACTGTTTGTAGATTTAAAAGCAAAAGGAACATGTAGCACATGCCTGAAGCAAAAAGGCTTTGCATGTAAAGTGAGACCGTGATTTTGTGTGTATGAAGGCTGTCTGTTCACACATAATGCTAACCTCGCCGCCGGGCAAATACTATCAATCTTGGAGACAAGCCAGTGCTGTTGATGGTCACCTGTGTGTGTGTGTGAGAGAGAGACAGAGACAGAAGGAGAGGGAGTGACTCACCTGTGGAAGGAATCTGATCCAGAAAGAGAATGGGGTGGGGCCCTGCCTGTAGGCCAGATGCATTGTGGGGCTTTTACACAGAGTGTCTGGAACCAGCTCGCTCAAACTTCTTTTCCATTTATAGATGCTTTTTGGCATTTTGCACTAGCGGGGGTCATGATGAACACACGCACAAACATTTGTCCTCTCAAAAAGACTTTCTACAGTATAAGCTATGATAATTTTTTTTCTTTTACACAGTTATCTTTCATAAAACTGAGAACCATTTAAGTTCAACACACCACATTGGGGAAAGTGTAATTATTTTCCCAACTCCAGGTTATTTGAATTAGATTAAGATAATTTAATCAGGTATATTTCATATTTTTTTTGTCAGGAATAAAACACTTGGGAACATTCTGTTTTCGGGGACAGGTTGGGTACATTAGTTCCCATCACATTAACTAGCCAGTCAACTGGAAGCGTTGTAGTGTAACTTACCACAGGAAATGTAGGAGTTGACCCGGGACAACGTGTAGGGTTTGAATTAAACAAATGAAAAGTAATGCTAGCATATAAATGAACATTAGCCACTGTTAATTTTGGCTAAGTTAAAGATAAACTAAGCTAAGCTATCTTGAAGTAACTGAGGCAAGTAGGCGTTTTCTAACCAACTGCCAGGTGATGTTTGCTCCGCCCATTTGCCCATTTATGGATTAGTCTGAGGTTTAGTCAGTTTCTGCCGATATGGTTCTTGTAGTTGAGCTTCAAAATCGCTCTTTAGAAAAACCCCTGGGCAGTGGCGGCCGGTCAATACGGGGCGCATGGGCGCCGCCCCCCTTAAAGTTAGGCAGAGAAGAATGCTACTTTAACATGTAATTATTTAACATAATAATTACTCATTTTAATAATGAAATAAAGTCATTTAGTCAAAATATTCCGATGTATTTCTTAATATAATTTGTTTGTGTTCGTGTACGCGGGGCGCCGGACAAACGAGTGTCTATGGCAGACACCCTTATCCAGAGTGACATTTTGTCTCATTGTACATCTGAATTCCCATTCGGAGCAGTTGAGAGTTAAGGGCCTTCCTCAAGGGCCCCACAGTGGCAATTTGGTGGTGCTGGGGTTGAACCTGGAACCTTCAAATTAGCAATTAAATGCCTTAACCACTAAGTTCCCGCCAGCCCAGAACCAGAACCTCCACATAATCCCAATTACTTAAATAAAAAAAAGAAAAAGATCTCAAGAAGCTGTGCCAAGTAGTCCCAGGTTACAAACTGCTTATATATGGATGTTTAAAGGTGGGACATTTGTGGCCACTGCACATCCTTATGTGTCTAAACCCATTTATTTACCATGATATATTCAGGTAGCTCAGACTCTATGACTCTCAAACCATCATGGCACATGGGCAATCACTACTGTGTGTGGAATTTCCCATTAACGTGGCACCTGAGGAGAGTCTGGAGACGTCAAGCTTCCTGTTTCAGCAGCGAGCGAGGCCAAAACCCGGAGAAAAGTAGAAAAACTCAAACAGATGTGTGAAAGAAACACAGAGAAAGTCTTTCAGAGCGTCTGGCTTCGGATTCAAGTTGGGAAGTGGCTTTGGGCTCGAAACTGGAATCCATATTTTGCTGTGTTTTAGCAAATGAGCGTGAATGAAGTGCAGCAGTGATGTAGTGTAGCAGCCAGAGGCCTCAAGCGTCACCGAAAACGGAAGTCAAGATGGGAAGGTTTCCAAAGCAGTCAGAAAACAGAGTGATTTCCGATACACCTGTGATCAACAGGAGCCAGAGGAGCTGAACTGAAAAGCAGAAGAAATATGCAGACCTTCAAAGAGATCCGGTAGATTTATAGATAAAGTGATTGATGAAAAACTGCTTCATGATATATAGTTAAAGTGAGTACCTTTTTGGAAGGACACAGGCCGTTACCCAGTGGCATTGCTGCAGCCAATTTTTCAAAAAGGAGCATAAAATCCTTGGCACCCAAATTGGTAGAGGAAAGGCAGATTTGGGAATCACAAGGTCCAGCTCCAAGAGCACAGCTGGTAATACTATGCCTGTGGGAAAAGTGCTGACTTTGCAGAGAGCAGGAACGGTTCAGAAAGTCTCTCTGTCCTGATCTTCCGGCTTTCTTGATATATTTAGTGTTTAAATTGTATTTTCATCCATTATATGCATCATTCTTTATTAAACGATGCGCTAGAGGATAGCAATGTTCTGCATTAGTACCTGCAACCGTGTGTGTGTGTGTGTGTGTGTGTGTGTCTAAAAGACAGCTGGTGACACTCATAGACTTGCATCAGGGATCGGGCTGTGCCTGATACCAGTGTGCCATTGTGTGTGTGTGTGTGTGTGTGTGTGAGAGAGAGAGAGAGAGATAGAGAGCAAGAGAGAGCATATTGAGCAAGTGTGCAACAAAGAGAAAGTGCAGTTATATGTGTGTATGAGAAAGTCAATGTGTGAGTCAATGTGAGGTTGTGTGTGAGTCAGAGAGAGAGAGAGAGAGAGAGAGAGAGAGATTGAGTGGGTCAGTGTGTACTTCAAATATACAGTATGTGCGCCTGTACTCTATTGCCCCCTGGTGGCTATATGTGTACTGCACCGCATTTGGCAACATAACAGTAGTGTCCCAATGTGGATCCTTGAGACCGCCCATGAACCTGTCGCCAGTTCACCAGTTTTCCTTCATTGAATCACTTTTGTTATGTCCTGAGAAAAGTAGCTAAAGCACAACAGGCAGTCACGAGATGACATCATAGATTTATTTGCATGTTCATTGATTCACCATTATCATTTGCGTATTGAATAATAAATTGGGTATATAAAAAAGGAAGATTTCTACAGAGAACATAATCAAATAGAATAGAGTTTTATCAGAAAAGATAATAATAGATTTTCATTGCACCACAAACTATACATTAATACACTTACAAAATACTGTACTTTCTAACAGGAAGTGGTGACAGTGTGTTTTAAGGGAATGTTTACTTGCTTTTATTACTTACAAATATTGCCAAAAGGAAAGTTTAAAATGAAGAAGGTACTACAAAATAAGAATAAAGATGCTGCTACAAACAGTGATTGGTTATTGGGAACAAATGAAGATAGTGATGAGTGATTGGTCATTGGGAACAGTGGTGAGCAGTGAATGGCCATTGGGAAATGTGATGATCAGTGAATGGTTATTGGGAAGAGTGATCAACAGTGAATGGTCATTGGGAACAGTGGTGATCAGTGATTCGTCATTGGGAACAGTGGTGATCAGTGAATGGTTATTGGGAACAGTGTTCAACAGTGATTGGTCATTGGGAACCGTGATCAACAGTGATTGGTCATTGGGAACCGTGATCAACAGTGACTGGTCATTGGAAACAGTGGTGATCAGTGATTGGTGATTGGGAATAGTGGTGATCAGTGATTGGTCAATTGGAAAAGTGATCACCAGTGATTGGTCATTGGGAACAGTGATCACCAGTGATTGGTCATTGGGAACAGTGATCACCAGTGATTGGACATTGGGAACAGTGATCACCAGTTATTGATCATTGGGAACAGTGGTGATCAGTGATTGGTCATTGGGAACAGTGATCACCAGTGATTGGTCATTGGGAACAGTGATCACCAGTGATTGGACATTGGGAACAGTGATCACCAGTGATTGGACATTGGGAACAGTGATCACCAGTGATTGGTCACTAGGAACAGTGATCACCAGTGATTGGTCATTGGGAACAGTGGTGATCAGCGATTGCTTATTGGGAACAGTGATCACCAGTGATTGGTCATTGGGAACAGTGATCACCAGTGATTGGACATTGGGAACAGTGGTGATCAGTGATTGTTCATTGGGAACAGTGGTGATCAGTGATTGGTCATTGGGAACAGTGATCACCAGTGATTGGTCATTGGGAACAGTGATCACCAGTGATTGGTCATTGGGAACAGTGGTGATCAGTGATTGGTCTTTGGGAACAGTGGTGATCAGTGATTGGTCATTGGGAAGAATGGTGATCAGTGATTGGTTATTGGGAAGAGTGGGGATCAGTGATTGGTCATTGAGTAGAGTGAGGATTAGTGATTGGTCATCGTGAACAGTGGGGATCAGTGATTGGTCAATGGGAACAGTGATCACCAGTGATTGGTCATTGGGAAGAGTGATCACCAGTGATTGGACATTGGGAAGAATGGTGATCAGTGATTGGTTATTGGGAAAAGTGGGGATCAGTGATTGGTCATTGAGTAGAGTGGGGATCAGTGATTGGTCATTGTGAACGGTGGGGATCAGTGATTGGTCATTGGGAACAGTGGGGATCAGTGATTAGTCATTGGGAACAGTGATCACCAGCGATTGGTCATTGGGAAGAGTGATCACCAGTGATTGGACATTGGGAACAGTGGTGATCAGTGATTGGTCATTGGGAACAGTGATCACCAGTGATTGGTCATTGGGAACAGTGATCACCAGTGATTGGTCATTGGGAAAAGTGATCACCAGTGATTGGTCATTGGGAACAGTGATCACCAGTGATTGGCCATTGGGAACAGTGGTGATCAGTGATTGGTCATTGGGAACAGTGATCACCAGTGATTGGTCATTGGGAAAAGTGATCACCAGTGATTGGTCATTGGGAACAGTGATCACCAGTGATTGGCCATTGGGAACAGTGGTGATCAGTGATTGGTCATTGGGAACAGTGATCACCAGTGATTGGTCATTGGGAAAAGTGGTGATCAGTGATTGGTCATTGGGAACATTGGTGATCAGTGATTGGTCATTGGAAACAGTGATCACCAGTGATTGGTCATTGGGAACAGTGATCACCAGTGATTGGTCATTGGGAACAGTGGTGATCAGTGATTGGTCTTTGGGAACAGTGGTGATCAGTGATTGGTCATTGGGAAGAATGGTGATCAGTGATTGGTTATTGGGAAGAGTGGGGATTAGTGATTGGTCATTGTGAACGGTGGGGATCAGTGATTGGTCATTGGGAACAGTGGGGATCAGTGATTGGTCAATGGCAACAGTGGGGATTAGTGATTGGTCCCAGGAATGGTCCTGAATTGGTTATTCCTAATGGCGCTCATGTTACAGTAGAATCCCAATTTTTTTTTTACATTTTGGTGAAGACCATATTTTAATATAGAACACAAAAGAAAGAAAAAAATATAGTTTCCAAAATAATCTGTAGATACCTAAAATTCTCACATTTTTTGAAGCCAAGCTAGTTTCCTGAGCATAATCAAAAACAGACCGATAAGCATCTAAGCCTATAAGCCGATATAATATCTCAATAACACGTACTGTACTGGTAACTCGTAATGGTAAGCTATGTTTTCCAACAGTGTATCAGTAAATAGATTTGCCACAGACACCACTTTAAGAAACATGACTATAAATAATAGGAAATTCTTGAGGTGAAAAGTTTAAGCACGATTTTAAGTTTAGGTCTCTAATCATTAGGTCTCTAAACTCATATGACCTTACACATCATACTATATAAATATATAAATATATAATGCGTATACATGTTTTTTTCCAGATCTGACCTCAGTCTGAACTGTAAATCATGGCTTTGTGATATGTGATGAAATTTGTTCTCTTTCATCTCAGACGTGCACTCCATGCTCCTGAAGTGCTCTTAAATAGTGGTTAATAATTCAGTGTATAAGTCTTCATGAGTGTGAGAGCATGCAGAGATTTGCTGGCTCACATACCGTCCTGCAGTCCCTGCTAACACAACTGCACCACTGAGAGGAAGAACAGAGAGAGAGCTGATGCTGCTGCAGAGTACGCATTTCCTACATATATATATACACAGCATATATACTCTCTCTCTCTCTCTCTCTCTCTCTCTCTCGCTCTCTCTCTCCCTCTAGCTGTATCTCAGTGAGTGTATGTCATTTGCTTACGCCATCACTCTTTCTTTCGTCCTCCCTGTCTTTCTCTCTGGCAGGCTCTGCCTTACTCTCTCTCTTTTTTTCATTCCTCTCTCCTCTTCTTTTCTCTCCTACTTTCTAGATTCATTCTTTCCTTCGCTAATTTCCTGTACTTAATCAAAATCCCTAACTCCTACACAAAAAAAAAAAAACGAAAGAAGAACCAGAAGATCAGGACCAGAAGAACCAGGAGAAGATGTCCAAATCATTGGGCAGGAGTGCACCGAGGTGGCCGAGATGGATCAAATCAGCTGCCGTCTCTCTCTTTCTTCTTCTGGTGTGTACGCAGGGAATGGCAGAGGGACGCCGAGTGACCAAAATCCCTCGCTGCCCAGCTACTTGCTCCTGCACCAAAGACAGCGCGTTCTGCGTGGACACTAAAGCCATCCCCAAGAGCTTCCCACCTGGCATAATTTCACTGTAAGTAAACACACATACTGTACATACAGTACACACACATACACACTCCACAGTGTACCAATGGTCTGAGGTCAGCTTAGATTGTTAGTGCTGTTTTGTCCACCATCATCTGTGATATCTGTGTGTCTTAATGCAGAACCATGCATGCGAGGTACAGTAGCTTGAATAAACGAACAACATTACAGGATAATGTTGGACCAGTGTTATTAGTTATAAGATGTAGAATTCTGAATTCTGATTGGTGAGAAGGTGACGTGTATAGTGGATCATCCACATGATATACATTATGTAATAAACAAACCCAAATGGGTTATTCAACAAAACACATACAGTGGCTTAGAGGTTAGCACTGTTGGCTTGCACCTCCAGGTTTCAGGTTCGAAAACCCACTTCAGGGTCTGTGTGCATGGAGTTTATGCATGTTCTCCTCATGCTTGGTGAGTTTCCTTCAGGCCCCTCACGACCTGGTGGACAGGCTAAAGCATTATAGATGATGAGTGAGTAAATACAATTGTTCATGCGTTGAAGGTTACAGCAATGAGATGTTTATAATGGAAGGAGTCTCCAGTGCCACCATTTTGGTTTCCAACATGGGAAAATCTTCATGACAAATCCCTCTATGTTTGTCTGTCTTATCGATCACTTGACAAGCTTCATTTTTGTCTCATTAATTGCGAGAGAGAAGTGAAATTCTGCAAGTTGTTGGAGGAACACATCCCTTTAAAAATGTGAATAGAACATCATGCACTTATTTCTCACATAAGTCTTGAGAACCAGTGACATTGCTAAATAATGAACAGTGTTCAGTGTTCAGCTATTATAGAGTTAATGATGCTGAGAAAAGAGCAGATACCTTCAGATCAGACACAACATTAAAACCATTGACAAGTGACATGAATATCATTGATGATCTCATTGCTTAAGGTAGGATATAATAGGTATCAAGTAGACAGAGAGTTCAAAAGATTTTATGTCTTCAAATAAGGGATAATGTGTTCGCATAAGGATCTGCGTGACTTTGACAAGGCACAAATTGTAATAGCTAGACGACTGGGTCAGAGCATCTCGAAAACGACAGGTCTCATGGGGTATTCCTGGTATGCAGTACCAAAAGCAGTCCAGGAAAGGGCAACAAATGAACCAGTGACAGGGTTTTGGGCAACCAAAGGCTCATTAATGAAGCTGGGGAGCAACGGCAAAGCCTATCTAGTCTGATCCCACAAAAAGGGGATGAAAAAGTTAATGCTGGTTCTGATAGTACCTCACAGATTGTTTGATATGGGGGCTGGTCAGAGTGTCCATGCTGACCCATGTCTATTGCCAAAAGCACTTACAATTGGTTTGTGAGCATCAAAACTGGACCATGAAGCAGTGGAAGAAGGTGGAGTAGGCTGAGGAATCACATTTGAGATGGCACTAGGCTTCTAAGATGAGGGGTGGCTCACACAGTTAAAGCTCTAGGTTACTGATCATACAGTCAGTGGTTCAATTCCCAACACCACGGAATTGCTACTGCTGAGCCAATATGCTCTGACCCCAGGTTGCAACTTGGGATATATGGGGAAAAAAAAGATTTCACTGTGCTGTAAGGTACAAGTGACAAATAATTGAATCTTAATGTTAAGAAGGCAAGCTTGTGGAGGCAGTCTGACCCTCTGGGTAGCAGTCTGCTGGGAAATGCTCCCGGTAGCACTGCAAAAAAAATGTCCAGGACAAAGAGACCATAGGCTCCAAATGCCACAGATCACAATTTGCGTGAGCATCTGTACTGGAGGTGCTGGAAAAACAAGTCTGACCCATGGAGGCCAAAACCTACCACAGCACACCTTCAGGGATCTTGCGGAGTCCATACCTCGATGGGTCTGAGCTGATTTGCAGGAACCAAGGGAAACCTACACGATCGTAGCCAGGCGGTTTTAATGTTACGGCTGATTTGTGGAAGGACGAATCAGCCGTAGTGACGGACGTAGTGTTGTTCCCAGCAATAGGACATATTAAGCTTATGACCACATGCACTTTTCTGCTAAACGCTGACGGTGTCGGTGCAATATGACACTGTAATGCACTTTGTTGGAGAACACACAAACCACAATGTGTTGCTTAAACATCTACTTTACAACGCAATGCACGGAACTACATTAGTACCACTTTTTTATTCATATTTGTCCACTGACCACAGAAACCTCTAAGTGTAAATGTTTCCAGAGTTCCCTGATTTTCCCACATAATGAAAACTCAAAGATGTGCGTACTGTAACTAGAGTGAGTGTCCCACTTTTGATAGATTAAATCCTTCCTCAAAGCAACCTAGGGTCCGTCTATTTCGAATAATTACTTTTTTCGAGAGGGTGGAAGTGGTGGAACGGTGGAATATATAGATCACTTTATAGGGCACGGGTTGAGCGTTAATTCTTAGTGGAGGACAGTTAGATCTGCTCCAGTTGCAAATTCCTACTGTTTTAGTGTGGTGTAATATATTCCCCTTAATATAAAGATAAATAAATTCAGCACCATGATCCTGATTTCTGAATGAATTGTGATTCTGAGGGTTTCTGAGTGAGATTTGTGTTGTGCTTTTTACATCCTTTTTATATAATGTTGACATTTGTGTTTTGTAGGACGATGGTGAACGCAGGCTTCACCGAGATCCCAGAGGGAGCGTTCTCTCACCTACACTTACTGCAGTTCCTGTAAGTACTACATATCTAAAAAATTCCCCTGCAGCATTTTTGCTGTGGTGAACAATTCCACTAAAGGAAGGAAAGAAAAAATGAAAGAAGAAAAGAAAAAAAACAAAAAAAACAAGTGCACGTAGGAAGAAGTGCTGATAGAGCGCAGGTGTTCCTAGGACAGATGTGATGGAAAGCAAGAATTGTATTTTTTGCTGAGACTGGAACCTTTTCGATCAATATGATTAATGCAGTCATGTACTGTACAGCGGAACCTCGACATATAAAGGCCTCCCTTACGAATTTTCATTGGCATACCAAGCGTAGAGTCTCATGCCATATGTTTGGACGTGAGCTGCATGTACGTCCAAAACCTGTTCGCATCAGTGGAAAGCCAAGCAAAGGAGTATTTTGTAATCAGAGAAAACAGTTTCGAAATAGTCAACCCATGATACTAACGACACTAACGACGTGATTTTCCGTTTTTGTAACATTGGTAGTACTTTTGGGTGGCTGAAACAGATTACCTGCATGTGCATTATTTCTTATGGGACGATTCACATCACAGAATGAATTACAGATACAATTGAATTGAATTGAATACTGAAACTGCGCCGTGGTGGTGTAGTGGTTAGCATTGTCGCCTTGCACCTCCAGGGTCCGGATTCGATTCCCGTCTCTGTGTGCATGGAGTTTGCATGCGCTTGGTGGGTTTCCTCTGTGTACTTCGGTTTCCTCCTACTGTCCAAAGACATGCAGATTAGGCTAGTTGGCGTTCCCAAATTGCCCGTAGTTTGTGTGTATGTGTGTGTGTGTATCCTGCGATGCATTGACACTATGTCCAGGGTGTACCCCACCTCGTGCCCTACGTCTCCTGGGATTGGCTCCAGGCCCCCGGCGACCCTGTCCATAGGACTAAGCGGTGTAGACGATGAGTGAGAGAGTGAGTGTATACTGAAACTAAAATGAGTGAACTATTTAAGTGTTAATCAATAAAGGAGGTATCAGCGAGTGGGCCTTGAAAATGCTCAGTGCTCGCAGAAGTGAACTACTCTCTCTCTCTCTCTCTCTCTCTCTCTCTCTCTTTCATGTAACAGTTTCTATGCACTCCTGTTTTACTGCTCCATGTTCAAGTACTGTGGTGCACATACAAAACAAACACTCATATAGTCCACTCTCACACCGTATGAGAGATCAGGTTCCTTTCTCATGTACGGCTTGCAGGTCACATTGTTTTGACTGGCATCAAAATACCTCCGGATTACCTGACTACCATTTGATGTTTGTTTAATAACACAACAGTGGACCAGGAGACGACACTGCATAGTATCACGTGGTACCCGATGGTGGTATCTGAGCACGGAACAATACACCATACCAGCATCTGTATCAATGCAGTCTCTATCACTAGCAACAATATATTTAGCATCCTATGTTTCTTTAGTTCACATAGACACTTTTCCCCGCAGATGGAACGTTATCACGGTTATCATGAAGTTAATCCGCCTTTCTCATGCTGATGATGGACATTTAGTTGTTTTCGATTTTTTTACACAGAAAAGGACAAAAGGTTAAAAAAACCATAACAAATTATATTCCAGACTAGAAAGCATTTGTCTTTTTGCATAATTGGAAGTCTGTGCATGTGCAAGTGTCTGTGTGTGTGTGGGTGTGTAGGGCGGTGTGTATCAGTGACAGGGTCAGCGTCACTTCTGCAGTCAACCCAGCCAGTAACCTCCACTCAACACACTCCTCATACTCAACCAACAATAGCTCGTCTGTTCTGGCAACAAGTGTGTGTGTGTGTGTGTGTGTGTGTGATAGATTTGTTGAGAGGTTGGTTTGTTGAGATCAAGGCAGGATTCTGTCATTTTTAAAACAAATGAATTTGACGAAGCCGGTCATCAGTTGAATTAGTTGAGTTTTACACAGAGCTGCTTGTTGCACCTGCCTGTTTTCATCATCGTACATCGTGTGTATTTGTAACAGAACCTCTGTGATAAGGTACAAGTGATAGGGGTAGGGGTAGCTCAGTGGTTAAGGCATTGGACTGCGGTTCAGAAGATCCCAGGTTCAAACCTCACAACCACCAAGTTGCCACTGTTGGGCCCTTGAGCAAGGCCCTTAACCCTCAATTGCTCAGATGTAATGAGATAAAAATGTAAGTCGCTCTGGATAAGGGCGTCTGCCAAATGCCTAGATGTAGATGTAGAAGTGAAATATAATAAAGTCTCAAATGCGCAGGTTTGCATCATCACTTCCTCGCACACTCACACACCTTTACAACCAGAGTGTAGAGCTAGGAGGATAGCTAGTAAGCTAAGAGTGCCATGTGGGACCGGACCTATAAAAGATCTATTTTAATTCCAGTGTTCTCTCTCTCTCTCTCTCTCTCTCTCTCTTCCTGCAGTTTGCTGAATTCCAACACTTTCACTGTGATTGCTGATGATGCCTTCTCTGGCCTGACGCACCTGCAGTATCTGTGAGTCCACACGTCACTGAAACCAACAGCAATAACAGAGGGAAGAAAGGATACAAACAAACAATTAATAGAGAAAAAAAAGAAAGAAAGTAAGAAAGAAAGAAACTAAAAAAGGTGGGAATAAATGACAATAATACTGCAAAGAAGGAAAGAAAAAAAGACAGATGAAAAAAGAAGGAAAGAAATAAAGAGGAAGAAAGAAAAAGGGTATAAATTGCAGTGATCTATTAAGATGCAAAAAAAGGAAAGAAAGAAAGAAAGAAAGAAAGAAAGAAGATGGAGTAGGGAAAATAAATAAATAATAATGCAAAGAAATAAGGAAAAAGGACAGATGAAAAAGGAAAGAAAAAAAGGAAGAAAGGGGGAATAAAAGACAGTGATATATAAAGATGCAAAAAAGAGAAAGAAAGAAAGAATGAACGAATGAAGAAGGAATAGGGAAAATAAATAAATAATAATGCAAAGAAAGAAAGAAAGACAGACAGATGAAAGAAAGAAGAAAGATGGAAAGAGGGATAAATGACAGTAATATATAAAGATGCAAAAAAGAAAGACAGGCAGAAGGAAAGAAAGAAAGCAAGAAAGAAAGAAGAAGGGAGTGGGGAAATAATAAATAAATAATACTGCAAAGAAAGAAAGAAAAAAGGACAGAGGAAAGAAAGAAAGAAAGAAAGAAAGAGATAAATGACAGTGATATATAAAGATGCAAAAAAAAGAAGACAGAAAGAAAGAAAGGATGGGGGAAAATATATAAATAATACTGCAAAGAAAAAAAGAAAAAAGGACAGATGAAAAAAGAAAGAAAGAAATAAAGAGGAAGAAAGAAAAATGGAATAAATGACAGTGATATATAAAGATACAAAAAAGGGAAAGGAAGAAAGAAAGAAGGAAAGAATCAGGAATAGGGAAAATAAATAAATAATCCTGCAAAGGAAGAAAGAAAAAATGACAGAGGAAAGAAAGAAAGAAAGAAAGAAGTAAAGAGAGATAAATGACAGTGATATATAAAGATGCAAAAAAAAAGAAGACAGAAAGAAAGAAAGGATGGGGGAAAATAAATAAATAATGCAAAGAAAGAAAGAAAGAAAAAAGGACAGAGGAAAGAAAAAAGAAAAACACGCAAAGAAAGAAGGAAATAAGAAAAGTATGACAGATATTAAAGAAATATAGAAAATAAAGAAAGAAAAACAAGAAAAAAAGAAAGAAGTCTGTTAGACAGAGTGTGTGTGTGTATGTAGTCATGGTCGCTCGGAGTGTGTGTCATCGATCGTGACTCTGCTCGAGTCAGCCTCAGTGCTGAGGTGGACATTTTCCTAATTGCTGCAGCGCAGTGCTGCTCTCTGATCTATAACTGGAGGCTGAAGTGTTTGGCCAGACGTTAGCGAGTGTTTTTGTATGTAAGTGTGTTTGTAATGAATCCCACACAGCGAACAATGGATTTATTTACAGTCTGCATCAGCACCACAGAGACTCGTGTTGTCTCTTTTCCACTTATGAGTCTGATCTGCACTTACCTCAGGACATGCTGTAACTCAGTTACACACTCTGTATCTGTCCAGTGTTCAAATATCCCCAGCTCTATCTGTACCTGTGTTCAGATGCAACCCAGTAGTGGGAATGTCCAACATTTGTTTTAAATCAGACTTACATAGGTATTCTACCTGCATGTGACGATGAGTGATATGCAGTACTGTGAAAGGCCTGTTTCTGTTGGAGCAGTGGTAGGTTCCTCACCTGCCATGTGGAAGGCTTGAGTTAAATTCCCATCCAATACCCAAACCCCAGCCACCAGTCCTAGGCCCAGCGGTGACAAAGTTGTGCGCGGATTGGGATGGTCTACTGTGACGACCCCTTAATGGGAAAAGCCAAAAGACTGACAACAACTGCTTCCATAAATCCAGCCTCTCTTATATTTTTATATAGTCCTAAGGAATTATCCTTCAGGCTTCCTGAAGAACTTTTTATTTCTCTTCAAGTCATTAAAAAAAAAAAGCAATCGGACTTAAGGCATGAACCAGTGAGAAACAGGTGCAGATGATGACAGATGATCAGGCCGGTGATTAGTACACTGCTGATGCTGGATGCCGAGTGGTTGGAAGAGACGAGAGGGGAAATGAGGTTGTTTCTTTAGGCAATTTGTAAACTTGTTCCCATTTCTTTAAATTAATCTACATGATGTAATTTGATGTATTATGGAGAAATGAGTTGTAGGTCAAGACGTTTGCACAGTAAGGTAATTAGTTTTTATTTTTCTCTTGAAGCTAGCCAACTGGATCATGCTGGATGGATGAATGGATCAAACTAATTTAGTTCTGACCGGGCAGATACTAAGGATAAATAAATAAATAAATGAATAATAATAATAATAATAATAATAATAATAATGATGATGATGAATGATTGTGTCTGTATCTCTGTATAAAACACATACCAGTATATTGAAGAAACATTACATTCAAGCACACAGATGAACAGTTTAAGGGTTTAGGGGCCATTCAGATGCCCATCTTTTCCCCCTTTTTTTTTTTTTCTTTTCCTTTCTTTCTTTCTTTCTTTCTTTCTTTCTTTCTTTCTTTCTTTCTTCATTTTCTCTTTTTAGCCTTTCTTCTATTATTCTCATACGTAGAGCTTTCTACAGTATCTCTGAACTTTCCACAGACAGCTCACATTACGTTCAAGTCTACATTACTCATTGGCTGATTTAAACCCAGATTATTAACAATCAGATTAAACTCATTCAATTCAAAAGACCCATCAAAACTCAATACTGAGTCTAACAGCGTACATTAATAATAATGACGAGGTTTGACGTTTACACATGTAGCTAAAGGACCACTAGAATTGGGGTCCATAAATCACCTATAACTGCTGATGGTCTTTCCATCTACACGCATGATTTTCTGCTTTCCGTTAGAATCAACTTAAGATTCAGGTAACGTTTAAGCTCAAACTCGTAATGAAAAGCTAGTGAGGGAGGGAGGGAGGGAGGGAGGGAGGGGGTATGTGTGTGAGGGAGCGTCATTATGTTAAAAGGTTTTAGAAGATTTATAAATGTGACGCATATATCACAGAGGGCCAAGAGCAAAGTCTGAATTCATTTATTATAGACTCTTAATGTAATTTCACAGGATGGGTTAAAAGAAAGGCAGAATTAGAAAGAAAAAGAGAGAGGAATGTCTTGACAGAATGACATTATATCCGTAGTATTTGCCAATTTCCTCTTTCTGAACTTCACACTGAGCTTAAATCTTTTTAATCCCTGTACTTAGCCTTCCTTCATAAACGTGCGGTTTGAGGGATTGATAATCCATCTCTGATTCACTCAGTCTGCTTGTGTAACTCTTGTTGTTTCTCTTCTGTCCTGCAGGTTTATTGAGAATAATGACATCAAGTCTCTGTCAAAATACACTTTCAGAGGCCTGAAGTCTCTAACACACCTGTACGTACCATCATCGTGAATTAAACCGCTACAGTATAGTATGCATTAAACGTGGTAATTTGATGATCATAAAATACTGTATGAGGGCTGTTCAAGTCAAACAGGGACTTGTGGTGATATTTGTCGTGAATGAAGGTGTAAAAACGGTTGATGGACCTCCAAGTGGCGCAATGGTAAAGTGCTCGCCCTATCATTCGGAGCTCGCGAGTTCGACTCCCAGGTGATGCTGTAACCTCTCGCAGAGAGGTCTAGAGAGAGCTGATTGGCTGAGCTTTCTCAGAGGGGAGGGATGAGAGGTACTCCCACATTCATTTTTTCATGATCCCACAATCATGGCTCTTAGCCGCAGTAAAGCATTTGAAAGGTGCAAACATTTTAAAGAAGGCCATATGTCTGTGGATGACTGTCCTGGCCGAGGTGGCTCTGAGCCCGCTCCCGTCGTTCTCGCGAACATTCAGCGTCTGATCCTAAACCTGAAAATCGATAGATAACTTGTTGCCAACTTGTACAGAATTTGGGCCATTGAAGGAGTTCTTGGGAGGCCATCTTTTTATATCAGGCGGTCTGAGGATGATTCCACCTTGATGGTATCCAAGCACTAGTGAAACGCTGGGATAAGTGCATTAGCGTAGCAGGGGATTATATAGAGAAATAAAGGAAGTTTTTAATTATAACTGTGTTCTGTTATTCTGCACAATAAAAGTCCTGCTTTGACTTGAACGCACCTCCTAATTAGATGAATGATCCAATAAGAAGAAATCACTTTTTTTTTCTTTTTTACCATAACACAGGTTATAACCTAACATTTTTTTCTCCCTGCAGATCTCTGTCTAACAACAATCTCCAGGTTTTACCCAGAGAACTGCTCAAACACCAGGACATCCTCACTGACTTGTGAGTCTTAGAGAAGACACTGCACAGCAAACATGAGTTAATATACTGTACATACAGTAGAATTCAGAAGTCTTCTCGCACTTCCAATAACATATTTTTTACATTAAAAAAGGTGACATCATGATTCACTCATTTAAAACAAGAAGCTTACCAGTGAGGATTGTTTACAATGCATATAGGAGTTATAAATGAATCAAAAACACATTATACAACTGTTTCTTTATTTATAAACATTTTGATGTAATGAAATTATAAATGGATGAGGGCGGCACGGTGGCTTAGTGGTTAGCACTGTTGCCTTGCACCTCCAGGGTCTGGGTTCGATTCCCACCTGTGTGCATGTTCTCCCTGTGCTTGGTGGGTTTCCTCCGGGTACTCTGGTTTCCTTCCACAATCCAAAAACATGCAGATTAAGCTAATTGGCGTTCCCCAAACTGGCTTTAGTGTGTGTATGAGTGTATGGACACCCGTCCGTCTTGTGCCCTAAGTCTCCTGGGATAGGCTCCAGGCCCCTTGTGACCCTGTATACAGGATAAAGTAGTATAGATGACAATGAGAAATGGATTAAAAGTATGATGTGTCGTTTCTTATTTAATGAAAAACATATATTAGTTGGCAAATTGCTGTGTTTTAAGTGGAATAAAAGAACCCAGGATGTGCTTGCAAAAATGCTTGTAAAAGTTACTCTGCTTCCTACACCAACAACATGCCACGTCATGTTTTATTCCTGCTTTAAATAAGTACACGTACACGTATTAAATAAAACGATAAATCCATGTAAACAAATCCGATAAAAAAAGCTATTTATTTAAGTAACCGATGTGTCTCACTTTACTTCAGAGACCTGAGAGGGAACTCGTTCCGCTGTGACTGTAAAATTAAATGGCTGGTGGACTGGATGGAGAAAAGCAACACCTCCGTCCCGGCTATATACTGTGCCAGTCCCTTTGAGTTCCAGGGCCGACGCATCCAGGATTTAACACCACGAGACTTCAACTGCATCAGTGCAGGTAAGGAACAAGCACACTGGAAGATCCAAGCTTATCTAGGATCAAAAATTTGAATAAGGAATAGTGTGCACACTGTTGTATATTGTGTATATAATTCAGCTTGTCCAAACGGTTGAGCGATGCTCCTGATTTAAGGTTAACAGCCTAAATCTATTTCTAATCCAGACTGTAACGTCTAACAAAATGAGAAAAAAATTTCTTGAGTGAATATTTATGCATCTTAACCATCTCCCTCTATCCTTATCCAGATTTTGCTTTGTATGAGACGTACCCATTCCAGTCCCTCTCTGTGGAGTCGTATGACTTTAACGATGACTTGTATGTAGTGTTCGCTCAGCCCAGCACGGGAATGTGCACCGTTTACATCTGGGATCATGTCAACATGCTTTTCAAGACACATTACAACATTACCTGTAAGTCACCTGATTTGCTAAATAATGCCTTTTGATGATGTTAACCAGAGGTGGGTAGTAACGAGTTACATTTACTCTGTTACATTCTATACATACTTCTATGAGTAGTTTTACTGCACCATACTTTTTACTTTTACTTGAAAAAGAAACACTAATTTACACTCGACTCGTTACTTTTCTAACCATTCATTATTAGCTACACATTAGATATATATATATTTTTCCCCTCGATTTTCTCCCTAATTTAGTCGTGTCCAATTCCTCCCCGTCACTAGGGGGCTCCCACATTAAGGCTACTACTACCACTCAGCCGGGAGGGCTATCACGTGTTTCCTCCGAACCACGTGACGCCACGCACCGTTGGGGGCGGCGTAACACACTCGGAGGACCGCGCTATCCACTCCCTCACAGACGCCCCTGATTGGCTGTAGAGCCGTGATTAATGTGGGTGCACTAAGTACCTCTCATCGGCTGCGAGAGGTTACAGCACCACCCGGGATTCGAACTAGCGATCTCCGGATGATAGGGCGAGTGCTTTAACCACTGCGCCACTCGGAGGCAGATATTCTTTATTTTTGCCAGAGAAATGCAGCCGGTGGATCTATCACGTGACTGTGTTTCACCAATCAGATGTAGCATCAATAATCTCATGAGTCCATTTGACCAATCAGCTGCAGTAACAATAATCACATGTAGTCACATGACCACACTCAAACTGGTGGCATAGCAGGGGGGAAAAAAACTCTTCAACTGTGGTAGACAGCTTTCTGCCAAAACAAACAGATATTTGACTTGTAACCTGAGGAAACATGCTGCGGGAAGTTTAGGTGTTTCATTGAATGTTGCAATGTTTGCATATATAATTAGCAAATAAGCTAGAGGTTTATGGTAAAGTGAGACCTCTTGTACACATGTTCTAATGTTATTTTCTGCTGAGTCATTTGTAGGGGAACTGAATGTAGCGTATATCTTACACAGGAAATAGTCTACACTGTTCAAACATACATATGTCACCTACAGTAGGGATTTATTTCAAAAGCTTTATATTGTGAAAAAAGTGAGTTCTTGTTCCTTATTTTGCTATTTTGTAAAGATACTTAATTTTACTCAGGTATTTTGGAAATGTCAGAATTTGTATATATAATTTTTTAGAATTTTTGTCTGGCTGCTTACATAATTTCTAAAAAAATGCAATTTTCACTGAAACTTTTTTCCCTCTTACTTGAGTAATATTCTGGATGACTACTTTTTACTTCTACCTGAGTAATATTATTTTGAAGTACAGCTCCTCTTACTTGAGTAAATTTTTTTGGCTACTCTACCCACCTCTGCTGTAAATGTTGATTACAGGTTTGCTTTAAACAATTCTTTAGTTGTTTCTTATTCACAGGAAGGTTTTAGTGTATGAAATACTGTCATCAACCGAAGCATAAAAGTTTTCTGACCTCCTGATCTCTCTTCACGCTATAGCGTGTCTAAAAGCATCAGCTCTGGTCTTACTCCACTCAGGCTGCTTTTAAAGTAATGGGCACTGCTGAGTGAGGATGGCGAGGTGAAGGACGTGGGTAGTCTTAATGTGTAATGTTTGTATGCTTTCCAGCTCGATCTGCAGTGTACTGCAAGTCTGTGGTGATCAACAACACACTCTACATGGTGGTGGCCCAACTCTTTGGAGGATCCCATATCTATCAGTAAGATACTCGATGCATACGTACATCCAGAATTACGTATCATTTCTGATTGGCAGAAGAATGACTGATTTAGGACTTTCGTGACTGCTATATCCATCCGTCCATCTAGGAACCGCTATAGTCCAATTAGGGACCATTGAGGTCAATAGTCACCATTGTATTTATTCCCATTTGTCCGACCATGGTAGGACCTCTGGTCAACATTCACACTACAGGCAATTTGGGAACGCCACTTGGTGTAATCTGCATGTCTTTCAGCTGTGGGAGGAAACCAGAGAACCTGGAGGAAACCCGCCAAGACAGGGAGAACATGCAAACTTCATCATGTCTCCAACTGCTATATGATTTATTTAAAATCTGCCATGCTTTGGAAGATTGGAAACTGCTTGGTTACTGATTTTTCCTACCTCGTTTACAATACATAAAAATTTAATTGGTCAGTCATGATTGCAGCAAATTGTACATGTTGGTAGAGTAACTCTTCCTCAATAGAAAGGTACTACTCGAAATATGACAAGTGATGTATTTGCGCCATAGTCGAACACAACTCTAAACATCTCCTTTATCACAGTTAATGGTCTCCCACTGTGCTACATTAAAAAAAAAGAAGTTAAAGAAGGGGAACCATCACTGAACACAAACCACACAGTGCCGGACCGTCAACTGCGACAAGGGGGATTTTCAAAAGAATTCATGAGTTGGGTTCAGCAATGGAGCAAATGCGTGTCTTGATTGTCTGTGTCTGTGATGGAGACTATGTTGAGTAGTACATTTCCATAAAGGAGGAGCTATTCTACTAACGCGTAGAGTTTGAATGACCTGTCAGTTAATAAACATGTTATGCCTTAACTTCTGCATTAATTTCAGTAGAGTTCTCATATTATTTGCTGTGTGATTGGGGCCTACCAACAAAAACGCAGCGTGACGGACTTTTAGGTTATGAAAACGGACAGTTAGCAACTAAAGAAACATAGACGGACATTTTCAATATAACCTTTTTTTAAAATCATTTTAATCATTTTAAAAATAATATACAGTGAAATATACAGTACCAATCAAAAGTTTGGATACACCTTCTAATTAGATTTTTTTTTTTACTCTCATGAAAACCTTTTCAGAAAATCAAGACCAAAACTTACAACTGCTGCAGAGGAGAAGTTCATTTAGAGTTACAAAATGCAGAGCAGTTTAATTAAATTACTTTTCTTATGCAGGTGGGAAGAAGGTCCTTTGCAGTTTGTCAAAATCCAGGACATCGATGCCAGCCGTGTGCGCAAACCGAACTTCATCGAGATGTTCCAGATCGAAGGAGAAACCTTCTTCGCTGTAGTCGACAGCTCCAAGGCAGGCTCCACTAGCATCTACCGCTGGAACAGCAACGGCTTCTACTCGCACCAGTCTCTGAACCCATGGCACAGAGACACACACATACATTTCCTGGAGATGGACGGTAAGGCCCGACTAATCCTCTCGAGCTCCTCGCAACCTCCGGTGGTGTACCAGTGGAGCCGTGGGACACGCCAATTCGTCGTCCATTCACAAATCCCACATGCCGGAGATGTACACATGGTCATTCACTTCTGGGCCCATCAGGCACTCTACCTTTGCCTGACACGGTTTATCGGTGACTCAAGGCTGGTGCGCTGGGAAAGCCAGCGCTTTGTTGAGATCCAGACACTCCCTTCACGTGGCTCAATGGCACTACAACCGTTTAGTGTAGGAGTGCGGCAGTACCTGGTTCTGGGCAGCGATTACTCCTTCTCAAAGATCTACCTTTGGGATGAGCTCACGCAGCGCTTCCAGCCTTTCCAGGAGCTCAACGTTTTGGCGCCACGTGGCTTCAGCCTTGTCTCCATTGACAACAAGGACATCGTGCTCATCGCCAGTTTTAAAGGAAAGACTGTTGCGTATCAGCATCTACTTGTGGACCTCAGCGCCAAGTGAATTAAAGACTGAAGATGTTTTTCGCCCAAGAAGGATAGGTTTTGTTAATGAAAGATAAATATGCCTCGAAGCTTTTGTTCTAAATTAAGTTTATATAGGATCCAGACTTTGAGACCGGTTTTTGAATTTATTCTTGTATAAATGTGTTATAAATTAGCATGCTGACTTGCTCTTGCTCCAGAATGTAACTGGACGCTGTTCATAAGCTTATACGCATATAGTAGACATAATTCAGTTTTCGGAGCATTTGTTATTCAGGCAATCATGTGGCTACTGTGCAGACCCAGGTCAAGAGCTTCAGGTACAGAAACGTTCACATCAAATATTAGAAAGAGGAGAAAATGGAATCTCAATCATATTATGATCATATAACACATGATAAAACATGGTGAACAGAAAAGAATCTCAGAATTCATAATGTCTCAAATCCTGGTGCAGTTCTACTTTAAGATCAAGTCACGATTATTTCAGCCACATGACTGTCTGAAAAAATTATTGCATGAAGAAGCAGCTGTGCAGATGTTCCTATAGAAGTAAACAGTGAAGCAGTCTCAGCACCCTTTTCCTCATTTAAAATGTAATTTTGTTTCATCAGTCCTACCATTAATTGTCATTAATTTGATGGGTCTGTCCAGAAAATGCAGGATGCAAGTGACCAAGATAAAATCATATACTGTTTAACAAGTCTGAATTGAAACATATACACAGTCTGTTCATGAGCACATAATGTCACCTAGGCTCATATACTGTACTGTATCTTGGCCTCTTCGATGGTTATCTACAAAATCACAAAAAAAAATTCTTATATAAGATTTTCATGCCGACATTTTCATGCATGTGCTGTGCTTGACTAATAGCTATCATCATTTCTATAGCAATAATTATATTGTTTCCCACCCATTTCCTTCAACACACTTTATGCCATCACATCAGACATCAAAATACAAATTGTTCTGTACACTCAAACTACTGAAACAAAGCCTGTGTGTATGACTGAGCATTTGGAATTTCAATGACGAAAAACCACGACTAACATGAGATGTCACAAATGTCTATCAAAATAAATTTTTACAATACTTTCTCACTATGTCTTGTTAATCAGGTTAAGCATGATTATGTTTGACAAAATTCCTGCTCTTAATGTTATGTAGGTCAGAATGGAAACATTGATGTATGAGATCTTTAAAGAAAAAAATTATGGCAGCAAAAGGGGGAAAAAACACTCCCTATACTGTTATTATTTTTTTCAGATGTATTATTCTCTCTCTCTCTCTTTATATCTTTTTTTTTTTCAGATCTACTACTATACTCCTATGAGAGGCTTTCAAGTCAAACTGGGACTTTTGATTGTCCAGAATAACTGAACACAATTATGAGAGTAAAATCTCCCCATATTTCTCTATATGATCCCCTGCAACACTAAAGCACTTCATCCCAGTGTTTCTCTAGTGCTTGGATACCATCAAGGAAGAAAGTTTTCTCAGTACACTGGAGACATGATCAGACTGCCTGCGTCATGTCTCAGGAACTCCTTTAATGGCCTAAACATGTGGAAATGTCTTGGGGCGAGGTCAGGGCTGTACATGCATGAAAACCATTGACATACTGCTACACCATAGTCATGATTAACCTTTGATTCAGGTCCGTTTCCACCCACAGCCCACAGAGATATCTGAAATATATTTTTTCTGCCTACAAGCTTTAGAATCTTGAAAGATTGCAGTCTGGTTATCTGTATTTTCATCTGTTTTTATGCTTAAAAAAAAGAGCAATGTGGTGGAATCCCATAAGATTTGTTTTAAATTATAATTCAACTAGGATAGAAATATGTAAACGTGAATTAAAAACAGAAAGGTTTTAGAAAAAAAATTGGTTTTCTTTACTAAGGAAGGCATGATTATAAGTATGGATTAGTGTATTTTTCAATAAATTACGTCTACTGAGGTGAAAAGATACAAGAAAGTAAAGTTCTTTGAAGGTTTGAAAATCATTAAATCATTTGATAATTTAAATTAATGACACTTTTAAATATTTAAAAATAATAAACTATCAAATATTTAACAAAAATAAGTGAAGTGATTCGGGCCTACTCATCATGCAATGAATTTCAGGGCAGAAGATTGTGTAATTATTGTATTTTTAAGCTTATGTTTCAAATGTACTATTCTAACTGGCATGGTGGCATAATGTGGTTGTGCACCTTCAGGATCAAGGGTTCGAATCTCGCCTCGGGTCTATGTGCATAGAGTTTGCATGGCCTCTCCGTTCTTGGTGAGGTTCCTCCAAATACTCTGGGTCCTCCTACAGTCCAAAGACATGCAGATTAGGTTAAATGACAAACCCAAATTGTAAAAAAAAAAAAAAAAAAAAATAGTGTGTGTGTGTGTGTGTGCCATGTGATTGATAAGATAAAAATAACTTTATTATTATTATTATTGATTTATATTTTAATCCTTGACTGCTCTAAGAGCAAAGAGAATAATAAAATTTTGGCACCCTGTCGGGGGCCGGGGGACCATAACTTGTGCCCTATGTCTTCTGGGATAGGCTCCAGTCTACAGAAGATGAATTAATGCATGAAGTGTTTGCCAAACACACAGTAATCTGCAGCTGTTGTTGTTACTCCAAACCTCTAGGTGCCGCGTCATAATCAGCTAAAGTCTAGCCTAAGACAAAAATAAGAGAAGAAGAAGAACGCGCTACTCTGCTATGTTCCGGGTTCTTTGGCTGCGACTCAAACGACTCCTCATTGGGCGTGTAGTGCACATTACCTAAGGTGTCAACCACGGTATTGTGCAGCCTATTAAGTGCTTGTAATAGTCATTCAGGACTCAGTTTATACAGCCGGAGCGAAACACCATAACAGGAAAACGGCATAAGATTTTCGTTTTGACATTTGGTTTTGCTTTTCTTTAAACAGACATGAAGACATTTCTTAGCTCTTCGGAAGTAGAAATGCAGGAAGAAGACATTAATGTGGCTTAGTTATTTTGCTAATGCTTGTGTCAAACATACATTTAAGGTTAGTTGATGATGTAAATGTAATGTTTGCTATTCGTGTATACCTTTTAATGTGTTTTAGTATATTATTATGGAATGAGATTAATCACTTACTGTAGCCGGTGCTTTTGTGTTCTTAGAAAATATGGGTTGCTGGTATTTATTTGCTGTAATGTATAATATTGTGTAGTATGTCATGATTTAGTGTTTAAGGTTAATGTTCTTCTAAATATGAACAACAGTTCATTTCTTTCCCAGCTTTTAATGAACAATTTACTGAACGTAGTTATTTAAAATGGCCCTGACATAAAAACTGGTGCATTGTGGTCATTAAATAGTTTTGAAGATGTTTTTAATATAATGTTATAGTTTTTTTTTTTTTTTTTTTCCATGACTCATCCTGTTAATCCAGTTGGGAACTGTTGGCTCAGTGGTAAGTTTTTCTCCTGCCATGCAGAAGGCTCAGGTTTAATTCCCAACCAATGCCCAAACCCCAGCCAGTGCATCAGGTGCCGGTCCCAAGCCCGATTAAAATGAGTGGGTTGCATCAGGGCATCTGGTGTAAAACCTGTGGCAAGTTATGTGCAGATTGAATGGTCTGCTGTGACAACCCCTTGACAGGATTAGCTGAAACAACAAATCATGTTAAACATCCTGTTCAGTTCTTTTTTTTTTTTTTTTTTTTCATGACTCATCCAATGAAATGCTGTCTAGAATCTGAGTCCCACCTTTAGGCAGTGTGTCTCGCTGTACTTCAACAGATTGTTAAGCAAACATGATTCATCAGTTTTTTTTGTTGTTGTTTTTTTTGCCTTTTCCAACCAAACGCGGGTTGAACACAAGAAACAAAACAAATGTTTGAAGTTTATTCCTTTCAACATGAATGGACTTTGTAAGTTACATATTATCAACCTCATGCATCGTCATGTGTGTTGACCCTATTACCTTCTCTTTTAGCACAATGCCAGTTTCACTACAGCAGAAGGTCGGAACGTCCTCCTTCAAGTGTCCTCCAGACTGGGACGATGATGAACGGATGTCCTTCCTGTTCTCGGCCTTCAAAGAGAACCGAGAAGTCAACCCAACCGACTGGGACAGCAAGATGAACTTCTGGACGCCTTTGGTGGTGCAGAGCTGCAGACAGCGGGGATCTGTTTGCGTGAGCTTGCAGGACCTGAATGAAAGTTTTCGCCGCAAAGGGAGCGTTCCCCTTGGGCTGAGTACGGTTATACAGAGCATGATCAGGTACTGCAGTGCAGCTTAGTATACTTAACACATAGCTTGTGTCTGTATTTTAGTCAGGGGAGAAAAGGAAGCAAAGAACAGTGGAAAACCAGTAGTGGTATTGAGTACTAAAGGTACAAGTGACATATACACACGTGGACAAAATTGTTGGTACCCTTCGGTCAATGAAAGAAAAACTCACAATTGTCACAGAAATAACTTTAATCTGACAAAAGTAATAATTTAAAAAAATTCTATGAATGTTAACCAATGAAAGTCAGACATTGCTTTTCAACCATGCTTCAACAGAATTATTTAAAAAAAATAAACTCATGGAACAGGCCTGGACAACAATGATGGTACCCCTAGAAAATACTGAAAATAATGTGACCAAAGGGACATGTTAATTCAAGGTGTGTCCACTAATTAGCATAACAGGTGTCTACAATCTTGTAATCAGTCAGTGGGCCTATATATAGGGCTCCAGGTAGTCACTGTGTTGTTTGGTGACATGGTATGTACCACACTCAACATGGACCAGAGGAAGCAAAGGAAAGAGTTGTCTCAGGAGATTCGAAAGAAAATTATAGACAAGCATGTTAAAGGTAAAGGCTATAAGACCATTTCCAAGCAGCTAGATGTTCCTGTGACTACAGTTGCACATATTATTCAGAAATTTAAGATCCATGGGACTGTAGCCAACCTCCCTGGACGTGGCCGCAGGAGGAAAATTGATGACAAATCAAAGAGACGGATAATCCGAATGGTAACAAAAGAGCCCAGAAAAACTTCTAAAGAGATCCAAGGTGAACTTCATGCTCAAGGAACATCAGTGGCAGATCGCACCATCCGTCGTTGTTTGATCCAAAGTGGACTACATGCGAGACGACCAAGGAGGACACCATTGTTGAAAACAAATCATAAAAAAGCCAGACTGGAATATGCCAAACTACATGTTGACAAGCCACAAAGCTTCTGGGAGAATGTCCTATGGACAGATGAGACAAAAATTGAACTTTTTGCCAAGGCAAATTTTGCTAATTATACTTGAAGCATATCAAGAAAAGAACACTGTCCCTACTGTGAAACATGGAGGAGGCTCTGTTATGTTCTGGGGCTGCTTTGCTGCATCTGGCACAGGGTGTCTTGAATCTGTGCAGGGTACAATGAAATCTCAAGACTATCAAGGGATTCTAGAGAAAAATGTGCTGGCCAGTGTCAGAAAGCTGGGTCTCAGTTGCAGGTCATGGGTCTTGCAACAGGACAATGACCCAAAACACACAGCTAAAAACACCCAAGAATGGCTAAGAGGAAAACATTGGAGTATTCTAAAGTGGCCTTCTATGAGCCCTGACCTCAATCCTATTGAGCATCTTTGGAAGGAGCTGAAACATGCTGTCTAGAAAAGGCACACTTAAAACCGGAAACAACTGGAGCAGCTTGCTCATGAGGAGTGGGCCAAAATACATGCAGAGAGGTGCAGAAGTCTGATTGACAGTTACAGGAATTGTTTGATTGCAGTGATTGCCTCAAAGGTTGTGCAACAAACTATTAAGTTAGGGGTACCATCATTTTTGTCCAGGCCTGTTCCATGAGTTCATTTTTTTTTTTTATAATTCCATTGAAGCATGGTTGAAAAGCAATGTCTGACTTTCATTGGTTAACATTCATAGAATTCTTATTTATTATTAATTGTGTCAAATTAAAGTTATTTCTGTGACCATTGTGAGTTTTTCTTTCATTAACCGAAGGGTACCAACACTTTTGTCCATGTGTGTATCTATGAGAGCCCCTAGCTTATCACATTGGTGTGATTTGAAGTGCATAAAAATAATTTGTACTAGTGGTTTTTATAGTGATCTGTATTTCAGGCTCATCTTGTTGCTGCATTTCTGTTCCAGGAGCGGGAAGGTGCAAAAAGAATCTGACTTTGCTGCTAATGTAGATTCCGGCTGGCTGTCATGGGGCGTCGGGTTGTTGTTGGTCAGACCTCTGAAATGGACTCTGTCTGCTCTACTGGGCAGTGGACGAGTTCCACTCGAGGAGTCATTTGTGGTAATCGAATTGGTTAAAGTAAGTTCTCAACGGTGTAAAGTTACCAGTTCCATAGCCACAATGGCAGGTATTTTAATGTTAAACCTCCCGTGTGTTACAGGAGACGGCTGCAGCTTTGATGGCTGCATATCGGAGCTCTCCTCTCGCAGGGCGCTCGCTGCTCTCATTTCAGGAGCTGCGCTCTTTCTCCTCTCATATCTGTCCTGATGAGACTACACTGTGTCTCGCGCTGCTGCAGCTCCAGAGGGAGAAACATGTCACCGTCTCATTGCACGAGGAAGAAAAGGTGTGTGAGATTCAGCATAAGAGCTCATATTACAAAGCTGTGCATGTATATTGTTCTGTACAAGACTTGGTATTCAACTCATGTTTTGTCTAGCTGGTAAAGTTCAGTCAGGCAGGACAGGGCCGTGTGTCTCCTGTCAGTGAAGTGGACCTAGGAATCTACCAGCTCCAGCGTAGTGAGAAGCTGCTGGAGGAGAGAGTTGAAGCCCTGGGGCAAGAAGTGGAGAAGTAAGTAAACCTCATTTATAAAAAATAAATACAAATATTCTGAGTTCACAAGTCATTCAGGTTTATCTTCATGTGCCTGACCCATCTCCTAGTTTCCATAGTGGTTTAAACTTCCACATAGTGGTTGGCTCCTCCTCCCCCTAGTGGCTGATCACTTTCCATTACCTTATAGTGCCTTACCCCATACTGACCCTTCCTATGCCTCCTATAGCTGCAGACCCTTCCTACACCTCCAATAGTGGCTTCTCTTTTCTCTTTCTATGTCCCAAATGATGCCTGACCCCTTACCCACCTCCCAAAGTGCCTGACCACTCCCACTGTTTTTATAGTCTTTGACTCCTTCTATACCTCCCACAGTGGTTGACTCTTCCTATAGTGGATTTTCAATAATTGCCTACCTTACACCCTCCTCTCCTTACCTTTTTCATTACTATAACACATTCGTAGATGCATACTCTGAAATGTCATTAAGCATGGTTTATATATACAGTTAAACCTTGGATTGTGAGCATATTTTGTTCCAGAAGCCTCCTTGTAGTGCAAAGCACTTGTACTGTATATCAAAGCGAATTTCCCCATAACAAATAATGCAAACTCGGATGATTTCGTTTCACAACCCAAAAATAATTATATTAAAATGATTAATACAAAATATAAAGTAAAAATAAATCAACCTAACCTGCACTTTATCTTTGAAAGGAATAATGGCTGGTGTGAGGTGAGAGCGGAGAAGAGGAGGGTGGGTGGGGCGGCTACTGTGTAGGACGACTTTCTTACACACGCACACAAACTGAAATCATTTCCTTTTTGTGCGACTTTATCAATGAACCTAACTAATGGCACTTGCTTTTGCCTCCTTTAGAGGAGTTTGCGGAAATGTGACGTTGCATTGTCATTAAACAGATTCATTTTCCACACTGCCACAACCTTTGTAACCTTTTCTTCCTGTAGGCTGTTGTTGCAGTACACTTACTAAAGAACAGTCAGTAAAAAAAGTCACACAAAAATGCTTTACACACACTCGTGGTCACAATGCTATAGCAGTACACATGCGCACGGATGTTGACTATACGAATCCACACAGAGACCAAGCATGGAAGAGAATTACTCATTTTCCTGCAGGGTGCGAGAGAGAAGAACAACTGGCTCAGTTGTGATGACGTGACGCTCGGCAGACAAAGCACATATGTACTACCTGTATTTCAAAACCTTGCTCGTTTTAAAATTTATTTCAAATTTGTGCTCAACACTCGCAGACCAAGTTAGTCGCAATCCAAGGCTTTATTGTACCAGTAGCACCTTGTTTGCTGTACGGTTGTAATGTAATTTAATAAGTTTGGTTAACAAGGCATATCAAGGCACATATCACTTATATTTCCAGATGTAAAGAACAGGCAAGGGTTCTGCTAAAAGAAGGGAAAAAGTCACAGGTATGATGACATTATTAGATTTTAAAATTGTTTTATTTGTTTTATTGATTTTTTATCTACCAATTACTGATGAGCAAGATATAATAAACAGTTTCTTTCTCTCTCTCTTTCTGTCTCTTCCAGGCATTAAGATGCCTAAGGGGTAAAAAGCGTGTAGAGGGCAAAGCAGATCGGCTGTATGCTCAGCTCGAAACCGTCAAAGGAATCCTGGAAAGGATAGCGAGCTCACAGTCTGATCGCCTGGTAAAACCCACAAACTATTGATTTACAAAATTTAACATAAAGGCTTTAAATAAACACTCTGTGGAGATTATTATAAATTGTATGTAAAACATTTTTTTTTTTACATAAGAAAATATGCATGTGTGTGCCCGCTTGTGGTAGGTGATGCAGGCATACCAGGCAGGCGTAGCAGCTCTGAAGATTTCACTGAAGGGTATAACAGTTGAGAGAGCAGAGAACCTGGTTGATCAAATTCAGGAGGTAAGAGATTTATTTTTTCAAGTGTTATTGTAACTTTTTTCTATCAAAGAGCTGTCCTTATTACATAACGTGGACTTCTTTTCTTTTTTTTTCCCAATCAGCTGTGTGACACTCAGGATGAAGTTAACCAGACTCTGGCTGGAGGAGCTTTAGACTCAAGTATGTCGATATTTTGATCACAAATGGGACCGATTATGCAGTTGTTTTGTTGAACATTCAGAAATTAGAAGCATTGTAGCTTGAAAGACAAGTGAAAAGATCAAACTGATTAGAGTTGCATTGTCAAAATAGACAGGGGGATTGAGGAGAAGATTGTTAAATTCAAGAACAACCTACTAATGAAGCAGAAATCCTCGCCTATAATCCACTAATTGTATTTTTTAAATATTTTTGTTTTTATCCCAGACGAAGGAGAATCAGAAGAGCTGGAGAATGAGCTGAAATCTTTATTGGAAGACGGTGCTCCAGACACGAGTCTAACACTACCGGAGGTTCCCAATCACCCTGTCTCTACGAAAGCCACCAGTGTGTTGGATGACACTTTCTTTAGCTCTCTGCCCTCCATTCCTAACACTAACATCACAGATGAGGAACTGGAGCGAGAGCTGGGTCGACTCAAGTTGTGCGTTTTTTAACAGTATTTTTTTAGCATGCATGGCTGTTCTAATATGAGCATATGTAAATATTTCTTGTGTTTGTCTGTTTTCCTGCAGGAAGGCAACGTAAAATACGGTTGGATAGATGGATGGATGACTGGATATACCTGATGAACATTTCTGACATGGCTGGTGCAGATAACTAGATAGGCTTGTCACTGTATACAAAACAGGCAATCGAATAGCCTGTTTGGGCTTTTTCTTTTTTCTTTGCCTTTATGTTCGCAATGGCATGTTTGTGATTTTCTTTAAAAAAAAAAAAACATTTTAAAGAGTGGCCTTTTACTAGAGTAATATGTATTATGTATTCTAATAAAAATGAGAAACTATGCTTAACAATGTGATTTGCAGTTGTATTATATGTAATTAATGAATGATTAAATCTGATAGTAATTCCTCGCGTTCCACTCTACTTTGTAAAATAAACAGTCATTGCTCAATAAACATACAGTTAGAAAGTCACCTACAGTATATTAAGTAAAGGATGACTGCTCATCCTGTCATTTGACCAAAAAAATCAGACTGGCTGATCAATTTTGTAAAATTATGGAAGCACATTTGCCATTTTTTTCTCCATTAAATCAAATGAAACAAAAAAGGAAATTTATCGTTTTATTTAACTAAAAGTTGACTGGTGCATTGGTTTGTTAAACTGAAAGATGGCTGACAGTCTGATAGTGTCATTAAACTCAAGGCATCTGGCTGGACATTTTATTAAACTTGGAACACTGGCTGATCTTATTAGTTAAACCCAAAGGGACTGGCGTATAATTTCATTAAATTGAAGGCATCTGACTCATTGTTCTGTTAAACTGAAATATGACTGGCTGATGATTTCATTAAACTGGAATTATACTGGCGGTTCATTTGGGTAAACCCTAGAAAATTTATACCAGTCACTCAGACCGACACGTCTCACTGTAGTGATGGCAAGATGAAGCCTCGTTTAGGTTTTGAGGCTCTTCAACCAATAGCTTCACCAAAAGCTTCATTTAAGAGGTCATTGTATTGATATTTAGGACGTAAATTTTATGTAGCAAATAGATCCTAGCATCGCAAGCAACATAATTAAGTTGGACATATATGAATAAATTTTTCATGCACCACCAATGTAACCTGCATGTCTTTGGACCAGAGTACCTAAAGGAAACCCATCAAGTACTGGGAGTACATGCAAATTGCATGCATCCCGGGGTGGGAATCGTACCCGGACCCTGGGGGTGCAAAGATGATAAGTTGAAGTTGTCTTGCATTGGAACTAAGACTAAGCATTCATGATTAAATCGTAAATCTCTTAAACTGAAATTATGGATAATCATAGTTCAGTTGCAGATATCCACATTTCACATTGAATATATCTGAGAATAAGAAACTAATGAGAAACCCCACAGACATGAATGGGAAAGTGACGTCATTCGTCGTAGGAAGAGTGACATCGTAAACATCTGAAGTAACAGTCTGATTTCGACTAGGAAGAAATGAATTACGTACAGTACATCTGTAATACATCTCTTGTACAAAATAGCAAATGCTAAAACTTTCAGTCATTACGTCACAAAACTAGCTCACTGAACACGTGTCAGGGTGTCAATAACTACGGCGCATGCGCAGTGGCTAACCACTTGTCTACGCACGAGCTTCGTTGTCGGCTCCGATGTTGTAACGTTAGCGTTAGCATTAGCTTTAGCAGTGGTGCCGGGGAGCTGTTTTTTTTTTTTTTTTTTTAAACGGCTGTTCGTTTATTAAGTCTGGATACATTTGTAGATGTTTCCTGCCTGGATTATATCATTTAGGACGCTGTTTTCTCCGGGATGGAACAGCTAGCTGCTGGCAGGCTAGCCAACGGTGGGTAACTTAAAGCTAAAGCTATCTAATTCAGCGCGAGACAGGTAGCATGGATAGCTAACAGCTAACCGTCTTATTGTTGTTCTTAATAATAATGATGATAATAATAGTAGCGACAATAGAGTCATAACGTAGTGGCGTGATAGCGTCTCTTCCTCGGACTGGGGAAACTGTTCACGACAGCAAATATGAAAATAACATTTAAAGACAAAAAAAAAAAAAACATACACGTATAAAATTGTGTTTTTTTAGGTGTAATACCTTTAGCTGAAAACAAATTGCAGCAAATGTGGCTAGATATGTTAGTCAGGGGAATAAAAGTGACATGAAGTCTAAGTAGTGTTTTAGTAGTTATTATGTAACATAATATCATATAGTATATAATGCATAAAGTTATAATAACATTACCAAGCAATGGAGTAACAGACTCAATACATGAATACACTAACTACTTTTCCAAACATCTAAGATTTATCCAATTATCTGGATCTTTTCTCAAACCTTAACACTAACTAGGATAAATTAAATTCACACACACACACATATGATGTGGTCAGATCTTTATCTTTTAAAACGTCTTGACTTCTTATTTGTACACTACTGCATATCAGAAAGGGTTTGGTTGTGTTAATTGTATTTGAGTCTAGCCTGAGCCTTGTGTTCTTCCATGTGGAAGTTGATCTTGTGAGCAGCAGGTTTTTGCCACGTCTTCCTTCACATGTGGCTGGGATTATTACAGGTTCAAGTACAGACTAACTGATCACGTTGGACTTGTCCTGTCATCTCTCTCTCACTCACACGCTCTCTTAATGTCAGGCTGAGGATGGCCGTTCATAAGGAGAACTCCTGTCCAGAGGAGAAGATCTCCTTCTAGGTGTGAAGGAGTGGAAAATTTACAGCACCTGTAGAGCATCATTGGATACAGCTCACGATGGGAAGGTAGGTTCATGTGACTGTTTCTTAACACAGTTGACTAAAATCCTCAAAGAATATTAGAAACTGTTGTTGGTAGTGTTGTTAATTATTACGTCATGTTGATGTTGGACTCTTAGTTCAAATGCATCAGAGGGTTTTTATTATACTACCACCGTTGATGTAATGCATTATTGCTTCTTAAATAACAATGTCAACAGAGATTTTTATGGCGGACACTTAAAGATCCACATGAAGATGGGAAGAAAATTTATTCTGTCGATTTACGTATTGTCACATTGACTCCATAATTTATTTTTAAATAATTTATTATATTTATAATGAAGATAAAACAGTGATTGGAATTGGCTGTTTTTGAGCCTGATCAACCATGACCAATCACGTTGGACATAACTGATCCTGTACCGAATGCACAAGCTTCTGAGTGGTGCAACAGAATGGCATTTTTATGGCATTATAGTATCAAAATTTGCACACATTATAAAGCCTTTGATCTGCTTTCTTTTCTCTAAACACTGCGAAAAGGTTAGTCTCAAATCCCACTCGTGGTAATGTGTCAAAGCGTACATGTTATAAACCTACAGGTGGTATACTCAGCAAATAATTCACTAGTGTGTGAATAGTTCAAAGTGTGTGTTAAGAAATAATAATTGTGGTGGATGACCGATGTGTGCTGCTCAGTAAAGATGTAGCTTCTTGTTTAATGTAATTTTAAGGTAAATGTTAAACTCTTGTACTTGAAGTTCATATTGTTTAAATGCTGCGATTGGTTTTTAAGTGAGAAAACGAATGATATAAGGAACAGGCTAAATTTAACTACTTATGTTCAATTCTGCGTGAAGAATGTGAATTCAAAAGTGAAGCTGTTGAATAAAGCTATGGTATAAACTTCCAAGTTATGATTTTTTTAATAAAGGTTTTAAAATTGGAAAAATTATATTAAATCAAAACATTTATAAAATTGTGATACTTATAGAACTGCAATATTAAATGAGTCGGCACCTGCCGTGATATTGTATGGGTTTGTGACTAGTGATTCCCATCTTTACTTCCACATGTAAACAGTGCTGACCAGTGTTTTCTGCCTTTGTAGAGGCTTTAGACAGCTTTTTGTGTTCATGGTCACCTTTCATTTATTTATTTAATTTTATTTCAATGATATCAGGTTACTGTAACTGTTTTTAAAGCTGGTATAAGTAATAACAAGAAATTGGTTAGTAGATGTTCCACAATCTTAAACATTACAAATGGATAAAAAGTATACCTAGTTCTTTAATTTAAAATACAGTGGGGCATATTTCTGTGGTATCAGGGGAATTAAACACTTGGGGCAGTTACTATATGATTAAAAATTTTCTTTGTGGTGGTAAGAGTAAATATGCTTGAATAATTTTTTTCTGTAAAAAGTGTAATATAATTTATTGTTTGTGAGTGAAGTTTGCTGTAACTGAAACCGAATAATGTGTGCTTTTGAGTAAAGAATTAGAATATTAAAATCAAGCAGAATTCTCATCAAATTGAACTTTTAAACACTGGGTTTGATTTTTCACTTGGTGCAAAGTTTAGAAAAAACAGGTCAAATCACTATGGTCGAAATGTTTGTGGACGCCCAACCATTAAACCAGTGTGAGCTTGGTGTGATCATCCTGTAGCAGATCTATTCCTCCCTTTGCTGTTATAATAATTTCTACTTTTCTGGGAGGACTTTCCTCTAGGTTTTTGAATGTGACTATGATGCTTTGTCTATTGAGAGACGAGTGTTGGAGTATAGTTCTGTTAGTTCCAGTGAAGTTAAACTGTAACACTACAGCAAATATAGACACATTATACAGTTGTGTGCTTCCAACTTTTCCAAGACTTGCACATGTGATGAGGTCAGGTGCGCACATACCTTTGGCTATATTGCGTAATTTTAATTGTATATATTGGCCTAATTTGATTTTAGCTATAAAATAAATGTGCTGTGATCCTCATTTCTTTAATTCATGAAAGTAATTTAGTTCTGCACCATGCATGCTCATCAGTTTGTCATCATTTATTAATCACCAGTGACAGTGCCAACAGTTACTTATGTATCCGTTTCATCCGCAGGATTAGTATTTCCTGCTTGTTTCCAGCATCATGGCACTTCAGCTTCTCTCCTGCGGTGTTTCCCCGCTTCATGCTCCCCTCATCCAGGCAGCTGCTCCTGTTCGGTTCAGTGCTGGTGCTTGCAGGTCTTCTCTACCTTCTGCTGGTCACAGGAAAAAGCCACACCATCTGGTCTCAAGACAAGCACCATCACAGGTCGGCTTCTTTTTGTTTTAGGTTTATGTTTGTACTTTATACTATACTATACTATATTTGGACATGCAGATATAATTTTGACATTTGTAAACTGTTCTCCTCACTTCCAGGCATTTGTCACGGGTAACAGACATGGAGGCCACCGACACAAGTAACCCCAACCTGAACTACGGCGTGGTGGTGGACTGCGGGAGCAGTGGCTCGCGTGTGTTTGTGTACACTTGGCCTCGGCACAACGGAAACCCTCACGACCTGCTGGACATCCGGCAAATGAGGGACCAGAACCGCAAGCCAGTTGTCATGAAAATTAAACCAGGTCTGTGTGATCAGTGTGGAAGGACCACAGATTAACAAACCATCTTCAGAGCTTTTAAGATGACACATTTGATTGTAAAAACCTAAAGTCTGTCATTTCAGGAGATAATGACAAGATCTTGTATGTGAAAATTACACATATAGAATTATTCACAAAACTGGAGTTCAAAGCTTTTAAGGTTTAAACACCATGATAATTTGTTGACTAGAAACTGGAATGTGTGAAGTGGTCTGTCCTAAAGATATTCTTACAGTGGAAAATTAAACATGGCCATGTATAACACTTAACATTATCAAACATTGTTAAAATAACATCACTTTTTTAAAAATCAGGTCATATGGGGCATCCACCATCCAAGTCCCTATGAATGGGTTGTTGCTATAGAAGTGGCATATTAAAATCAAATCAAATTCAAATTTTATTTGTCACATACACAATCCTACACAGTACGATATGCAGTGAAATGCTTAATGAATGCTTAATAAAATAGGCATTAATGCAAGAGTCTTTCAAGTCAGACTGTTGATTGTGCAGAATAGCAAAACATGTTATGAGCGTAACAACTCCCCTTATTTTTCTATATAATCCCCCGCTACACTAATGCACTTATTCCAGCGTTTTACTAGCTCTAGGAGATCATCAAGGTAGAAAGTTGTCTCAGTATGCTGGAGACATGATCGGACTGCCTGCTTCATGTCTGAAATGCTGGCCTCCCAGGAACACCTTTAATGGCCCATACATGTGGAAATGGCTTAACTCCCAGCCGAGTTCCTGTAAAGTGCAGGTGGTGTTTGTAAATGATTGTGTGTACAGTTCCCACAGGCAGAGGAACCTCTTGTGCAAGTTGCTGACAAGTTATCTGTCGATTTTCAAGGATCAGATGTTCCACTCTCGGTGAATGTTCATGATAATGACCACAGTAGGCTCCCAACCACCTCGGGACATTAATCAAGGACGTATGGCCTTCTTTAAAATGTTTACACCCTTCAGATATTTTACAATTTCTAACAGTCACATCGACATTCTGTGGTTTAAGTCTTCTTTCAATTTCAGCTGGTTTTATGCTCTCACTCACAACTAATTTAATTTCAAGTCCTGTTTTGACTTCATCATGAATTCGTACAAACTTATCATTTAAATTAATGATCAATGAAAGAAGTATCGTCAGAGCTGCTGTTATTAAAAAGTAATCAGCACATAAAATCCAGCCAATGAGAATAATGAATACAATAATACTGTGGTATAAATGAATGTAATTACAAATTTAAATGAAAATGTATGACCTGTTTAAAAAAGGGTATCTTTATATTTGCTGTGAGGTCTTCAAACATGCATATACTGTACATAACAAATGTAAATTTCATTACATGCTATGATGTGATCTAAGATAAGTATTTGGACACATTGCTATCATTTCCAACACTGTGGACACATTGTTGTCTAGAATGTCTTTTCCAAGCCTGTTCCAGCATGACCGTGCTCTTGTGCACAAATCAAGCTTAATGAAGACGTGGTTTGCCATGTTTGTAAACCTTGCCTTCGCTCAACATCACTGCATGCCCTTAATAATCCTCTTGTGGTCAAATGAAGACAAATCCACATAGCTTCACAAAACAAGCATCTTGTTATACAGTACTGTATGTATGTAAATGCAGTATGGAAAATGCTAAAACGTGTAACAGTGTTTTGAGATCTTATTTTTTCCCCATTTTATATACGCAGGTATTTCTGAATATGCAACAACACCAGGAAAAGCCAGTGATTACATGTACCCTCTGCTAAGCTTTGCTGCTGAACACATTCCCAAGGCGAAGCATCAGGAAACCCCTTTATACATACTGTGCACTGCAGGAATGAGGGTTCTGCCAGAGAGGTATCTTTGCTCAGACGCAGCGAATAACAATAACGTACTATTATTTTGTAGTGTTACTTATAGTTTGCTTTGCTTTTTAGTCAGCAGGAGGCTCTACTGGAGGATTTGCGAACGGACATTCCTGTGAATTTTAACTTCCTCTTTTCCGACTCTCATGTGGAAGTCATTTCAGGAAAGCAGGAGGGTGAGAATTTGTTAATTATTTCAACTGTAATGTTAAACACATTCAGTTAAATTTGTAGTCATGGTAATGATTTTTCATTGTCCTTAGGTGTGTATGCATGGATTGGGATTAACTTTGTGCTGGGAAGGTTCAATCATGTTGACGATGGTGAGTTCAGTTGTTAGCTGTAAGAGGACCAAGCTCTTGACTAATTTATTGTAGTTTATAAAATAAAAAAAAGGTTTATATGAATTTGTAGCTTGTTACATTTTCAGTTCCATTTAACTGCTTTGTGTGAGCTGACTTTGCATGGCAAATAAGATACCTAATCCACTTCAAGGCAGTGTGACCAGTGTTTTTAGTGTTTGTTGACTTTAGTAGCTTGGATGGTGTTTCACAGAAGTCATGATGAGCATGAAGGCAAATCCAGCTATGACCAAATTGGATGGAAATGAAGTATATTGATTGGGTTCGTGTCAGTTATTTTAATTATTTATTTATTTTTAAATCAGAAATTGAAATTCGCAAATACAGTACGTCTCTAAAATGGATGGTAACACTCATGGATGCTGTTTCTAAATCCACAACCCAAGCTATTTTATAACCACAAGGATTTTTGTGAGGTTGCTATGCAGATCATTTAAAGATTGTTCTCATGAGCATCTCCGCGTTGGAAAGGCAACCCAAAGATCCCCCGTACTGCCTGTTCTTAATACGCCAATGTTTTTCAAGCTCTGACTTGCACCTGTTTTATGAAATACATCTTATCTTTTTGCTGGGATCATTGCCAAGGCCAACTTTTACAGCTGCCTTCTTTCTGTTGTTTATTTTTAGACCAAAGTTTGCTAGCAGGATTTTATCTTTGCTTTCGAGAGCATTTCCCCCCCGTACATGTATAAATGTATTAGTCTAGAAACAATTAAGATTAGTGACTACAGGATTTATTACTATTAATTTGTGTTACTTGTTTGGATATTCTCATTAAAATCAAACATACCAATGAATGTTTAAGGGTTTGGGGGAATTTACCCGTTGTCTTGGTGGGAAGGGTTCTGGCCTTCTAGGCACATTTTCCTAAAATGTTGTAGAGAGTATTTAGTAGTTTGGATATTCCTCTGGTATAAAAAAAAAAACAAAAAACATACAACGTCTTAATGCCATTTAAATTCTTACTGCATTTAATGTGTTTTACATGAGCGATACAAGATCTGTACACTTCAAATTTACTGTTCTTGGTGCTTAGACCTTTTAATTGCTTCTTGACTCATCTTTCTCCTTTTATAGAATTTATTTTCCTTTTCTTATGAACCGTGTACTCATTTCATGGTGTCTTCTTAGACAATGACGAGGTCGTGGAGGTGCAGGTTCCCGGCGGAGACCAGCAGGAGACAGTGGTGCGCAGACGCACGGCCGGAGTGCTGGACATGGGCGGCGTCTCCACTCAGATAGCATACGAAGTGCCCAAAACTGTAAGCTTTGCTTCCCAAAAACAGGTTATTATCTACAACAATTTCCATTTATAAAGCCAGACGCTTGGTTTGGTCATTGACGTGCTTTCCTCTTGTCTTTCTGGTTCTTGGTTATGATATCTTGCCCTTCCTTCCCTGTGGACTGAGAAGGCCTGTAGAGCTGAGGCTTTGGGTTAAAATCAGTCTGCCGTGTGGTGGTCATGTATAAGGCGTAATTATTTTCCAGAGAAAATGATCAGCCTTATGACATCGTGCAGTGTGATTTTGAAGTTTGGCTGGAAGGTTGCTTTCTTTTGCATTGTTTCTTCGCTAACAGGCTGTGGTGTTTGATTAAAACATCTGATCGCCTAGGAGCAGGTTGTTTCATTCATGTACTTTTATGGCTTTTTTATTCATTTATTAAAAATTTTTTTTTTCAATATTCTCCTAGCTGAAGGGCATGATGTTTGCCTTACGGATTTAAAGGCAGCTAGTGTAGCAGTACTAATACACAAACACTGCAGTGTACAGCGTGTGCTTATTAATGACCCTGCTTGGCACTTATGGCTTGTAGTGCTCATATATTAACGTAATTGGTAAGGACGGTTGTTTTCTTTCCTTCATGCACCACATCTCAAGATCATGTGTCTCTGATTGCCGGTGTTTGTGGTTTCATGTGCATCGACAGGAAGAGGTGGCTAAGAATTTGCTGGCGGAGTTTAACCTCGGCTGTGACGCTCATCGCACTGAACACGTGTACCGGGTTTATGTTTCGACGTTCCTCGGGTTTGGTGGGAATGCAGCACGCCAGAGATACGAAGAAACTCTCATCAGCAACACTCGCCTCCAAAACAAGTAAAATATACATGGGATATTTTTTTCAAAATTTGAAAACTACAGCACTTTTTTGTTAAACTTTGGTGGAAAATGTAGTTTAGTTGAATGATGTATATTTGTTTGTGTGTGTTTTAGGATGCTGGATCAGCATCGTGGAGAGACTCCTGACTCCCCCGTGCTAGACCCTTGCCTGCCCTCGGACCTCCAAGACGAGGTCGGTCCTCCTGGTCAGAAGCTACACCTGCGTGGAAGTGGAGATTTCAAGCAGTGTCGTCTGCAGCTACAGCCCTTCCTCAACCGCACCAATGAGACCACCACCTCGCTGAATGGTGTATACCAGGCCCCCATTGACTTCACCAACAGCCAGTTCTATGGCTTCTCGGAGTTCTACTACTGCACTGAGGATGTGCTGCGCATGGGCGGAGATTACAATTCTACCAAATATGCCAATGCTGCAAAGGTAAGCTCAGACCACTCTCATTCATTTTAGTAAAAAATAAATAAATAAATATATTATTAGGGGTGGACCCATATTTCGGCTGGCGAAAATGGCATTATCGTTATCGGCTGAAAAAAAAAAAAAAAAACAGGCCAAAAAATTATGTCGCCCCACCCCGCTCATCCTCACTGAGCACAGGTTAGGTTTCACTCACGCTGTGTTATCACACGTTTGCCCATCAAAGACAAAGCATGTCAGTGGTATGGAAGTGTTTTAAAGTTTCAGATGTGGACACCAAAGTTGCAATATGCAACAATTGTTCTGCAAAAACAACAGGGAAAATGACAGATTGAAACATCAGGCGAAGGAAGAGACTCGACAGGGAGTGACGAGAAACGGTCACGTACAAGTGAGGAGGCGTATATACTCCCCCACTTTCTGAGATGTTTGACAAAATTCTACAGGAAGGCACCCGATCTGCAGCGGTGTTGGAACAGTCACAGACAACAATTAGAAACTTATCTAGCTGAAATATCCATTGCTAGAAACGACAACCACCTTGACTACTGGCACTCGAACAAATACCGCTTTCCATTGCTTGCAAGGGTTGCACGCAGGGATATATTTTCCCCCAAGCACGAGCACAGACAGTGAGAGACTATTCAGTGCAGCTCATGTTCTTAATGAGAAGAGAAACCGTCTGTCCAGCTTAAAAGATGAGCAACTTTTGTTCTTAGGAAAAAAGGAAAACCTGCCGTATTTCCTTAAACAAACAGCAGTCCAATTTTCTGTGTGCATAGCAATTATATTAAAATCTGTGTAGCACTGCACAACTGTTTCCTAAGGCTACATAGGCCATGTTGTTTACAGTTTGAGTTTGGTTTATGTTCTATTGCTGTTTTTGCACTGTTTTCAAAGCAATTTAAAATGAACGTTGACTCGTTGAAAATGTTGGTTGAAAATGTTGGTTTACATGCAGCAGCAGAATAGAGGCTCACTGCCTTTCTGTTCGAGGTTTACAGATAATTATGATCTGTAACTGGTGCAAAAACAATTTAATTTAAGGTTACATAAAACATGAGGAATACTATTTTTTGGTGTTACTGTTTTTTTTTGTTGAACATTTTTTTAGGGGGCCTCCGAGTGGCGCAGTGGTAAAACATTTTTTTTTTAGATTTTGTTATTTTACTGTCGATAAACGTTTGATTATTCTATTGGTGTGTATTTTTTCCATTTTAGATTGAAATTCAAGTCATTAAAAAAAAAAAAAAAAAAAAAAAAATATATATATATATATATATATATATATATATATATATATATATATATATATATATATATACACACACACGTGGACAAAATTGTTGGTATCCTTCGGTCAATGAAAGAAAAACTCTCAGTGGTCACATAAATAACTTTAATCTGACAAAAGTAATAATTTAAAAAAATTCTATGAATGTTAACCAATGAAAGTCAGACATTGCTTTTCAACCATGCTTCAACAGAATTATTTAAAAAAAATAATAAACTCATGGAACAGGCCTGGACAAAAATGATGGTACCCCTAGAAAATACTGAAAATAAGGTGACCAAAGGGACATGTTAATTCAAGGTGTGTCCACTAATTAGCATCACAGGTGTCTACAATCTTGTAATCAGTCAGTGGGCCTATATATAGGGCTCCAGGTAGTCACTGTGTTGTTTGGTGACATGGTATGTACCACACTCAACATGGACCAGAGGAAGCGAAGGAAAGAGTTGTCTCAGGAGATTCTAAAGAAAATTATAGACAAGCATGTTAAAGGTAAAGGCTGTAAGACCATTTCCAAACAGCTAGATGTTCCTGTGACTACAGTTGCACATACTATTCAGATTTTTAAGATCCATGGGACTGTAGCCAACCTCCCTGGACGTGGCCGCAGGAGGAAAATTGATGACAAATCAAAGAGACGGATAATCCGAATGGTAACAAAAGAGCCCAGAAAGACTTCTAAAGAGATCCAAGGTGAACTTCATGCTCAAGGAACATCAGTGTCAGATCGCACCATCCGTCGTTGTTTGAGCCAAAGTGGACTACATGGGAGACGACCAAGGAGGACACCATTGTTGAAAACAAATCATAAAAAAGCCAGACTGGAATATGCCAAACTACATGTTGACAAGCCACAAAGCTTCTGAGAGAATGTCCTATGGACACATCAGCTCTATGTTCACAGACGGAAAAATGAAGCATATGAAGAAAAGAACACTGTCCCTACTGTGAAACATGGAGGAGGCTCTGTTATGTTCTGGGGCTGCTTTGCTGCATCTGGCACAGGGTGTCTTGAATCTGTGCAGGGTACAATGAAATCTCAAGACTATCAAGGGATTCTAGAGAGAAATGTGCTGGCCAGTGTCAGAAAGCTGGGTCTCAGTCGCAGGTCATGGGTCTTGCAACAGGACAATGACCCAAAACACACAGCTAAAAACACCCAAGAATGGCTAAGAGGAAAACATTGGACTATTCTAAAGTGGCCTTCTATGAGCCCTGACCTCAATCCTATTGAGCATCTTTGGAAGGAGCTGAAACATGCCGTCTGGAAAAGGCACCCTTCAAACCGGAAACAACTGGAGCAGCTTGCTCATGAGGAGTGGGCCAAAATACCTGCAGAGAGGTGCAGAAGTCTCATTGACAGTTACAGGAATCGTTTGATTGCAGTGATTGCCTCAAAAGGTTGTGCAACAAACTATTAAGTTAGGGATACCATCATTTTTGTCCAGGCCTGTTCCATGAGTTCATTTTTTTTTTTTTTATAATTCCATTGAAGCATGGTTGAAAAGCAATGTCTGACTTTCATTGGTTAACATTCCTAGAATTCTTATTTATTATGACTTTTGTCAGATTAAAGTTATTTCTGTGACCATTGTGAGTTTTTCTTTCATTGACCGAAAGGTACCAACAATTTTGTCCACGTGTGTATGTATGTATGTATGTGTAATAAATATATATATATATATATAACACACATGCACACAAATATGGAGTAAGCGTGTTTTTAAAAAGTAAAAGTTTTTAAAAGAAGCCAGTTTCTGTTTTCGGCCAAGTGCATACTAAATAAAAATTTCGCTGCATCACTAATATATACACACATGCATACACCGGTACATCTCAGTCAATTAGAATATCATTGAAAGGTTATTTCAGTAATTTAATTCAAAAAGTGAAACTCGTATATAGATTCATTACACACAGACTCATATATTTAAAGTCTTTTTTTTTTGGATGATTATGGCTTACAGCTAATGAAACTGAATTTTGGGTTATCTCATTAAATTAGAATGAGAATTCTATGAGAATGAGAATTTGGGGAGATTCACAAGGAGTGGACTGTGGCTGTAAGTCACAATCTTAAAAATTTAAAGGAATAAGCACTTGAACTACTGTATATGAGTCTGTGTGTAATTAATCTATGACTTTCACCTTTTAGATTTTTTAAAATTAATAAAATAAACTTTTCGATTATATTCTAATTTATTGAGGTGCAGCTGTGATTTAAATAGATGTAGAATTTCTGAAGCATCCTTAGGAGAAACATTATGTAAATTAATTTGACATTTAGGACATACACTTATTTGAGGTTAATTACTCCTGATCTGGGATTTTTGTAAGCAAATTTTTATCATTATTTTTGCAGGACTACTGCGCTACCCAGTGGAAAATTTTAAGGGAACGCTTTGACCGTGGCCTTTATGCCTCTCATGCAGACTTGCACAGGCTGAAGTATGTTCCAACACCATTTCCGTCCACAGATAATAATAATAATAATAATAATAATAATAATATAGCCATGATGAACACTCAAAGAACTAGAGCTAATGCTGCTCTCCTCCTCTTTCCACAGGTACCAGTGTTTTAAATCAGCTTGGGTGTATGAGGTGTTCCACTCCGGTTTCTCCTTCCCTCAAGGCTATGAGAACCTGAGAACAGCTCTACTCGTCTATGATAAAGAGGTCCAGTGGACTCTGGGAGCCATTTTGTACCGCACACGCTTCCTACCTCTAAGGTACGGCTACATCGGTAGGGTGTTCGGGGCAAGTCAGCAGTCAGATCAGAAGCTCACAGATCAAACAGTGATTACAAATTACATTCATCCTGAACAATATAATGTATTCAATTTTATTTTATTTGTAGAGCTCTGTCAACAATTGTCATTGTTGCAAAGCAGCTTTACACAATCAAAATTATGGTAATGTGTATGAAATTTAAAAAATGTGTATGAATCTAAATGATTAAATTGTCCCTGATGAGCAAGCCAAGGGCGACGGTGGCAAGGAAAAACTGATAAAAAAAGATGACAATAGGAAGAAACCTAGAGAGGAACCAGACTCCTCAGGAAACCCATCGTCATTTGGGTGATGACGAATAGCAAGGATTGATCTGCAGTCATACAGTGTTAGGCAGCTGGAGTTATAACAGTTAGTTATAACAGTTGATGTCTTTTATGTTAATATGGAGTCCAGTTCATTATTGGAGACTCAGGTAGACTGTAGGAAACTCCAGTCCTGAACTATTGAGCGACTGCAGTCTCCAGTCCTCAGAGAAGGCGATACACCAGGACAAGTCAGACAGGTCCAGAGGGGAGAGGGGGTCTGGATCACTGGCAGCTCAGGAGTGACAGTAGCTCAAGGGAAAGAGAGAGAGAGAGAGAGAGAAAGAGAAGAGGGGAAAAAAGAGAGGTAAGTTGGGTATGGTCACAGTCGCACAATGTGAAAGGTGAATGTATATTAAGTGCAAAGTGCAATCAGGGACTCTGGCACGACTAACTGACAGCATAACTAAAAGGGTTAGGAAACACAGACCTAACCCTTCCTGGGGTGTAATCACTTCATAGTCAACAAACATGAGTGATCAATGAGAATGGGGAAGACAGCATCTAAACATACCTGTTCACCGTAATACTCTACATCAATGAGTACCCCAGATCTGCTCCTTTACCCAAGACGAGTACTGTATATTTACAAAAATGCTTGGCTAAATAAATAGGGTTTTAGCCTAGATTTAAACACAGACTGTGTCCAAGTTCCAAAGATTAATTGGAAGGCTATTTGATAACTTTGTGGCTTTGTACGAAAAAGCTCTGCCCCCTGCTCTAGTTTTCATAATACGCGGTACTGACAGGCAGGCTGCATCTTTTGATCGAAGTAGGCGTGGTGGATTGTAAGACAGTAGCAGTTTACTTGGGCATTGTGGTGCAAGACCATTTAATGTTTTATATGTCCAAAGTAGTACTTTAAAATTGATTTCACTGGGAGCATCTCGCTACTATATTCTGTACTAACTGAAGCTTGTTTATGTGCTTCGTTGAACAACCAGACAGTAAGGCGTTACAATAATCCAACCTAGAGGTGATAAAAGCATGAACTAATTTTTCTGCATTGTTTAGTGACGATATATTCCTTATTTTGGATTAGATGAAGGAATGCTATGAATGCTATCTTGGTAATATTATTTACATGAACTTCAAATGAAAGACTGGAATCTATAATAAAACCCTAACCCTGTTGAACAGAAAGGCCATCTAAAGTTAGTGTGATCAAAAAGCTTACTTCTAGCTGCATGTGGTCCTATGACTGGAACTTCTGTCTTGTCACGATTAAGCAGTAGGAAGTTCATTAACATCCAGTCTCTTATGTCCTTCACACATTGCTCAACTTTATTAAGCTTGTTTTTGTCATCTGCTTTTGCTGAGACATATAACTGTGTTATCAGCATAATGGTGAAAACTAATATCATGCTTAAGAATTATGCTGCCCAGAGGAAGCATGTACAGAGAAAAAAACAAACATTGGGCCTAAAACAGAACCCTGTGGAACACCAAACTCCACTTGAGAATATTCAGAATAGTCGCCATTTAAATCTACAGTCTAGAATGAGAGTCAGGAGAGGATATTGTATGTCCAAGATATAAATATTTGGAACCCTTTTTGAAATGTTATTTTGTGCAACACAAATACTTGTATTCTAATATTAATTCCCAATTTTACTTCTTCTGCAATATCAGGGACATCCAGCAGGAGAGTCTGAAGGGCTCGCACTCGCACTGGCACCATGGCTTCACCTTCATGAACAATCATTATCTCTTCTTGGTCTGCTTCATGGTGGTGCTCCTTTCCATTATGCTCTACGTGCTCCGACTGAGGCGTATTCATCGCAGAGCTGCACTGAACCGCGGACCTTCGGTCCAATGGTTGGAAGAAGGGCTGAGCTCTCCAGGCCTTCCAGTCACCTTATAGGGCATGAACAAATCAAATAGCTAGATGAGACTCTTTTGACTTGATTATATATATTTTTATTATGTGGTAGAGCCTGTGAAGTTCTGTGAATCCTGCATCACTCCAAAGCCTGAAGGAGGGGCTTGGGGCTTTTAAAGTCGTCATGTGGAATCAAGTCCTAAATGATTTAGGACTTGCCGGTCTTCATTGACTCATGACCTCTCTTCCTTCCCAGCCCTAATTGTTGGGACTGATTCTTAAGTTTTTTCACTATGATGTTGGTAAATGACTTTTAAGGATTGAAAGGCCAGTGGAAAATGCTTTTCAGTGCAATCATTTTTCATTGAGGCTGCTCCAGGGTGCCTGGTGAGCCAGACATCACAATTACAGTTCGGCTGTGAAGCTCAGAAAATTAAAGACAGCTTGTGTTGCCTTTAAACATTGTTAATGTGAGAAGAACTGAATGCGAGGTTAGAATGAGGTTTATCTGTGTACTCTTCTGGACCGATCTAAGGCCCTGTCCATACATTATTCATCTTATAAATACATCTACAGATGGATTTGAAAAATAGTTTTTCCACCTCCAATTTAAAAGAAATAAGTATGCACGCCAACCCAGTAGGTGTCAGTAGTTTATTAAAAGCAAAGTTCTTTGATTTTTAAAACCTATGCTGTCTGAAATATCTTTAATACATGTGGGTAGAACCTTAGTTTCTCTCTGACGGGATCCAAGCGTCACCCGTCCCACACCAGTTTGTATTTTGGACTTTAAACCTGAGGCAAATTAGCAGAGGAGGGAAAGCATTTGTTTTACAGCCAAACTGTAGATCTTGACTGTTCATTAGTCAACAAATGATGGGCCAAGTTAAATTTGATCAGTTAATTGAGAATCACAACTAACATTTCTTTAAAGTAATGCATAGAAGGGATGGGAATAACCAGGGACCAGCTGATATATTATTACGATATCTAGGTGCTGATTCGATTTGTATTGCGATTCTTTAAGATTTTATAATTTAAATATTATACATCTTATTTATATTTTGTTAGGATTCTAAACAAGTAAATAATTTACTCCTACCTGTGCTGCCTGGCAATGTGTGAGAGTATTGAGGAAAAGCAAAGTTTCACCACCTCAACTGTAAATGTGTACAAATTACATTAATTAGAAATTACATTTTGGAGTCTGTGTGTCGAGACATGTATTGCCACACAAAAGAATTGCGATGCGTAATTGAAACGACACCAACCCCATCCCTTATGCTTAGTGCTAAATACTCAAATTAATATATAGCTAGCCAGCCACCACTGCAATATACACACTTTAAAGCAGCAACTGGCGCACAAGCTAAATAACCTTTGGCCAAATGTTATGACTTCTAATTAAAACTTGAGATTTTTAGATATTTGCTGATCACATTTAACAAAGGCCTCTGAACGTGTTGATTCCTGGATAAATCAGGACATGGTAGCTAAGGTACTGGAAACCTGTACTGTTTATGTTCTTATTAATATTTTGGCCCAGAAATATCATAGATAAGAACAACTTTTTGTCCAGAGATTTCACACTCTAGTGAGTGGTTTTTATAGGCTGTTTTTTCCTCCATTTATTCTTGCAATCAGATCTTTAACAGCTTTTTACTTTAAATATGACTTGGTCATGAATTAACGAATGTTATCATCCTCCTCAATTTTACTTCATTCCCTTCAGAAAGAAGCATTCAGAAAGTGACCCAGTATGTGTATGGGTGTGTGTGTGTGTGTGTGTATGGGTGAGGTGCTGAGAGTACTAGTCACAAGAATAGCATTTGGAGTATTTAGTAGGTGACACTGTAATTGCTATTTATTTGTTTCTCGCCTTGGACTGTTATTTTTTTCTAGCCTTACTAAAAGCTCTGTTTTAACTTTTTTTTTTTTCTTTTTCTTTAATGCTGTAGTTGGTGCCAGTCTTGTATTTTTTTTTTAATAGTAATGAGATGATGATGGTTGTATTTTTTTTTTTTTCAGTCTTTATAGAAGTATGAAGAGAAGCAGTGCAATATTCATGTAACACCGAACACATGCAAACATTAAAAAAATTATTTTGCAGGGATTTCTGCAGAGCTGTTGTTGTGTACGTTAAGTCGAACACAGTCAAGTTTTAATGATTTTAAACGTGATTTCTCTTACAGAGTCTCCTACAAGTGTGTAAAAAAACAACAACTGTGGAATCATTACTGCTGTTAACTTGCCAAAGAGTAAAAAAGAGAATGTCCTTACCTTACCAGAGTGTTTATATCATTCAGAACTCTGCATTACAAGCCATCGATCCTGGCATCATGTTTGAAAGTCGTTCACACGCCAGACCTGTAACGTGCATGTGGGAAACAGTTCGACCGGAAATGTTACCTTCTTATGATTAAACCAAAACTTGACCTTCCAGAGTCTTTATTGTTCTTTTGTGACCTGAAAAATAAAAGATAAAACATCCCATTCCAGTCAAACATTTTTTGGAGTTTGGGTCAATACAGTTCAGTGTTCATCCTGATTTCTTTCTTTTTTGTGTTTTTTTTTTTTTTTTTCCTGTGACATGTTGATTTAATAAAGAAATTATTAAACAAATATCTCATCAAAGTGCTATGTAGTTCAACAATTCAACCACCTGTTTGTGTTTATGATCTAAACATATCATTTGATACTGGTGCAGGCACTGGTGGCTCAATGGTAGGCGTTTTACCTACCATGCCGATGGCCCGGGTCCGATTCCCAGCATGTGCCCAAACCCCAGCCACTGGATGCAAATGGGAGGGTCGTGTCAGGAAGGGCATTCAGCGTTAAAACCTGTACCAAGCTTGTATGTGCGGACCCGATAGTCTGCTGTGGCGACCCTTGCCGGTAGCAGCCAAGGGACCAAGGACAACATTTGATACTGGTGCATGTTTTTCAAAGGAGATATTAATTTAACAGTTAATGGAATCGCTAGAGTGACAGGAAGTCCTCTACCCCAGGGAAAGTCTTCAGGATGAAGTTTTTTTGTTTGGTTTTATTAACTTTGAAAGTGATTATTTATGGAAATAAATAAATAAAGATATTTGTGCTTAATTATAAATGCTTTTTGCAGATTAAACTATATTATTGCTGGAAAATTGCTGTACTCAAGGATGCATTGTTCTTGGAAATGAATCAAAGTCTAAGTGATGTCTGTAACACTGGTAATAGTGTAGTAGCCTGTTATTTAAGTGTGTTTTTAATTTTTGGTTCAAATAATTAAAACATTTACAAAGGCTATAATGAAGTGGGCCTAACTGGGATTATTGACATAAATGGATCAAATTGCTCATGTTGGTAGAGTAGCTCTTCCTCTATATAAGGGTACTACTCAGCACAATCTCCATCACAAGCCATCCATTTGTGCCATTGTCAAAACTGACTGTCAAATCCTTTTTGGAAATCTCCTTTTTATAGCACTGTGTTAGAGAATGTTTACTGGGATGCCACCATTGACAAGAGCAATGTGCACAGATAAACCACACAGTGAAGACAGACCGTCAACTGCGACAAAGAGGATCTTCAAGGAGAATTCATTAATTGGGTTTAGAGATTGAGCAAGTGCATGGCTTGTGATACGAGATTATGTCGAGTAGTACTTTTGCATAGAGGTAGAGTTACTTTACCAACTTGCAATTTGAACGAGCACCAGTCAGTTAATAAAAGGTTATGCCCACTTCTGCATTACATAAGTACAGTCCCTATAATAATAGAACAATAAATGAACAAATTTAATCTCTTGTTCAGAACACATATGCTACATTTAAATGCTATTTTCTCCTTCTAGCAGACATTTCACGTAGCTATTACAATGAAAAAAATTCTTTTTGAAAGACTGTGTTATGCCTTACCTTTTCATCTCACTGAGGAATGATGTCATTTTCTTTGACAAATATAATGAGAGAATTTGTTTGCCTTTGGGCTGCATGTGTGGAGTTTGAATGTTCTTCCTGTGATTCCTCCAGGTACTCCAGTTTCCTCTTGCAGTCCAAAGACATGCAGTGTATGTTGATAAGTGTTTCCAAATTGCCCATAGTCTGTGGATGTTTGTATGCTTTTGCCCTGTGATGGATATAGGATGATGGGTATAGATAATGGAAGGGTATACGATAATGCGATGATACAGTACGATAGCGGACGCTCTCTACAGTACTCTGCATGTCTCCTCGCTGTCCCCTACTGGCCAATATGTGTTTAGTGATCTAATGGTTTTCACACTTTATCCCAGATGTTGGAAAAAGTAATGAGAATGTATGTCACTCACCAATGCTGTTAAATCTGTTGTTCGAATATCAATGAATTCTACATGTGAAAATGTCTTAATAATTTCTTTTAATGTCTTGGGTGATGAAGCTATTCTCCATAAGGGCATGGAGATGACTTTATCCTATTAATTCACAGAGTCTTAAGTGGGGTTCATTCCCAAAAGGCTGTATGCAAGAGCATGGTCAGAATATGTGTATCCTGTTCACAGAGGGCCAAACGGAGTTCATGCTTGTAATGAGGCTCCTGTCTGCTGGAGGGCAGGGTGGAGAAAGATGATTTGAAAGGACAGAGCAGATAGGTCTGTAAAGTCACCCTACGATCCAAGCTTACTGTCTGAGGGATTGAGGGATGATCTAAAGGTCTGGATACGCTGCCAGGTGTTTGTCTTATATATCTTGTCTTATAAAACCTACAGTACTGTATGTTGGTGACCTGAGTCAGAACAGCTGGAATACAGTAGGTTACAGACAGAAGAAACTTAAGGCAGAAGAACTTAAGACAGTCCATCTGGAAAATTGCAAGAACTTTGAATCTTACAGTACAGATCTGTACAGTCTCTTCAAGGTCAGTCCCAAAAACCGTCAATGCCATGATGAAACTGGCTCTCATGAGAACCTTTCCAGGAAAAGATGACCAAGACTTTCCTCTGCCGCCGAGACTTTTCTGCTTCCAACATCGCCAATTACAGTAAATGCACCTCAGATTCGAGTCTACATGAATGCTTCACAGAGCTCAAATAGCACACATATATGTTGGATGTCTTCATTGTACTATAAAATTAGATAAAAGTTGAATGAATTAATATTGTATTTTTGGCCCAACTTCTTATAGTGGTATTTGTAGAGACAACAGGTAACATTGTGTCCTTGAAAACTTTGAAGACACAGACTGAATAAGCTAAAAAAATAAATAAATAAAGTTGAGCCAACAAGTTACAGTAACTTCCCTGAGATAGAATCACATGATTGTTCTCTTTAACCAGAGGTCTGCTGTGGAGGATTGGGTCAGAGGGGTGACTTTTGGCCTTTTTGGAGCTACAGGATGAGCCTGAACAACCACTGAATTAGAAGTTTAAAGTTTTTACTGGTAGTGTACAATAGCACTGTTACTTTTTATACAGTATGTGGCTCAACTTGAATTAAAATCAAATACATTTTTATAATCTTGAATATCACTTTTCGGAATAATTTTCGGTCATATAGTGGAACCTTGGATTGCGAGTAACTTGGTCTGCGAGCGTTTTGCATGACATGCAAATTTTTAATGCTTAATAATCAAGCAACGTCTTGATATACGAGTAGTATGCATGCACTTTGTCTGCCAAGTGTCATGTGATCACAACTGAGCCAATGGTTTTTCTCTCTCTCACGCGCTGCGGGGTTGTGGGTAATCATATTCCATGCTCAGTGTCAGTGTGCGTGCGTCAACATCCGTGCGCGCCTGTTTACTAAAGCACTGTGACCATGTGTGTGCATGCGCGGGGGAAGCAAAAGCAAGTGTCATTAGAGAGGATCCTTGTTAAAGAAGTTTCCTGACAGAGCAGTGTTTCCGTTAGTGCGTGTGTGTGTTTGAGTGTGAAAGTCGTCCTACACGTAGCCCCCTCCCTCCCCCTTTCCTCTCGCCTTCACACATACACACACCAACGGACACACTGCTCTGTCTGCAGGTTAATTTGTTTTATTTTTACTTTAAAGCAGTGATTCTGCTAGTGTGCATGCGCACGAGTGTCATAAGAGAGGTTTCTTGTTAAAGAAGTTTACCGACAGTTTTCGTTAGTGTGTGTAAAAGTCGTCCTACACAGTAGCCCCCTCCCTCCTTTTCTCTCCTTCACACAAACACACACACTAACGGAAACAATGCTCTGTCGGGACTCTTTTCAAACGTAAAGTGCAGGTTAATTTTTTTTTCTTTTTTTTACTTTATATTTTGTATTAATTCTTTTTATCTGAATATTTTTGGGTTGTGGAACAAATCATCTGAGTTTCCATTATTTCTTAGGAGGGAAATAATTCGCTTTGATATATGAGTGCTTTGATATACAAGCATGCTTCCAGAGCAAGGTTTAACTGTATTTCTTTTTTATAAAAGGGCCAAGTGTATATTACATTCAGGAATAACTCAATGTCTATACAGTATTGCACTATGTAGGGTTTTTCTTGTTATATTAACCAACTCATTGAACTAAATACAATAACTGTAGCTTTGATGGTATTTTAAGATCCTAACCTATTTGAAATAGCATGACAATATGTTTTTGCTGGAGACTACAAACCACAAAAATTCAACCTGGATAAATGCTGTGAATGTAAAGGCATAGATTAATGCTTTGCTATGTTATTTCCCAATAACTATAAGTAAACTGTGTCAGGGGTCTAAAGCCCAGAACTGGCTGCTTGTTTGTATTCAACAGAGCTGCCACAGAGGGGCCGTTTATCTCAGCCGAGCTGGCCGAACGGAGATACAAGAGCACTCAGAGACAACAGAGCATGAGTCAGCACTGAGCTCCCTCACAGGACAGAACACAATACACCTAGTGTGTGTTACTGCCATCATGCTTCAAACTAGGGCAACAAGAGTTTTACTCATAGAACTTCCACCGCTGGTGTTACATCTACTACTACTACTACTACTACTAATAAACATATTTTAAGAACAAATCAATTCTAATAAGTCAACTCCATAAATATTGATCCGCTTTTGAAAATGAGAAAAAAAACTTTTATACATAATGATTCTAATTTACATCAAATATTTAAAGAAATTTGTTAACTATTCAGTTACGAATTCTTCTAAAAAAGTGTTGTTTTGTCTTCTGAATAGCTGATTCTGTAAAAAACATATGTAGCAAAATTACTGGCAGTATTCAAAAATACTACAAACATAACACAAACAAACAAACAAAAAATGTGATCTGGGGTAAAAACTGAGATCTGATTTTGCTTTTAGGATCTAGTTCTAGGAACTTTGTTTTTGTCTGTGACTATTTCCTGTTTCACTAGAGTGTTAAAAAAGGGGTAACAGACAAGGAAATTCTTTTTGTCATCCCTTAACAACATGCGTAAACAAAAATCTTTTTAAGGAATACCTGCAAAAAACAAAACAAAACAAAAAATCACACACGTATATTTCCATTATAATATATCATTTAAAAAAACATGACAACTTAAAAAAAAAAAAAAAAAGACAACTGCATATCGTGCCCACGTCGAGTGAGAAGGATGCTAAAGGAGGCAAAGAGAAGCCCCGAAGATTACAATTTCAAAGCTGCAATCTTGGGGTTTTCCTGTGTCAAAATCAACAGTGAGATGCAACATCCACGAACAGACGTGCTTTAGAAGAGTTTCATGAAATAAGCACTTCTCTAAACCTGGACACAAATCCTAGTGTCTGGTTGGATGAGACAAAATCTAGCTTTTTGCCCATTTATAGCGTTATCATGTTTTGCAAACAAAAAGGGAACTGCATAAAAAGGACGGCACCTTGAACCCACAGTAAATTACAGTGCTGTCGCTATGAGGCTTTGGAGCCGATGTCCTGCCTCTGGTCCACGGAGTCTTGTTAAGCTCAATGACATAATAAATTCCAGAACATTGTTGCGTTTATCATTAGGATAAAACTAGGCCTTCATTCAGTTTCTAACACGTTGATGACCTGAACCACATGGTCAGAATTGACAAAGAAATATTTGTAGGGAACTCCAAGAATCTCAATGAGTTGGAAATGTTTTGCATGGAGGAGCGGTCAAAGATCTCTCCACTCCTGCCTTGTTAAACACTACAGAAAAAGGCAAAGTGTTCCACCTTATACTGAAATTTGAGATGCCAATTAATTTGTTTAGGTCCAAATTATCACTCATTAAATATGTCTTTTTTCAATATTAATTAGAGCTCATGTTCATCCGGGGTGCCAGTAATTCCTCCATTACTGACTGTAATTATTATTAGTCTAATAATATGGGTCTTATACATTTAATAAAATGTTTCAAAAGAAACAATAGTTAGCCGAGAAAGAAAAACTAAACAGAATATGAGCTACAGATTAAGACTTCTGAAGGAGTTTAGTATTGCTTAAGCACTTAAGGACATGCTTTAGGTTCTTAAGCTTAAATCTCTGTTGAGGCAAGGGATTTTATCAAGAAAAGTGCGGGATGAGAACGAAATTGCATGATTAGTTGCTAACACAGTTGGAAAGTTTGGAACGTTTCTATGATCAACCATTTGTAGATGATTCACTATTAAACTGTAGTAAAATATTTACTTCGAAGTTGTCCTTTTAAGAAAAAAGCCTTTGCATGTGTATGCTGGGTCTGTTTTCTGTAATGACGGAGACGGGATTTTTTTTCATTCCGAATGGATTAAGAGAATGTGGCTAATGTGTAGCTGTGGTTTCTGTGGTGCAAAGTGAATGCCGAGTCACTCTCTCTGTGTTCCACCTTTACGTTTGTCTGTTCAGTTTTTCTTTAGGACCTACTGCTTACCGTGTACAAAGTTTTAGCGTTAAAACACATGAAGCTCAATTTTATTTACTCTTAAACTATGCACCGATTAATTGCAGTGTGACTAAAAAAAAACATGATCAGTACAACCAATAACTGCTATATAAAGTAATGTATTTATTAATGAGGTAACATTTGCTGCTAATGACATAATTAGCATTCATTCATTTACCTTTAGTTAGTAATCCATATTCAATCACCCCTGGACAGGATTCTAGTCCATTACAGGAAATTGTGCAAACTCTCAAACCCATTCACACCTACAATGTTTTTGAGTTATGGAAGGTAACCAGAGAATACAGATTAATGATCAAAGGTAGAACTTGAAAAAACACTACTCGGTATCTCAGGATCCCTGGGGCTGTGGGGTGGTGACGGTACTCACTCCGCTGTTATGCCACAAGATTTCGGTTTCAGAAAGGTCAGAGAACTGCTTTGTTTAGGCTCTCTAAGCTAAATCATATGATCTGGATCATAATGGGAAACTTGTTCCATAGCAACAAAAGCGGAAACTTTTCTGTCGAATGTTTTGTCATTTATTCTGAAACTTTTTCAAAACACGCCATCTGGAATGATTGATTAGCAGGCTGTTATTTCCTCTACTACTATATTCTGAGATGAGAAATATATAAGGGATGTGTTGAATGCTAGCCTCTGGCTGGAGAACAATGCAGAAAGAGGTACAAGCCGTTCCTAATACTGTCGATGTCGTGCAGCCTGATAAGGGCAGCACAGCCCCTCTAATCTACAGATCCACCCATGAACAGACCCTCTGCTCCACCCAACACACCCAACATAGCTCAGACCTTCTGTGAAGCCATAGTGGTGATTCAAATGATCGCTATCACCCGCATGACAGTTGTTTTAAAATGCAGAGAGGAAACCAGGCAGAACTACCACTGTATTGTTAGTAATTATAAAAAAATCAGGCTTTTTTCTATTGCAGTTTTGATGAAAGGCCTAGTCTCTGGTGGGGATAGTATTTATTTTCCTGTGTACACTAGTAGAGGAAGTACAATTGCGTAACATTCAGAAAACAGAACACAAATGTTGCCAGAAGTTTGCCATTAGGCTGTAAACAGCAGTAATGTCCCAAACACAGTTAGCGATGTTAAACATGCCGTTAGAATAATTCACTTTGTCCTTTCATTAAAAAAAATATTTATTGTACATGAAGCAAAATACACTTTTAATTACACAACTTTTTACAACAAGTATTACTTCAAGCCACATTGTGACAATCTAAACTGTAAGAAGAGTTATAATAATATCGTTTTATTATTTATAATAATAAACTGTACCAAAAGTTTACATTTCATTTTTATAGCTCTTTCGTTTTTATAGGATTGGAGTATACACACGTGGACAAAATTGTTGGTACCCTTCGGTCAATGAAAGAAAAACTCACAATGGTCACAGAAATAATTTTAATCTGACAAAAGTAATAATAAAAAAAAAAATCTATGAATGTTAACCAATGAAAGTCAGACATTGCTTTTCAACCATGCTTCAACAGAATTATAAAAAAAAAATAAACTCATGGAACAGGCCTGGACAAAAATGATGGTACCCCTAGAAAATACTGAAAATAATGTGACCAAAGGGACATGTTAATTCAAGGTGTGTCCGCTAATTAGCATCACAGGTGTCTACAATCTTGTAATCAGTCAGTGGGCCTATATATAGGGCTCCAGGTAGTCACTGTGTTGTTTGGTGACATGGTATGTACCACACTCAACATGGACCAGAGGAAGCGAAGGAAAGAGTTGTCTCAGGAGATTCGAAAGAAAATTATAGACAAGCATGTTAAAGGTAAAGGCTGTAAGACCATTTCCAAGCAGCTAGGATTAGCCGAAACAACAAATCATGTTAAACATCCTGTTCAGTTCTTTTTTTTTTTTTTTTTTTTCATGACTCATCCAATGAAATGCTGTCTAGAATCTGAGTCCCACCTTTAGGCAGTGTGTCTCGCTGTACTTCAACAGATTGTTAAGCAAACATGATTCATCAGTTTTTTTTGTTGTTGTTTTTTTTGCCTTTTCCAACCAAACGCGGGTTGAACACAAGAAACAAAACAAATGTTTGAAGTTTATTCCTTTCAACATGAATGGACTTTGTAAGTTACATATTATCAACCTCATGCATCGTCATGTGTGTTGACCCTATTACCTTCTCTTTTAGCACAATGCCAGTTTCACTACAGCAGAAGGTCGGAACGTCCTCCTTCAAGTGTCCTCCAGACTGGGACGATGATGAACGGATGTCCTTCCTGTTCCCGGCCTTCAAAGAGAACCGAGAAGTCAACCCAACCGACTGGGACAGCAAGATGAACTTCTGGACGCCTTTGGTGGTGCAGAGCTGCAGACAGCGGGGATCTGTTTGCGTGAGCTTGCAGGACCTGAATGAAAGTTTTCGCCGCAAAGGGAGCGTTCCCCTTGGGCTGAGTACGGTTATACAGAGCATGATCAGGTACTGCAGCGCAGCTTAGTATACTTAACACATAGCTTGTGTCTGTATTTTAGTCAGGGGAGAAAAGGAAGCAAAGAACAGTGGAAAACCAGTAGTGGTATTGAGTACTAAAGGTACAAGTGACATATACACACGTGGACAAAATTGTTGGTACCCTTCGGTCAATGAAAGAAAAACTCACAATTGTCACAGAAATAACTTTAATCTGACAAAAGTAATAATTTAAAAAAATTCTATGAATGTTAACCAATGAAAGTCAGACATTGCTTTTCAACCATGCTTCAACAGAATTATTTAAAAAAAATAAACTCATGGAACAGGCCTGGACAACAATGATGGTACCCCTAGAAAATACTGAAAATAATGTGACCAAAGGGACATGTTAATTCAAGGTGTGTCCACTAATTAGCATCACAGGTGTCTACAATCTTGTAATCAGTCAGTGGGCCTATATATAGGGCTCCAGGTAGTCACTGTGTTGTTTGGTGACATGGTATGTACCACACTCAACATGGACCAGAGGAAGCGAAGGAAAGAGTTGTCTCAGGAGATTCGAAAGAAAATTATAGACAAGCATGTTAAAGGTAAAGGCTGTAAGACCATTTCCAAGCAGCTAGATGTTCCTGTGACTACAGTTGCACATTATTCAGAAATTTAAAATCCATGGGACTGTAGCCAACCTCCCTGGACGTGGTCTCAGGAGGAAAATTGATGACAAATCAAAGAGACGGATAATCCAAATGGTAACAAAAGAGCCCAGAAAGACTTCTAAAGAGATCCAAGGTGAACTTCATGCTCAAGGAACATCAGTGTCAGATCGCACCATCCGTCGTTGTTTGAGCCAAAGTGGACTACATGGGAGACGACCAAGGAGGACTCCCATGTAGTAATCCTTCAAATCCAAGGATTGTTGAAAACAAATCATAAAAAAGCCAGACTGGAATATGCCAAACTACATGTTGACAAGCCACAAAGCTTCTGGGAGAATGTCCTATGGACAGATGAGACAAAAATGGAACTTTTTGCTAAGGCACATCAGCTCTATGTTCACAGACGGAAAAATGAAGCATATCAAGAAAAGAACACTGTCCCTACTGTGAAACATGGAGGAGGCTCTGATATGTTCTAGGGCTGCTTTGCTGCACCTGGCACAGGGTGTCTTGAATCTGTGCAGGGTACAATGAAATCTCAAGACTATCAAAAGATTCTAGAGGGAAATGTGCTGGCCAGTGTCGGAAAGCTGGGTCTCAGTCGCAGGTCATGGGTCTTGCAACAGGACAATGACCCAAAACACACAGCTAAAAACACCCAAGAATGGCTAAGAGGAAAACATTGGACTATTCTAAAGTGGCCTTCTATGAGCCCTGACCTCAATCCTATTGAGCATCTTTGGAAGGAGCTGAAACATGCTGTCTGGAAAAGGCACCCTTCAAACCGGAAACAACTGGAGCAGCTTGCTCATGAGGAGTGGGCCAAAATACCTGCAGAGAGGTGCAGAAGTCTCATTGACAGTTACAGGAATCGTTTGATTGCAGTGATTGCCTCAAAAGGTTGTGCAACAAACTTAAGTTAGGGGTACCATCATTTTTGTCCAGGCCTGTTCCATGAGTTCATTTTTTAAAATAATTCTGTTGAAGCATGGTTGAAAAGCAATGTCTCACTTTCATTGGTTAACATTCATAGAATTCTTATTTATTATTACTTTTGTCAGATTAAAGTTATTTCTGTGACCATTGTGAGTTTTTCTTTCATTGACCGAAGGGTACCAACAATTTTGTCCACGTGCGTATAAATATCAGAGTAGTGATACTCTCACCACATTAACAAACCCAATGACGGAAGAGAATTAAGAAAATGAGAGCATAGCAGGAAATTTTATTTAACATTTAGAAATATAACTGTGAGGGGGTACAATGAAGTAGTGGTTAGCACTAAAGACATGCAAATTAGGCTAACTGGCATTCTGAAATTGCCCATTGTGTGTGTGGCCAACGATGGATTGGCACCCTGTCCAGCCTTGTGCCTAAAGTCTCCTTGGATACGCTCCAGTCGAGTCCAGCCCCGCGACCCTGTACAGGATATGCGGTATAGACAATGAATGAATGAATTAATTCTGAGATATCACATCAAGAGAGTAGTGGTGTAGTGGATAGCAATGTGGCCTTGCACCTCCAGGGTCGAGGGTTCGAGAACTGCCTTCGGGTTTGTGTGTGTCTGAATGTCTGAGTTTCCTCCCACAGTCCAAAGACATGCAGATTGGCATTCCACACACTCATTAGGATCACTATGTCATGCTGCCAGAAAACCATCCTGAGACCATTCATGTGTGGGGTTGCTTTTCAGCCCAGGGACTGGGCTCACTCACATTTTTGCCTAAGACACAGCCATGAATAAAGAATGGTATAAAAAAATATCCTCTGAGAGCAACTTCTCCCAATCATCCAAGAACAGTTTGGTGACGAACAATTAATTTTTTCAGCATGACGGAGAACCTTGCTATAAGCCAAAAGTGACTATGGGGAACACAGTCAGGATGTGGCCCAGAAGCTGATCGACAGCATGCCAGGGAGAATTGCAGAGGTCTTGAAAAAGAAGGATCGACACTGCAAATACTGACTCTTATTGTAATTAACAATGAAAGCCTTTGACACTTATGAAATGTTTGTAATTACACTTCAGTATACCATAGTAACATCTGACAAAAAAAGATCTAAAAACAGTGACGCAGCAGACGTAATATTTGTTTCATTCTCAATACTTTTGGCCAGAGCTGAGTTGGTTACTGTATGTGTGGCAAGTTTGGCATGTGTGTGTGGGTTTGCTCTGGGTTCTCCCACCTCTCAAAAACATGGCAGTAGGTGGATATGTGTGTGTGTGTGTGTGTGCGCGCGCATGTATGTATGTGTTTATGTGGTGCCCTTATAGTCCTCCCTCACACCTGTGTTTTCTGAGACAACACTGATCAAGAGTGTGTGTTTTCGTAAGTAGTAAACATATTTGGTTAATTAAATCGATTTCACCTTTACTTTCAAACTGCTTTAGATTAGTTCCTAGCTCCATTCGACTAGAACTTTACACATAGGAGTTGTACAGACAGCCCCGTGTAGGACTCGCCCTCCTTACGTGACACGTTTAGACTCGACCTTTTCATTCGCTCAGCTCGGCACGACGTCGGCGCTGACCAAAATGACGTCACTGCGGTTCCGTAACTCCGGATGCACGCGGTGGTAGAGCGTCCACCAGCCCAGCCAGTTAGACGTGAGTGTTTGAGTGAGTGAGTGAGTGAGTGAGTGCGTGTGTGTGTGTGTCAGTAGGTAAAAAAAAAAAAAAAACAACCCGCGGGAGTTATGTCCGGTGCAGCCGAGGCGGCTCTGTGCATGGAGCTGCGCGCCGAGCCGGTGGTGGCGGCGGCGGCGGGGTTGGAGATGTCGGAGCCGCACGGAGGAGCAGACGGGGACGGCGCGTGCAGCGAGGACGACGGTTACGAGAGTCTGCCGGTGCACGCGTCCTTCAGCACGCACATGACGGCCGGCGCGGTGGCCGGAGTGCTCGAGCACACGGTGATGTACCCGGTGGACTCCGTCAAGGTAACGTCACCGAAAGGACTCACGCGCATATGGCAGCTCATAACTTAACTCACTCACTTTTGGGAGACTTCTGAATGCGAGTCACCTCGGTAACCCTCCTGTACACACCGGATTTCCACCGGATCACAAGCGATCCGGAGATCCGCCCTTCCTAGTGCGGGCTGTGTTCAGGACACGGCCGAGGACAGCGCGAGCCGGGGAGGCGGGGCTAGCTAAGCTTGCTCGACGGCACGCGCTAAAAAAAAAAAAAAAAAACATGTTACCGTGACACTTTGGCTAGTTATTAAAAAAAAATTAAACAAGCTAAGTTAGCATTTGTTTAGAAATAGCACTATTTGTCTTTTTTGTTTAAAAGAAAAGCCTGAATTTGTACGTAGCTCAGTAGCTGTTACTTTAACTTCACACCAACAGTAAAGAGCACTGATAGTTAGTTATGGAATAAAGATGGACATAATATAAATCTGTATAAATGAAAGAACTCTTACAGGAATATCTTTGCTTCATACATTGGAGGACCCAAAACCAATCTCAGAAAAAGTGTCTGTCCAGTCAGGTTATGTCACAGAATCTGACTGAACAGAATTCAATGAAACTTTAGTACTTAGATATGTAGTAAAGTCAACATGTTCAGTAATTTATGAACGGTTATGTGTTGGATTTACTAATGTACTTAAAATAAGTTACTAATAAACTACATGCTCAATGTAAACAAACACCTGCAGCAATAGATATTAATTTTTAAAAAGCTAAACTGAAATAACAGCACTGAAGTGGTATAAGTGAATATTAACACGCAGGAGTCAACAAAAGAAGTACAAAAAAGTTAAATTTTGACACAAATTGTTTCTATTCTATTCTATTTTTTTTCACAAAGGTCTCCACTTTTTTGGTTTTCTACTTACTTACATTTTTAGAAGTTATAATTAAATTCAACTTAAGTACAGTACATTGGTTAGCCATTTTCATCGAGTCTGTTTTTGTTAAAAACAAAAAACAACAACAACCTAAAGTCATTAATCACAATAAGCTGTTTCCATGGTCACTGGTCGTGTCCGGTTTTCCCGGGGGGCTAATACTAATTATGGCGAAAGATATCTAGGACATATGCACAGTTGTTCAGTTGTTCTTCTTTCTTGTTGTTTAACGGCGGTTCGAATCCAGTAGGTTACATTACAGCCATCTGTAGGTCTCATTCTCCCTCGTCTTCCTGTCCTCTTAAAGCCGATTTTCCTTAAAAAGGAAGACCAGCCTTCCTTAAAATGTCTGATGCTTCCTTCCTGTCTTGTTCTGTGTCTTGAACTCTTCGTCTGCTTTATCCGGCACTTCCACACACACTTTCTTCTCGACACCTTTCCTCTCATTAGGACTCTGTGTTAGGTGGAGTTCTGTAGATGGCATCACCACCACCACCTGTATCTTTCTCTGTCCTCAGCTTCTCTTTCCTTTAAAGCTGAATTTCCAGTCCAAATCTTCCTCAAAAAAGACTTTTAAATGCTTTCTTCCCTGATCAGTAACTCCCCATTGTAAAAGACTCTTGACATTGCCTTCTATTCTCCCTAGTGCTTGGAGCTGTGCCACCATATCTATCCTCTCCTGCATATATTTCCTGCATATATACTGTCTGCAGGACTTGTAGCTATGTTTAACTACCTTGTTAGCTGTTTACTGTAACTGCAAACTAGCTCACCATAACTATCAGACGATAACATTACTTCTGGATTAAGACCTTCTGTATAATGTCAAATTCCCGTTCCGTTTTCAATACGATATACTATAACTCATTTTAGAGATTCAAGCGTCGTCCAATTACGTACCTGCCTAACATTGTATGTAATATAAAAACAATGTCTTTTTTTTTTTTTGCATTGTGCGTTAAAGATATCTGCCTAGGATATCGTCGTATTTTATGTCTAACTATGAGGTGAACGCATGTCCTAGCAGGAATGTTTCCGGACAGGTTTGTGCTTGACCTTATTTTGCTCAGGTCTATCAGCATTACTCTCACGTTCCTGATTCTGAAAGAGATCATCTTTATGAGGATGTACTTATTAATCTAACTAGTAGTAAAGTTGCTTTTTTTTTGTGTCTTTCTTTTTTGCCTGGCTCGCACTTTGGCAGATGTGTGTAGTGCAGCAGGTGACAAGCCACTTAAATACACTTAATACAGTCTAACATAAATAGTGACAATATTAATAGTGACAATAAATACACTTAATACAGTGTAAATAAATACACATATACAGACATGAGTAAGTTGATCCAGTTAGAACAGAACAGTATTAGCTTTCATACCAGTATTATGTATCAGTTCCTACTTTTTATATCAAAACACATTATTATAATCAGACCTAATAACTAAGCCACATCAATTTTTTTTATCATACCAAAATAATTTCATGAAAGTATCTAGCCTAATTTGTTGCACTGGTTATTAAGAAATGGTCTTGTCCTGATGCAAATGCCAGTCTTTTATTTTTTTCTGTGCACTAATCCTTAGTCCTGCATCAGTCCCGCGCATTAAACCTACAGGTCATTCTATAATTGTGTGAAGTCTATTTTGGTGTAGGGAAATCCTAGTCCTGTGAGCTTTTTGAATATGACCATAAGCCACCACAGGAATCCCTCACATGACCCCAAGTAGTGTTAGAATGCGCAGGCTGGAAATGATATGACATTCTGTCCGATAAGGCCTTTGGGCTGTTCAGTGCTGCTCATGTTGCCTATTGTCAGTTATTTCCTTCGACGCTGCCAGAATGCACTCGTTGTCTGGTTTGACCAGCACATAGTACGTGTCTGGACAGCACATAGTCCGGATAGCTGGCTGACAAATCGGTTATAGACTTCATCTGGAAGGAAGTGGGCCGTAATGTGTACCTGTATGTCCCCATGAGGTTATTGAAATATGAATTTGCAAAAGACCTTAATCTAGTAGATTAAGCTACTGATCCGCTTTGTACATATTGTGGAGGGCGTCTAGGTGTAGAGAAGTAACACTGATAAACAGCAGAGAGGCAGTTTACACAGAATTAAAAAAGTACACTTAAAACGGCAGCTAGAAGGTTATCGTTACAATAAGACTAAGAATAAAAGTTGGAACAAGTAAACTCCGGAACACATCAGTTTTCCAGTAATATAGCTCGGACACCAAGGCTATTTTTGTTATCCATCTAAACAACGCTCTAAGCACTGTGTAAACCCACAACAGGCATGACAAGTTAGACGTTCATGGAAAAAAAATAGTCAAACTAGAGCTGGGCAGTTAATAGAAAAGTAATCGAAACTAACATTTAGGAACTCTAATAGACATAATGTTGCTCAGGTCAATTATTTCGCGCGTGTGTCTATACAGTGTATATGTATGTATATATATATATATATATATATATATACACACGTGTGTGTGTGTGTGTGTGTGTGTGTGTGTGCGCGTGTGTGTGTGTATCAATCAAAATTGAGGGAGAAATTTTAAATTAATCATGATCTATATCACCCGACACTACACCAAACCGTTACGTAACCATGATTCAGCCGTTTGTGATAAAGGAGCTTCCTATAAGGGGACGATTATTTAGCATTCAGAAACTCCAGTCAACGTAATCTTGCCCAACATAATCTTCAATTCTGTTAATATTTTCCCTTACTGAACCCTTAAAAACATAATACTGTGTATATAGTCACATGACTTCTGTCTGTGACATCAAAGCAAAAAAAGAGAACTCTTTCATTAGGAAATATTTCCCAGCTTTGATAGTTGAGCATATTTACAGTACGAATCCCATCAAAAAACAAAAATCAAAGCAAGATAATCGTTCATTACTCATAATCGAGGTCAAATGTTCAAAGGATCCTGATATTGATTGGCGGTCATATCACCCAACTCTGCACCAAACTGTCAGGAGTCAAACATTTGGGATTTGGGACTTTTATTTAGCATTCCAGTGTTAGCCATTGTAGAAGTTCGATGTATAGCTGCGACTTAAGCTTTTAAGTCAACATGAAGTAATTAATCTTAATTCACACTTTAAACAGTCATACAGTAAATGCAGTATTGTTTAATTATTTAAAATATAATCATTGGTGCGTTTCACTTCTTACATAATGACCAAATGAAGAATCATATCATACATCCGAAGTGTGTGAGAATCAGAAGTGGATATTCATGTTTTAACATGTACATACACGATATGGACAAAAGTGTTTGGTCATACCTGCAATGACATTGTATCCAAATACATGTACTTCAATATGGAGTTGGTCCCCGCTGTGCTTCCACTCTTCTAGTAAGGCTGTACACAAGATTTCTGTGGGAATTTGTGGGAACTTTCATTTTGGATGAGAAGGCCTGGCTTGCCATCTCCGTTCCAGTTCATCCAAAGGTGCTCAATGGGGCTGAGGTCAATCAGGGCTCTGTGTTGGGGCCAGTCAAGTTCTTCCACACTGAACTCCTCAAACCATGTCTTTATAGTCCTTGCTTTGTGTAAAAGGGGCTTCCCCAAACTGTTTTAAGCATAGCATTGTCCAAGATGTCTTGGTATGCTGAAGTATTAAGATTGCCCTTCACTGGGGACTGATTAAAACACTTGAATTCAATAATTAACAGGTTTAGCCAAATACCTTTGTCCATATACTGTACATTCTTACTTCATTTTCCTCACTTTTCATTGTTTAATATTTGTTGACAAATGAATGTTTAAATGTAAAATTTCACTTTGATTTGGCAGTTTTTAGCAAACTTTTTTTTTTTTTCATTACGCATGCATATACTGTACATGACAGTTGTTTGTTTTAAGCCATTTTTCTTAACAGCATTTAAGCTGCTTCATGATTAGGATTCAAGAAGTTCTGTCAAAGTACTTTAGTTTTTTTTTTTTTTATGATAAAAAAAAAAAAACTAAAGTACTTTGACAGAACTTCTTGTTCAAATAACGTTCAAACGAGATTGTTTGAACGTTATTTGAACAAAACTTTTTTCTAAGTAAATATAATAAGCATTAACGTGGTGAAAGTTTTGTTAATATTTTATTAGCACTTACGACTCGCAGGATAATATATGCCTCTTTGAAGAGCATGGAAAGACCGACCTAATGCACGTGTTTGTCCTGTTCTAGGCATTGTCTAAGAGCTGAAGGGTCACTGAGTAAATTTTTTTTTTCAAGAGGAAGGATGGAAATAGTAATAAGAATCCGAACCTCTCAGCATTTGAAGGCGAACAATGAGTTTAGACAGCATGGAGTTTCATTCAAGAAGTGCACTCAATGAAGTTTTTTTTTCTTCTTTTTTTCTAATTATTATTATTTTTGAAACATTGGTGGGTAACATTAGTCAGAGCGCTAAGGGCTTGCCGAGACTAACACGGCGTTCTGAAAGTAAACGAGCTATAGCACTTCCGCTTGGAGTAAAAGTCCAGAGCGACGCAACTTGGATTTCTAACATGACGTAAACAATGAGGTGTTGGGCAACGCTATTGTGTGAGAGTATGTGCGAGTGTACAAGTGCGTGAGGTTGAAGCTTTCCCTTTGTAACCTCTGTACACAGTGAGTAACTGAGAAATGGCACCACACTGTTGGAAAACTGAGGCTTGGGACATTCTGTAGTGCGGTTTAAAGTCCAATGGTGGTGTTACGCTTATTCTTATCTAATCTTTCCAACACCAGGCACAAATCAACAGCGATAATTCTATTTAAATGATTTATTTATTTTTATAATAATTTGTTTTAGACATTTACTTATATATATTTTGTTATGGCCAGAATTAACGACTGCAAAAACGAAGCAATTCCGTATACGGTGTTTTATTTATATGAATAGAAGAAAGGTTTTGTCCGTACATTGATCAGAAATCGCTCTTTCAATGATTTTGATCTTTATCATTTCATATATTAGAGGACCAGAAACTTTGCCAGTCCTGTGTTGAAGTATCTGGCTGAAGTAAAACCCGCGCCATAAATGAAATCAAAATGTTGAGGACAAGTTATTAGCAGTTATATGCCGGATTATAAAACGCAGGTTTTGATATTAACCTATAGATATTAATTAGAAAAGCTAAACTGAATATTTTGGACAGACAGACATGTATATGGGCTTCAACCTGAAATAATATCTTTGATTACATTACATTAAAGCTGATCAGCTTGTTCTTAGCTTTAATCTTTTACTTATTTCTACAAATTCTTTTCCGCGTGCTGACGCTAATCTGAAGAAAAATGAAGCACGTTGTGTGACTGACACACTGTAAATCATAACGCGGCTTTTATTAGTCTTAGCCAGTATTAGCTACACACTCCCTGAGGTAAATTCTCATTGTTTTGTTTTTAAAATTTTTTTACCTGACAAATGTATTCGCTTCAACAACCATACAGTGTTTTAGAATGAATGTGTATTGTAGTTTTGTCCTTAATTAAACGTTGGCCTTGAGCAGTAGTGTATGATAATCAGCTGGTGGGAGTGGCGGGGTGTGTGCGCGGTTATCTTACTCGACCAGAGGTGTAACGCCGTAGCGTTTGATCACTTTCTTACACACGACGGAGAAGGACGGCACTGTACAGCTGGTTAGCGATATGCCGCCCCCAGATACACACGGGCAGAAATTTATACAGCTAGTAAACGATCGAGAGCCTGACGTCAGCGCTAATGGGTTGAATGTTGACTCCGTGTATGCGACAGCTTGGGAGAAATAAAAAATATGATTCTAAGAACATTAAAAACACCATTGTATGTATTTCAGTGGGAAATGTATATTTAATCAGTTGTGTTTTGTCAGTTCACAATCTTCTTGTTATGAGGGGCGTTCAAGTCAAACCGGGACTTTTGATTATACAGAACAATGAGAGTAAAAACTTCCTTTAGTTCTCTATATAACCCTTTGCTACACTAATGCACTTATACTTGCGCTACAATAATGCTTGGATACCATCAAGGTAGGAAGTTTTCTCAGATCAGACTGCCTACTTCACGTCTGAAACGCTGGCCTCTGGAATTTAATTGCTCAATCATGTGGAAATGTTTGAAGAAAAAAAAAAAGTGAGGTTTGAACTGTATGGGGGAGGGGCAATCACTCCCAGCCGAGTTCATGTAATGTACGTGGTGTTGGTGAATGATTGTGTGTACAGTTTGCTCAGACAGATAGATGCATCTCTTACATAACTTGATGAGAAATTATCTGTCCATTATTAGGGACCCTCTTGTTTTCCTAAGGATTTTTTTTATTTTTTGGGGGTCTTAACATGCTCAAAAACTCATGAAACTTGGCAGACAGGTTGGAATCTGCTGGCATCAGGATGCCTGAGAGTCGCGTGGCCCAGGGCCCTCAGGGGCCCCCACAGGAGATTTTGCTGCCTAGCTCATACTCTTTCAGGTAGGCACACAAAACTTAGTACACATTTAGAGCTCATTGTGCCGAACAACTTTCGCACTGCATGTCCTGGGCTCAACTCAACAGGAGGCCGGTTATTTTGGGTGGTTCGCAAAAACGCACCCGATGGATTTTGATATACTCCTCCTAGGAAAATTATACAATCGCTACCAAACCGGGCCGATGCGATCTAAAGACATTGAGGATGCAAAATTGTGGCGGGATTTTTGATATCTCAAACGGGTCAGCTGTGATAATGTCTTAAATGTACGCCGAACATTTATTAATAACTTTCTGTGTGGCATTATATTGAGTGACATTATATTCAGTGACGCCTTCAGTGACATCACATTCAGGAACATCATAGTGTGATGCTTATTGTCCAGCATCTGCGGCCTATTGTACACACATACACATCGCAAATGTTAACACTGACACACACAAACACATCTCCCACACACACACGCACACACCACTAATGTTAATACACACAGACTCACACACATACTTGACGTGTGGACGAAGCGCATAAGCACACTTTTCTGTTTTGATGACTGTGTTGACTTACTTACTTGCTTGACTTCCTGCTTGTTTTACTTGCGTCATTTGTTAAACCGGCTTCTTGCACAATGCCGAGGTGTGGTCGTTTCACCGGTTAAATATAATCGCGTCTTTGTAAATTAAAGATGGCACGGTATTTTGGTCAAAACCTGATTTGCCGATTTTTGTCTGTTTTCCAGAATTCAGATGTCGTGATGTTCGGACGGGTTTTCCCAAACCGTCTCGCGCATGTCAAGTCGTAATTATAAACCGCTAAAATTAGATTCACAATGATTCATTTTTACAGGTATTCATTTCCTGTTAGTGTAAAAATTCATTGTTGTAGTTCTTGCAAAATTCGGGGAAAAAAAGTCTGACCGGAGACATTATTTTATATGATCATCACTTTTTCCACTTCACTCAGTGTCTGATTCTGGAGAGATTGTCTGTCTGTGTCTGTGTGCATGCCAGGTAATTTAAAAGCGAACGTAACACGACCAGTCAGGAGAAGCCAGAAATACCGATCCAAGGCGTGCGTGCCAAACCGGTCAGGGTTATTGAGGTGAGAGGAGCTGAATGGTTATAGCACTAAAGGAAACAATGTAGTTCTTGACTTTTTAATGCAGGTTAGTGAAGTCTCACTTCAGTGATGCAGAGTTGACATGACACTATGCACCTCTCATCCCTCCCCTCTGAGAGAGCTCAGCCAATCAGCTCTCTCTAGGCCTCTGGCTGCGAGAGGTTACAGCATCACCAAGGAATCGAACTCCCGATCTCCAGATGATAGGGCGAGCACTTTACCCTTGCGCCACGCGGTGGCTCATAGTCACTTCGTCATACATTCACATTACTGGCCTGAAGTCACTCGTTTCTGATTTTGTATCATAATGTGACACAGATCAGATTTTTTTTAGTGCTGTGTGAACGCACAAATCTGATGTTTTTTCAGAGTTTTGTATGTGGTCATAAACCTCCATTATCACGTATCTTTTTCGGTCATGGAGATGATGGGCTTTTCCAGTGTGAAGACTGTTGCTTCGCCTCAGGATCGTACCCGTACACCCAAGTTTCGTCACTGTAACAATCCTAAACAGCCGCATGCTCAGATCACATGGGAGGATTGACACGCCGACAGCGGCCACAATGTTATGCATGCAAAGGTGTCGAATTGTTTCAGCATTTTCCGAGGTTGAGCTTGTACATGGTTGTCCTGATCTCTCGTCGTCTAAAATCAGTTGCACAGCTCCCGATGTACACAGGACGATGTCTTTTGGCACACTGACTTATGAAGGTCTGTGCTCCCTGTGACTGTGCGTGTGCAGCCTTGTGCTGCCATCTGTTGGCGTGTTACAAAACTAGCCTCGAGACGTTTTGATACCACTCTGTAGCTGCTAAAACTGCTAAAGCGATGCATCTGGCTTTCTGCCTTCCTGTGGATCTCAACAAGTCCAGCCGACTCACTGCTCGCCTTCCTCCAGCTTATTTTTGCTAGGATTTGAATGAGTGCACAAACTCAGGATGTATTTTAACCCAGATAACGCGAGCAAAGAAACACAAGTATCGACGTGTGTGTACGTGCCATTTCATTTCATTCAAGTCGGTTAAAAGTCGCTTGTAATTACGAACGTGATCCGTCATGACATGCAAATCTGTTGAGCAATGTGGCTTGTAATGTGAACGTAGCCTAATGCACACTCGCATACACATGCACAAACAAGCGTCTTTCCCATTGTTCCCATAGTTTTTTAGTTTTTTACTTCTTCATAGCAGGGAATTCGGGGGATGAGGAGGAAGAGAGAAAAAAAAATCCACAGTCACATACGATGTGTTAATCTTGCTGCAAAGACGCTGTAATCTGGCTCTGATGTTTAGTCTGTAATTACAGCAGCGAGGAGGTTTTTCGCCCTGTCGCACGCCTCGCTAAGTGTTTACTGTAAAAACAAACAGGTGAGTTTAAAACCTGCTCCAGCTCTACGCTGTGATTTGTGCGTTTTAGCTGCTGTTTCTGGCGGTCTTGCCTGGATAACCACAGTAATCCCATAACAAACGAGTTTCTACGGCTCGGCTCATGTGCCACGGCTTAATATTTACTCCAGAACCTGAAACTGTGTAAGAGTGTAAAACATGCAGCGTTTACGTCCAATAATCACATGTCATTTAGTGAAGATAAATCGGATAGTTTTAAATAGAATTTTTAAGGATATATTAAGAGTAAATCCTACATTTTACATATAGTACTGTAACAAAACAAAAAGTTAAATAAAGCCCACTTACTCATCCATCCTCTATACAGGGTCACAAAGGGCCTTGAGCCTATCCCAGGAGACGTCTAATTAGCACAAGGCGTGTACACACCCTCATTCATACAGTCTTGTGCAAATGTTTAGGCACTCGGCCTCCGAATGGCGCAGTGGTTAAAGCGCTCGCCCTATCATCCGGAGATCGCTAGTTTGAATCCCGGGTGATGCTGTAACCTCTCGCAGCCGGAGGTCTAGAGAGAGCTGATTGGCCGAGCTCTCTCAGAGGGGAGGGATGAGGGGTACATAGTGCTCCCACATTAATCACGGCTCTACAGCCAGTCAGGGGCGTCTGTGAGCTCGCGCAACGGAGGGAGCGGATAGCGCTGTCCTCCGAGTGTGTTACGCCGCCCCCAACGGTGCGCGAGCGAGCAGTTCGAAAAGATGCGGTCGGCTGGCGTCACGTGATAGTCTTCGGCCCTCCCGGCTGAGTGGTAGTAGTAGCCTTAATGTGGGAGCCCCCTAGTGACGGGGAGGAATTGGACACGACTAAATTAGGGAGAAAAAAAAAAAAAAGTTTAGGCACTCCTTGATAAATAACAGATTTTGGTGGATTTTTTAAATTGAGTGTGCACAAGATTTGAAGAGTCAAAGTATTTGTAAAGCTTTGAAATTGGCAAGGTACTTACTAATGACAGCTGCTGCCATGCATCAGATTTAACGAGCTGATTAAGGTCTGAAACCTTGTAAAAAGAATCTGAGACTCTGGAACGCTTAGGGTGCCCAAACTTTTGCACAGTGCCATAATAATGGTTTTATTTTTTATTTTTGTTCAATTTATGACATAAAAAGTAACCATGCATCAATGTGTGCTGACAAAATCTGTTATTCATCAAGGGGTGCCTAAACTTTTGCATAAGACTGTACACCACCGGCAATTTGTGAACACCAGTTAGACTAACTCTGCATGTCTTTGGACTGTGGGAGGAAACCAGAGTACCCAAAGGAAACCTATCAAGCACGGGGAGAACATGCAAACTCCATGAGAATCCAACCTGCTATAGTTTTTGGTCTATATAGTGGCCATTAATATATAATGTGCTGCTTTATTTTCTGGCAAAAAAATTAATTAATTTTCTGCAACTTTCAACTGTTCAAAAATCAGAAATGTTATTGAACTAATGTAATAATAAAGTCCTAAAATTGTTCAAATAAATCTGCAAAAAGGTTTGTGCTAGGCTTTGTACAGGGTGACTAAGACTTTTGCCCAGTGCTGTAAACTGGTACCAAATTAATGGTACCAGACTATATAATTCATTTAATTTTTACTTTAATGAATTATATAGTTTGATTGATTAAATAAAGTCTCCTGATCCTGAACCTGGTTTATGTCATGTCACAAAGCAAATACATTGCCTTAAATAATTCTGTAATCCCTTCTCCTTTCCTCAGACGCGGATGCAGAGTTTACAGCCCGACCCGAAGGCTCAGTACCGTAGCGTGTACGGGGCTCTGAAACAAATCGTGGCGACCGAGGGCCTCCTCCGGCCCCTCAGAGGGCTCAATATCACGGTGTTGGGGGCGGGGCCCGCCCACGCTCTCTACTTCGCATGCTACGAGCACATCAAGCACAACCTCAGCGACGTCATTCAGAACGGCGGCAACAGCCACATCGCCAACGGTGCGTATAAGTCCAAACACCGCTGTTCCGCCACCGTGCAGAAATTGATGCGATGTAAAGCGTCTGATTTTGTTTCCTCTACCTCACAGGTGTGGCTGGGAGCGTCGCCACTGTGCTCCACGATGCGGTCATGAACCCCGCAGAAGGTGAAGGATTTTTGTGCCCGCATATTCATTTTAATATTCATTTGATACCAAGATTGTATCAGATTGTTTGTTTATGGAAAAGTAGATCTGATTTTTTTTTTTTTTAAATGTATTTATTTATTTAGTGGTGAAGCAGCGCATGCAGATGTACAACTCGCCGTACCGGGGCCTGTGGGACTGCGTGGTGACAATAAGCCGTAACGAGGGCGTGGCCGCTTTCTACCGCAGCTACAGCACGCAGCTCCTCATGAACATCCCGTTCCAGGCTCTGCACTTCATGACGTACGAGCTGATGCAGGAGCGGCTCAACCCCCAGCGGCAATACTGGCCCGGAACGCACATGGTGTCGGGCGCCGCGGCAGGCGCCGTGTCGGCGGCGCTCACCACTCCGCTCGACGTCTGCAAGACGCTGCTGAACACGCAGGAGGACGTGGCGTTAAATTCCGCTCGCATCAGCGGCCACCTTTCCGGGATGGCCAACGCCTTCAGGACGGTCTACAGGCTGGGAGGCTTTCCCGCGTTCTTTAAAGGCGTGCAAGCGCGCGTCATTTACCAGATGCCTTCGACAGCCATCGCGTGGTCCGTCTACGAGTCCTTTAAGTACTTCCTGACTCGAGACGAGAGCAGCTCGGGAAGGGAAAGGACGAGACGGACATGAAGACCTCCGAAGGAGCTTTCGCGCCAAATCATCGCCTCGTTCCACACTTAGAATTGTGTACAGTTCCCGAAGAACAAAGCGATAAAGACGTGTGCTTGAATTCTGTTTAAACTACGTTATTTATTGGAAGACGTTTTTGCTGTTACAAGCAGAAAAATGTATGTAGGCAAATAACCAGCCACCACTAAAGATGCACTTGAAAGAAGGCGTGAACTTGAATCTCTTTTGTCATTTAAACACCAGCATACCGTTCTCTTTATCATAATGAAATAGTATCTTTTTGCAGAAGATAATAACTGAAAGGGTCTTGCATTCCATATCATCTCCTGGGTGAGAAGGAGAAGGAGCAGACAAGTTTACCTTTCTCCATGTGTTTGGACTTTTGTAGGAATTAATATTGTTTCAGCGTCTCTGGATGTTGGAAGTCGTGTAGGTCTCCGTTTTGATTTTACACAAGTGCTCTCCGTTGGCGAACGCTGCCTTTACTCCATACGTTTGCTCCAACTACAGCCGTTTGCATCATCACTGGACTGCATGTAGTTAAAGTTTTACATTTGGACGTGTTGTAGATTAAACCTGATGACCTACTGACAGCTAGAGCTTAAATATTGCAAATGTCGATTAAATGTTTTAGCGAAATGCTTTAGGAATCCGGACCATATCGAAATAGATTGCCGCATATTTATTAACCAAAGCTCCCCAAGCCCTGTCTCTTCGAAACTAAAGAAGGAATATTGGAGACCGTTTGCTCTCCGAGTCCCCATTCGGACGAATATTTAAATACAACCAGATCGGGATTATTAACATAAAAACAAAAAAAGCAACCAGATTTAAATCTGATCGCTCAAACATGTTTTAAAAGTGTGAACGTGTTCTTTTTAAATCCACGTTTGAAAACTAAAATCTCGCTCAACAATTATCGAAATTAAAAATGACAATATTATTTACAAAAAAAAAAAAAAAGCAGGTGTTGGGTCAGTGTTGCATTGAGCATATTATTATTATTATTATTATTATTATTATTTTGTTTGTTTTTTAAGAAAAAAATACATTGAGAAAAAAAAAACATAATATTTTTTTTTGTTTTATTGATTCTACTAATTACATATAAAATTGCCATAAAATAAACTGTTTGTATTAGTAATATTACTACAGTTTTATATTGGGTATAAAATTACTAATGAATAAAAACTCAAATATATTACTACTATATGTAAAACTAATTATAAAATTAATAAAATCGTGTTAGGCTTTCAATTGGTGCTACTTTATTTAAAATCTAGAAAGCACTTAAAGTCATGATTTTTTTTTTTTTTCTCCATGAAATAATGCTCATTTGAACAAAAACACACTACCGTACACGTCAGTATGAACAAAAAAATGTGAGCCTGGGAATCTCCATATGCTGTTGATCTATATTAAGACTTTAACTTGTGTTTGAACTTGCGAACCCTCTACATTAGCTACTAGCTACCCAGTGAGGGCTGTTACGAATGCGTGTCAAGATCAAGATCGTTAATTATCTCTAGCCTCAAAGATCAAAGTGAAAAGATGAAAAACATTTAAAAGACAAATACCGTTGTTTTTTTTTGTTTGTTTGTTTGTTTTGATATTGTTTAGAACATGCCTCTCATTAGCATGTTCTTTTTTTCCCATTCCAAATGAAAGTAACAAGACTCGATTGGAATGAGTTTATTAAACACACTAACACACCAAGCAAGTCGAGTGTAGATACTGACAACGCCCCGGGTGACCTGGAGCGAAATGCTCGGTGCTAACAGGGTGGAAGGAAAAGCCTGCCCCCTCTGACCTGTCAATCACAGCGATATTACTCAGTCCTTTGATCTCCGAGATCGTATATGTGGAAGAGCGCAGATGGCACTGTTCTCAGAGTGTGTTACTCTTTAAAAAAAAAAAAAAAAAAACTCCATCCTCAATCCATGACTACATTTTCTGATGTTTTTTTTTTTTTTTGTGTGTAAATATTTTTCTTTCATGTTACGTAATACACTTAAACTTCTGGTGTATACATTAGCTGCAGTACGTATGAACAATCTGTGTACATCTCTCCTGGAAGGGACCTTGTAATTTGTTTTTTGTTTAGTTTTTTAAAAAAAAAACAAACAAAAAAACACAATCCTTGAATGTTTGCATCACATGCACTCCTTAAAAAGGTACAAAAGCAGCTCTGCAAACCGTCTCAGCTCGAGTTCGTTTGTCTCTTCTTCGAGAAGTAAATGCTAAGCACTGAAATCGCGTACAACCTTCTAAAGATCGTAATCGGAAGTTGTAATGTAAACGATGTATTATATGACGAAGGGGTGCCACCCTTTTGTCTCTGATCGTTCGCTCTTATTTTAGAGCAGGTGGCTGTGCTGTGCTGGTGTCGGACCAACAACTGTGCTCTCACCAAATGTAGGCCTATATGCATGTTGTCTTTATATTTAATCATCATTTTGGATGTGTATATTTAGTCATTATAAAGCTTAGAATCTTATAGGAACAAAAACAACAAATGGAAGATGATGATTCTTCTTTTCTTTTTTTTTTTTTTAAGCACAATATAATTTTATTCAGTTGTAGACAATCAGAATCTTTGGGTTTTATGATCTATGCAGCTTTTTTTTTTTTTTCTTTCTTCTATACTCCATATAGTTTACAATGTAACGGGGATCTTTTCTTTAACTCGTGTGTGAAGCTGGTTTATTGTGTAGATATAAATTTGGTCTTCCTGTCTAGCACACGTTATTTTATTTGTTGCTTTAAAAAAAAAAAACATCTTAAGGTGCACCTCATTCTTCATATTACATGAAATGATGTATGTTAAAAAAGCGGGAAGAAATGTTTTACTGTGACGGACTGCGAAGTGCCTAGAGATGCAATTTAAAGTGGGTTGTTTATGTACCAACCTCAGCAGCAAGCTCATTTCCCCTCTCGTCTGTTCCAGCCACTCAGCGTTCAGCATCACCTGATCACCCACCTGATTCATGCCTTAAGTTTGATTTGATTTTTTGATTATGATTTTTTGAATGATTCCTACGTCACTGTGTGGTTTAACATCCAAAAAAACATTCCCACTGAAACTGAGAGCCTGGAGAGCTGTAACCCAAGACAAGTCTGGCTCACAATCTGAAGAAATGACGGCTGGCTCGAGACTTTTGCTCAGTACCATGTTCTCGCCCAAACATCTATCCAGGAGTGATTTATTCCTTTAAATTACTTTACATTTTTCTAAATCCAAAAGTTGTTTAAGTGCCTTTATGTGTTAAATGTTTATTGGTTTTACTGCCTCATCTAGTAACTATTTACTTCCATAAAACTGGCTATGTTTACATGCAGAGATTTACACCTGTCCCATCATACTTCGCCTTAAAAAAAAAAAATATATAATAATTTCATGTTTGCATTTATTGTGATTGAGCGGTCTTTAATGGATTATTTACCAGATTATGAGGCTGCATGAAAACATAGCTAATGAACCTTAATGAGTGAGTTTTATTAGAAATACACTGCCTGAAGAGGAGCTTAGAATGAACTTTTTTGTTTTTAATTCTTGAATTAAGCTTGTATTTGATGCTCCATTATAACCTGCAGGAACGTTTTCAGATCCTGTATGCTGACTATTGCAGCACAACCAGCTCTTACAGAGTTGCTTTAGGTGTTGATCGTGATTCCCTTCTGCTCATTCCATTGTTCTTAGGTTTGGTTGGAAGAATCGAAAGGGTCTAATAGCACTGGTTTCTTCGCGCACAAAACACCAGAAGGAATAAAGTGCCATTTTAAAGTACTAATCATACCAAGCGTTAGGAAAAAAAAAAAAAACATGCCGTAAGTGTTGGTTTTGTGAAAATGCTGCTACAGTTTGTAACACTGGAGCTGAAATAAAGTTACGGAATTAAATGTGTGTCTCAGTGAGAATTTCATTATGATTCATTTTATTGGTGGTTTGTATGGACTGATTTGTATACATTTGTATAATAAGTACAAATAGGATTTGTACTAATAAATTTTACTTTTTAGTACTTTTATATGACTATTTTATATATACAGGGTGGGCCATTTATGTACGTATGCTGTACATATACGTTAAAACCAAGCACACCATTGTTTTTCTTGTGAAATTCTCAATACGTTTGATGTGTCACATGACCCTCTTCCTACTGAAAAAACAAAAGTTGGATCCAAGATGGCCGACTTCCAAATGGCCACCATGGTCACCACCCATCTTGAAAAGTTTGCCCCCTCACATATACTATACTATACTATATACTATACGTTAATATCACCAACCATTCCCATTTTATTAAGGTGTATCCATATAAATGGCCCACCCTGTATATATATATATATATATATATATATATATATAAAACAAGTATTCTATTTAAAACTACAGGACAGTGCGTAAATGAGTGAGTGAGAATATGAGACAACTGTGACTCTTTTGAAGGAGAAGCATCAAAGAACCCAAGTGGAAACTTGAAACATGTTGCTTTCACCATCATACTTTTTGTGAACTATTGATTTTTCTCCCATTTTAATATTACAGGCTTTTTTGTGTAAACTCATGGCGTATAACTCCAGTTACACCTATTTCATTCCCATGCACATGCAGTACAACTGCAATATGTTGAAAATGTGTCAAAGTGGGTGAATTATTAGACAATTATGGTTCTAGGATAAAGTTACCAAAAGCAGGTTTGTCCACTTTTTTTTTTTTTTTTTTTTGTAGTCAGTGATACCTTTAACTCTTTAAATACAGTATTAAGTTCACTGAATTACACGGTCAGTCAAAAGGACTCATAGCAACAACAAAAAAAATCTACAAACCCGTTTCCAAATAAGTTGTGACACTGTACAAATTGTGAATAAAAGCAGAATGCAATGATGTGGAATTTTCAAATTTCAATTTTTTATTCAGAATACAACATAGATGACATATCAAATGTTTAAAATGTTTGAAATCATTTTAAGGGGAAAAGAAGTTGATTTTAAATTTCATGGCATCAACACATCTCAAAAGAGTTGGGACAATGCCATGTTTACTACCACCGTGTGGAATCCCTTCTTCTTTTTATAACAGTCTGCAAACGTCTGGGGACTGAGGAGACAAGTCTAGGAATAGGAAGAGGAATGTTGTCCCATTCTTGTCTAATACGGGCTTCTAGTTGTTCAACTGTCTTAGGTCTTCTTTTGTATGAAGCATCTTCCTCTTTATGATGCGCCAAATGTTTTCTATGGGTGAAAGATAGAAGATAGGACTGCAGCCTGGCCATTTCAGTACCCGGATCGTTCTCCTACGCAGCCATGATGTTGTAATTGGTGCAGTATGTGGTCTGGCATTGCCATGTTGGAAAATGCAAGGTCTCACTGAAAGAGACGACGTCTGGATGGGAGCATATGCTGTTCTAGAACTTGGATATACCTTTCAGCATTGATGGTGCCTTTCCAGATGTGTAAGCTGCCCATGCCACACGCACTCATGCAACCCCATACCATCAGAGATGCAGGCTTCTGAACAACTCGGGTTGTCCTTGTCCTCTTTAGTCCGGATGAAATGGCGTCCAAAATGGCGTCCCAAAAAGAATTTCAAATTTTGATTCGTCTGACCACAGAGCAGTTTCCACTTTGACACAGTCCATTTTAAATGAAAACGCCTGCGCTTCTGGATCATGTTTAGATATGCCTTCTTTTTTGACCTATAGAGTTTCAGCCGGCAACGGTGAATGGCACGGTGGATTGTGTTCACCGACAATGTTTTCAGGTAGTATTCCTGAGCCCATGTTGTGATTCCCACTACAGTAGCATTCGTGTATGTGATGCAGTACCGTCTAAGAGCCCGAAGATCACGGGCATCCAGTAGGGTCTTCCAGCCTTGACTCTTACGCACAGAGATTGTTCCAGATTCTCTGAATCTTTGGATGATGATAAGCACTGTAGATGATGATAACTTCAAACTCTGCAATTTTTCTCTGAGAAACTCCTATCTGATATTGCGCCAATATTTTTCGCCGCAGCATTGGGGGAATTGGTGATCCTCTGCCCATTTTGACTTCTTCAGAGACCATGTTGTGCCATGCAGAGATTTCCTCATTTATTACATTGATTATTGTTGGCTGATTCCAACAGACTGTTTCATCTTCTATTGTTAGATTCAAAGCCATTTTGGGTCTCGAAAAAGGAAAATTATCAAATTCCCCAGAAGGAAAAATGCTTAAGGATCCAGAGTTTTGCACCCACCTACATGAGTTGTTTTTTTTTCTCTCCAATAAATAAGTTGATGTCATCCACAGACATGTCCATTATGAAAGTGCCACTGTGACAAAATGAAAACAGAATCACAGAACCTCCCATTATGTTTCCGGGCCTCAGTTTGAAAACCTTATCCAAAGATCTAACAAAAACAAAAGCAATGTGCAGCACAACCAGCTGAGGGCGCCATAGACCTGAAGGCATGCTGCTGTTCCCATAATCCTTTTACTACAAGCCATGGTCTGGGGACTTATTTTGGAAAAAAAAAAGACAAGATGAGTATTGATGTAATATTGGCATTTATAAACAAGTAATAAGAAATAGCACTAATGACCATGAGTCAAACCTGTAGATGTTTCAGATTACAGATTTTACCATTTTTGTTTGCTACATAGATAAGTTGGGTGGAGAAATAGTGTATAATGTTTTAAATTAGCCCAAAATGCAATCATTGTACCCAGTTTTAAACTCTTTCTTGAAGGTAATAAGACTAAAATATGCAGTTTGTAACATTATGGAGAAATTCCAAAGCACAGGATCCTCCGTCTTAAAGACTCTCCTGTGGTCGAGGATTTACTGTTATTTTTTCTCCAAACTATACCTTTAAAATCCAATTACGATCTGTAATTGTAAAAATCCCTAAATGTATGATAATTATTACTGCTGTAGTTTTTGGTGTCATAGTTTAACAGCATTGATCTGATTTGGAACCAGCCTAGTTATTAATTTTATATACAAATTGGCGCCAACCTTCGTAAAGCAGGGTTGGACATCAAAAGACATCGTCCTGTGTACATCAGCAGCTGTGCAACTGGTGCTATTCTGGACCCGTGCGTTACCACGTCTGCTACTTCATCATGGACATCAAGTTAGAACAAAGAGCAAAATATGAAATTCTGCGTGAAACTGGACAAATCTGCCACAGAGACAGGATTCGGCAAGTTTACGGCGATGCTGCAATGAGTCGTCCGAGGTGTTTTGAGTGGCAAGCGCACTTCAAGAGCGGATTCAAAAGTTGGAGATCGGGCAGACCTTCGCCGACCTTCGCCGACCTTGGCCAAGCTCAACCCTCGAAAATGTCGAAACCATTTGCAAACTTCTGCATGATGAACTTGGCTGCAACACAGCACAACTGTTTGCTGCCATTGTCTGTGTGTCATACGGAACAGTCCAGATGATTCTCATGTGTGATTTGAACATACACCATGTTTCTGCCAAGTTCGTCCTCAGGCTGCTGACCCAATAGAAGAAGGAACATCGCGTTGTAGTCTGCCAAGAACTCTGTCAGTGTGCCGTGGATGACCCGTCCTTCAAGTGGAAGACCATTACTGGTGACGAAACATGGGTGTATGGGTACGACACTGAGATGAAGCAACAGTCTTCACAGTGGAAGAGCCCATCATCTCCACAACCAAAAACCAACATTCCACAAGTAACATTCGCGGCGTTGTGCATCAAGATTTCGCCCCAGGGGAAGAATAGCAATTGCAAATTCGATTAGAGAATTCTATTAAATTCTATTTGCAATTGCAAATTCTATTAGAGCGCATACCGTGAAAAAACAGAGCTTGTTTTCTAATCTTGAAACTTTTTGATACCACCGTGTAAACTCCGTCACAGAAAGCTGACTCTTGATCTGTTGTATATGAGCCAATCCACATCTTTCCTGAGATCTTGTCAGACAGCCGCTGTCACCTCCTAGCTAGCTAATGGTGATAGTATAATAATCACTGCTCAAAAATAATGAATAGCTGTGTGCATTGCAGTTCGTTTGGTAGACATAGTTGCAAACTCACACAAAATTCTGGGGTCTCTGTAGGATATTTTTGTTTTGGCAACATTGTAGAGTGGTCACACTCAGTATGCTATGTTGAGTAGCTTCAACAGGCCTGTTGAATTTGTCTGAAAAAATTATTTCTAATTATGCTAATGCTAAGCTAATTAGCTAGCATAACGGATTTCAAAATAGGCGACATTATGGGCATCACTGGTCACAGCATATAGGATTTATAGGATTCATATATAGTATCTCACAAAAGTGAGTGCACCCCTAACATTTCAGCAACCGCTTTATTATATATTCTCAAACGAAAACTGGATATACTTTAGAGTAGCCAATGTGCAGCTTGTATATCATTACAGATTTACTGTCCTCTAACAATAACTCAACATGCAGACTCTATTGTCTAAATAACTGGCTATGAAAATGGCTAAGTCAAAACTGTGTCCAAAGTGTCAATATTTTGTGTGAGCGCCGTCGTTATTCTGGGGCGACCTTAATCCTCCTGGGCCTGGAGTTCACCAGAGCCGCACGTCGTTGCTGGGATCCTCTTCCACTCCTCTGTAATGATATAACGGAGCTGCTGGATGTTAGACACACACACACACATAGCGCTTCACCACCTTCCCCTTGTGGACGCCACACAGGTGCTCAATAGGGTTCAGGTCTGGAGACAAACTCGGCCGCTGACCAACACATGAACCTGATGAATAGGTCATGTGACTTTGCAGGGTTAAAGATGTACAGCTGTCATCACATAGGGTGTACTCACTTTTGTTGCCAGCTGTTTTGACAATAATCTCTGTATGTTGAGTTATTTTCAGAGGACAGTCAATTTATACTGTTATACAAGCTGCACATTGACTACTCTAATATATATCCACGTTTCAGTTCTATATTATTGTCCTTTGAGGAGATCTACTCAAATGTTTGCTGAAATTAGATTGTTGTACTCACTTTTGTGAGTGGGTGTATTTGCCAAAATATACTGGTCCCCAGTTCTAGGGTCCTATATTCCCAGGCTCCCATGCTACCAAGGTCCTATAATCCCAGGGTAATATGTTGGTCTATATAGACACAACGGAAACCTGAAAAAGACGTTTCCTAGCTTCCTATTTGTATGATGAAATTCTTTCTAGAGACTGCACATAAAATGGCAATATTCGGAAGTCTTGATTCAATAAAATAAACTGGATAATATTCAGGAACTGCTTTATCTTGAAACCAGTTGAATTTGTCTCAAACAATATAAGATAGTTAATGTGTGTTAACAGAAATATTAACTAGGGAATATAGGACACTGGGGACATAGGTAAGCTCTCATCGGAATCAGTTCCACACCACACATACAGTATACGTTTTTTTTCCTCGATTTGTGGTTTCACTCTTCTTACCAAGCCATGTCTGCATTGTTTTAGGTTAAGAAAATTTTAAGATGTACACAAATTGTGAAAAACTCCACTCTTTACCATACAAGCTCTGTTCTTTTGATGTATGTCTTCCCACAAATGCATTAAAACCTGGCAGTAGAGTTTGCTATTGGCAGTCTGGCCCGTGGGGACGAATTCTCAATGCACAATGCCACGAATGTCGAAAAGACCTGCCTCGCTTTTTCCGGTCGTGGAGATGATGGGCTTTTCAGTGAAGGCTGTTGCTTCGTCTCAGGTTTGTACCCATACACCCAGGTTTCGTCACCGGTAATGTTCACGGGTCATCCATGGCACACTGATGGAGTTCTTCGCAGATGTGGTAACGCAGATGATCAGAAGAGCACCAGATAGAGCTCACAATGTACACTGGATGATGTCCTTTGGCACACTGACTTATGAAGGTTGGTGCTCCCAGTGACTGTGCTTGCAGCCTTTTGCTGCCACCCCCGTTTCTAGCTAAACTTTGGGAAAAAATGTGCAGTTAAGCAGCTTTCAGAAACATTAAAAGAGATGCAGTATTTGACAAGGACGTTGGGTGTTTTTCTTTTCACATCATCATCTCCATCATCATCATCATCATCATCATGGTTCGCTTACTGCTTTATCTGTATCTCAAGGTCACCAAGTAGAGGCACTGATAGTTGAACTGGGGGTTGAGCTAGAAACTAGCTAGTCACTTGCAGGAATCACTGATAAAAGACATCGTGCCCGTTTTAATATTAGTTCGCTTGTTTGTCTACTTACACTGAATATGATCAAATCTCAAATTCGTTTGCTTTCAGCACATTCAAGCAAGATTAGCGTTTGCCTTTTTTTTTTCTCTCTCCGCCTTGATAACGAGACTCTCTTCTTTCTCTCAGCGGTTCTGTTAAACTACAGTACATGTCCTGGAACACGTACACCCTCCCTGTCCACTACACTGTCTTTTTGTTTGTTGTTATTGTTGTTGTTGTTGTTCTCTCTTGTCTGATGAGATGTTTCAGTTGTTTATCTGGGTGGTATATAGGTCGATACTTCCACCTTTATATATATATGGCCCAGTGCAATCACATTATCAGTGCCTCTACTTGGTGTCCTTGAGATACAGATAAAGCAGTAAGCGAACCATGATGATGATGATGATGATGATGAAGATGATGATGTGAACAACGCCCAGCGTCCTTGTCAAATACTGCATCTCTCTTGATGCTTCTGAAAGCTACTTAAATACACATTTTTAATTAGCAATCCAGTCAGTGATCCATTTTTCTTTTCTTTTTTTGTTATCTGGTGAAAGTTTTCTGCAAAATCTGTCTGTTTAAACGTCGTCTTATCAGTCGTGGTAAATTTGTTACCCTGTCACGGCATATTGGAGCACGAACAATGGGAGTCTTTGTGAAGAAGTTTAGCGTATTGGAGGGGAAAACCAAGACTCAATGGAGGTTATGGTGGTCTCACGACCACACTGCGAGCGCAATCTCAATGCCCAATCACACTGCAGGAGACGGAAGGGGAAGATCGTTCTTGGCTTCCATAGTGATGTGTACAGGTAGTGAGGGTTGTGATTATGAAAACCAGTTTATCACTGATTCAAAAAAGAAAAGAAAAGAAACTTACAGTACATATTTAAAACATCTGATATGACTGCTTCTGTCTGTCTGTCTGTCTCAAAAGTTAATTAATAAAAAAAAAAAGTCTCAAATGTTAATTAATAGTAAATGACAATGAAAAACATTAATATTGTTACTAGTATTGTAGTATTAAACAGTTGGTGTCGTAACGTTATAGCTAATATTTTAAAATACACTGCTCAGGAAAAAATTAAATGAACACTTTTTGATCAGAGTAATAGCATCAAGTCAATTAAACTTCCTGGATACTGATCTTGTCATTTCATTAGCACAGGATGTTGTTAATCAGTTTCAGCTGCTTTGGTGTTAATGAAATTAGCAGCAGGTGCACTAGAGGGCCAGCAATGAGCCGACTCCCAAAACAGGAATGGTTTTACAAGTGGAGGCCACTGACATTTTTCCCTCCTCACCTTTTCTGACTGTCTTTCACTCGTTTTGCATTTGGCTAGGGTCAGTGCCACTACTGGTAGCATGAGGCGATTCCTGGACCCTACAGAGGTTTGCACAGGAGGTCCGACTCCTCCAGGATGACACACCAATACATGCCACTGTCTGATTTACTGTGTCTCCCAGCACAGTCTCAAGAGCATGGAGGAGATTCCAGGAGACATGGAGGATTCCAGTTATCAGCCAGACTGATATCTGCTCCTTTGTCCAACAAGGAAGAGGATGAACACTGCCAGAGCCCTACATAATGACCTCCATCAGGCCACTGGTGTGGATGTCTCTGACCAAGTGGCCCTGAGCTCACTGCCCGACACCATGGAGCTCGGCACAGAGCACCAGAATTGGCAGGTTCACCAGTGGTGTCCTGTGTTGTGCTTTTCGCTCCCTTAACTACTTGAGTTAACAAATTTGGGGGGGGGGGGGGGGGGGGGGAACACCAGAATTTTTAGACTCTTAGTAACTTGGTGAACCGGGCTCAGGAAGTATTTATTGGTAAAGATGTCCAAGCAACTTCTTGAATTTGCTTTGACACCAATTTGGGAACCCCAATTAGCATGTCTTTGGACTGTGGGAGGAAAGCCCACCAAGCACAGGGAGAACGTGAAACACAATTCACAGAGAGATGGGAATCAAACCAGGCTGGGAATCGAACCCGGACCCTGGCGGTACAATGCGACAGTGCTACCCACTAAGCCACCATGCCGCTGTGTAAAAAAAAACCCAAAGTAAAAATTTATAGTATACTCATTTATGTAGAGGGCCCGGAGCCTATCCCAGGGAATTTGGGGTGTGAGGAGCGGTACATCCACACATTCACACTCTCTATATATATTTTAAGTGAAAGATTTTTTTTCTTGTTCAAACTGAACAAGTGGATGGGGTTGATTTCCGGGATACTGGATATGATTTGGGATGTCTGTGTAACTGTATAAAAGACATTCCAATCACTATCAGATGATATTCTTATATAGCAATGCAAACATCATTGTGTTTTATTCAGACAAAAAAACATATTCACTTTTCATTTACCACTGTTACACCGACGTAATGGGAGGCTGAAATGGAAGGCAAAATTAGAGGGAGTTGCTCCTTTGGGAGACTCTTTTCTATTAGAGGGTTTAAGTATCATACTTAGATGAACAGGTGCGACAAGGGTAGAAGTGCAATTAGAATGCTTGCTTGTGGTTACACCCATACGCGATTTATCTTATCTGATGATCATGCACATACCACAGCAAGAGAGAAATACTTAGGCAAATTTGTATTAGCGTCATAATTCATATTAAATTTGTAGGTATTTTATGAGTCAGTTCTATTGAATAACTGCAAACCTCGTATATTACCATAACCACAGCTATCCTTAATTACCTCTCTGAGCTGTCTTGTGCAATTTCTAGTGAAATGGCAATGTTGATGATCCAGATAAATAAATCTTGGAATATAAAAGAGATACTGGAATGTCACTTAAGAGTACAAATCACCCGATTTAAAAAACAGACTCTTATCCGATCCTGTTAAACGTGTAACACTAACCACATTGACGGTGGAAGGACAGTTTCATTCTCTAACAAGAGCCTACACACACTAATAACCCAAACACTTACAATATCCACTGGTAAATTAAAGACCAGCAAGCTGCACTGCAGAATTTCTTCATCTCCATTAGCCTAATCTGCATGTCTTTGGACTGTGGGAGGAAACCGGAGTATGCGGAGGAAACCCACCAAGCACGTTAATAACATACAAACTCCATTGAGGTGGGAATCAAACCCGGACCCTGGAGCTACACGGCGACAGTGCTAACCTCTACGCCTCTAAGCAAGGCCGTGCGGCCGCTTTAACTCACTAAATCTTTTTGGCGAATAAATTCCAGACATTTCCTGTATTCGAGCCATTATCGTAGGCTTAAATAATTGCACAATTGGCTAATTTTCATGGCCAGGTGCGACCTGTTTCCTTGTTGCCATGGAATTAAGGTCATGATCAAGGCGATAAAAGGACTGGACTCTATGCCAAAGATAGCTCTTCATGGGAACTCTGAAGGTGATGATGTAAATGAAGAAGGTTATCATTAGACAAAAAAAAAAAAAAAAAAAAACAGGCCGGAGAGATAATGGAAACTTCAGGAGTGGCAAAATCAGTAATTTGGTACCTTCCTAAAATGAAGGAATGCACCAGTGAACTCAGCAATGTAGTTGTTAAGATAACTAATGATAATCACATAATGATCACAGAATCTTTTCATTGGAAACTAAAAAAAAAGTCAACACTCTGGAGGAGGTACTGTAGGCGTATCATTGGCAAGCTCTACACTCAAGATATGCGTTCATGAATGTAAATGCAGGCGGTTCACCTCAAGATGCAAACAATGTGGGTAACACAGATTAGAGTTTGCCACCCTGTTCTGAAACTTGTACCAAAAGGGGTGGAAAATAGAAAGAGAATAAAAGGAACGGCTCATGATCCAGAGCATACGGCATCATCATAAAACATGGTGGTCCTGCATGAGCAAGTCTGGCTGCTAATAGAACCAAGGTTACTTGTGGTTATTGATGACGTATCTGCTGATAGAATGCTGCAGAACTGATCGGACACACGCTTCACAGTATAGATGAATAATAGATCAAATATAAAGGCAAATAAACCCAAGAGCTACTTAAGACACTAAATGTTATTAATTGAAAGTTTAATCAATTAAAAAATCGAAAAAAAATTCTGTTGGGTGATGTGGGGACGGCACTTTTGGCACCGCGTGCCAAACCCCCTTCCCCCCCCCCTTTGGAACTGCCTCTGCAAATATGATTGGCCCACCTCTCCCTTGGTGCCACCCCAACATTAATTGGCAAATATACTGTCAACTTCAAACTTCATTGGCTCAGAGCGCTGTCAATCCCTCATTAGCTTTAAGCGCCCTTAGCCCTAATAGCATGTTTGTCTGATTTACCACCACATAAATAGTAAATAGATAAATGTTACTTTAACTTTTAGTTGTTTCCCAAAAATACTAAATTATTTTCAGGCGCTCGTGCGCTGCCACAATACTATCCGTATGAGGGCACGAGGCATTGCCCAAGATTTTGGAAATCATGCTTACTGTTTTCTAAGTCTATATATATTTCTAATTGAATCTGATTTCTCATGGGCCCCCCTGATTGGTTCTTGCTCCCCTGCTTACAAAATCTTACAATCGCCCCCTGCTGAGTCAGTCACCTGACCTCAACCCAACGGAGCATGCTTTTTCCTTACCGAAGACACAAACAAGCTGAAACCGAAGGACTGGTAAAGATGTAAAAAATAAATAAATAAATAAATAAAAAAGATCGATCAAATTGTTTTCATTCATTTTCTGATATTTACATCTAAACAACTTAAAACATGGCATCTTTTATGACAGACCACCCAATTTTAGATGTCCAAAGTATGGGAATTTAGGAATATACAGTTTTAAAGTAAATTAACGCAAATAACATGAATAAATAAAGAAATAATGTGGTTGTATATTCCTTGTTTGCAATAACCGCATCGAGCCAGTGACCCACTCACGTCACATTCTTCATTTGTGATGCTTTTCCAAGGCTTGTATACGGCAGTCTCTTTTAGTTGTTGTTTGCTTTGGGGGTTCTCCTCCTCAGGGGGTGAAATGCTGCTCAATATGGTGAAGGTCTGGAGATTGACTTGGCCAGTCTACAACCTTCCACTTTTAAAACCCTTATGAAGTCCTCCGTTGTGCTTTGCAGTACATTTAGCATCTTTGCATTGCTGGGTTATGAAGTTCCTCCCAGAAAGACAGAATAAGATGAAACATCTGAATTCATTACTATCATGAGTTGCGTCATCAATAAAGGTTAGCGAGTCCGTGCAATCCCAAGCCATGACACTACCTCCGCTGTGCTCGGATCATAAGCAGATCCTTTCTCTCCACACACTTTGGCCTTTGCATCACTTTGTTAGAGGTTAATCTTGGTTCCAGAACTTTTCTGTATCTCTTTGTGAATTCCAGGCTGAGCCTCTGATTCCTGCTGCTGATGAATGGTCTGCATCTTGTGGTTTGTGTTTCTGTATTTCTGCTCTCACGTAAACGTTCGACCCATGCTTGGTAGAGGTTCCCGATGATGTCGATGACTGGGTTTTTCTTCACAGCCCTCACAATGTTTCTGTCATTGACTTTTGGTGTTTTCCCTAGCCTGACATGTTTGACGTCTGGTTGTTAGCATACCGGGGGCTTCTTCTCTCTAGATCTTTGTACTGTGCATGTCTAAAGCTTGCGGAATGGCTCAGACAGATTTTCCACTCTTTTCTTGGCTTCAAAATTGGCTTCCCTTTCTCCCTCATACAGCTCTATGGTCGTCATGTTGGTCTATCCTTTTGAACAGCAGATTTCTTCCCAGTCAAAAACTCAGGGCTCAAAGCAAAAGTAAACTTTCAGAGCTATTCATTTGTTTAAACAATCGATCTGGGCACACCTAGGCACTAACCTAGAAACAACTACCAGTCACAAGTTTCAGCATTTATGATCAGATGACAGATGGGTGGGTTCGAATAAACAATAACGTCTAGATGAAAATATCAGGAAGTGAAATACGAAATGGGGAACCCAAATGAACATCTTGTTCCAGTACTACAGCATCCAGTTGGAGGGCATTGTATACTGTATACTGTGTAAGGAGTTCCTTCTGAAGTTGAAATGATTGATTGCTTCGAGTGTTGTTTTGCTGTATTGATAGTGCATAGTATTGCGCAATATCTTTTGAACACATCTCGGCCTTAATGATACTGTGTTTTTATTTTCATACGCCCAAGATTAGCCCAGAGGCGTTTCACTGTACTGTAACTTGTGTAATTGCACTTGTGCATAATGCCTATAATGACAACAGATTATTGTGTCAATTATTGATGATAAAGGTTTGAGTGAAGTTTATTTAATTAGTTGCGTTTTAAATCGACAAATTTTTTGGACAGGGGAAGAATTGTCGACCTTGTTGACCTTTCTTTTATTTTTTTGGCCAATTTTATTTGCCGAAGTCTTTATTTCTCAGTCTGTTCTTGCTCTACACTCACTCTTGGTCTTTCCTCTCTAATTTTTCGTCTAACAGATCTCCCTGTTTTATCCATCTTGTTGAAAAGACCCGTAGCAAGAACCGGCTAGTAGACATGTAAGTGAATTAGTCATGATAAAGCTGACAGTATGGGTTGTTCAGCAGTCTGTGAGTGCAGCCCTCATTATCTGGTTCTGCCCTCATGCAATTGGTCACTTGTGATGGGGTGAAAGGTCAGCATGTTTGGGATCATGTCCATGCTTTTCACTGAGAGGTTCAAACAGGGTGCACGCTCACACTTTGGCAAACAAGCACACGTCTGCTTACCCTCACGTGCATGCCAGTTTGCTGTGCTTAATATCACCCAGTGGTCAGCCGTGGAATTTCTGCGTTCCTCATCAGCGCTGGGAGTAGATGAAAAATGTTTTCGCTCTTAGTGCATGTTGGCTCTTTTAGGTTCTATTGTACGGAGGCAACGAGGCAAACAAAGAACTTGTTAGGTGGGAGGGGAAAAAAATGTTTTGATAAAGTAGAGCTTTCATAACCTGTCTCTGAGGCATGCGCCATTGTATTATGGCGAAGTCTAGCATACAAAGGCATTTGCCTCACAGTGTTTCCTGATATGCCAACCATCTAGTGAATGCTTTCATCAACCACCACAAAGCTCTAATAGCACGAAAGCGCTATTAGATTAGTTGTTCTTTTATTTATTTTGATTGTTTGATTTGTACGTTTGTTTATTAACAGAAGGAGAAGTCCTGCAAAAAAAAAAAAAAAAAAAAGGTAAAATAAAAAATGATAAATATTTGGATGAAGCAGAAATGTCAAATGAACCTGTAAAAAAAAAAAAAACAGCATCATGTATTTTAAAGACATTAACCATTTTGTTATTTTAACAACAAGAACAACTACAAAAAAATAACATTAATTAAACATCACTGTATGATCAAAATCATTTAAGAAATTAAACATGAATTCTTTGAATAAAATTATTATTTAAATAAAAAAAACTGATTTATGTTGAGCATGTTATTTTTTTTTAAATCATTAAGAATGATGTAAAAAATGGTTAGTTTTTCAGTTAAACAGTGATGCATTCATAATAATGTTTTTTTTTTAAGTAGCTAGATAATTATGCATTTACTTTGCTCTTTTTTAAAGTAATTAAACTATGGTTTACGCTTAAAGCTAGGTGTTTTTGTTTGATTTTGACTAAGCATGATAAGCATGCCTCTTTATGATGCAATACGGACATTTCTTGAAATTCAATTGTTTAGAATGATAATTAAAAAAATATATATATATTTTTTCAATTTTTTAAAAGGGTAATTTTTTTTTAAAGAAGTTGAAGTCTTTCTTCCTACATTCATTTATTATTATTTTTTTAAAATCAAGCACTGATTTGTCCTCGACAAAAACAAACAAACAAAAAAAAAAAGATCTTGTCAGCTGTCATTATGAAGTGTTTTCAGGAACTCATCATGTAACCTTTCCCTATTACAGCCCTATCATTAGTCACTTAAGAACAAAAGCCAAACTGGTTCTAGGTCATCACCAGTTTTACGGTTTATGATGTAAAAGAGGAGATAATCAAAGGCCTGGCTGCGATCAGTCAATTTTGCTCTAATAAACACGCCCATTGCGCAAAAGCCTTTTTTGTTGTGCTGAGGTGAGGCATCACTTCATTCTTTCTGAAGCGGTTAATCAGATATCAGGACCTGACTGTCTGCATACTGTCACCAACCCACACATTGCTGTCTACTGTACTCACAGTGTACAACTTTGCATACAGATAATTCAAGATTATACCCATATAGATGTTGACACGTGGCTTCTATACATGACACGTACAAGATCCCACATTAGTCACATGACTTTTTACTTGCGTTTACTTTGTCCTTGAGTTATGAATCATACTTTCACATATTTTTTTTTCACGTATCGCATAAACATACGTGCTTTCTTTTTTTTCTTTTTTTTTTTTTCCAGAAGGGTATCTGCGCTTGTAGGCCTTAAGCTGCCCCACTGTCTAGTCCCTCTGACCTGCTCCTACACATATCACAGTGTTTACAGGATTCTGTCTTCATTCCTCAGTCTGAACATGCACACTGTCTCTCCTGCTACTGGTCTCACGCACATCCTTACACATACTCATCTCAGACTGAGAAATAATACATAACCTCAAGTAAACAACTTTCATTTTTTCCCCCCATCTTTTGTTTTTCTAAACCCAATATCTTGCATAACTATTCACCCTCTCAGACTTCTCCACATTGGGTAGTGTTACAACTTCATTGGGATTATACTGTATGAATTTACACAAAAGAGCCCATAATATTGGCGTGTTATAAAACCACAGAGGGAGATCTGGACTAACCAGTTGCTATCATAATTGTTTTAATAAGGTCATTCATGCGCAGTTAAAATGCCATGTATATCATACATGTCATAATAGCCGCACTTAATTTATTGATGTTGTTAAAGAACAGAAGAGAGATCAGATCAGATTCAAAGTGCTAGAAAAATATCAGTCAGAGATTGATTTTTTTTTTTTTTTTTTTTAATCTGAATTTTTTTTTTTTTTCTGATTCATGAATTATGGAATTAAAAAAAACAAACAAAACAGTCATAAGACATGTCATAACATCATAAGAAAAATGACTCAATATTAATAACTTTGGAGACAAAACAAAATTTGTAAAAAAAAAAAAAAAAATCCGCTTGGAATTTGAGTCGCCACTCAGCTCATGACAGCTTGTAAAGGTCCACTTGATTTACACAGGAGCCGAAGCCTCTTTAGCCATGACTCGTACTCTGCTAATCCTTTAATGATGGAGCCAAAGTGGCTGAGATGCCGTATCAGTTGGAGGTGGCAGTTTTAATCTTGTTTAGGGCTAAACTCTAGACTCCAGCAGCTCCGCCCCGCCAGGATCTGTCCCAAACAACATTATGGGGAAAAATAATTTGTCTTCATACTGTATGTCACAAATTGTAAACATACATTATGCAGGGACAATAGTGGAACAGTCTGTGAAGTGCCATTAAGTGTCCTGGACTAAAAGGTTTGCGTTCGTTTGCTCTTAAATACAATTCAGGGTGATTAATGTTATTGAGTATTGACAAAATGGGCTGATATACTGAATCGCCCTGAGAGAAATACCAGCTGTCCTTCCTGTCTCTCTTGGTACCCAATTTGGCACAACAGAAAAGTGACTCGGTTTGAATAGACAGTAGTAAATTGCCACCAACTGCCACTGGTACAAAGGTGAGCATTAGTGTTACGATACATTTTAAGCCAGACTTCCTTGTATTTATATATATATGGTAGTCTTGAGGAATAGTTCTCCAGGATTTCCAAAGAACTATTGGACTCTCATTCTCAGTTCAGTCCCTGTACAAGCAGTTTCCGAGGAATGTTGTTGTGTTTGTTAAGCCACTCAGTAACCTTTGATTTTTCATTCAAGCATTATTAACCTCAAGCAGAAAACAATGAGAAACAGACGCAGATGACAGATGCAGGCGCTCAGGCCGGAAGTCAGTGATTAGTATAGTGGTGTTGCTGAATGCTGAGTGGTTGGAACGGATGAGAGGGGAAATAGGATTGCTGCTGGAATCAAGCACAGAGCATTTAAATGATTTAACTTCTTCTTATTTATTATCTATTTTCTCAGACATTCGGTAGAACAAAGCATTTAGTCTCTGCTTATCCCTAGAGCTGATCGTTGTTAATATTTTTTCTATAGCAAAACCGAAACTAAAAATGAGCCAAAACACAGTCAGACTTTACTATTCTGTCTGTATGCCAGTAATTGGACACACTGATCACCAGATTAGTTCAATCTTTCTTATCCACTTCTAATCAATCCAGGCCTACTTAACACCATAAACAAGTTATCACAATATTGCATCACCAAAAAAAAAAAAAAAAGATCTTTCTTTTAGGCATTAGGTATTAAAAATATCATATTTCCTTCAACACTTTTCATGTTATCAGATCTTATCATAACCATACCAACATTGCAACTGTCCGACTTGTGTATCATTCTATCGACATTATCTTACAACTTTGGTCGTTTTGTTAGCTGTGTTTGCGTGAGACAGGAGCCTGGATTGCAGACAGGTGTGTGAAGCGGTGAAGAGGTGTTAGGTGAGTTTTTTTTTTCTTCTCTTTTTGTTGTTGCTCAGAATAACCTACAATGTGGCTCTTAACAAGGAGACACTGCAATTATAACATGGAGAACTATATTTCACATAGACCCTGGTCCGTAATAACCATTCTAGAATGACAGAAATGTCAATAGAGGAAGTAAATTTATACATTTTTCCGCCAACATAATTCCAAGGAAGTTTGCGCAACCCATCATGTGACACACCTTTTTACTTTTTCTATTCCACTGCATTTCAATATTGAGGATCTCAAACACAAAAACACTCCCAGACTGCAACTGGTTTTTCAAAAGCTGCTTGACATTATATTATAGGAGCCCTATAATATACGCACCCGGATTTTGCGATTTGAACCCCTGAAGATGCGAGGGCAACCATTTCAGCCTCTTAAGTCACTGTACAAAATACATTTATTTTCCTGGAAGAAAAAATCTTGTCCTAGGTTAACAGCTAATTTTAACACTTTTGACCCAATCATGGAACTCCCTAGATTTGTGTCAAGATGCATGAGATGCATTACCACACTGTAAACCCGATTAAGTTGGAAAAAGTCGAAATATTTGAGGTAATCAGTTACATCATTTTTCCAATTTTAAGCGAACAGAACTATCAATTTTTGAGTTTGTTGAAATTGTTGCAAATCAAATAAATTGCTGCAGACAATCCGGCCCGGGAATCAAACCCAGGCGAAACACTTATACCACTGAGCCACGAGTGCTCTATAGCTTTTATGTTGGTGGAACTTTAAGGTGACAGTTACTGTTACTTAAGTACTTACGATTACTTAGAATATCAAATTTGTTCAGCTAACTTGAAAAGTGTCATTTCTATAAACTCATAAATGCCAAAAAGTTCTGAATACTTCTGAAAAAAGGTCTATTAATTTGACCTAATTGCAATTATTTAAGTCAACAGTACTCAATGTGTTTAATTAGTTTCTGTCGTAAGGTAAGTGGATAACAAGTAATAATTAATGTTCCCCATTTTAACTGTAACTAGATACTTATAAATAGATAAAACGACTATAAAAATTTTTTTTTACATCTTTGTAGATGTTTCCTGTTGCTGGAAAATGACCTGCCTGTAAAAAGAAATCATTCGCATTCAATATCGATTTCATTCATTCAATTTCATTCAATCACATTTTGCTTTGAGTCCTGGAATATGCCAGTTAAGGAAGAAAACCTCCATAGATGTGATAACTGGTCATTCAGTACATTCAGGTCATCAGTTTATTGCCGCAGAATGTTGCTGAGTCTAGACTTGACTGACTGAACCAAAACCAGATCAAAACACTCTATCACTCTGGAATAGGGTCAATTTCGTGTGTGTGTGTGTGTGTGTGTGTGTGTGTGTGTGTGTGTGTGTGTGTGTGTGTGTGCGTGCGTGCGTGTGTGTAAATGCTCTTACTTCCACTATTAAAAATAGCTATGGTAATTACTGTGGTATTTTTTTTTTACCATACAACTTCACCCAGAGTATAAGTGATATCCATTCATGATATTGATTTCTTGTCTGGCCACATTTCTTTCACGAAGTGGACGGTTCAGCACTACCCTTCCAGGTTTTGATAATGTGTTGAAAGGTTCTTAACCCAGCTCCTGTAATACATTTTTTTTTTCATTTCATTTTTCTTTCATTTGATGTACCCTGTTTGTTTATTTATTTATTTATTTATTGGCCAGGCAGTGACACTGACATGTCAGTGATCATAAAAGTTGTGGTATGATTGTATTATACCAGGCACCTCAAGGTTGAGACAAACATCCAGCAAATAATAATGCTGTAACCAGAAACTGACCAATAAATACAATAAAAGCACAATGGACAACTCCATATTTTTTCCAGATGGCCAAAACACAGTATTTGTGCTTTTTATGGTATAACATATAATACAGAAAATTTGTGTGCCAAAAAAGCTGTATCTGAAGCTTATGCAGTGGAAGATGCAATTGGAAGTGATCTATCAGGCTTCTCTTAAAATATAAAATAGCTAACCTTAGCTGTTTTGGAGAGATGATTTTATATGTGCCCCAAAATGCCCCATTTTTCAGTGCCACTGTCTCACTTCTAACTATAATCATTAAAAATGCAATTTATTCATATTTTACATTTGTTTTATTATTGATACTTAATTTTTTTGTTAGCTTCTAGAAGCAATTTTTTTTTTTCGACCTGTAAAAATTATTGCTTAAATTAAAGCATTCTGTGCAAAATTAAGGGATTTTTTTTTCTGGAACAAATCTGTATCGCCCGTAACCATATAAAATTCATGTTGCAATATCTTATCAATTTAGCATAGTAATTTTAGGAAAATAAATTTTGGGGGGGGTCTTTTCATATGAAATCTAAATTAACGTTTCATCTGAATGACACTTAAGGTCATTGAAAGATTTGAATTCCAAAAAGTTACTGACACTACATAAAAGGGCATGAAATTGTATTGAGCAAATAAGTTTCTATTTATCTGATAAAAATATAAATGTCTACGCATATTTGCAAAAAACAAATTATCGATTGGGAGATAAAACACATTAAGTATTATGAAAAAAAAAAAAACTGTGTTATATGATCCTATCTGAAAACTCACTTTTTCAGCTAGGTGAGAACCTTCTTAGCACCAGTACCATGTTTTGGCTGAGAACATAATGCACCAACTCTTTAGAAGTGACAAGCACATGGACTGCATTCCTGAGAGAGATTTGGAGCCAGGCCAAGTGGGTGGCATTCCATCCTTCACCTATTCCTGCACAGAGAGCCACCATCTTTCTGCCCCCAGCTTATCTTGCAAAACGAAAGCACCATCACTGCACAGATTCTTGTTATTAAGTGGCATGAAAGCTGAGATGGCAATTGTTGCTGCCCTAGTTCGGTAGGTCTGCTCACTGCTCTTCCTGTTAAGGAAAGAAATTAAGCGAAATCTTGTGTATCAAGATCACAATTCCTTATTTGTAATTTGATTCTGTATTTGTGAGTAGCATGTGTTGTTCATGTTCTACCTCTAATACGTCAGATACACACAGTCAAGACCAAACGAGACATGCTGGTGTTGTCATTCTTGATGAATTACCTGCACTGGAGCAGTTATTCATACTTGTAATGGTTCTTTACCACGTATCCTCTTCTCATTAATATTTGAAGTGTGTTTATGTTTTAGACACTTAGAATGACTTAAAGAGGTCCTTAAAAGAACTCCAGTGTCTGATTCATGCTTTCTCCCAGAGTTCCTAAATAATTCATCAATCGCATGCAAATTTTACATCATGATCAAGTTAAGCTTATTAAACATTAAACACCCACAATTGTTATATGTTTATTAGACATCGCCTCCACTTGACAATTAAGGTCATCTGTTTAGCTGTGCCCAGGTTTCTACATCACCTATATCGCTCTGAGCATGTGCCCGACCAATCCAGTCTGTCAAGTACATAACAATGCAAAATTTGACCAAAGTTGAACTGGATGATATGGGTGCTCATGATTGCTATCTGTTGCAGCAATCTTAAACCTGTGTGTTTAGAAAGCCCACATGCTTCAGCCAAAGCGCCCATATCAGCTCTTATCAGCCTGCACCGTTGGGGACTATTACAAAGCTTTAAGCTTAGTCTGACTCATTGTTTAATGGAGGATGAGATGGAAATGGAATGATTTATACTTTCGTAAAAGCATATCCACCTTGGGAAAGTATTCTAAGAGTTATTTATTTATTTATTTTTTGTCAAGTCTGATATCATGACAGGTTGTACTGATAGGAAGTGAGCGACCCCGTGGAGCACTGTATATATATTAAGACTCATATTAGCTAAATGGATCTTTAAAACACTGTCATTTTCTGTAAATTGCATGTAAACCTAGATATTTGTTATGCTTATATAAGTATATCACTGACCATTTATAAACGTAGAGTAGTAATGGTGGTAAGTGACATAGGAAAAAATAGGTCACATCACTTTACGTAAGACTTTCACCAGGTGTGTAAGTAACCTTGTGCAGGTCTATACTCTCTCTCTCTCTCTCTCTCTCTCTCTCTCTCTCTCTCTCTCTCTTACACACACACACACACACACACACACACACACACACACACACACACACACACACACACATATATATATATATATATATATATATATATATATATATATATATATATATATATATATAGTCTAATAATAATCAAGGTTCATATTTGCTAAATAGATCTTTAAAACACTACAATTTAAACGTAGAGGATTGTTATGCTTATATGAGTATGTTACTGACCATTCATAAAAGTAGAGTAGTAATGGTCACTTCACACAAGCCTCTCCCCAGGTGTGTATGCAACCTTGTGCAGTTCATTTTTTACACATTTCACTGTACTTATTTCTAATATTAATTATTGCAGTAATAAGAATAATAAAACCTAGTGCTTAAGAATAATATACCAGAGGTTAAAAAACAAAAGCATAAGTTTATTTATGAATACAAAGCTGTACAAGACAATAAAACACATTTGATGGTTTTTTTTTTTGTTTTTGTTTTTTTAATTTAAAGCCTCCCTCCCTCTGTGTCCCGGTCACCACACCGCGGGCCTCCACGCACCACCCAGTCCCTGTGGATCATAAACGCACGGCCGGTACGGATAGCACGTGTACATCGTGGCGAGCAGTGACGCTCTGAGCAAGTCCTCTTCCACTGTGGCGGCGGCGGCGAGCGCAGCGCCTCCCTCCGAGCCCTTCCGGTAACAATCCAGCTGCTGCCTCCGCTTGGTTTTGTAGCGCCGGTTCTGGAACCAGATCTTCACCTGGGTCTCGGTGAGGTGCAGCGCGGCGGCCAGGTGCGCGCGCTCGGGCGCGGACAGGTAGCGCTGGCGGCTGAACTTCTTCTCGAGCTCGAGCACCTGCAGGTGCGTGAAGGCGGCGCGCGAGCGCTTCTGCTTCTGTGACAGAGTCTGCGCGAGGTGGTTCGGCGTCGGCTCGTCGGCGTCGGTGGTCGCGTCTGTCGGGGAGTTTGTCCTTTCCGAATCATCTGGTGAAGCTGTGAAAAAAAAAAAAAAAAGGTAACGGAATAAAAATAATGTTATTAGAGAATTAGGGTGATTTCAAGACATGCGCGTGTCGAGTTTAAAACACTACTTCAAAGGAAACCCAGGTTTTAAAGTTACCACAGTGGGAACAATGACTCTAACTACTCAATGTATCTTTTTTTTTTTTGTTATTAATAAATGTTACATAACGTTACCACAGTGGGAACAATGACTCTAACTACTCAATGTATCTTTTTTGTTACTAATACATGTTACATAAAGTTACCACAGCATGAACAATTATTCTAACGACACAATGTATCTTTTTTTATTCTAATTAAATGTTACTTAAAGTTACCACAGCGGGAACATTGACTTGAACTACTTTATTATTCATAAATGTTACTTATACAGTACGTCAGAAATTGTATTTTATCAGCATTTCCATGAAGCAATAATATGCCAACTGACTCACCAGGTCTGGAGGCTAACGCGGCTATGAGCAGAGCGTCGTGGCTTTCTCCTCCGTCTCTACAGCACCGCGTGTCGCTCTGACTTTCAGCTCCACCGTCACTCGTCTCATCTCCCTTCTCTTCCCTCAGAGACAGAATGTCTTCAATAAAGAAGGAAGTCAGCTGCCTGTTGGAGGACGCCATGTCGACTGGCAGGAACCACACAGGCACTGCAGGTAAACCTTAGTCCTGAGAGCAGTGTGTGTGTATGTCTATGTGTGTGTGTGTGTGTGTGTTCAGTGGAGCAAGGATGCCACAGTGTCTCCTTTTTACTCTCACTGGAATCTCTTCACTTATAGAGCTGACTCCCAGCATGACGTCACGAGGTGCATGATGGCAAAACCAGATTTCACTTCAGTCTCTTTCACTTTCTTTAACTTAGACAGACTGACAGATAGATAGATAGATAGATAGATAGATATCACTTTACCTGCAGACTGATTAAGAAAGTAAAGGAAAGTACATATAGCTTCCAAGGAAACAATATTGGATAAAAGGTCTTAATCACTATCTATCTATCTATCTATCTATCTATCTATCTATCTTTCTTTTATGGCTTTAGAAACACCGGTATGTATCAATGTTTAGATAAGATAAATTATTATTATTATTATTATTATTATTATTATTATTATTATTATCCAGTTTATTAGTGTTCCAGTGTTAGGAGTTTGTTCTGATGCAATGGCATACAATGAAAGTCTGCAACAATTTGCAATTTGTATGAATTCAGTATTTCTGAATCATTTCACAATAAGTATGCAGTATAAATTCTGAATGTTATAGGCTCAAGTTAGCTGGATGTTAATCATGTTTCTCATTTGTTTAAAATACCACAGTGACTATCTTGCCATGTGTACAAATTGTTCATGACGTCAAGCAAACATGTAATCAATAAATAGCCTAATTACAACTAATGTGTAAATATAATATAATGACTAACATAATATAACCACTCCTGAGACGTAATCTTCAGGTGTTTCTCATTTGCGTTATTCCTCCTCTTCAGGGTCGCCCAGTGAGAAGCTGACGAGATTTATTACGAAACTGGAGATGAGGACTCTCCTGCCGTCTCCGGGCATCAGGCTTCGGGTGAACACCAGGGGAACCTTGCGGAGCGGCTCCGTGGTCAGGCAGGGTCAAGGTGGGTGGCCCCCTCCCTACGGTGCTAATGCGTTCAGCACATTGAGGTGCGGCTCCTGCTCCTGACACACACGGCGTTGAATGCCTGTTTGTTTGTCATGCCCTCTCCACGCTTCTGTTTAACCCTGCGATGTAAAGCAGAGAGGCAAGAGAGAGAGAGACATTTGCAGAGAAACAGAGAGAGAGAGAAAGGGTAAAGGGCACATCGGCCCCATGAGAGCGAAGAGTCAGTTTGGGATAATACATGTTGCAAGAGTGACAAACGGGGCCATTGTCCCCCTGACATGACCCCCCACCACCGTCCCCTAAAATACTGTCTCTAGTCAGCTCAGTTAACACTTCCTGCTGGTTTTATTAAGGGAAGGCCTGACCCCACATGTTCATTCCATACAAGGTGTCCTGGAAGTGAGCAAGCAGGCAAAGCTTTCTCATTTAAGCAGAACAATACATGTTCAGAACAGAGAGGTGTAACAACAATGACTCTAAGTGCTTTGCATTCCTCGCAGAGCATTTATATCACAGAGTAACACACCTTTGAGCACAAGTCAAGAATAATTATAAACAACTATACACAATATAATAGTAGTAGTAGTAATAAAAATAATAATAATAATAATAATAATAATAATAATAATAATAAAAATAATTAGTGTAAAAGAAAAAGTTGTATAAGACACAAATGAGCTTAACAGCTACTTAAACAGTAAATGTAGGAAACACTGACGAGAACATAGAGCACTGAGATATCCAGCATTCCAGCAATACCTGCCATATTCAATCACCTTCTTATGAAATGTGACCTAAACAAGGATGTTTTATGTCCTATAATCTCATTCTTTGGCATTGATCTCATGATTCATATGTGGTGCAAAGACTTAAGCATTTTTTATAACTCATTTCATTTGTCATGATGCCCTGTAAACTTTGTGTTTTAGATGCTTTATATGATAGTGTTTTTTTTTTTTCCCCCTTGAGTAATCTTTCTGTCCTCTTTCTTACATACACAGAACAGACTGCCTGCATAGTGCATCTTTATCCCTCAGGTCTTTGATGGGACCTTTTTCCTGTTTTGTATATCTCCCGATGCCTATCTTAATTGCACAAGCACACAATTCAGTCATCCCCGCCTCAGTCAACGAGTGTGTCATCCTGTGGTCATGCTAAACAAGTAGCTGTAATCGGACCAGCATTTCTCACTGCTTGTGTAAAGTTACTCCTCTTTTCTCCCCTGACCCCTGAGCGCTACACTAACACCACAGGGAGGGGAGGTATGGCACCGCTTGCTCGTCCTAGGCCAGATGTGAGCTAGTTAGAATCTGACCCCGTCGGCAGGAAGCTGTACATCTTGCTCACTTGGTGGCTGGACGACTCACTACGAACTACATTGACAGGGAGCCATGTCCAATAGTTCCCTTATTTTTTTCTGGTTAAACTATTTATACACATGAAAGATTATAGATACAATAGACTATAGGTCCTGTCCTCGGCTGATGCAGACAGCTGTTTTCTGAGGACTCATGACTGCACTTGCTCGATAGTTCAGGACTGGAGTTTCCTACAGTCTACCTGAGCCTCCAATAACGAACTGGAATCCATATTAACTTAAACACATCTCCTGTTATACTGAACTTCCAATCTCACACAGTATGACTGCAGATCAATCCCTGCTATCCATTTTCACCCAAATGAGGATGGGTACCCTGTTGAGTTTGGTTCCTCTCAAGGTTTCTTCCAACTGCCACCTCAGGGAGTTTTTCCACTGTCCCCATTGTCTTTGGCTCGCTCATCAGGGACAGTCTTATCATTTTGATTCATACAGTTTCACGTTTCATCAAATTCGTTTGATTGTGTAAAGCTGCTTAAACAAATAAAAGCGCTATACAAATAAATATTTTTTATTTATTCATTTTTTTTACTGTGGGTTGTGTTGCTGTCTACCAGCTACAAGGTTCAATCCTGAGCTTGATTTATGGTTAACTATTTATGGTTAACTATTTTGTGGGCTTCCTCCTGGTTTTGCAGTTTCATTTCTCCTTCAAAAAAACATGCAAGTAAATGGAAAATGGTCTAGCTATGATAAACTGTGCTTAGGTGGGAATGTCGGCTTGTGAGCTGTGAGCCGTCATGGTCTGGTGTGTCCCACCTGAGATGTGTTCCCTTGCATAGACTTTGCTTCCACCAGAGCCCTGATCAAGATAAAGGCTTTTATTGGCAATCCCTGAAAGGGAACAGGCGAAAGACAAAGAAGAAGATTAAGACTTTAGAAGGAATGCAGTTGTACATAGATGAATGTTTGCATAAACCAATAATGATATTGTTTCCTTTTTTGCAATTTACATTTCGAAATCAAAATGTAGTCTTGATTTTTTTCTTTTTTGAGGGAAGAAGAGCTGGAAGATGATGCCCTCTAGTGGTGAGGAATTAAATCCATCCACTGCCATGCTTTGGGGACATCTAATCAGAGAAAATCGGAGAACCCAAAAGAAAATGCATGTGGAGGAAGAAACGAGCTCAGGATTGAATCCATGATCTGTGAGATGGACAAAAACATGCAAGTATGTATGCAGACCTAAAAGTTGGTCACTTTATCCTGTATATCCTGTATACTGGGTCACAGGGGCCTGGACCCTATCCCAGGAGACTTAGGGAACAAGGCAGGGTACACCCTGGACAGGGGGTCAATCCATTGCAGGGCACACACATACACACACTCCCACACTACGGGCAATTTGGGAATGCCAATTGAACTGTGGGAGGAAACCAGGAATACCCGGAGGAAACCCACCACACAGACCCCAGGGCGGAAATCGAACTCAGAACCTAGAGGTGCAAGGTGACGGTGCTAACCACTAAGCCACCATCTCACTGAGAAAAAATTATCATTATCGATAATGTGAAGTTTAATGTGAAAAATAAGCCATTTTATTTAACTTGAATTTCTAGAAGGAGTTCACCACTGGAATGTTTTAGCCTCTCGAACTCTAGACTGGAATCCGATTAGCCCTGTTTAAGACTATTCGCTACTACACGCCGCTCTTTACAAAGCCAGGACAACCATGTGATGGTTAAATAGTGTCTGTTCAACATGATGCTTAATGTGCATTAATTATTTTTGGCACCCGGAGAAAGCTTTTATGATGACGTCCTCTCCACGGTGTAGCTGCATTCATACATGATCCATTAATATAAACACAGATCTAAGATCACACTCCTCATTGTGTAAACGGATTATGTCACTGGTATTAAACGAGGGGACCGATCCAGTGGAAAAATGCGAATATGAGGCGTGATCTGTGTTTACTCTGAAGATCACGGTCGCCATGGTAGTAAAGCGGTAAAAATCTTATTTGACAAAAGATCTTTAATAGCACTAAACAGGGCTTAACCGATGTCTGTCAACACTCCTCCGAAAGGCAGCATTCAGTAATTGTGTTCGGTCATGACACCGGCTTGGTTTGTTTTGGCTGGCTCTCGCATACATAAATGACAGAGGATCGTCTCACTGCTTGCACTCGCAAGTCCGTGTGTAGAGATGTAGACACACAGCATTGTCTGGGAATAATCATGTAATGCAACACTTTGGACCTGAGAATGATGAAAGTCTGCCTTTTTTTAAATGCATTGTTGGACGTAGATCGGTGTACTTCCACTGTGTAAGCAGCAGAGGGAACTGTGTGGCAACATTTGGTCACACACACTACAAGGACATTGCATGTTGTACAGACTTTAACCTGATCTCAGTGTGTGTCTAGTTTTCTGCAAATTCCATTGTTTGTTTCAGGAAGCCTCAAGGACATCCACCCTGGTAGCTTTTTTTTTTTGTTTTTGTTTTTTGAGACAAGCGGCACTTATAAGGTAAGACTCCAAAGAGCTCATTTTAAAAGTGACATCTGACCGGTTGAGGCAGAAACGTTGGACTCTCAGACAGATGACGTACGCAATCAGATCGCAGCATGAAAGCCTGAGTGACAGAATGTCTTCATTCCCTGAATAAACAGCCCTTGGATATCAGCACGTCTTACACAGGTGCACTCTGTCTCCATCTCTCTCTCTCTCTTGTTCCCTCTCTTACACACACACACTCACACACACACACACACACTTTCTTTCACTTGCTTTCATTATGAAATCCCTTTTGCTGAAGGAGTATTATGACATGTTAATGCGTTCATATAATTCTTCCAAGACATTCCCAGCACAATAATGAGAGCATTTAATTTCAAATCCCACTTAAAGTCATATCAACTTACAAAGTGTCTCAGGGCGTAGATCATGTGAGCTTTCTGTATTCACAAGATATGAATTTATATGCTGAAGCTATACTGTATAACAGCATATCATTGTTTTTGACGTGACTAACTGTGTAATGTGATAGAAAATGTGTAGGATGTAACATACTTTGTTTCAAACAAACATTGAAAAAAATATATACTGAAGCTGAGCAGAATTTTTTTTTAAATTATGGTGCAGTTTGTAATCACATGGAGGCGGCACGATGGAGTAGTGTTTAATGCTGTCGCCTTGCACCTCCAGGGTCCAGGTTCAATTCCCGCCTCTTTGTGCTAGAGTTCAAAGACATGCAGATTAGGCGTTCCCAAATTGCCCATACTGTGTGTATGTGTGTGCCCTGTATACAGGATTAAGTGGTCTGAGTGAGTGGTAATTACATCGAATGTCTCATAATTAAGCATCAGTTTGTGTCTTTGGATCTAAAGGATGATTGATATTCATAATACATCTCTGCATTTTTCAATCTGACTCATCAGTCGTGCAAAGTGCACTAGCTTTGCATTTGTAGCTTTCACTACAAATCACTACAGCAGTCATTCCCAACCCCGTGCCCTGCCCTGCAGATTTTAGTGTTTTCCCTGCTCTCGGCAGATCTGATTTAACTTATCAGCTAATTAACAGCTCTTCCTAAATAGAAGTGGGTGTGTTGGAGCAGGTAAAACACTCAAATCTGCAGGCCAGGGAGGTCCTTCAGGACCAGCGTTAAGAACAACTGCACTATAGTTTCAAAATCGTAGCTTGCTCTAGCTTCAAGACCTCTGACATCTTCAGCTAAGGCCATGAATGACCACTGATAGGCTTACAGAAATATGCAGTGGACTTCTGGCCATAGACAGCTGTAGCTTTGACCGCAAATGATTTTTCATAAAAAATGTGTAGCCCATGCCCATGCAGGTGAGCTGTCACACTCCAGTAAAACCACAATCTTATATGACTACAAACAGCCCATCATAATTTGTGATGGGGTCTCCATGGATCAGACTTGTTTGTCCCATGATTACTCAATTGGATTGGGTTCTGCGGGGTTTACAGCTCTGGTCTAAGACCATGGGCTCTTTGCCTGCTGGGCCCCATGCACAGCGGGCTGAGGTGCACTGGGTTTTCTGGTGCCTTCCTATTATTGGCCAGCATTGACTTTTTTCAGCAATTTGTTCTACATTGGCTTTTCTATGAGGTCGGACCGAATGGGCTGGCCTTTTCTCCATGCTGGGCATCGGTGAGCCTTGAGTGCCCATGTTCCTGTGACCAGTTCATGATCCCACGAATACATTCCATTCTGATTAGTCCCATATGTTAATTTTTGCACAACTAGTTTATTTTCACATTTAATTTCCTCCATGATTTGCATGATTTTCACATGATTCTTAATTCTAATTATTTTTCGAATTATTTATATCCACATGATTTTATGTGATTTTTTTGGTTACAATTTATTTATAGTAACAACAAAAGTTTTTTTTTCACATACATTTTTTTTTTCCACACAATTCCTTTGTTTTCACATGTGAACTTTCCAGAATGATACTTTTATTTTCTCACATCCTACACTTCTTGTTACTACAGGAGAATATACTGTACACTGGCTGCTCAAAAAAGCTGCCATTTCAAAAGGGTTAAATTATTGGGCCGCATCAAGCAAAGTAAGGGAGACGCTACTGGTACTGGGTTATGAACCTTTTTATACATTTTCAAAACCTGGAAGGATAGTGTTGAACCGTCAACTTTGTGGAATAAATGTTGTTGTTTAAAAATCATGAATGGAGATCACTTAAACACTTGATGAAGTTTTATGGTAAAACATCAGCAGTAAAAATCATAGCTATGTTTAATAGTGAAAAATAAGATCATTTCCATGCGCACACAATGTGATGAGAACTCACAGGATTGGGACTAAACAGCCGTGTGTCCATAGGAAAGTGAGACTCATCAGGAAAAGAGGCTTCAGTTTGGTAGGGAGTATAACGATTGGCCTTTGAAGCAATGGAAAAAGGTCATATGATCTGATGAGTGCAGATTGACCCCATTCCAGAGCGATGGGTGCATCGGGGTAAGAGAACTACTGTACTAGACTCTGGAGACATTGTGTTATGATCTGAGGTTGCTTCAGTTGGTCAGGTCTAGGCTTAGCAACATTATGTGGCACTAAAATGAAGTCAGCTGTTGACCAGGGATCATGAGGAATCATTTTCACACATGAACTGGACACCACATTGTGTGTTGTAATCAAAGCTAAAGGTGACTGAATGAAATATTAGAGTGTGCAATTCTTTTTGGGCCAGACAGTTTATATTCTTCAACTAACTGATTGTGAAAAACATACACACATGAAATATTGTTGAATTGTTGGAAAGAAATATGTTTTAACCTTGGAATAGCCAAATGTCATGCTATAATGTATAACTTGCTAATTCAGAGGTATCATTAGCAATAGCAATTCTCTTACAGCAAACATCAGAAGCTAAATGAGTTCATGTGAGAATTGTACAATTTTCTCATGACCTGCCCATTGTTGACCTGGTCAGCTGGACAATGCATGCTTTCCGTCGTGCATATTTGTGGTCAGACAGAAGTGAGTTTATCATTTCAAGTTCTTTTCAGTAAGTCATTGCTCAAAGATGGAACTTGAACTCTACTTTTGAAAAATGTTATTACAACACAATGTAAACTATTATGCAATGTAAATGTTTTAGTATTTACCAACGCAACGTTATTTACCGCATCTTTAATGTACACAAATGTGTGTTTGGTGTGTTAGAGCCAAACTTTAGAAGCAGAAGATTACGAATTACAGTCCATTCCTGATGAAGCAAAAAAGGTCAGGCGAAAGGAAGTGGCTTTTCGGCATCGAGGTCGTTAACAATGTCGTCTTGCCAGTATTCTGCTAAGTTTAAGCATGTCTGGCCAGAGGACAAGAGTGTGTTTATAGACAGAGGACAGCTGAGTGATGCGTCGTAAGTGCAGACAGATGTGTCATGTCAGCTTTGACAGGGTCCAAGTGTCTCTTTCGGGACATCCAGTCTTTATTCATGCAGTGGTTTGTAACAATTTATTTTGTTTTGGATGTGAGGAAGACAGTCTTCTATATGAGTCATTAAACGTGTCCAGTGTTTTTCCAGGGCCAGAGTTTATCTTCTTATGGATACAACTCTTATGTGCGTTTAGAAGCTGAGAGAACACTAAAAATGTCCAAAGTCAATTATATAACGATTATAAAGTCTTCCTGTGTGAGGGGGCACTAACACTATTTTTAGCGGAATGTAATTTTATTTTTTATTGAACATCTTTACATGATGGTTATTTCTTTGTAAAACACTTGTGGTAACTTGCATGGTATTAATTAATTAATCAATTAATTATTGGTCATTTCCTCTATGTATGCAAACATTTTTTATAGACTAGTATTTATATCTACTTGTATATAAAAATATTATCAAGTGGCATTTAGTGGTGTGTGTCTAGGCTTGCGTGTCTCTCTCTAAGATCCGAGAGAGTGCAGCGATGAACCAGGCTTCTATTGTCTTAGCCTGTCTGTCACTGACAGACTGAGTTTGTCTCAGATCACATCTCTTCCTGTAGACCTGCCCCGTGGCTTGTGCTGAATGTTGCTTCCGACACACAAACACACACACACTTAGACACACGATCCATCACTCATTCACATACACACACCGACACACATACACACACGTGCACGTGCACACACACACACACACACACACACACACACACACACACACACACACACACACACACACACACACACACACACACCCTTGTCATACTATCCTTCTAAGGACCTTTTTTAACATAAATTTAAATGTCACTGATGTACACCCAAATCTTACCCTAACTATAAACCATATATATGTATATATATATATATATATATATATATATATAAATAAATATATTTGTTTTTTTTTTAAATAAAAGCTTTATTTATTTATTTATTTTAGTGGGGACCAATTGACCAAGTCAAGCCAAATCAAAACTGTCCCATTTCTATCCTTGTAGGTGCCTACTAAGATTTAGACCCCGACCACCCCCCCCCCCCCCCCCAACACGCACACATGCATACACACAACCCCAAGCTCAACACAGTCTTACATGTTCCGCACACACATTCCTCCCTACTCCAACACACACACACACACACACACACACACACACACACACACACACACACACACACACACACACACACACACACACACACACACACACACACACACAAAGCTTATCTGATCTCTTCAAGTGGCTGCAGTCTCCACTCTGTCTGCCTGCTGCCAAATACTGCTCTTAGCTGCATACATGCCTCTTATCAGTCTGCTAAATATTGCTCCAAGCCATATAGGCAACTTTTTCCTTATCTGGCTTCCGCATTAATGAGACTTTCGAGAGCATTTCAATCTCCACCCTCATCTTCAAAACAGAGACACCCACAAGTCAGATTTCAAGCTTAACCCATCAAGAAGGCACTTTAGTTTCACTTTCTACGACTGTCAATGAGGATTTGTTTTAACTGTGTGATTTATCTCTCCTGTAATTTATATGAGACGTCCCACATAGTTCCCAATAAACATGATGAAACTGCTAATGCCTAACTGATTTCAGACACCAAATACAAAGTGCGATGTTGAAAGCTATTCATTTTTTTTTCTTTTACAAATCAGCTATTATGGATTAAATATTTATGGTGAAGAAAAAGTGACAGCAATATGGCAAAATTAGAAAATACCTGGGGGTCACTGCGTGAAATATTACGCAGCATCAGAAGAGCCAACTTATAAATCTATAAAATTTCTAAATTCACTAATGCTAAAATTTACTAATGCTAATCATGCTCTAGAATTACCAAAGCTAACCAGTGTTCTAGAAATCTCCAGCTAGACGGTGTCCTAGATTTGGAAAATTTTGAAAATACCCGTGGGTCACTGTGTCATATTGCACAGTATCAGAAGAGCCGCCCTAAAATCTATGAAAAGTCTAAATCTGGGTTTGATTATTACTTAAGCTAGTCACTGTTCTAGAGCAACTACAGCTAATTAGTTTTCTAGAACTATTATAGAACTTTACAATTACTAAAGCCAGTCCGTTATCCTGAGCTACTGCAGCTAGTCAATTTTGTTCTTAGCTTTAATACAGTTCGTTCTATATCTACTACAGCTAGTTAGTGTTAACTAAAGTTGGTCAGTGTTGTATAACTATTCAGCTTACTATTCTATAAAGTACTAAGTAGTAACTGACTAAAGCTAGCCATTGTTTTAGAGCAATGGATTCAGAAATGGAATAGGGGACCCTTGACCAGACACACAGTCCTGAATGTTCGAGTAGTGTAAACAGTCTGTACTCTGTCTGGGCACAGATTACTATACCATGCTCAAATTTAAGGCAATCTCACATACAATATCGTGTACTCAGGCACAAAGTATGAACGCTATCCTGCCAAAACGTGAAAGTGAACTGTTAAGCACATGATGTCTGTGTCTGTCTCCAGCTAAATCTGGTTAACAAACAGCAAATCCCATCCTCTGAACCTCCTCATCCATGGTCATAACGGATAAAATAAGGAAAGCAAAATATTAGTAACATGCATTATGTGATGGTTGCCTTACTTGTGCTCTCTTTTTATTTAGTAGTGGATAACAAATCAGCTAGGTGCATACTGCAAACAACTGTATTAGAGTGTGTACAGTAAATGTTCACGTGTATTCATGTATGGAACAAGCTTACTAATGTAAAGTGAGAGTGGAAGGAGAGAGCATTTCCTAGGCACAGTATGAAGCAGTTGAGCCTAGTGTGAAAATAGCCTAAAGATAGTCAGTGTTCTAGAGATACTACAGCTGGTTAGTGTCATAGAGTACCTAAAGCTAGACAGGGTTGTAGAGCTACTACAGCTGGTTGATTTCATATACTTACTATGGCTAAATCTAATCAGTGTTCTAAAGCTACTAGAACATGTAAGGGTGTTGTAGAGAAGGTATAGCTAGTTTGTAGACTTATAGCTTTAAAGGTAGTCAGTGTTTTAGAATGACTGCAGCTATAATGTTTTAATCCCAGTTCCCACTTTCACAGTTGATGCTATATTGATGCATTTTATAACCCATAGGTCTGCAGCAGGCCTGCAGTTTGTTTTCTTGTGCCTTACTGTGGTCATTCGTGGCCTTCTGTAGTCAATTGTTGGCTGCCTAAGTAATGATGTGCCACATAATTAGTCAGTATTCTACAATTCTAAAGATGGTTTTCAAGATAAACTAAAGATGGATTTGTTTTATATAATTATAAAGCTACTTAGTGTTCTAAAGCAACTGCAGACAGATCATATTCTGTAATTATAAAGCTATAATTGTAAAGTTACTTCAGCAAGCCAGTATCATACAGTTATAAAAAAAACTAGCCAGTACAAAAAAACTGTGAAAAAAAAAACAGAGTAAGCCTCTGAAAATAAATTGTCGTGCTACATCTGATGGCTTGGGCAGGTCTCCAGAATGGCCAAGGACCATATCCCCAAGAATGCCCACCAATCAACACAGGCAAAAAGGAACAGTGAAGGCCCAACACAACCAGGCGGCATACATTAATAGCTGATTTGAAAGCTTGACATGTGGAGAGGCACAGCATGTTGCACAAGACAAGACAGAGGCAAATTGTTGACACCTTATGGTTCACTGGGGGCAAAGAGTCAGTAAATTAAGTAAGTAAATTCAGTATTTAATAATTGCAAAGCTAGTCACTGTTCTAGAATTACTTTAGCGGGTCTAGATAATATTTTACTGTATATTTATTTGGCTAGTCAGTGCTCATCTAATAACACTGCTCTGGAGATACGGCACATGGACAGTATTCCATAATTGTAGAGCTAGTCAGTGTTCTAGATCTAATAAGGCGTCTTTAGATATACTACAGATAGAAAGTATTCTATATATATTATACATTAACATAATGGCATAGTAAACAAAGTTAAATAATTGACTAATCGACAAAAAATATATATATAAATAAATATATGATCAGTAATCAGGCATAACAGAAATTTTCATTAAACTGAGCACACATGTTTGTGTATCTGGTTGAGGTAAGCTGGTGTGGTTTAAATTTTTTATTTTTTTTTTAAATTAAGTGTATGAAGGAATGAAAGAATGTGTATGGTATCGATTAGTGTAAAATGTTGTACTTGTCAAAAAGCGTGTTTACCAGAGGTTTAAATCTATTCTAAAAGTGTGATACTAAAGGAGCAGTAGATTATACCATAGTAGATGATGACATAATTCATGACTTCGGACTTCAAGCATCGCTCCATTTCCAAGCACGCCTAGATTTATAACATTATAAACGTTTCAAATAGCAAGGTGAATAAAATGCGATGTTACTCAAAACTTCACTACACACCTGCAGCATTTCATTAAACCCAAAGTAAAAGTACAATGCTATATACTAAGTGCAGGTGAGGTTGCTACAGGCTGCTGTGTGTGTGTATGTGTGTGCGTGTGTGTGTGTGTGTGTGGTGTTCTGGTGGCTGCCGGCGGTGTGTCCGGTGGTGTGAGCCATGCAGTGCCGATGTGTCTGCTCCTCTGTTTACTCTCAGGTCTTTTCTGTCTTATCAGCCCAGTGCTCCTGCGTTATCTGTTTGCCTAATGGGACTCCAATGACAAGCTCATCGCGCCGCATTAAGATCCAGGAGATTAGACCTAATTGAACTGATACCATTTAGATGTTTTACAGTGCGCACAGCCAACCGATCTGTCAGCAACTAACCAACGTTATTAGGCTATTAGGTCTGTAAGTGTTGCGTTAACAGCTATGGTGTCTTTAATAGGTCTAGATTACAGGTGGTGGACTACAAGTGAATAATTCAGAAGCTTTCTCAGTAAATTAAGTAAGTAATAAGTAATAATGTGCGAATGTGATTAAACGAAACTAAAATGCTTAAATAAACAACACGATCATGATTCTAAGAATTCTGCATCAAAATACAGGGCTTTATTCTATAGCTATAATCATTATTATTTTTTATTATGGATAATGTTTTTTTAAAAACCCTTAGACCTTTAAAGGGACACCAAAGTTCCTTTGAAATCTTGATATCACTCAAATGCAAATAGTGAATTATAGTAACACGTGAGAATCTAAACTGAATAACGTTGAACTAAATCGTTTTACAATTAAAACAGAAAATGTTATCTAAATTGCCTAGTTCAACAGTAAAAATTAAATGTGCATATTTGGTGTCATTAGACTATAATCTATTTTTTTTCCATTCTCAAAGATTATTATTTACATTCAAACAAACCCATTCAGCTCCGTATTTTTTAATACACACCCTCATTTACTTAAAATCTTTTTATATTAATGGTTCTTTGCTTTAACAATAACGTGTGTGACCCTTTTTTGAAAATCAAGCTAAAGTCATTTTGTTAAATAAACGGTTTCTACATATGATTTTGTGTAGAAAACAGTGAATCACACACACACACACACACACACACACACACACACACACACACACACACACACACACACACACACACACACACACACACACACACACACACACACACACCTAAAGCTGGTGTTTATAGGCAGTATTACATATATGTAATATTTTCTGTTTATTTTGTTATATAATAATCTATATTATTAAATATAGTATATGCCTTTGTTATTACATGTAAATAATGTTTTTTTTTTTTTACATGTAGTTATATTTAGTGAGAAATGGCACACTTACTACCTTTAAGTTAGGCCTATGAAATCATTTTAACATTCTTCTAAATTCACAGGTCAGCAATATATTTTATTGACTTCAATAAAAATTCCGTGTACCGCTCGTAAAGTCTAAATACTTGTGCAGTAACGAATATTTATACCCCAAACAACATAGAGTAGAATTATTCCTAACTTGTATCTTAATTAGACTAAACTAAATGTCAGTAATTAGTAACTTAACTTTAGCTTAAATTATTATAATGTCAGATTTATTCTAGGACACGGAGCAAAATAATTATTCCTCTAATACATTTTAAAACGATTATTTAGGGACAATTATACCGATTTATGATGTCAATTTTATTTTTCTGAAAAAATGTGTATTTTTAAGTGTGCTATTATTTTCCGACATGTCGACGTTTTATTTACTCATATTTTAAAAATGTCAAAATTAGTATCTGCTCTTCTTTCCCAGTAATTCTAATAAATAAATAAATAAATAAATAAATAAATAAAATACTTTTGCCTGTGTTCAAATACACACCTGGAGCGTGAGCTGCAAGCAAAATAAATAAATAATTACTTTTACTCCCCACTGTAAGAAAAGCAATTTAAATACAAACATATATATATAATAAGTCTTAGAGTCTAAGTCTAAGAAGTGTATTTTATTTTTTAATGTTTAGATGCAGAACATATACACAAATACCTTAAAAAAAAAACATTTGCACATAAAATCACCGGTGCCAGTTCAAGCCTATCTTCTTTCCAAAAAACATGGTCATGATTTAGTCATCTTGGAGTTAGTGTTTTTAAGTGATTCACAGAAAAATCTCGATAATTAGTTAACACACACAGAGTTGATTGATATACAGTGTTAATTGACTTTAAATCACGCTTTACAGTATGTCCTTTTGGAAACTGCGTTTTTTTTTTTATCTGTGTGGTTCATGATCATTGTAATATCTACAATGCATTTTTGGCAAACTAACTCAGTCCCAACTCAGTCAAATCACATGTCATTATAAGTGTCAGATTCGAGTCTTTCCCCCCGGACATTCCCTTCACCAAGCTCTGATTCCCGTTAAGGTGGTCTGAAAGTGTCCTTGCTGGCCGAGAGCTCCATCAGCACCGCCCATGCTGAGGTTCATATCTACTATGTGATTAGGAATTTGCGTGCTGTTGGTGGTGAACGATGGCATCCCGCTAAAGTTACAGGCGTAAGGGGTATTTCCATAACTGTTGTAGTAGTTGTTGTACGGATACGAGCTGACTGCGACGTTATAGGGCGGTGCATGGCTTCCGCCGAGACACGGCTTTCCGTCTCGCACTAACACCGGGACCGCCACTCTGCGCGGGGGCAGCGGGTGACCGGCCAGCTCCAAGCTTTTATCCTGTCTCTGCCGCTTGCACTTGTACCTCCTGTTCTGAAACCAGATCTTGACCTGTGTGGAAGTGAGTTTGAGCACGGCGGCGAGCTGCTCTCTTTCCGGCGCGGACAGGTAGCGCTGCTGCTTGAAACGCCTCTCCAGCTCGAACACCTGAGTCTGGGAGAAGAGCACACGCGGTTTCCGGCGAGAGCGCGGCTTCGGCCTGTCTCCCGGAGCGTCTTCCGCTTTACTGTCAGTGCAGCTCGAGTCCTCTACATCACATGCACCTGTTTTACGAAACAAACAAACAAAATGACCACGTTACTTTGGGTTCAGAGTGTCTACGAGCCCAAATGTGGGATGAACACACACACACACACACACACACACACACACACAGAAGGGATTCAGTGTCAAATTAATTTCACTACCCTATTCATTTTATCTTCATATTAGCTGTCCTATATCTCGAAAAGTACACTGAAAGCTTCGCTCTAAAATCAAATTACAGTTAGAGTACTTATGTATATTAAATCATTTTAACCTCTTGACATTTTCTCCAAACTTCATTATCTGTATATATTTCCTTGTGGCATCTTTATATGAGGACTGTTGGGTATAATTCTTTTGCCAAACTTCTTCCAGGTTGAAGACTGATACATTTTTTAGTTATCAACTACGAATAAAGAGAAACAGTCAGTATGAATTGCAATATACATAACAGTATAGTATATGTACCATAACAGGCGCATTATAGCCACATTTCCAGGAAAAAGATCCATATGTTGAGAGTACCATATGTAGAGTTTAGTACTATTTTTCTAAGTGTGTTCATTATAATACAGTTATTCATGTGTTTAACACATTATTTAAATCAGTAGTATCATATTTAGCGATTGCAACTGTTAGAGATTTATAAAAAACTATAAACCGACCACAAAACCGGAACAGCTAAAAATATAAAAAGATTTGAAATAACTTCTATAATGTAGTCAGCCGTTTTAGTTAAATTACAGTTATATCTAAGCACACGTCATGAAAGTATTATTATTATTATTATTATTATTATTATTATTATTTAGTTTAGGATTAGGTAATGAGCGAATTCGAAAATTATTATTAGGACAACGTAAAAAATATGCATTAACTTGCAGGCAATTTTTAAAACCTTTTTCACGGTTAAAATAGGTGATGATGATGATTATTATTATTATTATTATTATTACTAACATTACTATTATTATTTGGGGTTTATCATGAGAAAAAGAAATGCAACAAGTAGACATTAGACATCTCTCTCTCTCTCTCTCTCTCTCTCTCTCTCTCTCACACACACACACACACACACACACACTCGCTCTCTCCCTTTCTCTCTCTCTTATTTTATTTATTTGTATATTTATTGGTGTCAAAATAATCTCGTTAGTCATGTTATAATTTTAAATCTATTTAATCCAAGACCCTGAAACATAATAAACAGTTATAAAGAAAATAAGACATGTAACAGTAATATGAGAGTGCTTGCTGTCCGTGATTTTTACTTCCATAACTAACTAAATATTATTTATTTAACTACCTAAATAAATAATAATAAAAAAACAACCCCACGCGACTTCCCAGAACCTAGTTTGAGAACCACTGACAGAAAGTGTTTATACATATCTAAACGAATGAATTAGCACTAGAAACAAAATTACAACTGATAAGGAATACGTTTATTTATACTTATAATTGTGGTGTTATACATAATAACATGACAAAAACACATACACTCTACGAAATCATAAACAAACGGATCAAACTGTATCCCTACCTATCACTTTGGCGGTGCCATTATATCTTCTACCTTCATTAGGTTTTAGCTGAAAAACTTTAACATCTATTTATGTTAGATCGATAGATCGATAGATAGATAGATAGATAGATAGATAGATAGATAGACGGACATACAGATAGATAGGATAGATAGATAGATAGATAGATAGATAGATAGATAGATAGACGGACATACAGATAGATAGATAGATAGATAGATAGATAGATAGATAGATAGATAGACGGACATACAGATAGATAGATAGATAGATAGATAGATAGATAGATAGATAGATAGATAGATAGATAGATAGATAGATAGACCTGAATCTGGGAGAAGAATACACCTCTTAAAGTACACCTCATGCACTCCTTAGATTTATGGAAAAAAACTTTTAAAGTCTTTACTGTTGGGAGTAGTACACACGTGGACACAAATGATCAGTTGTGGTATCTATTTTAATTGATAATTTAGTGATATCAATCCAGGTTTACGCGTTAACTGCATGAAATGCGCTTCATTTTTAGTGACCCCCCCCCCCCCCTTTTTTTTTTGCTTGTACCTGAATTAGAGCGTTGATGATCTCTCTCCTCTTCTGTCGGAGAACCGCAGGAGCCGAAGTCATCAGCACCGAGGGGGCATTTAATTTGCTCCCCGGGACTAAAGGCGGGTTTGTCCGGGCTGTAAAGCAGCTCCAGGCTCCGACTGAGTGCACTGTGCATGCATTGAAACTGCAAAGACTGCAGCGGAGCGGCGTCATGTTCTGGGCTCGAAAACCCCTGCTGCGTAAACACATGCTGCTGTTCCAGGTTTAAGATATCCTTAACCGAGAAAGGCGTCGAGGTGACCGGGCTGACAAGCATCGTGCACACACAGAGTCAGGATCGGGGCTGAACAGGCCCTGGAGAGCGCGATGCACAAATAGCCTTGACGCAGCCGTGCATAAAAAAAAAACGCGCCAAGACGAATCCCGTGGCGATTTCAAAAGAGAATTTTATGTCAATGTGCCTCCTGGGATAAGACCTGCATGAGGTTCTGAAGTGTACGGTTGTCGGGTCTTAGCTCACACGTCTGCCAAGTGCCATTAGCAGGTTCTTGAAGTTGGGAAGAAGTGGGAAGTTCACTCTTATGTCTGTTTGTCTTCCGATGATGGTGACCCCTCCCATTTAGCGCCACGCAACAGTGCGCAACACTGATTCACCACAGTCAGACGCAGTGTTTTCCGCATTTATGTGGCCATTTATGTGATCATGTGCAGCCTTCTATATTAAAACTAATTATGC